>JAWZYU010000003.1:44049706-45254380 GCA_038380435.1 Ryuthela nishihirai | reverse complement strand
ACGTTGGACCAGACCGAACAACTTTTCGAATTAACATCGTTTCACTAAGGAATCAACTATCTGTTATTTAATTGCAATTAGTTGTTAAACATTTCAGTACCAAAGGTGTTTAATAATGCATCAGACTCCTTTTCACATCAGCAAACACATATTACAATATGCAGATGTGCATTTGATCACTAAATCTGTTATATCGCGGATTTTTCATGCATTAGAATACGAAACATTTACACGAATCTAGTCTTCGTAAGAGCTGCGAAACATTTGTGATAGTGGAAGTTAGCGATTTATGATACTCTAAAATAGGAAATTTCAATAGGAGATTAGTGAAGATTTTAGTTGATGACCTCCAGCAGATTTGAAGTTGGATTGTTTCGCTTCTTAGCGGCACTTTTTTTTTTTACACATAATGATAAAAATGGCCAGGTCACAAGGACCCTGACGACTCAGAACAGATTACGGGGAGAGGACCCAAACAGTTGTTAGGAGGCATATGTTTATACACCCAGTCAAGGCCATCCAGAGTGTTCTTTAACGTGCACAGGGTATGCATGCCCGCATAAGCACTCCCGCATAAGGGGCTACGATTTTACGTCCCATCCGAAGGATGGATGCCTTTCCAAAGCCCATAGGTGTCCCCTACTACCCAACGGCAGTGAGTTTTGGGGAAATAAATCTCAATGCTCTCTAAGGCCAGACTCCAACTCGGAGAGGGGGGGAGGGGCTCAGTCGGTAGTGCGCCAGGTCGTAATATGCAGTTCCCAGGTTCGAGTCCCAGCTGTGTCAACGCTGAGGTTTATCTCCGCAAAATTCTATCTCCCTGCTCATGGTCAGTAGGGGACACCGATGGGCTTGAAAAGACCGACGTCCGTCGAGTAGGACGTTAAGACGTGGCCCCGTTTGCGGGTTGGGTTGTTTTACCTCTGAGCGACACTTTTTTTTGCACACCATGGGCTAAATGGCCAGGTCACATGGACCCCAAAGGCTCAGAGAAGGTTGGGGGGACCCGTTGGAACAGCTGTTGGGAGACAGATGGTAGCCTCCCGTCAAGGCCATCCAACATGTCTTTAACGCGCACAGGGTATGGCTCTCCCCCTCACGGGGCTACGGCTTAATGTCCCATTCGACGGACGGCGGCCTTTACAAGCCCATGGCAAGGTGGCCATCCCCCTTTAAAGAAGGCTAGTAAAGGTAATGAAGGTCAAAAAATTATTAAACTTCTGTATATTTCACACATTACTTACTGACCACACACACCTAAAGAAATGAACCTTAAAAATGCTTTTCCAGATTGGCAATACAAGTACTCCAATTTCGCCTATCCGATATTGATTTTATGCCTATCCGATATTGATTTTATTTGATATACCACAGGGCACTATTTTGGAACCTATATGTTTTCTAATATTCATAAAGGAATTTTTCTAATTGGGAATAAATAGCTTGGTAAATCCTTTACTAATGGTAAGTGTAGTCTGTACAAATCGTTATTGTTTTACACAATAAAGACATAAAATATGTGGTAAGTTTTATAAAACTGAATCAGTTATTAAAAGAGACAAAATAAAATGTATGATGTTTAGTTTAAAAGCAAATTTTTTAATGCAGTGTGGTTAATTCAATCATATACACTTTCTTAAAATGTGGAACACTCTTTTTTAAGAAATGAACCACCGCCTCGCGATTTAATGCAATGTTATTAATTTAGTGATGTTCACTTTCTTAAAATTCGAGCCACCACTAAATGATTTCAACCAGCGCTGTTGCTCTAATGTTCAGTCTAGTTAACAGAAGAAGTAGAGATCAACCATTTAAAATGGGGCGGGGGTGGCTCAGTCGATAGCGCGTCAGGCTCGTAATCTGTAGTTCTCAGGTTCGGGGCCCAGCTGGGTCAGCGTTGAGATTTATCTCCGAAAAATTTAACCGCCCTGCTCACGGTCAGTAGGGGACACCGATGGGCTTGAAAAGGCCGCCGTCCGTCGGATGGGACGTTAAGCCGTGGCCCCTTGTGCGGAAGAGTCATACCCTGTGCACGTTAAATAATACGCTGGATGGCCTTGACGGGAGGCTACCAACTGTCTCCCAACAGCTATTCCAGTGGGTCTCCTCCCCCAACCTTCTCTGAGCCTTCGGGGTCCATGTGACCTGGCCATTTAGCCCATTGTGTGCAAAAAAGTGCCGCTCAGAGGTAAAACAACCCAACCCAGCGCTGTTACTTTGGTCATTTGAACTTTCGTAAACTATGGAACACTTTTCTTAAAATCCGATTCACAGCTTTACGATTTCATGCAGGTTTGTTAATTGCAAAAACAAAGAGCTGTTCACTTTCTTAAAAATGTTGAACAATCTAACATCTGAAACTAGCTCCTCTCAATTTCATGCGATGCATCAAATTGAGTCATGTTTGCTTTTTTAAAAATGCGGAGCACGCCTTACGATTTCGATTCCTGTTCTCCCACGAAAGGCACTCTCCAAATTAACCCCAGTGAATGGCAAGGTCAGAAAGGCAGCTGTGAGGGAGAACTGGACAACTGAGTGAAACTGGGATTCTGCGCAGTTGATACTTCGACGATTCTCGTAGTTTATATCGCAATGCCAACCTATCAATCGTTCTACATTCTGTGAGAACTGACAAATCCCAGTCAATCATTGGCAATAGGTAAAAATTCCTCTTTCCAACCCAAGAAATTAAATTGCTTCTTTCTATGGTCTTTCCCGTGTGATCGAAGCCGCATAAAATTGGTCTCAAAGCATTCTGCCGTTATTAAAATAGGACAGAGAAATGGCTATTGCTTTTATGTCCCTGATTGCGTGAATAGAATGATAGTTCAGGATGAATTTGTTCTCGACTCACACTACGAAAAATTGTTTAATTTGATCACTTGCAAGATAGAAAAATATATTTATATCTAAATCCATTTTATCTCTTCTGCATCCAGATGAATTGTCACAGATCTTTTGATTAAAATATTCATAGCTGGAATTAGAAAACAATTATCAGTATGTCATCATTGGCTGAAAGGCCTGTATAATATGACATTATCACTTAGTCCTTTTTGAATTTTAATATACGAAACACTTTTTGGTGTGAGAATTTTAATTTTTAGATCCACCACCGCCCTGGTGTGGATCTGGGGAGGGCGGCATGACCCCTTGCGCCCCTCCCCATTGAGAATGATAATAAGGGTAATGGAAACAAAAAAGTATTTAATTTGTGTGCATTTATCTATTTTTCAAGGGAATTTTAAAACCTCTCTAGATTTACATGTAAGAGGTGTTCTTTCGTGTGATCATATATATTTGAATTCGCGTGGATCCCGAGCATTTGACTGAAAAGGTACCTAATATGTTCAACTGAATTATCAACAATTTTCAACAATTTTCTTAAACTGTGGAACATTTTATTCTTAAAATCCGATCCACAGCCTCACGATTTCATGCAGGTTTGTTATTTTCAAATAAAAAAAGCTGTGTCATGTTCACTTTCTTAAAACGTTGAACATTTTATCTTACAACTAAAACTAACACCTAGTACGATATGTACAGCACATTTATTATTCACACTATAGAATTTTACCATAATTGTATAATATCAAGATCGGCCTTCCACTAAGGCCTCGCACTTGACACCAATCCACGACAGGCTACATCGCCTAGCCGCACGCAAATCCTGGCCGGAAAACACTGGCCCCGGCTGGGATATGCCCTAAACCGAATTCTCATCCTGGTCGGAACCTGACCTTCGACCTGCAGCACTCTCTAAAACAGAAGCACCCAGGAACAAAGTATTTTCTTTGCTCTTTATCTTGGTGTGGTCACGCGAGTCTTTTTCACGTAACAGCATCAATAGTAAGAGGTATGCATATTCTGATGACTATCAGTGAAAGATTGATGGGCCTATAACACCTTCACATCCTGTCCGAAAGCTCTTCCACCTTCCCTTCAGGTGGGGGGGAGGGCAGACTTGCATCATCTGACCGTTACATCACATTTCAAAGAATTGTTTAATTTAGTCATCTGCAAGATAGGAAGTAGATTTTGATCTAAATCCATTTCCTCTCTTCTACATCCAAATGGATTGTCACAGATCTTTTCTAAAACGGAGGGGAAAATGTTATACTGTAATGGAAATACAATCATTTGGAAACTCTCCCCCCCCCCCTTTTGTTTTTTACTTTTTCCAGGCTCAGCTGTGTTATTTGGCCCCATCACCTAATTTTGTTACAGATCCGGGCCTGACTACCACACTAATTCAACATTGAAACATTGAATACAGATAGTTAACTTATAATACCAAGAACTGTCTTAAGGATAAAGCGAAAAATGTCCCGAGTATGCCACTTGGCAGAGGGGGCGGGGGTGGCTCAGTCGGTACAGCGCCAGGATCATAATCTGTAGTTACCAGGTTCAAGTCCCAGCTGAGTCAGCTTTGAGATTTATCTCCGCAAAATTCCCCGCCCTGCCCACGGTCAGTAGGGGACACCGATGGGCTTGGAAAGGCCGCCGTCCGTCGGATGAGACGTTAAGCCGTGGCCCCGTGTGCGGAAGAGCCATACCCTGTGCACGTTAAAGAACACGACGGAGGACACCATCTGTCTCCAATACCAGTTCCAGTGGGTCCTCTCCCCCAACCTTCTCTGAGCATTCGGGGTCCATGTGACCTGGCCATTTAGCCCATGGTGTGCAAAAAAGTGCCGCTCAGAGATAAAACAACCCAACCCAAAATCACTTGGCAGAGGCTCACTGCTCTAAAAAGTTTTTTCTATGTTTCGATTTTAGAGCATTTACGTTTTTCTTTAGGTTGTGTGTTTTACAATCGAAAATAAACACGACGAGAGAAAAAAAAGAAAAAGAGATCAGCATAGAAAATGTTTGTGATAAAAAAAGCAACAACTAAGGAATAAACATGAGTTATTATCTGTTGGGTAATAAAAGAATCATAACACCCTGATTCCCTTCGCTTGAGATCTGGTAAAACAGTTCTCTGTCAAGTTAAATTATTTCAAAGCAGAGTATACCAATCTCAGGAACCATTAATCATGGAATGGGCATGTGCAATAGCAAATTCGACAGAAAACAACACTCCTATATGGCAAAGGTTGTTTCTTGAACGGAAACTGCATCTGCAAGGAAACCCGGGCGCTGGGCATCCCGTTCCTCTGAATTATACAGAAGAGAACGGCTATTCTTCAAGAGAGGCGCTTCTTCATTGTGGAAATGCGAAATTTGGGAGCGATAAGTCACCATCCTGCCAGTGCGTTTCTGCGAGAGCTGGGTTGGGAACCCAGACCTTCAACTGGGCACCCGGGAGTCGTTGAGGAGGGCGTAGTTTCTTCGGTAAACGTTACGGCGCAGCGTTCCCTTGGATTACATCTGCTTATCTTTGTTTGTAATGCCGGAGTTGCCATGGCAACAAGCAGGTCCGGAAATGGAGGGCCTCTTTCATAGCGAGGCTTAGGATTCGAGGAGTCTTCCGTCGTAGGAGATTGGTGTAATCAGCAGGCCGAGACGATTGCCCAAAGAGAGGAGGGCTAAGGAAGCGGGGTGGGTGGGGGAATGGAGCGGTTGTAATAAGGGAGACTGTATAAGGTGGCTAGCGATGCTAAAATAACCATGATTGAAACTGTCGGGATTCGTAAGACTGGGGTGGAAGGAATGGGAGGATCAGATTGCTAGCGTAGTGGAATTCTGAGGCTTATTGGGCGGGCTTTGAAGCTACTTGGTATGAGATAAATTGCAGTGGAATTGTGGAGTAACGGCACTGGGATTCAATTGCATAGCAACAGCAGGATAACTGGCGACGACCTCGAGTTGTTAGCACAGCTGGATTCACACTTCGCAGATACTCCCCCTACTCATGGAGTGCTGATGTTTTACTGTTAAGGCGAACGTTCCTATATGGGTATAAACAGGTTGCATAGAGATGTATCCAGCTTTACTGACATCGTTATTTCTAAATCGATTTGGGAGAAATAGAGATTTCTTCGCATTATCACCAACTATCTTATTTGCCTCGCCAGTTTTTCCAAATGTTCCCTTTTTAGCAGGTCGAAGTTTTGCGATAAAATGATTCTGCTGCCGCTCGCTCCAAAAGGGAACAAAAAAGAATGGGAACTTGGTAATTTGTTCATTTTCTCACTCGATGGATTTAAACAATGCGTAATAAATTTTATAATAATTTAAGCTTTTTTTTAAATAATACCTCTTCAGTCTCAACATTTAGAGCAGGAGTCTGAAATCATATGCGGCAAATCAGATGTTTTTCAAATCATGTCTGACCTCATTCTACTTTAAGCAATCATATAGGTGCCAAATCGTTTATTTCTCAATAAATGCTAGACATCATTTTATGTTCAGCAATCATATAGGTACCAAATTACGTATTTCTGAATATATAGCAGGTTGTTGGGTTGGGTTGTTTTACCTCTGAGCGGCACTTTTTTGCACACCATGAGCTAAATGGCCAGGTCACATGGACCCCGAAGGCTCAGAGAAGGTTAGGGGAGGGGACCCACTGGAACAGCTGTTGGGAGACAGATGGTAGCCTCCCGTCAAGGCCATCCAGCGTGTTCTTTAACGTGCACAGGGTATGGCTCTCCCGCACACGGGGCCACGGCTTAACGTCCCATCCGACGGACGGCGGGCTTTTCAAGCCCATCGGTGTCCCCTACTGACCGTGGGCAAGGCGGGGAATTTTGCGGAGATAAATCTCAACGCTGACTCAGCTGGGACTCGAACCTGGGAACTACACGATTACGAGCCTGGCGCGCTACCGACTGAGCCACCCCCGCCCCTATATAGCAGGTATCATTTTACATTAAGCAATCATAAAGGTGCCAAATCATTTATTTCTGAATATATGGCTGACATCATGTTATGTTAAGCAATCATATAGGTACCAAATCGCTTATTTCTCAATATGTGGCGGGCATTATTTTATGTTAAACAATCAGATAGGTGCCAAATCGCTTACTTCTGAATATATGCCAGGCATAATTTTATTTTAAGCATAGGTGCCAAATTACTTACATCTCATTATATGGCAGGTATCATTTCATGTTAAGCAATCATATAGGTGCTAAATTTCTTACTTCTGAATATATGATAGGCATCATTTTATTTCAAGCAATCATATACACCGAAGAGCCAAAACCTTATGACCAGCGTCTTTATGCAAATCGAAGCAATTGAAGGTAGACGACGGCGCGTGTGAAAGTCATGAAACGGTATAAAAAACACCTGATACTGAGCTCTGTTAATCAGTGCTATTCTTGTTTTTCAGATGGGAAAGACAGCTGACCTAAGTGAGTTTGACAAAGGCCAAATTATAATGGCCAGACAACTGGGTCTATTAGTGTATCTATTGATTTCTAGACTCCCTTCGAACCCTATTAGGGCACCTCTTGATTTTTAGACTCCCTCCGAACCATATTAGGGTACCCATTGATTTCTAGACTCCCTCCGAACCCTATTAGGGAAACTCTTGATTTCAAGACTCCCTCCAAACCATATTAGGGCACCTATTGATTTCTAGACTCCCTCCGAACCCTATTAGGGCACCTCTTGATTTTTAGACTCCCTCCGAATCATATTAGGGCACCTCTTGATTTCAAGACTCCCACCGAACCATATTAGGGCACCTATTGATTTTTAGACTTCCTCCGAACCGTATTAGGGCACCTATTGATTTCTAGACTCCCTCCGAACCCTATTCGGGCACCTATTTATTTCTAGACTTCCTCCGAACCATATTAGGGTACTTATTTATTTCTAGACTCCTCCGAACCCTATTAGGGTACCTCTTGATTTCTAGACTTCATCTGAACCCTATATGGAGACCTCTTGATTTCTAGACTCCCTATAAATCTTATTTGGGCACCTCTTGATTTCTAGATTCCTACCGACACAATTTGGACACCTATTAATTTTTAGACTGTCACTGCGAACTCTATTTGAGCACCTCTTGATTTCTAGTCTCCCTTCGTCTCTATTTGGATACCTTTTGATATCGAGACTGCCACTTCGAACCCTATTAGGGCATCTTTTGATTTCTAGACGGCTACTCCGAACCCTATTTGACTTTGATTACGACAATAGATCTGAAAATTCTTCACATTTTTCAGTTCTACTGCCGGAAATAGCCCTATTCACCAATTTCCAGCATTCTAGAGCAGGGATATCGAAATCTGGACTTTAATCTCAAAGAACCCATCGAATCCAAAATTTGACCACATTCTGAAATATCACTCAAAGTTGCCAAAAGCACTATTTTTTAATCCTCTAGCATCAGTAGATTTACATTTGACCATCAATCTTAAATGACACATCTCAATCATATTTCAACAAGATTTCCGAGATCTACGACTCAAAATACTCACAGAAACCAATTTTCAGCTTTCTAGCACTGATAGATGTAAATTTGACATTTAACCTCGAAGGATACACGGATCCGAATTTCCCCAACGTTTCCGACACCCCCCCCCCCCCACTTCAAACACCAATTTGCACGTTTCTAGCTCTCGTAGATCAAGATTTGAGCTCTACGTGACCTCTATTTGATCATGAAGGACACGTCGAGGAATAAATAATATTTTTTTCACACAAGTCATATTTCGGATTTTTTATGACATCTACCACTCGAGGATTCGTGTGTTTTTGTTGCAAAGTAAATTTTTTTTGATGAAGGATGCAATTCATTCCATTCATTCACAATGCGGAATTACTTAGTGTAACTGTTATGTTTTAATTATTAGCCCATGTCAAACATTACTAAATCTGCCACTGTTTGTAGAAAGTCATGATTGTAGAAGTCCTTCGCGAATTATTATGAAAATTATTAGAAAGTATAGTGGATGAGACCGTATTGAAGAAAAGTCATAGGAATATTTCATCATCATCATCATCATCATCATCATCATCATCATCATCATCATCATCATCATCATCATCATCATCATCATCATCATCATCATCATCATCATCATCATCATCATCATCATCAAGGAGCCATGGGCTACGGAGGTCCAACCAGACCGTGCAATTTAGTTCTCCAAGCAAGTCTATCCTGAGCAACTACTGCATCTGGCCACTGCACACCAATTCTAACAAGGTCCTGTTTGACATTGTCTGCCCACCGCATCCTAGGTCTCTCCTTCTTTCTGAGGCCTTTAGGCACACTGTTCATAACCCTATTCGCCAATCTATAATTATTCATACGGGCAACATGGCCAAACCAACGGAGTCTCTGTCTGCACAATATGCTGATTAAAGGAGGTTGCAAACTCCTTTGCCTAATCTCATCATTAGTTACAAAGTTGAACCACCTAATGCCCAAGATACTGCGTAAGCATCTGGAATCAAAAGCATCAAGTTTCCTGTTATCTTGTTTGCAAAGTGTCCAAGTTTCACTACCATAACTAACCCTGGAAAGAATCAAACTATTATACAGTCTAATTTTAGTCTTTAGGTGTATACGCCTATTTCTCCACACTCTCCATAGATTCTTAAAAGTCCCGGCAGCAATCCCTATTCGTCTGTTAATCTCATGCCGCACATCACCATTATCTGTTACATAGCTCATAAGAAAATTAAACTGTGACACCTGCTCAAGACTGCAACCATTCAAATTAACTGAATCACAGCCTGCCTGACCAATTTTCATCACTTTAGTTTTCTCTCTGTTTATAACCAAACCTACTCTACTACCAGTTTCATCAACAGCTTGAATGAAAGACTTCATCTCATCACATCATTTGCCAAAAGGGCTAAATCATCAGCATAATCTAAATCAGAAATTTTAGTATCTCCAGTCCATTTAAGGCCAAAATCTTTCACTTGTAATGAATTTCGCATAACGTAATCAATAACCAAGATAAAGAGAAAAGGAGACAAAATGCACCCTTGTCGAACACCAGAAGTAATGCTAAACCAATTGCTACAAGCCTTACTAATTCTCACACACGACTCAGTGTTATTATAGAGAGCTTTCATTATGGTAACTAACATGTCAGGTATACCATTATGATCTCACAATCAACCACAAATTATGACGATCAACAGAGTCGAAAGCCTTTTTGAAATCAACAAAGCTAGCAACCAAAGGTTTCTGAAAATCTAAACATTTCTCAAGAATCTGCCTAAGTGAAAATATCTGATCCACACATCCCCTACCATTTCTGAATCCACATTGCTCCTCACGCAATTGACTGTCAACCAGATTCTTAATTCTATTAAGCACAATCATGGAAAGAACTTTACCTGGAACAGAGAGTAGGCTAATACCCCTATAGTTATCACAAGAACTGCGATCACCTTTTTTGAAAATAGGGATAACAATAGCTCTGGTAAAATCCTTAGGAACCATGCCTTTATCATAAAAGATATTCAGAATTTCAGTCATCCAAGTGGTAACCGAAACATTTCCAGCTCTAAACATTTCTGTAGTAATTTCATCTACCCCTGGGGATTTATGTAGTTTAAGTTTAGAAACAGCCAAAATAACTTCAGATTGTGTTATAGGGCCAACATTAAAGCCACCAATGCATCTATCATCATTGCAAACAATGGGAATAGAACTAACCACATTATTTAGAATATCACTGAAATGCTCGGCCCACCTAGCCATGACAGAATCCTCACCTTCTATAACCTTACCTTGTTTATCCTTCAATCCCTGTATGCCTGCCCGTTTTCTACCACATAAAACATTAACTATCTGGTACAGCTCTCTGCTGTTGTGCTGCCTAACTGCTTCCTCAGCTTTGTCAGCCAAACCATCAAACCAAAGATTCTTATCAGCAGCTAACTGATCCTTTACAAGTTTATTAAGGTCTCTGTAATGCTTTCTATTAGGACTAGTAGGGTACTGATTAAGGACATTCCTGCAGTTCCTTATTTCTGAAATAAGCTCAACTGCCTTATCACTTAAATAATTCTGTCTCCTCTGCTCCTTTTTTCCTAAAAGAGTAAGTACTCTTAGTGTCCAAAAAAGCCTGTTTAAAATGATCCCATTCTTCCTCAACTTCAGTATTAAGCAAACCATGACTGTCATAATGACTAAGTAACCTATCAAGGTAAGCTTTGGCTATAACTAGGTCTTTCAGAGCATCAGTATTAAAAGTGAAATTTTTAACCCTACCACAACACTTTTTAAGTTTAAGTTGCAATACACTTTTAACAAGGAAATTGTCAGATCTAATTTCAGCTCCCCTATATGCCCTGGTATTCCTAACAGAACTAGCCCATTTGTTGTTAATTAATATATAATCAATCATATTCTTATGCAGCCCATCGGGTGAAACCCATGTGTACTTATGTATGTCGCGGTGTTTGTATTAAGTGTTAGTTATTCTGAATCCATTGAGTTTACTTACCTGTAGGAGACGTTGCCCATTGCCATTGCAGCTACCAATACCAAAAGGGCCTATTACTCCTGCCCAAAGGTCAGGGTCAGTACCAACTTTGGCATTGAAGTCACCAAGAACAAGGGTAATATCTCCTTTCTTGACAGAATTCAAAATATCCTGAAGTCGTTCATAAAATCTATCCTTCTCATCCTCATCGGCATCCTCAGTGGGGGCATAACAGTATATAACATTCAAATCTTAAACGCTTGTCTGAAATTTTGCTGTAAGAAACCTTTCATTAATGCACTCATATTCTAGAAGAGCATCAGTAGCGTGTCTGCTGAGAAGCAGACCCACGCCTTGGTGATGCTTATTGTCGTCCCTCCCTGAAAAAAGAAATTTAAGATTATTTTTAAGAATCTGACCTTTATCTGTCCATCTGATTTCTTGCAAGCCGAGAATATCTAAATTATAATGGTGGAATTCTTGTGTGAGGACATCAAGAGAAAAAGCTCTGTGCAGAGTCCTCACATTCCAACTACCTATGGAGAGAAAATGGTTAGTGCGATGTTTAAAGAAACTATGTTTATTGAGAGAGGGAATGCCGACAATATCAAACAGCCCCCTAATCGCAGACATAGGGCAAAGACCCCTTCCCCCACCACTAAAGGCTGAAGCCATCTACACTGGAAGACTTCCTCCAATGTAGAATTTGACGATGCGAATAGAAGCAAAGAGTTCAGGTGCCTGCGATGACCTCTGCTCAGGATTATCCACCAGCTGATAAACATATCCTGTGAATCTATTCACTTGGGGGTGTCAACCCACAAACAAACAGAAAACACAGCGGAAGATTATCCCTCCATAGAAAAGAAGCCCACCAGTGCAGAAAAATCAGGATCCATAATCAAGCTCAGAGCCATATATCTGTCCACACACAAGGTTTATATGGTCAGCACCAGGACCCTATGTGGTTGACCACTCCTCAGCAGGGTAGAAAAAAAAGAAAAGTAGCCATAATTGTCCATATCAGTAGGCCACACTAATCTGGCAGCCCTCCCCTTCCGTTCACTTCCACAAGAGAGTATCTCTTTTGAAAGGTACTAACGGTCTGCACCACGAGAAGGCGGAGTCGGACATTAGGTGCTAGGTCTGACCGGTTCTAAGCATCATCACAGGGGATTGGTGCATATCTCTCCTTCCAGTGACTACCTAGCTACCATTTACAGACCAATAATTAATATTGCTAATAATATTATTACATCCAGGTACTGTACAAAACTATGCATAACAAAACTTTTAAGTTATCTATTCATGAATAGAACTTATATGTGTATTAAGACCTGTGGAACATCACTGGGGCTCTAGCGCCCTCGATTTTATGTTTTATTAAATCGAAACTGATAAAGATCACGGCCAACTTAAGATGGAGCGGGAGGATTGCAAATACACACTAGTCTTTTCTTATCCTCCCCGTATATCATTTGACACCTAACTCGTAAGTGTAGGACCTCGCATTCGGAAGATACAGCCTTTCAGATTTCTCGATTTTTAGAGGGGTAGGAAATATGGGGGGTCGTTTTTCAATAACCTGTGACATTCCTCGCATCAGAAGCTTTCATTTAACGCAGAGCCTGTCTATCTTTCAGCAATTGCATATATGATGACAAGACCCACTAATTCCACCTTAAAATACTACCAGTATAGGGAAATGCCATATTCACCACTACCTACGGTCAGGGGCAAGAGAGTACCATATAGATACAGCTCATCCCCGACTACCTAATGGCGAAGAGTACTACAGGAGTAAAGCTAATCCATCGGTCAAAACCTAAATTTAATCTATGTCCCGGACCGCTACAAACAAGGACATAGAATCCAAGTTGCCTCGTCTCCCGTGACTGGGACTCTTAGTCCAGCTCTTCCATCGGGGCCCTGTCCAGCATGGCGAGAGTCTAGTCAGCAGGGCCCTCAACTTCTTCCATCTTAGCCTGTTTCGACCGTTGCCCAATCCGGTCAGCATAGCTTTCGACTTCTTTAGGCCCTCAAGACCCCCCCCCCACCTCGACAAGGTGGTCCCATATCAGGGGGGGGGGATTCAGGAGATATAGGGAAACAATAGTTTTAATATTTCCCCTCCTTTTTTAGGGGGAGGAGAAAACATGAGTGTTTTTTATGTCTATGATACTTCCCGCGTCACAAGTTTATACTTTGTTAACTTTCGGCATTCGCATTCTGGAATATAGCAGAAGAATATTTTTCATATTTCTCCTTTTTTAAGGGAAAAGAAAGTATGGGTGTCAGTTTTTTGCAACTTATGACAGCTCCATGCGTCACAAGCTTTCATTTGACGCATAGCTTGTTGCTTTCTGCACTCGCGTTCAGGAGATATAGGGTAACAGTCGTTTTCTTATTTCCCCGTATTTTAGGGGGGGGGGGAGAGCATGACGGGCCAATTTTTTTGTAGCTTATGATACTCTCCGCGTCACAAGCTTTCATTTGAAGCCTAGCAGGTTAGTTTCTGTACTGTCTTCAGGAGATATAGGAGAACAATCATTTTCATATTTCCTGGGGCGGGGGTAGCTCAGTCGGTAGCGCTTCAGGCTTGTAATCTGTAGTTCCCAGGTTCGAGACCCGGCTGGATCAGCGTTGAGATTTATCTCCGCAAAATTCCCGCCCTGCCTACGGTCAGTAGGGAACACCGATGGCCTTTCAGACAGAGGGGCGGGGGTGGCTCAGTAGGTAGCGCGCCAGGTTCGTAATCTGTAGTTCCCAGATTTGAGTCCCAGCTGGGTCAGCGTTGAGATTTATCTCCGCAAAACTCCCCGCCCTGCCTACGGTCAGTAGGGGACACCGATGGGCTTGGAAAGACCGCCGTCCGTCGGATGGGACGTTAAGCCGTGCCCCGTGTGCGGGAGAGCCATACCCTGTGCACGTTAAAGAACACGCTGGATGGCCTTGACGGGAGGCTACCATCTGTCTCCCAACAGCTGCTCCAGTGGGTCCCCTCCCCCAACCTTCTCTGAACTTTCGGAGTCCTTGTGACCTGGACATTTAGCCCATGGTGTGCAAAAAAGTGCGAATCAGAGGTAAAACAACCCAACCCTTCAGACAGAAGAAAATTAAAGTCCCGGTTTTCCGGACAGTCTGAAGAAATAGAAGAAAATAAATGAAAAATACGTAGAAGTATCAAAAATTAAAATGTCTACGAAAAACGTAAGTTTGAACTTTGCGGCAAATGTTTTCTCTAGTTCATCCAACGGCTACTATTCGCATTTTAGGTCTTCGTCTTCCCCATGCATGTCGCCATTATAATGTATCAGTTACTTGGTGTTTTGTGCTGTTACGACCGCCGTTATCGTCTTACCCATTCGGAATGCCTAGAGAAATTGTTTGGAATCGTGACAAAGAGAAAGTTGATGAGGAAAAGATTATTTATCTATGGCCCTGACGCGGTATCGGGGTTTCTAGAATCCACCCAATAAACTCTCGTGTCCAAACCTTAATTTTTAAGTAACATTTCGTTTTATGTAAAATATTGTTGCAGATTTTTATTTGTATTTGAATATTTGACAACGGAACACGAATTCGAAATAAAAAAGCAGAGAGTAAATGAATGATTTAAAAACTAAGGCAATAAGTTCATATAAATCATAAACAAATTTCAAAATCAGTCACACTAAACACCAATATGTTGTTCATCTCTACTAAATGATCCTCACGATCATAATTACAAAACTAACTGATAAACTTATAACATTTGAAAACCGATTCACAAATCAATGGTGGAACGTTTACCAGATACTTTAACCACTAGTTATACATCAGAAATGAAATAGAGGACGCTTTCTACACTGATATAGACGTACAGTTATTTTAACTACCAAATAAAACTTCTTTACAACAATAAATCAAAAACTCTTTTATTGCTTCCGCGACACATCAAGGAAAAGCCTTTTCTTTTTCATACTAATTTAAAATTTTACTGTAATCTCCTTCTTTGAAATCCCACATTTATGACGTAATTACACTATGTGCTATATCTGGTGTGTCTCGTAGTAAGCGATCACTATTTCATTGGTGAACGCTCACAGTCCGCTTCTCCTCGAGCTGCCCACGGTTAGTAGGAGACACCGATTGGCTTGGAAAGGCCGCCGTCCATCGGATTGGACGTTAATCAGTGACTCCGTATGCGGGAGAGCCATGCCCTGTGAATGTTAAAGAACACCCTGGACGGCCTTGACCGGAGGTTACCATCTGTCTCCCAACTGCTGTTCCAGTGGGTCCCCTCCCCCAACCTTCTCTGAGCCTTCGGGGTCCATGTGCCCTGGCTATTTAGCCCATGATGTGCAAAAAAGTGCCGCTCAGAGGTAAAACAACCGAACTCCACTGGTATTATTTCAATTGCTTTATTTTTTCCGGGAAATTATATATAGTTAATTCTTTAAAGTTAATTAAAATTTTGTCTCTGATAGAATGATATTGGTTTTTTGCGATTATTCTAAAAAATTAGATTTGAAAAAAGATTTTTTTTAGTAATTTCTGTAGTTGGAATTGATGTTTCAACATATACATCCAGATTATATGAACATTGTAAGAGACCCAGGCAAAATTTTAAGATTTTAGTTTGAAGAGTCTCTAGCATTTTTAATTTTGTTGTTGATATTTTGTTTATTAGGTCTATGCCGTAAAAATGTTTTGATAAAATAATAGATTTATAGATTAGTATTAAATTTTTGTTTGAGCAACCCCATTTGGAGGTGCCCGTATATCTCATGAAGTTGAATATTTCTTTCGATTTTAATTTGGTTATTTTTATATATTCATTCTATATCAATTTAGAATCCATGTTTAATCCTAAAGATTTTACCTTTTTAATTAATTTAATATTACTCTGATATAATTTAATATTAAATTCCTGAGGAAGATTAATTTTGTGGAAGTACATGATTAATGTTTTTTCCGTTGAGAGGTTTAGGTTGCAGTTGTTAAAATATTGATTTATTTTAGTTAATGTATGCTGTAATCTTTTTGTATTAAGTTTTTTGTCAGCATCAATTGTCCAGAAAATCAGGTCATCTGCGTATGTTCCAAAGCTTATCTCTTGATTAAAAATTTTGTGAATATCTTTTAAATATATATTAAATAGACAAGGGGAAAAATGTCTCCTTGAATCACACCATTATTAAATTTGTATTTATTTGAAAATTTGTTTCCTATTTTAACTTTAAATGTTTTTTTCATTGATGAGATGAAAGAGGAAGTAATAAAAGTTACCGCAAATTTTAAGCTCCCTAATTTTGTATAAAAGTACACTATGTGATAACGAGTCAAAGGCTTTTTCTACATCAATTACCACTGTGACCATGTATAATTTATTTTTCAAGGCGTAATCCGCATCAGAAATAATATTAAGAAATAAGTCTTTGGTGGATCGGCCAAAGCGGAATCCAAAAAAAGGTTTTTATTAAAAATATAATTTTTTTCAAGGAACCAATTTAATCTATAATTTATTATCCTTTCAAATAATTTTAAAACATTTGAACTTAAACAAATAGGTCTAAATGAGTTGAGCCCATCTGGTGGATTTGTTTGCTTTTCTTTTATAAAGACCATATAATTATTAAGCCAGCTATCTGGGTAGCTTCTTGATGTTCAAAATTTATTAAAAATTAGTAATAATTTTTTAAGAAAGTTATTGGTAAGTTTTTTAATAATTTATTGGGTATGCCAAATAACCAGGTCATAAGAACCCCAAGAGCTCAGGGAAGGTTGGGAAAGAGGCTCACTGGACATCTGTTAGGAAACAGATGGGAAATTTCGGTCCAGGACATCCAGCGTGTTCTTTAACGTGCACAAGGTATGGCGCTCCGGTTCCACGTCAATTCATCGCGGCTAATTCATCACACTCAATTCATTGTAACATAAATTCATCACAGCACCAATTCATCCCAGAGCAATTCATTGCATCGTCTATTCAGCGTAGAGCAATTCATTGCATCGTCTATTCAGCGTAGAGCAATTCATTGCATCGTCTATTCAGCGTAGAGCAATTCATCGAGCACCAATTTATCGCAGTGTTAAAAACATATGATTTTATGATTTTCTACATTTTTGCACAAATGAATTCTCTAAAGACAGTAATTTAGAGTTTGAAAGATTAAACATGAGTCAGAAGATTTTACCTCATAAATTAATACTAAATTAATAATAAATTGCCGACTGAGTCTCTTCCCGTCCCAAAACTGGTGGGAAAGTGCCTATATTTCAAGCTATCCTACACAAAAAGAAGTATTCGCGACGATTTTTTCATCGCAAAATCGATACAAAAAAGTACCTCGAAGAGAAGAAAATAAGACAAACAATTCCACTGTAAAAACTCGAATCTCCTGTTCACCAATTTCTCGCCGATGTTTAGAAAACGATCTAAAAAAGCAACATCTTAAGATATGCATGTGTCCACGCATTATCACGCTTTGCTATCCATCCAATACACCGTTATGCAAGTCACAATAAAAAGGAAGAAAGAAAGCCAAATAGACGACTTGGGAGCAATGGAAGACGGCGTCTTTGAAATGCAATAAAATGTGCTTTGTTGCCGCATACAGCGATTTCACAAACTTTGGCAAAGTTCTTTTCAAAGGTCGTGCAAAGGAAACATAAGACCAGGGCGAATCTCGCACAAACGCTTCTGTTGTATCCTTCGGAAGGAAGGAAGAGGAATTCTTAAAAGACGAAGTAGGAGAAGACGAAAGAGAGAAAAAAAAATTCTTTTTAGGAGTTCGTTTCTGTTTTGTTATATTATTTTTTTCTTTTTCGCTACCTTCCTTTGGCAGGTATCCCCGTTCCCTGTGAAGCAAGGTAATGTGTAGGAATGTTATTGCTCAGACTCAGAAAATTCCAATTTCCATGTCTCTATTGAGCAGAGGCGGAGGAAATTAGAAGCCATCTATCTTTCTGTAGCCCGCAGCCGGCTGTCACGCAGTACGTGACGCGACGTTCGCACGGCTCAATTATTCGGTGCCAAAGCGAGCATCGAATTCTGCCTTCTCTTTCTATCTCTTACTCTTTCTCGAACTTTCTCTATCCTTCTGACTTACGTAGGCACAAGAACACCCACTTTTTACTAACAAAGAATAGTCTGAAAAAAATATTTCACAGTTTCTAGTAAATGATAAAAAAATTATCGTTATGTGCTATTGATACGATAAGGGATTGTTGTTTGTTTGTGAAAAAAATTGAGGAAGCTTTATGTAAGGGGTAATTACAAATGAATGTAAGCATTTTATAAATTATTTATAAACTTCTGATTTAGATAGCACAAGAACAATCATCTTTTACTAAGAAGAAACATTATGAGAGAAGAAAAATTGTACCGTTTCTAATGGATGACAATAGGTATTATACCGATATTTTTTCTATAGTTTATTAGAAAGTGCGAAATGTTTTTTCCCCTCACAATATCC
Source organism: Ryuthela nishihirai (assembly GCA_038380435.1). Lineage (NCBI taxonomy): Eukaryota > Metazoa > Arthropoda > Arachnida > Araneae > Heptathelidae > Ryuthela > Ryuthela nishihirai. The sequence goes on along the minus strand of JAWZYU010000003.1, from coordinate 45,235,569 downwards.
TTTTTTTAGTAAACGTGGGTGCTTTTGTGCCTATATAAATCAGAAGCTTATAAGGAATTTCTAAAATGTTCACATTCATTTCTAATCACCTCTTATATATAGCTTCCTTAATATTTTTTTTTCGTATACAATTAACAATTGCTTATCGTATCAACAACATAAACTGATTATTTTGTCATCCATTACAAACAGTAGTTTTTTCTCTCATAATGTTTCTTTTTAGTAAAAGATGGGTGTTCTTGTACTACATGTATATATATATATATCAGAAGTTTTATATAATCGAAAGGGGCGGGTCGGTAGTGCGCCAAGCTCGTAATCTGTAGTTCCCAGGTTCGAGTCCCAGCTGGGTCAGCGTTGAGATTTATCTCAACAAAATTCCCCGCCCTACCCACGGTCAGTAGGGACACCGATGGGCTTGGAAAGGCGGCCGTCCGTCGGATGGGACGTTAAGCCGAGGCTCCGTGTGTGGAAGCGCCATACCCTGTGCACGTTAAAAAACAGGCTGGATGGCCTTGACGGGAGGCTACCGTCTGTCTCCCAACAGCTATTCCAGTGGGTACCCTCCCCCAACCTTCTCTGAGGCTTCGGGGTCCATGTAACCTGGCCATTTAGCCCAAGGTGTGCAAAAAAGTGCCGCTCAGAGGTAAAACAACCCCAACCCAAATATAATCGAGAAGTTGATACATAACTGCATAATACATCTGCAAAGTTAGAATTTGTTACGTTAAGCGACTACTAGTTGCAACGCATGTTTATTAAAAACTCGAGAAAGCTCTAGCTATATAAGAAGTGATTATAAATGTAAGGATTTCGGAAATTTCTTAAAACAATCTTACTTACACAGGCACACGCGCAACACTCTCACATTTTACTGACAATGAATAGTGTGAGGGAGAAATGATTTCACAGTTTCTGGCGAAAACCAAGAAAACTTATTAATTTCTGTTTTTGATATAATAAACGGTTGTTAGTTGTAATAAATATTTATTAAACAAATTTTGAGGAAGCTGCATAATAAGAGATGTTTACAAATAAATATAGTGATTTTAGGTATTCCTTATTACCTTCTGATTACATAAGCACAGACACAAGAAAATCGCCTTTTACTAACAAGAAATATCTGAGTGAAAAAGAATAATCAGTTTTTAGTCAATGCCAAAACACTTATTAGTTATTATAGATGTATAAAAACACATGAGATAGCTGTATATAAACAAGGTGATTACAAATTATACACTGGCGGAAATTGAAAAAAGAACACCATTAACAACTGAAGCGTAATCTATGAGATTTATTTAGTACAAAACAACTTGTTGAGAAAGGACAGTGATCACACGTGTGAAGTAATTCAATGTTTGTTTTATCTTTTAATGAGTATTACATTTTACAGAAGGCCCATTTTAATAAGGTGTTGAACCTCCTCGAGCAGCAATACAAGCTTCCAATGTGGCATGCAATCGGTCGTACAAATGATGGATATCACGCTGGGGGATACCATTCCATGCGCTTTCAATTTGGATGCGTAATTCAGCGATGGTCGTTGCCTGCCACAGTCTGCGGAAGAGTCTTTGTCCGATCCAGTCCCAGACATGCTCGATTGGAGACAAGTCCGGAGAGCGTGCTGGCCAAGGGAGTTGGTGCACTGCCTGAAGAGCATGAGTTGCCCGGGCAGAGTGTGGGCGGGCGTTATCCTGCTGGAATATAGCATTTGGGATAACACTTAAATATGCAGGACGATCGGCTGTACGATGCCGCTGACGTCCGTATTGCTATTCAGTGCACCCTGTACAAATATCAGACACGTACGAGAGTGATAGCTAATCGCTCCCCACATCATGATGCCTGGCTTGGGCCCTGTGTGTCACTGGCGAATGCACAATGAAAGAAGCCGCTCACCTTGTCACTTTCGTAGAGTAAACGATCATCAGATGCTCCTAAGCAGAATCGGCTTTCATCACTGAAGACCATAGTCTGACATTCTTCCCTCCATTGAAGTCATTCTTGGCACCACTGCAAACGTGCTCGACAGTGACGAGGCGACAGTGGTAACCGTGCAAGTGGCACGCATGCCCGTAGTCTTGCTTCCAAAAGACGATTGCGTATCGTTCTTGTAGACACCCTTGGTATGACAGAGGATCGAATTTGTGATGCTGTAGCCATCCGCTATGCTACCGCCGCCCTCCTGATACGCCGATCCTCTCATGTGTCCATAACTTTGTTTTTGCCCGGAAACACGCCTGAGAGTGTGCAAATGCTCTTCTGACCATCGATGCCACTATCGTACCACTGATAACTATCGTCCAGTGAAGTGTGCAATTTGACGAAAAGATCAACTTGCTTCCCGAAGACCCACTGTACGACCTCGCTCAAACTCCGTTAATTGAACAAATGATGCGCACCTACGTCGTCCAGTCATGGTAGCTTCTTCAAAAAGCACTGAACAGCACAAACACAAGACGAATAACTTATTTCTTCACACCCTAGTCTTTGAGTACACGCTGCGTACATTTGCATGTTATCGTCCTCAGTGATGTCAACTTATTTCATCCGATGACTTTCAATCTTAGATCACGGTTTCTGCTGCCCTTAACTAGTATCATATTATATGACGTTCCTAAAAGAATTCCTTCTGGGTGTCCTTTTTTCAATTTCCGCCAGTGTATATAACGATTTTAGGAATTCTTTATAAAATAATCGCAAATCGCGCATATTTCCAAATAAATAGAAAAGTGTGTTTTACAGAAAAGCTCTTAGACTGCAACTGACGCATGCTTCGACCGGCAGATAAAGAAAAACGGTCGAGATTATTTTCATTTTGTGTGACTTCCGTGAATGTCTCGAGAACGATGTAAGCCTTGCCGCAAAGTTAGTCTTCTCTGATGAGACAACCTTTCATTATAGTGGCAACCAAAGTTAGAATTTGGATTAAAGAAAATCCAGGAAAGTTTTGGAACACGTCCCAAATAAACCTCAAGGGAACGTATAATGAATAAACTGAAATATGGGATGGATAGATGAAACATTATCTATGGCAGCCATATGAACATATGTACTTATTTTTTTTCCTGATGTGTAAAACATTTACAGGAGTGTTCTCTCAAAATATGTAAGATTTGTTGATGATACAGTCGCTCAAAAAATAGCCGAACACTATGGTTGATTACAGAATTCAGAAAAAATATCTGGCAACGATTTTTTTAGAAATTAGTGATCTGGCAACTTTCGATGACACGAAGGTTGCCAGATCACTAATTTCTAAAAAAATCGTTGCCAGATATTTTTTCTGAATTCTGTAATCAACCATAGTGTTCGGATATTTTTTTTTGAGCGACTGTACATCTATAATTTTAGTGTAATAAATGTTTAAAATTGTTATATTCATTTGTTATCAGACGGTACTTAGTGTACGTTTCCGTCAATCATATACTGTAATATTTCCAAGCTATGTGAAGGAAAAGTTACACATTAAACATCTCTAATTTTAAAAATGAGGCATCTTTCAGAACAAAAAAGTCACAGAGGATAAATTCAGCATTTGATTCAAAGCTCTATAAAAAAAAAGCTCTGTTTGCAACAATATTAGCTTAATGTTAAGAAAAATAATTATTGCAAATGGAATGTTTAGCAACAGCCTCTGCTTTCTTCAAAATTAACGACCATCTTCTCAAGTATATTTATTTCAATAAAGGATGTTTTTTTTAACTATTGAGGTGAACTCTTATAATCTTATGACTAGCAAAACTGGTGTCCAATGTTTCGACTGCTGTAACTTTAAACATTAAAAGAATATTGTTGGAAATCGAGAATCAAAAATCGAGGTTCAGAAATATTTGAATGAGATCATTTCATCTGAAGGACATTCACATAACTTGAAAGAGTCACTATACGTGTCGATATTTAAGTAGCAATGTTAATGATCAGACGAACAGACACCGACAGGGTTGGGTTGTTTTACCTCTGAGCGGCACTTTTTTGCACACCATGGGCTAAATGGCCAGGTCACATGGACCCCGAAGGCTCAGAGAAGGTTGGGGGAGGGGACCCACTGGAACAGCTGTTGGGAGACAGATGGTAGCCTCCCGTCAAGGTCATCCAGCGTATTCTTTAACGTGCAGAGGGTATGGCTCTCCCACACATGGGGCCACGGCTTAACGTCCCATCGGACGGACGGCGGCCTTTCCAAGCCCATCGGTGTCCCCTACTGATCGTGGGAAGGGCGGGAATTTTGCGGAGAAAAATCTCAACGCTGACCCAGCTGGGACTCGAACCTGGGAAGTACAGATTACGAGCCTGGCGCGCTACCGACTGAGCCACCCCCGCCCCACACCGACGGGGAAAAAGTCAGCTTGGAAGGAGGTTTTTAGCCTTGTTCAAGATTCACAAGCATGGGAGGCCCTACACGAAGTCCACAATTGTATATTTTTATAAATTTGAATAAATCTGTACATGGAAACTAATTTTATATAAACTAGTACAGTTTACTATCTCGGTGGCCGAGTGGTCAGCACGCCTGCTTACTCATCAAAGAGACACGGGCATGGCATTCTACTGCTGAGGATTCATCTGCCTTATAAGGCATATTAAACTGACAAGCTCCTGCCAGACCTCTCTGGGAAGCATTTATTTGACGGACAATTTTTTTTCTATGAACAGTTTTATGTGAGCTGTTCTGACCTCGAAGTTCGACAGTTTCCTGACTGAAATATTCACAAATTAGGTACCTTTTAAACAAGTGCTCGGTACCCACGGTTACCAGTTGTGTAACGTTATCGTCGTTCACAGTATATAAATATTTTGCAATTCATTTCAATTTCCGTACATAACGGGTTGAGTTGTTTTACCTCTGAGCTGCACCTTTTTTGCACACAATGTGCTAAATGGCCAGGTCACAGGGACCCCGAGAGAAGACTGGGGGACCCACTGTACAGCTATTATGAGAAGATGGTATCCTCCCGTCAAGGCCATCCAGCGTGTTCTTTAAAGTGCACAGGGTATGGCCTCCTTCAAACGGGGCTTTGCGTCCCATCCGAAGGACGGTGGCCTTTCCAAGCTCATCTTTGTCCTCTGCTGACGGAGGGGGTGGAGGTTTAGCGGAGATAGATATCAACACTGGCCCAGGTGGGGCTCGAACCTGGGAACTGAAGATTACGAGCCTGGCGCGTTACAGCCTGAGTACCTCCCCCTCCGAAAAAATCACGATTCTTGTGGTTTCGATACAATCTGCCACTGTTCTAACTAATACAGTGATCTAAGTACTACTACAAAGTCTTCCAAAATCATCTCAAGCTAACGCCCAAACAGACACAAGTGTTTTACTAATGGCACCAAGTACTGCCATTTGGAGGTGACAGCTCCATAAGAAGAGTAACTTGCGAATGCCACCAAACTACTTTTCTGTGTCACTCGTCCAGAATTCATGGATAACAGTCGTTCCTTCTTCGCTAGAAATCAATAAGAGAAAGGTCACTTAATGTCAAGTTAATCTCTTCCCGAAGCGGGTAAAGAGCGATCAGTCACAGCCTATTTGTCATTAGGGTCTGCCCCTTTGGGAAGTCGTCGATACTTCTGACCTCTCGAATAGTCTCTCGGCAGAGGAAAGCTGTCCAGATGGTAAGGAAAGTCAAGTGGATCAGGGGAATCGCAAAATGACTCAATGGACGGAACGCGAAAGGATGAAAAAAAAGAATTGGTCTCTAATGCTGCTGATGGTACAATAAGCGATGAAACAATAGTGACATTGTTCGAGCAAGTTATTTCCAAAACGTAACACTGGAAACAAAACCAGAGGAGATTAATGCGTACAGAAGGGATTCGAACTTTACCAAAGATGCGATTTCGTCTTGTTTTGTACTTCCATGATGTGATAAGGTTTTTTTTTTGTTGTTGTTTTTTTTCTCTTAGGAAATATTTTGTTCCTTTTTGAAGTATATGATAAATGAAGCGAGCTATAAATGTCATAGATATTTTGCAATAAATCAGAAGAATTATCTTGAGTTACACTCGAAAACTGTGATTCGAAATATGTTATCTGTGAGATTACTCTTTGCAACACTTGATCCGGCAGTGCTTGCTTTTTTTTCTTTTTACTGAAACAACTGCGTAAATCTTATTCTAGAAGAACAAAAATTTAAGGGTTATGTCTGTTGACTTCAAGTATAAGAAACACGGCATCGTTGCAATATTGTATGATCACGAATATCGTATAGCAGGCATGTACGCAGGATTTAATTTCGATAATTAATCTGAGATATAAGTCTGAGAATAAGACTTGAGTAGGGTTTCTCATTTACTAAGATATTCCAACGTACAGGAAAGATTAAAATGATATTCTACACGAAATAAAATTTTATTGTAGTTTTAAAAATCTGTATTTAATATAGTATTTAACTGTACTACCGGAGTAAAATGAATCATACAAAAATAACTGTTTTGGATTTCAAAACAGATAGACAAGTTTTGGGGAGGACCCTTTCCCCTCCCCCTGGGTACGTCCCTGTCGTATAGTTGTATTAACTCTGCAAATTCTTTTTATTTTTTTTTATTTGCGACATATAGGACATAGAAGAATCCTGGAAGCTACTCCTAGCTTAATACAGACCTTCTCATACAAGGACATGCCCTACTAAGACCGAAGTCACTGCTGACCACTGCCTTAGTTAGAGCTAACACAACACACAAAGTTTGCCTTCCTGGAACAGTCGCTAGCTGCCTAAACGCTATTCCAGTTAAGGCTTCAATAACATTTTCAATAACATTAAAAAAACTCTTTATTTCCTTTGAATTTACATATATAGAGTTGATCATAGCAAGCTCTAATAGCTTGACTGTAAGAACAAATGCTGCATATTACAAATAGCACATACAGTTAATAGGGAAAATAGAAGAAACACTTAAATAAAGTAAAAATGTTAGTAAAATCCCCGCGAAGCTTGGTATAGCTTATCCGTAGGAAACGTTAAATATGTGAAGTTATAAATAGTTGCTATACATCGGTTACACATTGACATTCTTACATAAGAAGTCTTGATATATATATATACAATTACAAATGTTAATTAACATTAAGTTAAGAAAGAGGCACTTTTATACTATTTAGGGACATATTACTAGAGCTCTGCGCGGAAAACAAAAATTCTATCCGATCCGTAATTTTTTATCAGCATTTTTTGGTTACTTAATAAAGGTCACGGTTTGTTTGTCCGATATATGTTTGTGAAAAAAAGAAATAAGTCTAAAAAGGGACGGATATAGGGAGGTGACATGCAAACATGCCCCTTCTTGAGAATATTAATAACAGAAACGTAGGCCGAAAAATACATAAAATATATATTACACGTGTTTTCCAAGAAATGTTTTTAATACCATTAAAACGAAGGGAAAACGCTTTTACCGGAAATATATTCTGGCTTCCCCGCCCCCTCCTATTAGTATTTTTCTAGATCAGGCTCAAGTTTAATGATTTATTAATGACTAATAAACTAAAAATATACTATGATAAAAAAAACCTGTATTTAAAAAAAATATATGCCTTACTAAATTTTAGATAAAATTTTACTTGTATGCAATTTTGAAAAATCTTATGAGCTGATTTTGCCCTTTTAGATTCAATTATCCGAGATTATGGGATAGCACTCCTTCTCGTTACCCAGTAACTTTCCTTACATTTCATTGTAAACTTCATGTCTCCACGAATGAAGTTTTCAGAGATTTAATTCCAGTTTTCTATGCAAAAAATATGTTGATGTATTTTCTATACATCAAATATTTTCATAGACTTATCTAAACTTAATCAAAGAGAGCTTCTTCCTAGGGTAACACATAGAGCATTTCAATATCTCAATGATCAAATAGAGTACATGTACAAATCATAGACATGAAATATTCACAAAATAGGCAATATTTTCCTTAAATATCTAAAGAACAAAGCGAAACAAAAAAAAATGAAAACTGAAAAAAGGGTCTATGATATTTTTTTCCATGTTCAACATGGGGCGGGGGTGGCTCAGTCGGTAGCGCGCCAGGCTCGTAATCTGCATTTCCCAGGTTCGAGACCCAGCTTGGTCAGCGTTGAGATTTATTTCCGCAAAATTCCCCGCCCTGCCCACGGTCAGTAGGGGACACCGATGGGCTTGGGAAGGCCACCGATGGGCTTGGGAAGACGACCACAGAGATCAGACGTCCGTACGGTGGCCTTCCCAAGCCCATCGGTGGACGTTAAGCCGTGGGACGTTAAGCCGTGGCCCCGTGTGCCGGATGGGACGTTAAGCCGTGGCCCCGTGTGCGGGAGAGCCATAACCTGTGCACGTTAAAGAACACGCTGGATGGCCTTGACGGGAGGCTACCATCTGTCTCCCAACAGCTGTTCCAGTGGGTCCCCTCCCCCAACCTTCTCTGAGCCTTCGGGGTCCATGTGACCTGGCCATTTAGCCCATGATGTGCAAAAAAGTGCCGCTCAGAGGTAAAACAATCCAATCCATGTTCAACATCAAGGGGAAAATTCAATGCTAGTCTAGGTATAGTAAATGAAATTACTACTGTTGTTTTGATTTCAAGAAATATATATACAGGGTGAATCTGAAAAAGTGGGCAAAACTTTACGAGGTGGTAGAACGCAGCTATACGAGCAATATTCGTCATAGAATGTATGGTCGGAACGCAAGCGGTGAGAAGTTAAAAGGTAGTTTTCCACTGTCACATTTAAAGAATGAACACAAGAAGGAGAGGAAATACTTCAGAAAACATTTTATTAACAGGAATGTATTCCCGTCCGCCGCACCGTACACAAAGTGCATATCCGCCATTTCGTGGTTAGTATAACCAGCCATCCTCTCGGCAATCCACGGTAGAAATGCCGTTGGGTGCGAGGACCGACCCTTTTATACCATTTCCAACGCCACCTAGCGGCTCGCCGTTTGCGTTCCGCCCATACTTTCTATGACAAATATTACTCGTATAGCTGCGTTCTACCACCCCGTAAAGTTTTGCCCACTTTTTCAGATTCACCCTGTATAATAAAACTGATTTTAAAAAAGTCAAAATAAATGTGAAGGCAATACCAGAAGAAGTTGAGGTAAAAAATGACCCAAAAAGATAGTGATTATATATTCAAGAGATGTTCCATATTTTGAACACAAAAAAAATATTTGTTTTTGATTTCTTTCCATTCTTAAATCTAATCTAAACTATTGAAAAATTTAGGTGCCACATAAATAAAACGTCGTGTTGTGATATTTTTGTGAGGTAGTGGTACATGAAATAAAAGGCCAGATTTTCCAGAATTATAAGGCAGATGTAAACGAACCATCAGGTGCTGATTTAAATAGATTATAATAAAACAAAAATGATCAGTATTTCGCAAATTAAAGTAGAAAACGTTTTTATGTTTAAAACAAGTTTATAGATTTTTTATGAATATGAAACAAGTTACTTAAATTGACCTCATTGTCACCACCACACAATTATAGATCCCATATTCTACAACATAGAAGATCCATGCATAATAAAGCATGATCAGAATTCTTTGAGGAATAATTTTATTTAAAAAATAAAATCTGTATAACACAAAATTAAGTTTTGTAGCTAAGAGATTTGCATGAGTTTTCCATTTCAAATTCTGATCTATAGTTACACCCATGTATTTCAAGTTACTCACTCTTTCTATAGATAGATAATCACAATAAAAAGAATTATCATAATTAATATTATGATATTTTAGGGTGATGTCTGTATTGCTTTTCCTCAAATTAAATAAGATAAATTTTGTTTTATTGACATTTAATTGGGTTTTTTTTTGAAGAAAGACAGTAATGTATTTGCTATAGCTTGTTCAACTTTAAGCAAAAGTTCAGTTATATATGCAGAGGAGTATACAATGGCTGCATCGTCTGCATAACAAGTTAGTGAACTATTCAGCTTTAAATTACAAAATTCATTGAAAAAACCAAGAACAGGACATAAATTAGAGCCCTGCGGAATCCCTTTGCTGATAAACATGTAATCATTTGTTTTAGATTCTATACAAACAGCTCGTTTTCGATTTTTCAAGTAAGACTTAAACCAATCAAAACAAATACCTCTTATATCACTTATATGAAGCTTATCTAAGAGAATTTTATGATTTACTGTATCGAATGCTTTTCTTAAATCAAGGAAAATGAGTAAATATTTTCTTTACTTCATTTACACTATTAGGCATCTTTCCACCAACATCTAGTATGACCCGTTGTTTGTGTTGGGTTGTTTTACCTCTGAGCGGCACTTTTTTGCACACCATGGGCTAAATGTCCAGGTCACATGGACCCCGAAGGCTCAGAGAATGTTGGGGGAGGGACCCACTGGAACAGCTGTTGGGAGACAGATGGTAGCCTCCCGTCAAGGCCATCCAGCGTGTTCTTTAACGTGCACAGGGTATGGCTCTCCCGCACACGGGGCCACGGCTTAACATCCTATCCGACGGACGGTGGCCTTCCCAAGCCCATCGGTGTCCCCTACTGACCGTGGGCAGGGCGGGGAATTTTGCGGAGATAAGTCTCAAAGCTGACCCAGCTGGGACTCGAACTTGGGAACTACAGATTACGAGCCTGGCGCGCTACCGACTGAGCCACTCCGCCCCCCAGTATGACCCGTTATGGGTTTCCACTTTCCTTAAATTCAAACTGTAAGTAATGGAAGAAATTCTGCTTCTCATAAAAATCGATAATTTAGATTTCAAAACCTTTTCAATAACTTTGGAAAAGGCTGGTAAGATGGAAATTGGTCTGTATTAATTTGCTATATTTATATCGTCATTTTTATATATTGGAAAAAATTAAAGCATATTTCAAAGCATTAAAAAAAATCTTTTTTCATTCAGATGTTTACCAAATACGTTTAAATATAAACATGATATTCATAAAATATCTTTAACCTATTAATAGTAATCTCATCATAACCTGTAGTTTTTTACTGTCTAATTTATTTATCACTATTATATCTCACTATCAGTAGCATCACAAAAATAAATTGAGTTTTGAAAGTATCTAAGAGCTCTTCGGCTAGATGGCGTGGAAGTATCTTCATATTAAAATATGAATCAGATTCATCTGCAGTGAAAAAAGAGTTCATTTTATTAACCAAAAGAGTTAATTTTATTAGTCAAAACAGAGTAATTAGCATGTTCAGAAACAGTCTTCTCCTTTTGCTGCAAACAAGAATATCATTTACGAAATTCCACTGTTCACTGTTATTACCACAACTACGGTATTTAGGAGTTTAAGAGTCATGTTTTAACCTCTTTAATCCTTTTTTTTACAAACTTACAATAATCATTATATTTCAACTCAATTTAGATATTACCAGGATATTTTTTAAACTAAATATAGAGCTTTTTCTTTTCACATATGCAGCAAATTAGCTCATCTGTCATCCATTGTTGTTTACCTTTTACTCTTTTTTTATTAATTTCTTTTATATAAGATCTCTGGTGTAAAAGACAATGAAATCAATTTGTGTAAAAAGTATTCAAATCTTGATCATCACATATCATATTAGACAAATTCAAATTTTTTAACAGTGTTTTCAAATTTAAAACAGTGAATTAGTGTCATTATAGAATTGTTGTTTATGGTCTTAGCTTCCTTAAGATTTAAATGTATACTGCAAGCAATAGGAAAGTGGTCTGTAAGAGGGAAATGAAAAACTGCACATCAAATGACATACCTGTATGGACTCTTAATGAAAGATGTTCAAGGCAAGAGATACTGAACGGTGTTACCCTAGTTGTCAAATTTATATATTGTTTAAAACCAAAATCACTTAATATGTTTAAATAATCATTTATATCTTTAGTCTAATAATAGATCAATATTTAAGTCTCCCAAAAAAACAATATTTTTGAAATATACATTTCTTAAGCAGTTAGTTAATTCTCTGTTAAATACTTCAATTGAAATGAAATATTTAAAACAGAGTGATAATTATTACCGGTTTCTATTCCTGTGTCTGTGCCTTCCACATCCACCTCGGGAAGGCTCCCTCCACCCCGCTCTCAGACATCAAGACCTTCGAAGCCCAAGGGCCCCCCGCCGGAGCCCAAAAATAAACTCATTTCTTCCCCTCATGTGGTGGTCTCTGATCCATGTCACTCGGACGACTCCGAGGACATGGACACAGACCGCCTCATTTTTCCAAACCGTCGTTGGCGACGGTTAAAATAAATCGTAAGTCGTCTGCCAATACTTCCAAGACCTGAGATGGCCACACTCCTACAATGGAACTGTCGTGGATTCCAGAGGAATATTGACGATATCAAGGTCCTCTTGAGGGCACACGAACCGATCTGCGTGTGCCTTCAGGAGACATTCTTGCAGACAGCCAACAATCCTACTATCCGGCACTCTTCTCTCATTCGCCATGACCGGGATGGAGATGGTCCAGCTCATGGAGGTGTCGCCATCCTCGTGAGCAACCATTCTCCATTCCAGGTCATTCCCCTCACCATGCACTTAGAGGCGGTTGCCATCCGCCTCTTTGTGGGATTTTCGTTGACTGTCTGTTCTGTCTATCTCCCACCCGGAAGCATCGCTTTCCGGGATGACCTTGATGACCTCGTCTCGCAGCTGCCGTCCCCCTTCCTCATCACGGACACAGTACACTCTGGGGCAGTGCTGACACAGTACACTCTGGGTCTCACAACGGACACAGTACACTCTGGGGCAGTGCTGACACCAACGGGAGGGGCCAGGTCCTGGAGCAGTGTCTCCTGGATCCATCACTCTCCATGTTGAACACCGGTGTGAGTACATACTTTCACACCCCAACCCGCACATTCACTGCCATTGACCTCACCATCTGCTCCTCCTCGATCCTTCCACTCTTTACATGGGAGGTTGAGGACAATCCATATGGAAGCGATCACCTCTCCATGGTGTGCACCATCTCTCGTGGGGGGCCTTGTAGCCCTTCGTGTGTCTCCCGGTGGAGGCTTGATCGGGCTGCCTGGAGTGGCTTCGAGTTCTTGTCTGAGCTCGATGAGCACTCTGTCATCCAGGAGCCCATCAATGTTGCAGTGGCGGAGTTGATGGACTGCATCGTCCATACAGCTGCCTCTACTATTCCTCAGACCTCGACTCGGTTTCCACGGTTCCCAAAACCGTGGTGGAATCCCAACTGCACCGCAGCTCGTAAGGCTCAGAACAAGGCTTGGGGGGTGTTTCGGAGATATCCGACATCCCCCAACCTAGAAGCATTCAAACACACCAGGGCGAAAGCCCGTTTCGTCCGCCGCCAGAGCCAGAAGGAATCTTGGATCAAATATATGTGTTCTATCACCAGCATGACCAGTTCTAAGGTCGTGTGGGAAAAGGTCCGGAAGATGGGTGGGAAGTACACGTCCCACTTATTATCGATCCTGGAGCAAAATGGACAGGCAGTTGCTGATCCTCAAGCAATTGCCAACACTCTGGGGGAGTCATTCTCCTCCATCTCTTCTCTGTCCTCCTACTCCCCCGAGTTTCTGGCCCAGAAGAGCAGGGTCGAATGCTCTCCACTGTCTTTCCATTTGAATGGCCTGGAGTCCTACAACAGGCCATTCATAGCAGAGGAGCTTTGCCTTGCTCTGCACACTTCTTGTGCATCTGCTGTCGGGCCAGATAATGTCCATTATGCCATGCTCCAACATCTCTCATCATCGAGTAAGGATCGACTGCTCCAACTCTTCAACCGTATTTTCATCGAGGAGCAGTTTCCGGACTCCTGGCGGGGAGGCCATCATCTTGACCTTCACCAAGGCTAGCAAAAATCCCAAGATTCCTTCCACTTATCGTCCAATTGCGTTGACGAGCTGCGTCTGCAAGGTTTTGGAAAGAAGGGTCAATACCAGGCTGGCCTGGTATTTGGAAAATCATGGCCTTCTTTCCAACACCCAGTGTGGCTTTAGCAGGCACCGAGCTACTTTAGACCACATGATCCGCCCCGAATCGGCAATCAGGAATTCTTTTTTACGTCGAGAACACCTGGTGACAATTTTCTTCGACATCGAAAAAGCATACAACATGGCATGGAGATTCAGCATTCTTCGTGACCTTCACAGCTTCAGCTTGCGAGGTCACATGCTAATCTTCATTGCCAACTTTTTATCTTCTCGTATTTTTCGAGTTCGTGTCGGCAACATTCTGTCGTGGTCTTCCCCCAAGAACAGGGTGTGCCACAGGGCTGCGTCTTGAGAGTTACGCTTTTTGCTATCAAGATAAATTCCATTACACGGTAACTTCCTCCAACTGTAGGCAATGCCCTCTATGTTGATGACTTTAGAATTTTTTGCTCATCGTCCAGCATGAGGATCATTGAACGACAACTGCAAACTGCCTTGAACAATCTCCCGGTTTGGGCGACGGACAATGGGTTCCATTTCTCCCCACAGAAGACCGCTTGCATGCACTTTTGCCGCAAGCGTAATCATCATCTGGACCCCGAGCTGCGGCTTGGGGGGAACATCATTCCAGTTGTGGCGGAGACCAAGTTTCTCGGTCTCATCTTCGACTGGAAATTTACCTTTTTACCTCATATCCGACATCTCAGGTCCAAGTGCACATTGGCATTGAACATCATCAAGGTCCTCTCCTTCCTTTCTTGGGGTGCAGACCAATGTTCATTGCTCCGCCTTTATCGTGCACTTGTCTGGTCGAAACTGGACTATGGATCCCAGGTGTGCGACTCCGCCCGGGATTCAGTGGTGAAGGTGCTGGACCCTCTACACCATCAGGCCCTCTGTGTTTGCATGGGGGCCTTTCGCACTTCACCGGTCCAGAGTCTCTATGTAGAGACCGACAAACCATGATTATCTATTCGCCGTCAGCAATTGTCCCTACATTATGCAGCGAAATTGAGATCCCTGCCAGGCCATCCCACTTGGTACTGCGTTTTCAGTCCCAAGTGGGAAATATACCAGAATCGGCCGACTGCCATTCGTCCTTTCGGTTTGCGTGCCCGAGGTTACCTGCGAGACATTAACATCAGTCTCGATGGCATTGCACAGTCGACAGCCGAGCCACTTCCACCTGGCTCGTTGTTTCCCCTTCCTGCGATTTTTCCCTGTGCAGGACAGGGAAGGCCTTTACACCCGACTGTGTGTATCAGCAACTCTTTGCCAGCCATCGTGCTGTCTTCACCGACGGCTCAAAGTCCGGTATATCAGTGGGATCAGCCATGGTCTGCTGTGATGTAATCATTGCAGACCAGATCTCTCAGCAGTATTCCATCTTCACTGCAGAGTTGCATGCTATCAGCATTGCCTTGGACCATATAGCTTCAACGCATCATCGTCGGTGTGTGCTTTACACCGACTCGCTTTGCTTGCTACAGGCTTTGATCTTGGTGAGGCATCGGCCTCACCCTGTTCTCTTCAAGATCCGCCAGCAGCTCCATCGTCTGGCAGCCACCATCACGATTCTCTTCTGCTGGGTGCCCGGTCATTTCGGAATCAGGGGCAATGACTTGACAGATGCTGCTGCCAAATCGGCCACGCCCCTATCCGACTCTCCACTGCCAGTTCCATACTTGGATTTCAGGCAGTGTTTCTCCATCGAGCTCCGGGCACGACAGCAGAGATCTTGGTCTGAACAGGTCGGTAATAAGCTTTTCGAGATCATGCCCATTGTCAAACCGAGGCAGTCTTGTTTTCGCAAGGAGGAAGTTGTACTTGCTCTGCTCCGCTTAGGTCACTCGTTTTTAACCCACTCTTTTCTTCTTAAGGCGGACGACGAACCTAACTGCGAGTTTTGTGACACCATTTTAACCATTAATCATATTTTAATTCATTGTCCAGCTTTTAACCTTGAACGCAAAATGTATATTACCTTCCACAATTTTATGGCTGAGTCTCTTACACTCGGACATCTTTTATCTGATGAATCGTTTTTAAGTACTCTTTTCGACTTTTTACGTTTTACTGGTTATTTTACACGTATCTGATTTTTACTATGTTTCCTAGTTTTTACCCTTGTTTGTGATTTTAAATCGGTCCTATACACCCTTTTTTATTGTTGACTTATACACTTGTTGTTCCTTTTATTCTTTTTTACTCATCGTTTTTGTGCCGTTTTGTTTGTGTTCATTTTAACCTTGGTTGTGGGTTATGAGACTTTTATCCCTTTTTGTCGTTTGTTTGGCGCAATATAGCCTTAGTTGCTGTTTCGCCAATAAACCCCAAACAACCAACCAACCAACCAGAGAAATTTTGCCTGATACTTCTTATATTAAAATGCACAAAATTTACTTTTGCATTCCTTTCATATATAAAAAAATATAAAATTAAATACCCCCTCAAGCAGCTGCTTGCCACAGAGATCTGACAGTTTATATGCCATAGTAGAAGGCCTGTGAGGATGGCAGGACCTCAGCAGAAAGACAACACAAACATTCATGCCTTATCCGGGTCTCGAACTCAGGTCCCTTTCATCAGTTGCCGAGCTAGTTAACCAATCGGCCACTATATTTTGCAAAATGATCTTATTTTCTAACAAAAAACTAATATTTTTCTCTGCTAGAGGAGAAGAAATTCATGAAATTTGACAAGTTTAAAGTTTCATCTTTTGAAATCTATTGCAAATGGTTACGAAGAAAGTGAATATTTCGTTTTACTTAATCATTGAATTCCCGGTGTGCAATGATGTCTGGTGATCAGATGCAGATTCAGAATATGCCGTCCCCCCTGTCATGAACGAGCGAGTGGTGGTCGACCCCCATAACCTATTTTTTAATATCTCCTTTAATTAATTATTCCAATTAATTAATTTTCACCGGTGATTCTGGGTGAAATCAGAGATCTGCGGGTTTTTACACGTGCGGAGATGTGCGCCAAATGTGATGTTAGTTCGATGAAACGAGTAAAATCTGCTGATGCACCCACCGTGCAGAGAACATCATTTATTTGCTTTCGCACATGCATGTACAATGTGGAAACGCCCTCAATTGTGTGGGCCTTAGCTGTGCCCAACACTTCATTGGATGAAATTTCTTTATTGATATTCCTTAGTGACTTTCTCCAATCAGCTTAATATAGCTCGAATGCTGCTTTGCATTTGCAGGTATTCACTTGATGAGGTGAAAATATGTACTTTCCTGTACAGAAATCGCTTTACAGACCTCAAAACTCTGAGATAAGTTATCCTAATCCGTGCTTACATAACCTGATTCACACGGAACCTAACCCTGCACTTTTAGGGCTTTTCAGTAAGAGCTACGCCACTGACTCGCTAAATGACATGACTTCTGCACTGATAAGGAACACTCATTCTACATGTTTATTTCTGCACTTCCCTGTCGCTCCTCTTGATGACTCCCAACCTAAGCCTTCTGGCTACAAGTTGAGGCGAAGTGACAGCAGTGCAATAACAATTTTCCTGTACTCGCTTCTTGAGCATGTGGAAAGCTATATAGCTTGGCCACGCATAACAACCAACGAACAACATTCCCATTTAAAACACTGCTGAAAATACACTTATAACATATACAGGGTGAATCTGAAAAAGTGGGCAAAACTTTACGGGGTGGTAGAACGCAATATTTCGAACGAGCAATATTCGTCATAGAATGTATGGGCGGAACTCAAACGGCGAGCCGCTAGGTGGCGTTGGAAATGGTATAAATGGGTTGGTCCTCGCACCCAACGACATTTCTACCGTGGATTGCCGAGAGGATGGCTGGTTATACTAACCACGAAATGGCTGGCGGCAGCTCTTTTGAGCAATTTCTTTGAGCATGTAGCTCAATTACATTCCTGTTAATAAAATGTTTTCTGAAGTATCTCCTCTCCTTCTTGTGTTCATTCTTTAAATGTGACAGTGGAAAACTACCTTTTAACTTCTCACCGCTTGCGTTCCGACCATACATTCTATGACGAATATTGCTCGTATAGCTGCGTTCTACCACCCCATAAAGTTTTGCCCACTTTTTCAGATTCATCCTGTATATACAATAACAATGAATATGATAATAAAAAAGATTAGAGGGGCACAACATCCCGTTTTTCCCCCTGTCTTTTTTTGTTTGTAGAAACTGCTTTATTTCACCGACTTTTTCGAAATTTCAAAATTTTTTTAATTGTTTTGAAGTCAATCCTGTTTGAAACTTAATCCAAAATTTATAGAAATGAAAAACTAACATTGCATCAATCTCCCGGTTATCCAGCATTTATGGGGAATGGGGTTTATCCGTTAGAAGAATCTGCCGGTTACACGAGAAGTATTTTTTTTTATTGAAATCAAATACAAGTAGGTAAAATCTTGTATTCAAGTCTTAGTTGAAATAAAAATGGAGTTAAAAACAATGATAATAAAAATGAAGTAAAAGGCTTTGAATATGAATGTAAATATATAAAATATAATTGTGTTTCATACATATTTTCACTCTCAATGAATATCTAAATCCGTGCACTTAACAAAAACTTCGGAAACTGCTTCACTGAAAGCCATCATAGAAAAAGTTGCCATTTTGGCTTTGGAGGGTGTGATGTGTATGACGCCGTTCTACGCTTTTATCACTCTCATATTTCACAAAAGTTAAAAACAATATTTCACAAAGAACACTTGAAGCTTTCCACTTTCAGCTTTAATGTCATAGATCGTTGACAAACCAACATTGGATTCCTCTACAAGCACATTGCGATGTTCTTCATCCTTTTGCATATTTCAATTTTTTTTTTGTTTAGATCAAAACAACACGTTTTTGCTTTGTTCCTTGCGTGGTATTCTTCTTTTACCACGCTGGAAATTGAGGGATGAAGGATTTCCGATAAACAGAACAACGCGATCACAAATTCTATTACCTGCTATTTTAATGGCCGTAATTGGAACTAGTGTGCATGGCGTGAATGTAAAATTGCGTGAGAGACGACGCCAGCGCCGTTGGCATGCGGGAGAAATACCACGTACATTGATGATTGCCGTATCAAGTTCAAATGTTAAATTTGAAATTTATGCCATTTGTATGAGAATCCCGGATGCTTGAGTACCGGATAACCGAGAGTTTACTGTATTATAGTTATAAGAAGAACGTGAGAATTGTGTCTTGCTAATACCAAAAAGAGCAGCAGGGTTTATTTTACTTCAAGAGCTGAAATGACTCCATCCTAAATAATCATCCATGGTAAATCATCGACAGACTGCAAAAGGTACTCAAAGTTTACCCAATGCCAAAATGGATAATAATTAGCAAATCAAAAAAAGATATGAAACTATATATAGGAAAATACCGTGTAACGTGCTCCCGACCAATGAGAATTTGCTATTACGCGGTATTAAAAAAAAACGTAATTTTTCTTCTAAAATTAAAAAAAATGCTTTTTTTTTTCAATTTACACATTGCTTAGAAGACACATAGATATTTTAAAGCGAATGCTGGTGTAGAGTGAAATCTCACACGAGAGAGGACAGTGGGTTGTTGGGTTGGGTTTACCTCTGAGCGGCGCTTTTTTGCACACCATGGGCTAAATGGCCAGGTCACATGGGTGCCAGGCTCGTAATCTGTAGTTCCCAGGTTCGAGTCCCAGCTGGGTCAGCGTTGAGATTTATCTCCGCAAAATTTCCCGCCCTGCCCACGGTCAGTAGGGGACACCGATGGGCTTGGAAAGGCCGCCGTCCGTCGGATGGGACGTTAAGCCGTGGCCCCGTGTGCGGGAGAGCCATACCCTGTGCACGTTA
Source organism: Ryuthela nishihirai (assembly GCA_038380435.1). Lineage (NCBI taxonomy): Eukaryota > Metazoa > Arthropoda > Arachnida > Araneae > Heptathelidae > Ryuthela > Ryuthela nishihirai. Next base: position 45,215,890 of record JAWZYU010000003.1, on the reverse strand, counting down.
AAGAACACGCTGGATGGCCTTGACGAGAGGCTACCATCTGTCTCCCAACAGCCGTTCCAGTGGGTCCCCTCCCCCAACCTTCTCTGAGACTTCGGGGTCCATGTGACCTGGCCATTTAGCCCATGGTGTGCAAAAAAGTGCCGCTCAGAGGTAAAACAACCCAACCCAAACAACCCAGGTCACATGGACCCGAAGGCTCAGAGAAAGTTGGGGGAGGGGACCCACTGGAACAGCTGTTGGGAGACAGATGGTGGTCTCCCGTCGAGGCCATCCAGCGTGTTCTTTAACGTGCACAGGGTATGGCTCTCCCGCACACGGAACCACGGCTTAACGTCCCATCCGACGGACGGCGGCCTTTCCAAGCCCATCGGTGTCCCCTACTGACCGTGGGCAGGGCGGGAAATTTTGCGGAGATAAATCTCAACGCTGACCCAGCTGGGACTCGAACTTGGTAACTATAGAGGGCAGTGGAACGTAGTTGAGACAGGCTAACAGAACTATAATCAACTATTACGAACCAAGATAAAAAAAATTAAGTATCCGGTGCTAGATTCTTTACCTCCCACGCTGCTCTCTGTTAGAAAAGAAGCACCGATGAGTTAGGAAAGACCGTCGTCAGTCCTATGGGAAATTAAGATACGGTCTCATGTGCACGAGCCACGTTCAAGTTTCAATTTATTAGTCCAAATAAAAATGTTATTAGGATCACCCATGTAATGAATATAATATATGTCTTGAAGTGAAATCATTTTACCAACCCGTTGGTTAGTAGAAGTGCTCTGACTACGCCGATGACAGGTCCACGGGCTTTGGTTAACCACGAAGAATGGATGGGTGGTTTTGCATTGCTCAGTTCTATAGAGAAATGATAAAATAGTAAATATAAATGCTGTGGCCCGATTGCTAAAGGGTTGTGTTGTTTTTAGTGACAGTGTTATGATAAAATATCTTGAGGGAGTGAAGATGAATGGGAATAGTGGTAAAGAATTTCTGAAAGGAATAAAAAGGAAGATTGTAATAAAGAACGGAATTGATTCATGATGGTTAGAAAATGCCAATAGTTTGAGCTCTTTAAATAGGGAGGATGTAATTTTATATTATTGGTATATTTGAAAAAGGTAAAATTAAAAAAGAAAGTGGTAGGTATAAATAAAATATAAGTGAGGATAGCTAGTCAATTTAATGATAGATTGAGAGATAAGACTGGGTCAAAAATTGAGAATAGATTAGTTATCATTTTCAATTTAGTGGTGTAAAAGCGGATTTAAAATTAAATGAGAGAAGGCTTTGTGATAAAAATGATTCGTAATTAAAATTAGAATTGTTCAAGCAATAAAAATTGGGGTTATTATTCAGTAAAGAGGTGCTGTTTGTGAAATGGAGAAATAACTTTTTATTTTTAGAATGACAATCTAACCAAATATTTTAACTAATTTCTCTTCAGAAGAGGATCTATATCTAGGTTTAAGAGGCCAATACCTTAATTTAGGTTATCTGAAGAAGAAGGTAATGATGATATAAAGGTTGAGCGGGGGATACTTCAATTGAGATGGGTATAAAACAGTGGTTTGCACCACAAATTTCATAGCATCAGCCAGGTCATCGATATTTATTCCTATCGGAGGGAAAGCTTAAGAGTGGATGACATCATTAAATGTCACAATAACTCGAATTTGTGCAAGTAATAGTAATGTGACAGGGTTATCAACTTCTAGGAGACGAATTGAAGATTCAGTTGAAGGGAATGTAAGAGATTCGATTTCTGTTTTTCTGAAATCTGAAAATTCATAAGTTCAGTATCACTGAAATCGTGTTACTTTTAAAGTAAGCTCTGGGGAGAGATGTTCATCCATTAGGGACAGAATTTGGAGTGACGGCAATAAAGATGAGCAGTATGGCGGGGATTAGAATTCCGAAGCTCTCTAATTCTTGTCCTTCTAGAAGGAGCCGAGTGAAGAAGGGAGTGTTGGTTGGGTTGTTTTACTTCTGAGCGGCACCTTTTTGCACGCAATGGGCTAAATGGCCAGGTCGCTTAGACCGCGAAGGCTCAGAGAAGGTTGGGGGAGGAGACCCACTGGAAAAGCGGCACTTTTTTGCACACAATGTGCTAAATGGTCAGGTCACAAAGATCCCGAAGGCTCAGAGAAGGTTGGGGGAGGGGAACCACTGGAAGAGCTGTTAGGAGACAGATGGTAGCCTCCCGTCAAGGCCATCCAGCTTGTTCTTTAACGTGCACAGGGTATGGTTCTCCCGCACACGAGGCCACGGCATAACGTCCCATCCGACGGACGGCGGCCTTTTCAAGCCCACTGGTGTCCCCTACTGACCGTGGGTGTGGGAAAGAAGGGAGTGAGTGTAACATTAATTAAAATGTATCCTGTAAGAATAGTAATTATGATAAGAATAATTATTCTATGATCATGAAAAAATCTTAATTGTTCTATTAATGGAGAGGTCTATATAAAGGTTGTTCTATTAATGAAATAATAAATTTGTTCATGTTGGCAATAATTACGTATAGTTATGTTAAGTCGGTTAAACATGTGATGTATAGGAGGGATATTATGGGATCATTCTGTGGGAGAAGGAAATTGAATATTGTAGACAGTGGGGCGTTTTGAAGTTGATCTTTCTCATACGATTAAAATAAATGTTGTAACTGCAAGGAAAGTTAGGATTCTTCCTGAGGAAGAAATTATATTTCAGGTGGTGAATGCGTCAGGATAATCAGAGCAACTTCGTAGTGTTCCATTTAGTCCTAGAAAATGTTGTGGAAAGAATGTTAAGTTCACTCCTAGAAATATTGAGAGGAAGTGGATTTTAATCATTTTGGATTTAGGTAAAGAATAAAGAACAGGGGTAATCAGCGAAGGATACCTGTATCATAGCAAATACTGCACCTATAGATACGTTGGGTTATTTTACCTCTGAGCGGCACTTTTTTTGCACACCATGTGCCAAATGGCCAGGTCACATGGACCCCGAAGGCTCAGAGAAGGTTGGGGGAGGGGACCCACTGGAACAGCTGTTGGGAGACAAATGGTAGCCTCCCGTCAAGGCCATCCAGCGTGTTCTTTAGCGTGCACAGGGTATGGCTCTCCCGCACACGGGACCAGAGCTTAACGTCCCATCCGACGGACGGCGGCCTTTCCAAGCCCATCGGTGTCCCCTACTGACCGTGGGCAGGGCGGGGAATTTTACGGAGATAAATCTCAACGCTGACCCAGCTAGGACTCGAACCTGGGAACTACAGATTACGAGCCTGGCGCGCTACCGACTGAGCCACTCCCGCCCCTCCTCTAGATACGACATAATGGAAGTTATCCACTACGTAATAGGTGTCGTGCAGGGTGATATCGATTGATGAATTGGCTAGCACGACTCTTGTGAGACTCCCAATGGTAAATAAGAAGATAAAACCAATAGATCATAGAAGAGATGCTCTTATAATTAAATATGTTCCGTGTAAGGTTGCTAGTTAACTGAAGATTTTAATTTCTGTTGGGATAGCAATAATTATTGTTGCTGCTCTAAAGTAGGCTCGAGTGTTTATATCTATTCCTACGGTAAAAAAGTGATGAGCGCAAACAACAAAACCTAAAAGACCGATGGCAGCTATTGCCTAGATTATTCTTAGAACACCGAATGGATCTTTTTTTTCCCCTGCGTTATGTCTTACGATATGAGAGATTATTCCAAATCCTGGGAAAATAAGAATGTAAACTTTAAGATGACCAAAAAACCAAAACAAGTGTTGAAATAAAATAGGATCTCTGCCCCCGCTTGATCGAAAAAGAATGTATTGAAATTTCGGTCTTATAATAGTAATGGCACCAGCTAAGACTGGCAATGACAGAAGAAAAAGGATGGCTGTAGTTAGATCAAACAAATTCATTGAATTACATTCTACAAAAGCCACGATGAATGAAGATTTACCAGGACTGCAATCACCACGTTAAGCATAGGTTACATGACCGGCTTACATCTGAGCGGCATTTTTTTTGGACACATTTGATTAAATGACCAAGTCGCAAGGACCCTAATTACTCAGGGAAGGGACCCACTGGATAGCTCTTAGTAGACAGATGAAAGCTCTCTGTAAAGGCCCAACAGTAATTTTTTTTAACGGGCATAGTTATAAGCCTACAAAATCAGCTGGTGATATGACATCTTATAGACCTACTGCACTCTGCTCATGCTTGGGAAAATTGCTTGAAAGTACGGTGAACAGAAGACTAAATTGTATAACGGAATCAAAACATCTCCTTCACTATAACATTAATGGCTTCAGAGCTGGCCGAAGCTCAGTGGACTGTATTATTGACCTTGTCACAGATATTCAAACAGGACTGATTTTAAGAATATGTACACAGTTGCTATATTTATAGATCTTCAACAAGCTTACGACTCCATTTGGATTAACGGAATGCTTTACAAACTTCTGAAACTTGGAATTGCTGGAAACATGTTTTCTTATATTAAGAACTGGACAGGAAGATAACAGTGAAACTTAAAGACACCCTTTCAGATTCTTTTCCTTTGGATAAAGGTTTACCACAGGGCGGTATTTTGAGCCCTATGTTATTTAACTTGTATATATGATCTCCCAGACATTTTGCCCAGAAATGTTAAATATTCCATATATGCAGATGAATGGTTATCTGGTTAATAGGAAGAAATTTAACTAGAATACATACAGTACTACAAAAGGTACTAGATGATATTGAACATCATTTTAAGTCATGGAGTTTAGACATCTCTAAAGATAAAACGGTGATTTTGCCATTTTGCAAAAGTAGAAATCTTCCAAACATAAAATTATACATTCAAAATGAACCTTTGTAAGTCGAAAAACAACATCGCTATCTGGGAGTCTTACTAGATTTGAAATTGAGGTGGAACCCTTATGTTCAACAGCTTGTTTCCTCTTCTAAATCATTCCTCAATATCCTCAAGTGCATTGGCTCAAGTAAAGGAGGAGCCTCACCAGATCAGATGTTGCATCTCTATAAAACTATGCTGAGATCCCGTTTAGAATATGGTGGATTCTTATTGGAAAGTGCGAGTCCAGCCCTTTCAAAAAGCTTGAGAAAATCCAGAATAGAGCTCTGAGAATCTGCCTGGGACAATTGCAGATGTGTTCAACTATATCGCTTAATGCTGAGGCAAAAATTCCACCTATCTCTGTAAGAAGACCACATATATTATTTTCACACTTTACTCGAATGATATTTAAATTGGAATATGATCCTGTTACAGACAAGGTCTTGCTTGGATCTAGGAAAAAGAAAAGCCATGTTATGACTTCAGTTCGGAGTCACGCTCTCTTTAAATTGGTAGTTTTGCAAGAACACAGGATTGATTCAATATCTAAAGAACCTCCTTGGACCTTTTCAAGTCCAAATTGCTCATTTTCCATCGCTGGTTTCTCCACTTAAAAAGAAATGGATATTGCGGCTCAAAACATAATTGCTTCAGAATTCATTTACAATCAAAGATCATGTGAAGATCTCCACGGACGGATCTTTTGAGAGCCAGTTGGGAAGAGCGGCTGCTGCCTTTTGTGCTCCCGAAGTCTCGCATTTTGAGGCAGTGTGAAATTAAAATGAAACAGAAGTTCTCACCTCGGAATTATACGCCATTGACTTATCACTTAAATGGTGCATTAAACAGTCACACCAAAAATAGTTTTATTAACAGACAGCAGTTCCTCATTACATTTTCTTGAAGGTGACCCCTTTTGATCCAGCAATAATATAATTTTTCAGAGCATATTAAAATCCTCAACAATCACCATGAAAAATGGTGCAGAATTTATACTACAATGGATCCCTGCACAAGTGGGGATCCAGGGTAATGAATTCGCTGACCTTTTGGCAAAAACAGCAATCTTGCATGAAATATCCCTCTACTTCTACATGGGAAATACACACCTCAAGAAGTTAATCAAGAAAAAATTAAACGAAACATTTCAACCTCATTTTGTGGTATTAACATCTGGGAGATTCAATCATCGAAGCATGATTGAGAATGAGATTTCTCCCTTTCGAAACCTTGGTTTGATCAGAAGGAATATTATCTGTATCACCAGGCTCAGAACGGGCTCAACTTTATTAAACGATTCCTTATTCAAAATGAAAAAAGTAAATTCTTCGAACTGTGTTCATTTGCAATGTGAAAGAAACAGTATCACATGTGCTTCTTAATTGTGAAGAATATGAAAATCAAAGGAGAGAATTAATAAACGGTCTAAAAAGAAATAATGTTACTGAATTGAGTCTTAAAAGTCTATTAGGCCAAGAAGAACCTTCTTTAAGAAGATTTCGCTTTCAAGAAACTTTGAAATTTCTACATAATTGTGATCTTTTTGAAAGAATTTAAAGGAACTTTGAACTAAATTGAGGTCTTGCTTTTAGGCAATTGCTCCATTCTTCACGATCTGAAAGAGAGGGACGAAAAGCCCCGAGTTTCCGGTAGTGTAGAGAATTTTTGACTGACTGACTGACTGACCTGCACATAGAACCGCCCGTGAAGTCCCATCATCGGGGGGAAAGAAGGCTCAGTCGGTAGTGTGCCAGGTTCGTAATCTACAGTTTCCAGGTTCGAGTCCCAGCTAGGTCAGCATTGAGATTTATTTACGCAAAACTCCCCGCCCTGCCTCTAGTCAGTAAGGACACTGATGGGTTGAACAAGCCGCCGTCCGTCGGATGGGAGGTTGAGCATGATCCCGTGTGCGGAGAGCTACACTTGTGCACGTTAAAAAACATGCTCGATGGTCTTGACCGGAGGCTACCATCTGTCCCGACAGCTGTTTCAGTGGGTTCCCTCACCCAACCTTCTCTGAGCTTTCGTGGCCCTTGTGACCTTCGTTAGTCCATTGTGTGCAAAAAATGCAGCTCAGAGGTGAAACAACCCAACCCAAACCATCATTGACAGTCTTTCAATATCTATCTGTACATTCTTTCTGACTGAGGACAAGGTGGGATAATTGGAGAGATAAAGCTCAACGCTGGCAAAAGTGGGACTCGAAAGTGGGATATGCAAATTGCGGGCTTGGGACACTATCGACTGAGCAAACCCCGCACTGGTTACCTCTACCATATTGACAGAATAGACACTTATTTTATACGTAAAAATGGGGCGGTGTGGTTCAGTTGGTAGTCGCGCCAGGCTCGTAATCTGTAGTTCCCAGGTTCGAGTCCCAGCTGTCTCAGCATTGAGATTTATCTCCGCAAAATTCCCTGCTCTGCCCACGGTAAGTAGGGGACACCTATGGGCTTGGAAAGGCCGCCATCCGTCGGATGGGACGTTAAGCCGTGGTTCCGTGTGCGGGAGAGCCATACCCTGTGCACGTTAAAGAACACGCTGGATGGCCTTGACGGGAGGCTACCATCTGTCTCCCAACAGCTGTTACAGTGGGTCCCCTTCCCCAACCTTCTCTGAGCCTTCGGGGTCCATGTGACCTGGCCATTTAGCCCATGGTGTGCAAAAAAGTGCCGCTCAGAGGTAAAACAACCCAACCCATACGTAAAAATCCTTCAAAGACATCTCGTAATTCCTCTGTATAAATATAAGAAAAGAAGCACATATAAATTTCAATGAGAATGTGCTACACCTTGTTAACTGGAATATATTGTTTTTAAAAATAATATCCATCGGAGATTACTCCTTCTCATTCACCCATTACTCTACTGTATTCTTCTACATTCTAATTCTTTCTATTCTTATTCGAAGGAGGTGTGGGATAAGTATTTTATTTTTCAGAGTCGACAGAAAACTGGGATGAACTGGAAAAGGATGAGTATTGACATAGTATTAAATCGAATGTTAGCAATCGGTGTCAGTTTCCTTACCATTTTGAACCTTTTTAAGGGCGCAAAGAGGAAGGTACGTTCCGGTTTCTTAACAATGAGATATAAATATAAAAAAATACAGGATTTCTTGACATATTATGAATTTACCTCTTTTCTTTTGCTCGAAAATTCTGTTTTATGGAGCATGTTTTTCATCTAAACTAACGATGTGACCATTTAAGGAAATATTGGCTTCGCAAAAGTTGAATTAGGGAAAAGAAAACATTTGCACTGCAAACAAATCATTATTTTTTCAGTGAAAAGTTTGTTGTTGGTACGAATAAAAAGGTGTTGTGCAAAGGCTTTCTTTATTTGCTAGTATAGAAAAGAGACCAGAGTAGAAAAGAGTGAAAATAAATCCACAAGCATGATTTGCTCTTTTAGTCGAAGCCATTAATGCCAAAATGCATTCTGAATTCCTTTATAATATGCGTATGACAACGTAACTTCAAGCTATTCCCAAAGTGCATTAAAATTGAAAAGGTGAAAAACGGAATAATGAAAGAATAAGCGACTGCTTGGAAGAAACACTCTTTGCCGGATAAACATTGCATCATGTTCTCTATCCCGAATTTTGCATGTTTAGAGTTAATATGTATATATATATATAAGTTTTCCTTTATTTCCCTTGGTTTCGGAAGATGCGTAGAATATCGAATTTGGATGGTATACTAAGAAGGAAATCTCAGTCCTTTTAGCATTTCTAGGAGGTCACATCTTTTGCAGTAATGATTTGTATTATATTTGTGAGAACCTCAGCTTTAATGTTGTTTTTCGCACATTCTTTCGAATCGATCATATTTCTGTAGCTGGCAGGTTATAAGCATAGAGGTCGCCATATGAATAGATCACAAATGGTCATTCTTTAAGATGAAACTGGATAATTTTACACTCGGCATGAACAATGGCTGGAAATTTTTCAATGAGGGGATGGGAGTCGCAAAATAAAATGCAAACGTTTCAAAATAAAAATATTTAGTCTTTCCTACACATAGGACCATGGCTTGAATTCCCATTAGTCGGGGAGGGGCTCATTTAGCAGCGTGCCAAGTTCGTAATATATGGTCTCAGCTAGGTAAGCGTTGAGATTTATTTCCGAAAAACTCCTCGCTCTGTCCCCCGTTCAGTAGGAGACATTGATGGGCTTGAAAAGGCCGCCATTCGTCGGGTGGGACGTTAAGCCATGGCCCCGTGTGCGGGAGAGCCATACTCTGTGCACGTTAAAGAACACGCTGGATGGCCTTGACGGGAGGCTACATTTGTCTCCCAAAAGCTGTTCCAGTGTGTCCCTTTCTCCAAACTTCTCTTGTCACCCGTTAGTTGGGTGGAAAACTTAACTTAGAGCGGCACGTAATAATCTAAACGGCTGGGTCACAAGATCCTCAAGAGCTCAGAGAAAGTTGGGAGGACAGGACCCACTGAACAGCTATAGGGAGACAGATGGTTGCCTCTCATCAAGGCCACTCAAAGTGTTCTGTAGCGTTCGCAAGTATGGCTCTCCCGCACAGAGATCAATGGCTTTATGTCCCATCCGACGGACGGCGGCCTTTCCAAGTCCTTCGGTGTCCCCTACTGACTGAGGGAAGGAAGGGCGGGGAGTTTTGAGCAGATAAATTTCAGTGCTGGGAGCTGTTCATTAATGAGCGTGGTTCGAATTGATCAATCACGCATACGTGATGTGTGGTGTTGACGGTGTTTGAAATGAAAACCAAAACTCAAGTGGGGGATATAATAATAATTTAAAATTGTTTTTAAAATCAACAAAGAAAGCTAAATGACATGATTCCGAAAAAAAAAATGCTGTGATTACATTTTATTAAGAAGGAACATTAATTTTTGCTACACCTGATATTATTCAACATAATTTTCTTTTCCATTTTTCATTAAATTTTCCAGGTCCACTGTCCTTGACTCCTGAGGTGGGGATGGCTCATTCCGTAGCGTATCAGCTTCGTAATCTGTAGTTTTATGGTTCGAGTCCCAACGTGGCCGGGGGCGGGGTGGCTCAGTCGGTAGCGCGCCAGGCTCGTAATCTGCAGTTCCCAGGTTCGAGTCCCAGCTGCGTCAGCGTTGAGATTTATCTCCGCAAAACTCCCCGCCCTGCCCATGGTCAGTAGGGGACACCGATGGGCTTGGAAAGGCCGCCGTCCGCCTGATGAGACGTTAACTCGTGGTCCCGTGTGCGGGAGAGTCATACCCTGTGCACGTTAAAGAACACGCTGGATGGCTTTGACAGGAGGCCACCATCTGTTTCCCAACAGCAACAGTGGGTCCCCTCCCCCAACCTTCTCTGAGCCTTCGGGTTCCATGTGACTTGGCTATTTAGCCCATGGTGTGCAAAAAAGTGCCGCTCAGAGGTAAAACAACCCAACCCAATCCAACGTGGCCAGCGTTGATATTTATATCTTTATGACTCCCTGTCCTCGGTCAGTAAGGAACAGCTGTGGGCTTGGAAAGGCCGCCGTCCATCGAATGGGACGTTAAAATGTGGGTACGTGTGCAAGAGAGCCATACCCTGTGCATGTTAAAAAACACGCTGGATAGCCTTACGGGATATTCCTAACAGCTGTCCAGTGGGTTCCCTTCCCCAACCTTCTCTGAGCCCTCGGGATCCTGATGACCAGGCCATTTAGCACGTTCTGTGCAAAATAAGTGCCGCTCAGAGGTAAAACAACGCAATCAAAATTTAAATCCCCTTTTATGATTGAGGTCCTGGCCAAATTGTCCTCCTGACCCACCCCCCTCCCCTCCCTCATCATCTCTTTGAAAGATCTGGGTATAATCATTTGGATGGATTTTGATTTACACCGAAACACGCTTTTGCCATGATTTTCACGTCCCTATTTCAACATTTATTTATTGCAAAACAGCAATAGTTTTTTCATTCCCGCTGACAAACTAGATGTTGACTTTCCCTCTTCTCAAAGCAACATATTTGTCTGTTTTAACCGATATCGATTCTGCTCTGTTACGAAACAATGACAGAAGTCATGTCGTCGTCTCTCGTTGTCACTTCATTGACGCTGTTTCCCCACACAACAAGCGAAGATCAGAAGGTGAAGACATTCGGTTTCAGGATTTACCGCACGTCGCAATGAATTACGTTCACTTCTTACCATCGACTGAACGTGGTCGAGGCAGTGTATTTCGTTTGTCAGAAGATAATCTCCAGCTCGTTCTTCAGGGACATCCTTTTCACCAGGTGACATGTCTCTCTGTTTTCCTCGATATTGCAGGTTATTGGGATGGAGTGGGAGCGGTGTCGACCAGATCACCGTCGTCAGTGTCTGCCTCACATTGTACGGTTGTGATTCTGTTTGCCTCTTATTGTGCAGGGGAAGAAAGGATGATGTATCGCTGTTTTTCCGACACAACATGATATAAATGCATTTGAGTTGGGTTGTTTTACTTCTGAGCGGCTTTTGTTTTGCACACAACGGGCTAAATGCCCAGGTCACAAGGACACCGAGGGCTCAAAGAAGGTTGGAGGAGGGGACCCACTGGAACAGCTGTTGGGAGACCGATGGTAGCCTCCCTTCAAGGCCATCCAGCGTGTTCTTTAACTTGCACAGTGTATGGCTCTCCCTCACACGGAGCCACTGCTTTACGTCACATCCGACGGACATCCGATGATAAGGACGGTTCAGTGGTTCCGCTAAAGAACTCTCTGAATGGCCTTGATGCGAGGCTACAATCTGTCTCCCAATAGCTGTTCAGTGGGCTGTCCAGTTGACCTTTTCAAGAGCATTTGTGTCCCCTACTCACCGAAGGCAGGTTTTTTGGAAATCTCAACGCTGGCCAAGGTGGGTCTCAAGAGGTGGTCTGCAGATTACGAGACTGACGCGCTACCGACAAGGCCACTCACACCCACGGTATGACGATATGCATGATTCCTGATTTGCAACTGCAGTTTTTAAAATGAATGGCGGCGGCATCTAAATATTTCTACCATTAAACATCGATATTTTTAACCCTCCCTGAAGCAATTTTTATCCCCTATCGGGGAAAGTCCTTACATTGCCCACGTCAACGCCATACCATTCTCTCTCTCTGGTGCAAATGTGGTGGGCCTTCACATCATTTTATCTTTGAACTAATAGTGGTAGGCTTCCAACCATATCTCTAACCCAGTAGTGTGAGTCTTCATGCCATTCTCTCTCACCTAATAGTGGTGGGCCTTCATACAATTTTCTCTCCGAACCAAGAGTGGTGGGCCTTCACACCATTCTCTCTCTCTCTCTTGTCCAATAGTGGTGGGCCTTCACACCATTCTCTCTCTCTCTCTCTCTCTTGTCAAATGGAGGGCGGGGGTGGCTCAGTCGGTAGCGCGCCAGGCTCGTAATCTGTAGTTCCCAGGTTCGAGTCCCAGCTGGGTCAGCGTTGAGATTTATCTCCGCAAAATTCCCCGCCCCGCCCACGGTCAGTAGGGGACACCGATGGTCTTGGAAAGGCCGCCGCCGTCGGATGGGACGTTAAGCCGTGGCCCCGTGTGCGGGAGAGCCATACCCTGTGCACGTTAAAGAACACGCTGGATGGCCTTAACGGGAGGCTACCATCTGTCTCCCAACAGCTGTTACAGTGGGTCCCCTACCCCAACCTTCTCTGAGCCTTCGGGGTCCATGTGACCTGGCCATTTAGTCCATGGTGTGCAAAAAAGTGCCGTTCAGAGGTAAAACAACCCAACCCTCTTGTCCAATAGTGGTGGGCCATCATATTACTCTCTCAGTTTAATGGCGATGACCATTACCATTCTATCCTACGGTGGTGATACTTCATACTATTCTCTCTCTTGTCCAATACTGATGGGTCCTCACACCATAATCTCTCACGCCATAATTCTCATACCATAATCTCTCTGGGCCAACACTGGTGGTCTTTCACAACCTTCTCTTCCTCTGGTCCAATAATATTGAGCCTTCACATCACTCTCTCTAACAACCAGTAGTGGTGAGCTTTCACAACATTCTCTCTATGAACCAATAGTGGTGGTAACGAACTATTCTCTCTCTCTCTCTGAACCAATAGTCGTGGGCCTTCACACAAATTTCTTTCTGATCCAATAGTGATGAGATTTCAGACATTTCTCTCTCTTGTGGTAGACTTTCACACAATTTACTATCTTGTCCAATAGTGGTGAGATTTTAAACATTTCTTTCTTGTGGTGGGCCTTCATACAATTTTCTTTCTGGTTCAATAGTGGTGAGATTTCAAACATTTCTCTCTCTTTTGGTGGACCTTCACACAATTTACTTTTTGGTCCAATAGTGGTGAGATTTCAAACATTTCTCACGATTTTCAAACGTTTTGCCTGGAAGAAAGAAAATTATTTTATTCTGCAGCCAAACACGCTAATATCTCTGCCATAAGTAATTACCGCAGAGGAATAGCTTATTGGTGATAAAATAATTACCTTTCTGGGGTATTATTCTGATCATTGCAAGAACGTTTAATTATCAATTGTATTTTGAAAATAATGTCAAAGGATGCTCGATTAGTCTAAAATAAGTTATTCATCCTTTCGTCTTTTCCTCTTCCAAGAAGTTACATTTCTTTCCTACCCGAAATCTTCAACGCTGAATATTCGCATTTCATTAATATCGTATTTCAAGCAGGTAAACGAACAAAACTTTTGTCAACTAATACGACGGTAGTTGGTAATTACTGATTAATTAGTAGGCAGAAACTTCTTGGCAAGACTAATTAATTAACTCACATCCTCAAGTTGAGGCTAACGTTCGTTACCAGAAGTTTATCTCGAGCAGCAAATTACAGTGGGGAAACATTTCTCTATTAATCTGCTTCTTGATAACCCACACAACTTTATTAACCGAGAAAGGCATCTATCGTTAGTCTAGTAACACTATTGTATTAAGAGGTGGGGTTGGGTTGGGTTGTTTTACCTCTGAGCGGCACTTTTTTGCACACCATGGGCTAAATGGCCAGGTCACGTGGACCCCGAAGGCTCAGAGAAAGGTTGGGGGAGGGAACCCACTGGAACAGCTGTTGGGAGACAGATGGTAACCTCCCGTCAAGGCCATCCAGGGTGTTCTTTAACGTGCACAGGGTATGACTCTCCAGCACACGGGGCCACGGCTTAATGTTCCATCCGACGGACGGCGGCCTTTCCAAGCCCATCGGTGTCCCCTACTGACCGTGGGCCGGGCGGGGAATTTTGCGGAGATAAATCTCAACGCTGACTCAGCTGGGACTCGAATCTAAAAAGATTACGAGTCTGGCGCGCTACCGACTGAGCCACCCCCGCCCCTAAGAGGTAGAGAAACAAATCAGTGTAACATTACGTAAGTAAAGCTTAAGTAGATCTTAATTATTGAAAAGGTTCATGATGACTGCATTATTTCAAAGACTTCTCTAAATTGGGTTGTTTTACTTCTAAAGAGTATTTTTTTACACACAGTGGGCTAAATGGCTGGGTCAAAAGGACATTTGGGGCTAAGAAAGACTGGAAGGACAATTGTGAGGAGATAGATGGAAGCCTCAAGGTCATCCAGAAGAGTCCCAATTGTGCCTGTGTCGAGAATTTTCTCCGTTATATCCCTTTCTTTCATCGGTGAGAAAGGAGAACCGTTAGGCAGCTAAATCCGTCCATCGAATGGAACATTAAGCCATGTTCCTCTTTATAGAGTCATACCATGTGCACGTTAAAGAACTTATTTAATGGCCTTGACGGGAGAACAACACCTGTCTCTTAACAGCTCTGCAGTGAATCATTTCCCCCCCCCCAACCTTCTCTGTTTCTTTGGGGTTCTTGTGACTTGTTCATTTAGCACATTGTGCGCAATAATGTCTCTCAGAGGTTAAAGAACCAACTGGTTTATAAATTTTTATATATTGGATTAGTGATGGACCTATACTTAAGGTCAAACGTTACTTATTGTGCGAAATTATTAAAGGTTACCTGTTGTGTGCACTTATTACGCGAAAGTTAATGACAGGATTAAAAAATAATTTGCGTGTCAGTTAAGAAGTTGCCGCATCTAGTCAGTGGACTTCGCCTCTCGGGAGTGGGGGTGGGGAGCTACACGGTTTGCAAAGTGCTTTCCTACAGAATGAACTGAAACGGAGCAAAAGTGCAAAAAGAAATGGAAGTTTTTTGCCGACGTTGAAATGTTCAATAGACGTTCGGACAATCATTACGCAATACTATCAAACATCATATCAACCATTAAGCAACACTGACCCAACGTTATACCAACCATTAAGCAACACTGACCCAACGTGATACCAACTATTAAGCAACATTGACCCAATGTTATACCAACCATTAAGCAACACTGACCCAACGTTATACCAGCAATTAAGCAACACTGACCCAACGTTATACCAGCAATTAAGCAACACTGACCCAACGTTAACCAACCATTAAACAACATTATTCCAACGTTATACCAACCATTAAGCAACACTGACCCAACGTTATCAACCATTAAACAACATTATTCCAACGTTATACCAACCATTAAGCAACACTGACCCAACGCTATACCAACCATTAAGCAACACTGACCCAACGTTATAGAAACCATTAAGCAACATTGACCCAATGTTACACCAACCATTAAGCAACACTGACCCAACGTTATCCAACCATTAAACAGCATTATTCTAACGTTATACCAATCATTAATATTATTGACTTAACGTTAACCCTGTTACCCTTAATGTTAATCTTTAACTTAACTGAGCACAGGACTGCCTTTCTTATTTAACTGTTTAATAAAATAAAACACTTTCAAAATACGTTTACTCTTGTCTAATGACCCTTTAAAGTGAGAAAAGTTTTAAAAGAGTCATCATTTTTCTACAGAGCTCATTTTGTATTAATTTTTTAACGTCCCTGATATATAAATTTTCACACATATGTTTGCTAAAGATAAATACACCTTAACCACACAGCAGGGTTCAATTAAGAAAACGTGTTTTGTTGCTTATTTTTTGGAATGTATTACTCTGTGCAACGTAAAACGTTTGTAATGTTTGACTTTATACAGAAAAATTCTAATTTCGCGCGACTTCTCGTTCAATTCGTGCCATTTGTTCTTTCTTACGCAATACACACGTGAAATACAAGAGTTGAGAAATGATTTTTTTTTTAGAATATAATTTTTATTCATAACAGTAAATGATACAAATACATTTACACTTTGACCCGCAAAGCTAAATAGCTTATCTGCAGGAAAATGAATAAATTATATTAAACCTAGGTCATTCAGCCACAAAAATGGTGTACATCAAATAAATCCACAAAACACAACACATAAATATCAGCTAACTAGAAAGTAACAAATAATTTTTTAATTCCATTTTAAGTCTTCTAAAAGAATCTATATTTAGTAATTCTTTTGGAATAGCATTAAATATAAGTGGTACTTGATATTCGGAGGTATGTTTCCCGTAATTATTTCGAAAATTTGGTAATTTTTAATAACCTTGGTTTTGAAGTCTTGTATTTTTATTATGTTGAATTTTTAGTTTGTAAGTTTCGTCAAAAAATTTTTTAATTATTACATTATATTTATATAAATTGCTGTAGGATAAAAGATTTAAAAATTTTAATCTATCGGTAGAAGTTTTATAATTTTTTTGCAAATGAGACGGAATAATATTTTTAGCTATTATAGATTGCAGTTTTTCTATTTTATTTATGTTAGTTAAGTTAGTTGTTCCATGCACAATTATTCCATAATTTAAAATAGATTCGCATATTGCTTTATAAAATAGTACACATGTTTCCATATTTAATACGTATTTCAATTTTTGAATTTTTATCGCCGATATTCTCAAGCTTTCACATATGTGGGATATATGGGCATTCCACCTAAAATATTCATCAAAAATGATTCCTAAGTAATTTATTTTATTTACTTGCTCAACAAGTGGGCAACTGCATAATGATTCATAATTTGAAGCATCCTTTTTTCTGCAATTTATTTTATGAGTTTTGATAAAGAGGTTTTGATGAATATGAAATCCTGGTGAATGAATAATCATCAGTTTTGTTTTTTTCTCATTTAAATAGATTTTATTATGATTTAACCATCTAATAATATTATTATAATCTGTTTGAACCTCTGAAATGCTATCATTTAAATATTTCTGACTATTTATTAAAACAATGTCGTCAGCATATAGATAAATAGCACTATTTAATTTTGTATTGAACAAATCATTTATGTATACTAGGAACAATAAAGGACCTATAATTGAGCCTTGGGGAATTCCACATCGTGTAATTACTTTTCTGCTGTAGCAGTTTTTTATTTTAGTAATTGTGTATTTGTCTAACAAATAATTTCTAAACCAATCTAACAGTATACCGCGAATACCGTAATTTTCCAATTTATTTAGTAAAATGCTATGATCTATTGTATCGAAGGCTTTCTTTAAATCTAAGAACATAGTTACAATTTTTTTCCTATTATTCAATGATTTATTAATATTATTTGCAATTTTGGAAATTAGTTGAATTGTGTTTTTTCCTTTTTGAAAGCCAAACTGATTTTCATTAATTATGTTGTGTTTAAGTAAAAAGTTAAAATCAGTATTATAAATATATTTTTCCATTATTTTCGAAAAAATATTCAGAATTGTTATTGGTCGATAGTTAGAAAAATCCTCCTTAATACCACCTTTAAAAATAGGTTTTAAAATACCTGTTTTGAGTTCAGTAGGTATGTTCCCAGTAAATATAATCTGATTTATAATTTTTGATATAACATTAAGTAGTGTCTCTTTATTAAACTTCATATGTTTAATGCAAATATTATCGTAACCAGGTGATTTATTGGTGTCTAATGAAGTAATTATTTCATCAGTTTGTTTTTCAGTGATTTCACGTATATAGATAGATTTCAAAACTCTTTGTATCATGGTTGGAACATAATTTATATCGTCTTGGTAATTTGTATTGTTATTTGTAAAATTAGTGTATTATAAATGTCATTGTAATTATTTGCTATTTCTTCCACAGATAATTTCTTTTTGGCCATATTGTCAATTATTACATCGTCCGATGATTTTTTCTGTTTTCCTTCTAATATTTCATATATTAATTGCCAGGTAGCCTTCATATCATTTTTTTTTTCGTTATAAGTTTATTTCTATAATAAAGTTGTTTCTGATTTCTAATCTGAATATTAACCATATTCCTTAATTTTTATAGTTATTTTTATAAGCATCACTTTTATCATTGTTTTTAAATTTAATCCAAGTTTTATCTCTTTCTTCAATTAATTCTATCAAGTTCAGTGTTATCCCGTTTTTGCTATGATTTCTTTTTACTTTTCCAACTCTCCTCATATATATTCTATTTTTTTTTAAAATTCCATCATAAATGACTTTAAATACTTTATATAGGTTTAATTCATCCATTGGGTTGTCTCCATAATTTTCTAAAGTCCAATTCATTTCAGAAATAGCTTTGTTTATATTGTTATGGTCAAATGACCAATTCTTATTTTCCTGATCTGTTTCACTATAATTAGTATTATTCAAATTGTTATTGGTGTTGCTAATCAGTGTTAAAATCATATAGTGATCTGATATTTTGCTTGTTTGAATTATTGAATTTGCTGACATATTTTTAATCAGTTTAATATTAATATGGTCTATACAGGTTTTGGTAATTTTATTTTTTACTATTTCTTCTCTTGTAGCTTCCCTTATTAATCTTTCAAAATTCATTTCAGCCAATAGTGTGATATATTTTTCTGTGCCATGTTTTTTAGTATTCATTGTATCGATATTAAAATCACCTATTAAAATCTGATTTTGATCTTTTTCTGTATTTTCCATCCAATTTCGGAAATTCAACAGAAAAGAGTTCACATCTGTACTAGGCGATCTGTATAGTACTAAAACATGATATATTATATTATTTTTTTTTACTTTTATATATATACTTTCCGCTGGAAGTGTTTGTTGTGAAATAATTTCAATATCTAGATTTTCTTTATAGTATACTGAAATCCCCCTAATATTTTTATTTATATTATCATTTGTGATTTTATTAAATTTATCAATATTATATAAATAATTTTCATATTTATTTACATTTGTTTCAGTTAAAACAAGCAAATCAATGTGTTCCATGTAATTGTTAATACTTAATTTTAATGAATCCCAATGTTTTCTTTGACTTCTTATATTAACATGAGCAATTCCTAATTTATTTTTGTGAATAAGTTTACTATAATTATTTTCGAACCAAGCCTCCACTTCTAAACCTGTAGTTACATAAGCAACATCATAGTTGCTATCATGACCTTCAAAATTCAAATCAGACATAGCTAACAAGAATATTCATAAAAAAAAGCAAAAGAAAAGAGCAAAGAAAAAAGGAAAAAAAAAGCAAGGTTTATCGGACATTTCTAAAAGTTTAAAAATCATCAAAGTTGGTGAACATATCCACATTGATAATTCTTTCACCATTTGATTTCCTCATTAGAACTTTTCCATTTTTGAACCAAACATACTTATAATTTTTTTTCTTTTGCACACATCCTAGCTCTCCAGAAAAGTTCTTTGTTAATCATAGTCATGTTTTCATTAATATATATTGGTGTTCCTTTATCATTAAGGTCTGCAATAGTGGTTGTAATTTTTATTTTCCTGTTTGGTATCCAAATGTCTCTATCTTTCCGTGTAACGAATTGGACAATTATCTTTGGGGTTTTGCTTTTATTTCTTTCTGGAAGTCTGTGAACTTTTTCAATCATATTGTCTGTGTAGTTGACTATGTTTAATGACTGGGAAATTTTATACAGCTTTATTTTAAGCTCTGTTTCATCCTCCCCTTCAATTATGGGAACAACATGAATATCTATATTTTTATTGCGTCCATATTGTTCCACGTCATTAAGATTTTGTTTCAGCTCCTTAATCTCTTCTCTCATTTCTGTGTTTAAATTTTCGGCTTCATAGATTTTTGTAGTTAAATCCTTTTGATTTTTTTTCGTAATTTATTACTTGTTCCATTAGTTCGTCATACTTGCTAGAAAACAATTCTACACTTCGTTTTTCTCTCACTTCTGTCTTTAAATCACGGATCTCTACTATCAATAGATTGATGTCACGTGTCGAACTGTCTCTGCTTCCCATGTCTAAGGTCGCTTTTGGGTTTATTTTGTTCGACTTGCATTCGAAACATAACCATGCATTCTTCTTTTCTAGGGACAGCTTTTTGTAATTTTTTTCTGTTGTGCCCGAACAGACCAAATGCAGTTTGCCTTTGCATCCACTGCAAACTATGCATTCCGAGTTGGGTGGTACTGCTTCGTCACATCTATTACAAATTGAGGTCATTGTTGTGAGCAAAAGCGATATGCCTCTGGCAGAAACAACGAGAGCCACCCGTGACAACAGGGAGATTGCAACAATTAGTTCAAAAGTTCGGTCTTTTGATCTTTTGCAGCACACAGCACAGAAGGCACTGTACACGGAGACTAACGTCGGGGAGGGGCAGGAGCAATAAAAGTTAACAGCACTTACAGGTCCGAAGAGTCCCAGATGGTCAACTGATGGTGGTCGGGGTGGTGAAGGATATCCAAACACGACGGGCTAGCGGGAGCTCCAAGAAAGTACGTCCGATCACGACAAGAACTGAGGACCATTCACACCATTAAAATTAATTTGCATATAAAAGCAATTATTGCATGAGATTCAATTCTATGGTGGGCAGTATTTAAAATGTTATTAAATTTTACCCTAGTGGACGTGCGCTGCTTTCAACTGATCTAATGTATTTTTGCTTTACTTCATTTTATTAATATTGGAGCTTAGCGGTTTGTTTAGTGGCACTTTTTTTGACACAATGTGCTAAATGGCCAGGTCACAAAGCCCCTGAGGTTGGGGGAGGGGCAAGGTTGCGGCTTGGTTGGGCAAAGTTGGGGGAGGTGACCCACCGAAAGGCTGTTAGGAGACAGATAGTAGCTTCCTGTCAAGGCCATCCAGCACAGGATATGGACTGCACAGGATATGGTTCCCACTGCACAGGATATGGATGGACACTAAGCCGTGGCGCCGTGTGCGAGACGCACACGGCGCCACGGCTTAGTGTCCATCCAATGGACGGCAGTCTTTTCAAGGCCATCGGTGTCTCCTACTGACTGAGGACAGGGGGAAGTTTTGCGGAGACAGATTTCAACGCTGGCCCAGGTGGAACACGAATATGGGAATTGCAGATTACGAGACAGACGCGCTATCGACTACAATTTAGTGAATAAGGTTACGAACAGTGTGCCTAAAGTTCTAAGAAAAAGGAAGATACTAGGATATTATGAACAGAATGTGAAAGGGTCCGCCCCCGTCTGTTTGGAATAATACATACAAAATCCTCAAGAAGCTATTGGCTACAGAGGTCCAACCAGAGTATTTATTTGAGTTCTCCAAACATATCTCTCCTGAAGCACAAATACTGCATTTGACCACTGAAGGCCATATCTAAAAAAGTTCTCTTCCACACTCTGCTTACAGTATCCTAGGTATCGTCCTTTTCCTTAGAACTTTTGGCACACTGTTCATAACCTTATTCACTAAATTGCAGCTATGAATACGGGCAATATGGACTTTATTAACATAAAGGAACATTTTCCTTACGAGTCACCTTTTTGCAATGAAACAAATATTTACATTTGTTCAATGAATCAAACAATAATACTCTCTTTCACTCAGCATTGTAATTAAAAAAAATATTTTCATTTATTCTTCGGCTGCATTACTTAGTAGTTGCACCGCTATTGTCAATTCATCCCTTTCTAGATTCAAGATAAAATATTGCCAAACACAGAGGCTATTTGATATTTCTCCCCGTAATGTACTATGCCACGCTAGTGTTACCGACGGAAGAAAGGTCCGCGCAGCTGGATTGGTGGGAAACACATTGCTCTGTGTTTTCAGCAAAGAAGGAGAACAAAGTGTTTCATGGTTCAAAACTCCAACTCCAGTCAACACCGGTATTACAAAAGCGTTTTATTTTAAAACTTCTTAATCGATTTGGTCTCCTTTATTTCTTTTCCCTCTTTCATCACAGTCTCGTCCCCCCCCACGTTTCATTTTTGTCGTCGGATAAGTTTGTGAAAAGAACACGGAAGATGTTTTCGTTACGTAATTGAAATGACTTTAACACCTGCTACACAATTAATTATAAAGCGAATCTCGGGAGGTTGTTTTAATTGATATTTCCCGTATTTTTATTTCACGCGCAGCACATTTTGAATAGATATCTGCCAGCGCCGTTCTTTATTCCCCACCCCTCCCCTCCCTCAAATAAATTATGCTAGTGGATCGAACAAAAAGCGGACGTAATCATACTGACATTACGTTTTGGAGTTCTATTAAATCATAAATTGGCAATGAGAATAATACATTTTTTGACTTTCAGTTATGGAAATTTAATAGATTCGGCGATTAAAAAAAATAGGAAGACGAAGTGAAGATGGCAATTTGCTTCTTAGTGTTCTTGTTTTCTTTTGCTGTGGTAATATTTTTGTTTTCAGGATTTTATTTATTTTTTACTTTGTGATGCAAAATGTGAAGAGGAGATTGGGATTGGGGGGAGGAGGAAGAAAAACACTCCGGAATTTTTCGATTAAGAACGTGTTCAGATATCTCTGAAATCGAAAAGTGTTGCTTGGTTGTTTTTATATGCCCGAACGGTTTAAGCTACGGAGTTGAAACTTTAAATTTAAATGCATTTTTGTCGGGACTAGTTCCTCTGTGAATGAAAAACTTTGCGAATTAATAATTAAAGGGAAATCTCTTTATTTCATCAAATGATTGGAAAACGTTCTTCAAATCTCATCTATTTATAGGGAATTTAGAAAAGCTCTGCTAAATAGGGAGCCAATAAACACGTCCACTAATAAAGGTTAACGGTTTTTACAATTTCTCCAGAAGTGTGACATAAAGGACGTTACATTTCTTTCAAAATAATAGTTAACTATCTTAATGTCACCTAAAATGAAAGAGGGACAGGGTGGCTCAGTCGAAATCGCGCCAGGCTCGGAAGCTGCAGTTCCCAAGTTCGAGTCCAAGCTCGGGCGGGATATTTTCTGAAATATTAAGCGCTGATATTTTTTTCGAAAATATCCCCCCTGACCAGGGTCAGTAGGAGACACCGATGGGCTATAAAGGCCGCCGTCCGTCGGATGGGACGTTAATCCGTGGCTCCGTGTGCGGAGGAGCACACACTGTGCACGTTAAAGAACATTCTGGATAGCCTTGACAGGAGGCTATCATCTGTCTTCCAACAGTTGTCCCAGTCTTCGTGGTCTTTGTGACCTGGCCATTTAACCCATTCTGCGCAAAAAAGTGCCGATCAGAGGTAAAAACAAACCAATAACGCAACCTAGATAGGAAGCTAACTTGCTTCTACTAGTATTGAAACCACGTGTTAAAGTGCAGAAATTGCTCGCAAAAGCAAGCGTATTTTATCACGAGGCGCTCTACATGCTGTGAACATTGGGTCATAACTGCAATGGAACAGACAGTTGTTTGAATTGTAAAATTTAATTCAGTTTCGAATTTTGGTTTGTGCACGGATAGTAGGTTTGTATTGCCTTGTGCAACAATTTTTGACTAGCAATCATCTTGTTAATCGTTGTATGAGTCTAGGTAAGAAGTCTGTTCAGATTTTCAGATCCAATATGAAGTTTAGTTACACTGGCGGTGATAATAAGAAGCCAAAAGGAAACACGGAGACAGTGTGATTCAGTTGTAGGATTGGCTTTATACTAAGAATACTTATTCTTGTATGCTCAAGTGTAGCAAATTGTTAATTATTAAGAACTGAGGCGAATTTTTTTTTCTGAGTATTTCGTTAGGTGTTTAACCCTTTCAGGACCATAATTTTTCTAAGCGTAAATATTAGTATGTAACTGTTTATTTTAGTTTGTTTAGACGTAAAATAAATAAAAATCATAAGAAAAATACATAACAATGTGTAGTTTTTTTGGAATTTTATGGGAAATATTTTTCCCAATGGACTATAAAGGTAACACAAATTATAGTTAGGCTTATTATGCAATGTCTTTTATTTATTGGTTTATTAGAACAAAATGTTAACTAAAATAATACAAAATTATGAAATAAAATTACTATAAAATATGATGTGCTAATTATGATATTCTGCGAAGCAATTTCTTTTGGTAGTGAGGCAAAGGTGGACATTGCACAGATGCAACATTATTGCAAAGATGGACATTGCACAGATGCAACATTATTGCAAAGATGGACATGGACTAAACGTTCCCGTTTACGTAATTGCGTTCGGCATACGTTCTACTTTGACATTCTGTATAAAAAATGCAGATAAGGTTATAATTAAATACGACAATCACCAATTTTAAAATGGGAAAAATGTTTCCCTTAGTCGTGAAAGGGTTAACCTAAAGTATGATGTTTTGACTTATAAGTAGTTGATTTGCTGCATAACACAAATCTTGAATATTATTCCAGTTTTCATTTGTTGACAAGTATTAATTAATTAGGAATTTTATATGACTCTAGTTTGATCATTTATTAATTAAGAGCATTATTTAAGTTTTACCTATTTCTTGTACATCAGTTATGTTTTCTATTAATTATGTTCCTCTATTATCTGTTCCACTACACAGTATTATCAAGTAAATATTACTGAAATTGGCTAACGAAATAAGAGGATGATTTTCTTATCCGTTCAGTAAAATAAAAGTAAGTATCTTGCATATTCATCAAAATAAAAATTAACTCTTTTGCACGTCCACTAAAATGTAGATTAAATTTTTTACTCGTCCACGAAAATAAAGAATTGTCTTTCTTACAGCAAAATACAATTAAATATCTGACCGGTCCACTAAAATAATAAAACTGATTTTCTTACACTTCCACAAAATTAATCGTTAAATTTCTTAAAGATTCGCCAAAATAAATCTTAAGTTTCTTGTATGTCTCCAAGCGATGGTTAAAATTTTTTATAGTGTATGATGCTCCTCCATGAAATAAAGATTAAATTTCTTATGCGTTCACTAAAATGAATGTTAAATTTCGTACAGCTCTGCTAATACCAGCTAAACTTTCTTACACTTCTCCTAAAATGCAAAGGCTAATTTTCTTACACGTTCATAAAAATAAAGGTTAATATTTTAGACGTCCATTAAAAAACTTCTTTACATATTCATTAAAACGGAAGAAAATTTTTTTATTCGTTCATTGAAACAACAGGTCAAATTTATTGCAATAAGGGCTTTAATTTTCTGGTAAAGCTTGCACTTTAGGAGACCATACTATATTTTCAGTTAATACAGTGTTTGTTTATTTTGCCTCTGAGCACTCTCACGTTTCGCACACAATGAGATAAATGTCCAGACATGTTCGGATCTAGAAAAAGGCAAAGGGAGGTGGAGAGTGGGGGGAGGCAAGAGGGGCAATAGATCCGATAAAACGTAAATGGGTGGGGGGCAAGAAAATGGATTTCCATTTAATATTATAACATTTCCCCTCCATTTCAGAAATCTTTAAAATCTGTCCAAGTTTAATAATTTTTGGCTGTATTATCTTTATCAGAATTTAAAGTAGGGGTGGGGCATGGCTCTCTTTCCTCTCTTAGATCAGGGCCCCGTGTCTAGATGACAAAGTCTAAGAGCTACTCAGTTCTGAGAGAAAGATAGTTGTGTTGTTTTTACCTCTGTGCAGCACTTTTTTGCACACAATGTGCTAAATGTCCAGGTCACAAAGTTCATGAGGGCTCAGAGAAGGTTAGGGGGAGGGAACCCACTGGATAGCTGTTGGCCATCTGCGTGTTCTGTAACTTGAATAGGGTATGACTCTCTCGCACACGGGGTCACGGCTTAATTTCCAATTCGACATTATCCTACTGATTGAGGACAGGTGGGGAGGTTTTGGGAGATAAATCGTCCACGCTGGTGGGAACCAGGTGGGACTCAAACATGGGAACAGCAGATTACAGGCTTGGCGCTCTGGCGACCGAATCACTCCCGCCTCAGAGAAAGCCGGCTGTTTGGATGCAACACTCAGAGATCACGGTGTTCTTTAATGTGAACACAGTATTGATGATTCTCTTGCACATAGCACCGCGAATATATTATCATAAGACGGTCGATGGCTTTCTCAACCTCATCAGATATTATTACGTACCTCAGTACGAAGCAAGAGTAAGAAATTAAATCCTAGAAGGGAATTTGTATTACCTGAAAATTGCACGCAGAATAAAGTTTGAGAAGATGTCGCACAGTTCATTTTGAGTTTTTCCTGGAGTTATTTGCGCTGGTTGTATTTAAATGTGAATTTTTTTTATTTCCTTTAAATTAATTTCTCTATTTGTTATTTAAATTGATTGCGCTATTTGCTATCCAATTTAAAATTTACAAAATCTTTTAAATGATAAACACATTTTTATTAAGCAGTTAAAATTTTCACTGGGCAGTTGAAGGACCCAAAATGCCTTGGTTGTGGAATTAAATGATAAAAATACACTATACATTTTTTTCTAATGAAGTCTTATAAAATCCGTAAAGGCATGGTAAAAAACAAGATCAAGTTTTAAATAAATAAAAAGACTAATCTGATTGACTTCAAAAGAGGGCTCATCGTTGGAACGCAATGGGAAGGAGCATCCCTAACGGAGGTGAGACAAAAAAAATCACGGAACGCAATATCCCAATTGCATGAAAATAGCAACGGTCTCGAAAAACGTCCGCCAATAGTGCAAAGTGCGGGAGAAAAAAATGCTCTGACAAGCGTTTGATGACACAAACTGTACAGCAAAATAAAGCTGCTACAGTTCATCAGTTGAGACTGATGACTGCTAACAGTTCTTCAAAACCCATTTCAACGAGAACTATGCTCAGATAATTGAAATTTTCCGAGCTGTCAGCTCTTCTCGCTGAGACCTGACGAAGTATTATGTAGATATTCATAAAAAAGTAGCCAAGAAGTGTAGTTTTATCATAAAGTGATAGAAAATAAAAGAAAGAAATCAACAATTAAAAAACTAACGGTATACACAGAGTGTTTTAAAAAATAAAAAAAATAAACGAAATAAATAAGAGAGTAGGAAAAATGCTAAAAATTATAAAAAAATTAAAAAGGAGAAAAAAAAAATACTGTCGGCTCTCAGTTTACGTGGATGTAATTAATGCGTTTTTGGAATAAACGCTGTCACTGTATTTGTGCTATAACCTAACACTTCAAAAAGAAATAGCAATTAAAATATTAATGAACAAGCGAAATGGAAAATTATCGAAAACGAGAGAACAAAGAAGATAAAAAATATTAAATTACTCAAAGACATCCCTAATTTGAAAAACAAATTAAATAACTGAAAAACAGGGAAACAATTTGACTAACTGAAAAACTGACTAAATATGGATAACTAAACTGAAGCAACGTGTTATCAAAAGTATAAAAAACAGTAAAATCGAAACTAAAAAATATTTTGAATGATAAAAAATGTAAAATCAAAACTAAAAACATTTTGAATGATAAAAAAAAGTTAAAAAGGAATAAACATAATAAAAAACTACGAAAGAAACAAAATAACCGTGTTTGAAAACTAAAAGGTGCAGAAGACAGAGTATCGAAAATTCAAAAATTGAGCACAGTCATTGAAGTGCAAAAACTCAACAGAAGAACGTGGAGTTTTAAGTCCGTCAATGCGACAGCAGTTTGTTTGTTTGGTTTGTTTTACCTCTGAGTGGCACTTTTGTGCACGCCATGAGCTAAATGGCCAGGTCACATGGACCCCGAAAGCTCAGAGAAGGCTGAGGGAGGGGACCCGCTGGAACAGCTGTTGGGAGACAGATGGTAGCCTTCCGTCAAGGCCATCCAGCGTGTTCTTTAACGTGCACAGGGTATGGCTCTCCCGCACACGGGGCCACAGCCTAACGTCCCATTCCGACGGACGGCGGCCTTTCCAAGCCCATCGGTGTCCCCTAGTGACCGTGGGCAGGGCGGGGAATTTTGCGGAGATAAATCTCAACGCTGACCCAGCTGGGATTCGAACCTGGAAACTACAGATTACGAGCCTGGCGCGCTACCGACTGAGCCACCCCGCCCCTAAATAACTGGTGATCTTCAATTAAAAACAAACAGGAATGCTAACAATCTCTGACATAGTTGTGGTAAAAGCGGATACATATTAATTATTATCGTTCCCTAAGAAAGTTAACTTTAATTTTGGCATGTTTACACGTTTTTCCTTCATTTCTTTTGTTTCTAAGAATTTGAAACTGAATATTACTCGCATATTTACTTTTTGTTTCATTTTACGTATGTATACTAATTGAAAACATGGTAGTTTGGGAAGATGGAGATTAATTGTCATTATTAAGAAACTATTCTGACATCTGACCAGACGATTTGAGCTTGCTTCTTTTCAAAATACACTGAACACTGAAAAGACAATTTATTATACATGCTCACCTAATAACAGTTAACTCACCTATAACTTTTCGCCCTCACAACAGCAGCAAAGTTTCGTGGCATGTACTCTACCAGGTATTGAAAATGTTCGGGTGGTATTGTGGCCTTGATTCCAGGACAGCCGTCCGTAAAGTGTCGAGAGTTTCCAGTGGTCGGCCGCCTTGCCCAAGGTCAGTAGGGGACACCGATGGGTTTGGAAATGCCGCCGTCCAGCGGATGGGACGTTAAGCCGTTGCCCCGTGTGCGGGAGAGCCATATTTCTGTGCACGTTGAAGAACACGCTGGATGGACTTGACGGGAGGCTACCATCTGTCTCCCAACAGCTGTTCCAGTGGGTCCCCTCCCCAGCCTTCTCTGAGTCTTCGGGATCCATGTGACCTGGGTTGGGTTGTTTTACCTCTGAACGGCACTTTTTTGCACACCATGGGCTAAATGGCCAGGTCACATGGACAACGAAGGCTCGGAAGAGAAGGTTGGGGGAGGGGACCCACTGGAACAGCTGTTGGGAGACAGATGGTAGCCTCCCGTCAAGGCCATCCAGCGTGTTCTTTAACGTGCAAGGATATGGCTCTCCCGTACACGGGGCCACGGTTTAACGTCCCATACGACGGACGGCGGCCTTTCCTAGCCCATCTGTTCCCCTACTGACCGTGGGCAGGGCGGGGAATTTTGCGGAGATAAATCTCAACGCTGACCCAGCTGGGACTCGAACCTGGGAACTACAGATTACGAGCCTGGCGCGTTACCGACTGAGCCACCCCCGACCCCATGTGACCTGGCCATTTTGCCCTTGGTGTGCAAAAAAGTGCCGCTCAGAAATAAAACAACCTAACCCAGTTGTGGGTTTTGGGCTCGATGGCTTTCGGACTCGAATGCATCTCTTCACTTCATCCCACAGATGTT
Organism: Ryuthela nishihirai; assembly: GCA_038380435.1. Taxonomy (NCBI): domain Eukaryota; kingdom Metazoa; phylum Arthropoda; class Arachnida; order Araneae; family Heptathelidae; genus Ryuthela; species Ryuthela nishihirai. The sequence goes on along the minus strand of JAWZYU010000003.1, from coordinate 45,186,698 downwards.
CAATAGAGTTCAAATCTGGAGATTGAGAGGGCCATTTGAGTGTTGTGAACTCACTGGAATGCTCTTCCAACCAGTGGTTCGACAAACGGGAGTGATGAGACGGAGCATTGTCTGTTGAAAGAATATAGACAACATAGCTTAGTGTGGTGATGGTTATCTTAATAGATATAAAGGGGTCCAAGGTGGCCCAGATAAACACACCCAAAAACATTACACTGTGTCCATTGGCCTGTAACATCCCGACTTGACAATTGGGGTCAAAGGCCTCATGTGATCTAGGTATATCTCACACACTAACTCTCGTCGTCGTGTTGTAGTTGGAACCTCGATTCGTCGGACCAAGCTACCCATTTCCAGCCTTCCAAGGTCTATTGTCGATGTTCCTCCTCCCACTGCAGCCTCATAGCCCCATGCCACGGTGTTTAACAAGGGTTCTCGATGTGTGTGTTGGCTGACATAGCCCAGAAATACCATCGTACATCAAATGATCTTTGCACAAAAATTCGTAGCTACCCTGTAATTGAATGCCGATGCTATGATACAGGAGAGGTAGCACTCACCTCAAACATCAACGGCCTGGTTGCGGACATATGTTTCCCTACGGCTACAGGTTTTGATGCAGTCGAAGTACACACGTGCAACTGTCGCATGTGGAAATCCCAGACGTTCTGCAGTTGCGGAGATGGAGATCCCATGTTCATCACACCTACTATCTATTAACGATCAAACTCGCTCAGGTCGCTATGTCTACCCATCATAACAGTCGCAGGTACGCTATACAGTAGGTAGGTATCTGACCTATTTATAGGGGCGGGGGTGGCTCAGTCGGTAGCGCGCCAGGCTCGTAATCTGTAGTTCCCAGGTTCGAGTCCCAGCTGGGTCAGCGTTGAGATTTATCTCCGCAAAATTCCCCGCCCTGCTCACGTCAGTAGGGGACACCGATGGGCTTGGAAAGGTCGCCGTCCTTCGGATGGGACGTTAAGCCGTGGCCCCGTGTGCGAGAGAGCCATACCCTGTGCACGTTAAAGAACACGCTGGATGGCTTTGACGGGAGGCTACCATCTGTCTCCCAACAGCTGTTCCAGTGGGTCCTCTCCCCCAACCTTCTCTGAGCCTTCGGGGTCCATGTGACCTGGCCATTTAGCCCATGGTGTGCAAAAAAGTGCCGCTCAGAGGTAAAACAACCCAACCCAACTCTGACCTATTTATAGCCCATAAGGAGTTTCGTCTGGTCGCATTATTGTGGCAGATTAGGGCAGGTTTGTGGATGGGTGCTGTGCGTATAAGAAATTATGCTTTCGATGTATATAGACAAACAAAATCGTTAGTCAAATATACACTGCTGTCCATTAAAAGTGCTACACCAGGAAGAACTCAGCAGATTGTCCTGAAATATGCAAGATGGGGTAGCCCATGGGATAACATATAAATGATTCAAAGCACAGCACATATGCACATCATGTGTGACAGTAACGGCCCCTGGAAGTGGTATAAGAGGAGATTACAAAGAGCCGTTGTAGAACATCGGAATTGTGTTTGCTCGCAGTTCTTGCGCACTAAAGGATCAAGTATGCCCCGTTGAATAACACGGTATCCATATGACCAGGTTTCCGACTTTTATCGAGGGAGAAATGAGGGATTACAGGAAGGCGAATTATCGTACCGAGACGTCGGTGCCTTTAACGTGGGTCGTTTTCAGAAATCGTGCTTTAATTACGCCGACATTTCTATCATTTTTTTCGTCAGAGAGTGTTTTGTGGGGAGTCAGATATTCGTTGAACTCGCGGGTTCCTAGCATTTGATTGAAAAGTATCTATTGAAATGCATATAAAGTAAGTCAGGAAATTGGAGAGCTGGATGGTCGAGGATCACGTTACCAGACTGTATAGGTTATGTATAATACATTTATTATTCACATAACTATAATATTTACAATGACAGTAGTATAAATACAAGGTCTGTTTTCCACTAAAGGCATCGCACTTAACGCTGATCCACGGCAGGCTACATCGCCTAGTCGCACGCAAATCCTAGCCGAAAAACACTGACCCCTTCTGGGATATCCCTCAAGCTAAAATCTTATCCCGGTCGGATCCTGACCTCCGCTTGCAGCACGCTCTAAAGCAGAAGGACCCAGGTACAAAGCTTTGCTTTTCCTTTGCTACTTGTCTCGGTATGGTCACGTGGGGGATATCCAGGTAATAGGGCCAATAGTGGGATGTATGCCGATCCCATTCACCTGTCAATATATAATTGATGGTCCTTATCACCTCTCACATCAGATGTATTTAGGCTCTTCGAACTTCACTCGAGGTGAAGGTAAGAGATCTGATCTGACTATTACAGTATGCATAATCGTACTTTAGTACAAACAACCGAAAAACTATCGGTACGATCCTACTGTATTGTCTAATGATAAGTGTACCAATGTGCGATAACTATTTTATTCATCAAAGGTTAAGCAACACCCGTGATTTAAATATCTCTCCAATATTGTGTGAATATGAGAAACTCTATTAGAGTGCCTCATAGGTATATTCTATTAGGCACTCTCCTAGAGTGCTACTTATGACTATAATCTGAATGCTATCTATAGTCTTCAGAAAAAAAAATTAGTTATATTGTTGGGAAAAAATATTATGACCTTGTGGCACATTTATTTTCTGAGGTTAAAATTCTTAATGTCTATAATAATTACAAACTGATATCAGGAAATTTTGTGTATTCGATTACAATGAGATTGATTAAATTGGATAGATTTAAAGACTATTTTCAGAGTCTTTCGAATTTTCATAATTATGAAACACGTCATAGAGAGGATCTGAGTATACCTATGTGTCGATTGTCAATTGGGCAGAGATCTATCAAATATAATGCAGTAAAAATTTGGTCTGAACTTCCAGATGTTGTTAAAAATGCAAAATCTTTAAAATTATTTAAAATCAAATGTAGAATGTTTCTTCTTACAAAGCAATGAAACCTTCTTCTATGTATCAATGTAATATGTCTCATAACCATTTGATCTTTTATACTATTGAATTATTGTACTATTTGGACTATTCGTATACATTACTGTTGTCATAATTGAACTTTAAAGGAAATAGGGAACATTAACTAAAAATAAGCATCAGCTTACTATGCTCTCCTTTTTTTGTTTCACCTTTCATGTTATTCACTAATATTTTAATATGATTTTTATTTCCCTTTTCTGATGCAATTGATATTTCTCAGCTATTTCACTTCTCGATTTTTCTCATATCAATTGTTATTAGATAATTATGCTATGTAAATGAATATGCACTGACGGCCGGAATAAAATAAAGATTATCATCATCATCATCATCATCATTGGAATATAACGGATTTAAAAAAACAACGATTTTAATGAAGCTTATGATGAACAGTGATTATTACTAGATGGTTAATTTTTTTCTCCACTCTCAGATCAGTAATTCTGAAAAATTAAATGTTCGCAAGTTTGTAGTTTTTGAAAACTTAAAATTCATTACAGATCAAAAATGAAAGATAGCAGCGTGACAGATAATGAGCCATTAATCTAATAAGTTATTGCAGAGATTAAAAGCGGGGAACTTTCTTAAAGAAGGGAAATAAAAAAAAAAGTGCAACATTTTTAGCTTGGGAAAAATTAATCCAAAGTAGTTCAGTCATTAAAACTCTCAAAGCAACAAATTACAGAAATTTAATGATACGTGGGTATAACTGGGAGACTGGTCCGATTAAAGCAAATCTCGGATAATTTATATCATGCGCAAGTTCTTTTCTGCACTTTTTAAATTTCTGATTCATCACCACCAAATTGAAACATTTGGGGGGAATTCTAATTGGGAGTTATATTTACTACTGAAATGTCAATTATGTCCGCTTTACGGATGATTAAAGAGACTCTTAGCGTCATTGATATCTCATTTTTATTTTTCTGTATCTTAAAATGTCTTATCTTCCATTAATTCATGCAGATTAATTAGTTTTAGCGGTACTCTACAGTAAGAGATGTCTTAGGTTGTGTCGAAGTAGATTCCATAACTGATCCTGTGAGAAATTTTCAAGGTAAAAAAAGCATATACTCCTGTGTCAGCGTTTTTCCGACATTGATGCTCTTATTGCAGTGAAGCACTTTGGTTGGGTTGTTTTATTCCTGAGTGGCACTTTTTTTGCACATAATGCGCTAAATGGTCAGGACACAAGGATCCCGAGTGCTCAGAGAAGGTTGGGGGAAGGAAACGACTGGACAGCTCTAAAGAGCCAGATGGTAGCCTCCCGTCAAGGTTATCGAGTGAGATCTTTAACGTGCACAGGGTATGGCTATCCTGCATCTGCCAAACAGCGGCCTTTCCAAGCCCATTTATATCCCATTTATTATCGAGGGAAGTGGGTTAGCGGCGGGAGTTTCCCATTTTACATCTTTATTCGATGAAAATGTGGACAATGATGGACTTGGAAAAACTGCAATCCAATCGGATGAAAAGAGACCCTGGATGACTCGGTACCAGCTTTAATAGCGTTGAGATTTATTTCAACTATCTCTCATCCTGTCCTTGGTGAGAAACGCGGGATGCAAGAGCTTGTAGAGGCCTCGGTCTGTCGGATGGGAGGTTAAGCCGTGAACTGTGTGCAGGAGAGCTACTGTGCGTACGTTAAATAACACACTGGATGGGTTGATTTGAGGCTTCCATCTAACAGTCTGCCTTCTTGTCCAGAGAACTTTCCTACTCTTCTCTCACTACTGGGGTCCTTTTTGACTGGCCATTTAGCCCATTTTGTGCAAAAAATTACCTTTCAGAAGTGGAGAAAAAGGGAACTTATCTCGTTACCTTGATTAACCGTAAGCAACGAGACAAGTTAGCATAGAGGAAAAGATACTAAATAGTTTTGGTCAAGCTTTCAAAGCAAATGGATAGAACAAAATTTGATTGTAGCTCAAAGGGAAAAAAAAAAGAGCAATTCTTTGGTGGTGCTTCGAAAAAACCCCACGAAATTACGAGTTCCCAGATCTATTGATGCACTTTGGATTGAGGGGGATATAGGCTCAGAGAAGAAAGAATCAACTTCAAAATAGAGAAAATTTTCAACAAACAACAAAGCTATTTCCTTAACCCAGAGAGAGGGAAGGAGATTGAGTCAGTTCCCGAAACGGTTAAACAGTTGCGGAATAAAGCCTCACATCGCTGGCGAGAGCGACAGGTTCGTTTTATGGCCGTTCAGCAACCAGGCGGGATTGCGAGAGTCTGCCTCAACAGTACAGGCCAGAACTGGAATAAAAATCCTTCCATTATCAGACGAGTGCAAGCCGAGAAACTTGGTAAATTGTTTTTATTTCAAGGGAACTTTGTCTCTAGTTTTAGACGGATAATTCGTTTTGAGGAGGGAGAAGTTGGCTAGGCCGATAGCGTCTCAGGTTCGTAATCGGTAGTACCCAGGTTCGAGTCCCACCAGAGCAAGCACTGAGATTTATCTCCGCTAATGGTCAGCCTCCAGCTGCCATCGGTCAGTAAAAGCACCGAACCGATGGGCTTGAAAGTCTGCCATCATCGGATGGGACATAAATCCATGCCCCCCCCCCCCCCCCGTGTGCAGTTGATCCATACTCTGTGCACGTCAAAGAACATCTTGGATGGCCTTAATGGAAGTCTACCTTCTGTCTCCTAACAGCTGTCTAGTGGGTCCCCTTTTCTAACTTTAAGGTAAAACAATCTAAAGTCAGATGTAAAACTTGTTGAAGAAATTGTAGTCATCAGTGAACAAAAAAGAGGAAGAAAAGAGACAAGAAAATTTCAATACCAAAACGTCTGTTTGCTGACAAAGCTCAGCATATCTGGTTAGAAATTTGATAGCTGAATGAAAAAGCCTGATTATTGCAAGAGTAAAACTGATATAAGAAAGAAAATTACGATGTCTGAACGAATAAATTAATACTGCGGGTAAAAGTGATGTTTGAATAAACAAAACAAGATGACTAAGAAAGTGAAACCGTGGCTGAACTACCAAATTGAAAGTTGTACGAGCAAAACCGTTTTCTAAAAGAGTATTTAAAGTGATAATTGAACGCAAAAAATTGAAGAATGAAGTGAGAAACTGATGACTAAGCGAATAAACTTTATGGTTGAAAGAGAGTAAACATCTTGAGTGAGTAAAATTGATGGTGGAAAGAGTAAACCTGTTCAGTGAGAGAGTAAAACTGATGGCATAAAGAGAAAACATGCTAAGTGACAGACTAAAACTAAGAATGGAAAAAGTAAACCTGTTGAATGAGAGAGGGAAACTGATGACGGAAAGAATAAACCTCTTAAGTGAGAGAGTAAAACTGATGGCATAAAGAGGAAACATGCAAAGTGACAGAGTAAAACTGAGAATGGAAAAAGTAAACCTGTTGAATGAGAGAGGGAATCTGATGACGGAAAGAATAAACCTCTTAAGTGAGAGAGAGTAAAACTGATGGCATAAAGAGCAAACATGTTAAGTGACAGAGTAAAACTGAGAATGGAAAAAGTAAACCTGTTGAATGAGAGAGGGAAACTGATGACGGAAAGAGTAAACCTATTATGTGAGAGAATAAACCTCTTATGTCAGAGAGTAAAACTGATGGCATAAAGAGATGGTAGAAAATTTAATCTATTTGAGTGAGAGAGTGAAATTGATAACAGAAAGACTAAACCTCTTGAGTCAGAGAGGAAAATTGATGGTAGAAAAATTAATTCTATTGAGTGAGAGAGCGAAGTTGATGGCAGAAATAGTAAACCTCGTGAGTGAGAGAATGAAACAGAGAACAGGAGAAAACAGCATCTCAGAGGTAAAACAACCAGGAGAACCTTACCAGACACAGGAGCGAAACTGAAGACGTGAAATGTCAAATTTATTTAAGTGTAATTTATATTAAAAGCAATTGTAAAGCGTACAAATTTTACTTTCTACAATTTTCATTACACAGTAATATATTTTCGATTATATTGAATAAGACAAAAGGCATTTTTAAGACGTATTTAGTAAGACATATTTTTTCTATTCTTTTGTATATTTATTCATATTATGAGGTTTTAAAGGAAATATGAGTCAAATGCTTCAAAAGAAAATGCCTCTTATGCCATACAGAGGAAAAACTCGCTAAACGTGTTATATTGTTAATCGGTTATTCTCCGTTGATAATTATTCTCCATTGATAATTGTTTCAAATGTTTTAAGCGTTTTTTATTACAGTTGTAATATTTCTTTCGCTTTATCTTTGTTCCTTTAACATCATATTACAGTAATAGTTACACAGAGTATTTTAGGAAGCAAATTTGGCTATTAAAAATATGATAACAATAAAAAAGAAAACTAATAATGATAAAAAAGAGAAAAGAGTAATGATTAAAAATATACATTCCTACATAGGATAAATATGTATATAGCAAAGAGGAAAAAAATAATTATTTTGAAATTGCAATGTTTTAAAGCCACCATCATCATTCCATCCGTCGATCCTGGTGTGGCGGTAAGAACATTCTGGCATGAATCTGCATTGATGTGGATTCTAGTCCCATAAATCAACAAAATAATATTTTCCACAAATATTATTTATTGATTTAATGTCTTCTATGTCAACAGGTAATCTTTGTATTTACTATTGATTGATATTCAGATTTTTCCGTAATGTTAAAAACTGTCAATTCCAGTATGTAATCGCTTCTTCATTTCATTTTATGATAGTTGAAAAATTACTTAACCAGCCTAGAAATGACTCTCATTATCATCATCATCATCATCTTCAAGCAACCATGGGCTATGGAGGTCCAACCAGATTATACAATTTAGCTACATCTCACCACTGTAGACGAATTTTAATAAAGTCCTCTTTGACATTGCCTGCTCACCGCATCCTAGGACTCCCCCTCTTTCTGAGGCCTTTAGGCACATTGTTCATAACCCTAGTTATGCTAACTATAGTTGTGTATACGGGCAACATGGCCAAACCAACGGAGTCTCTCTGTGTACAAAATGCTGCTCAAATGAGGTTGCGACTCCTCTACATATTGGGATATAAATCCTCGTAGCTAAACATCCTATCAACTCCAGACAAGTAATGCTTTGAATTATCACTATCAAAATCCTATTCTCTTATTTGTTTTTTAAACGGAACTAAAATGATTTCGATTTTAAAATTAATACCTATCTATTGTGTCTATGTAATTATTATTTTAAATTGTGTCTCTCTATTGTAAACTTTAGGAGTTAGGAAAAAAAGTGCCTTTTGTATTATATTTTTATGTGCAAATGGAACCCTGGATGAAAAAAATTAAAATATATTTGCAAGTTATTGAGTCAAAAAGAGTGCAGTGAAAATTTACTTAGACGAAATGAAATATAAAACTAATTTAAAATTAAGGAAATTACCAAAACACAGCCAAGAGAATTGCACAGTTACTAATACACCGAAGATACTAATTACACCGGTGCTAACTAATACACCGGTGCTTTCAGCACTTCTTGATTTTTTTTTTATCTCGAATGCGACACCGCATCTGAAAATCCTTCTTAATTCTGAGTTCTACTATCGGAAATAGTCCTATTCACCAATTTTTTGCTCTCCAGCACCGGTATATCAGGATTTGATCTTTGACCTCAAAGAATCCATCGCATCCAAAATTTGGCGTAATGTCTGAGCTCTACGATTCAAAAAATCCTCAGCCACTAATTTTTAGCCATCTACCACCGATAGCTTAATATTTGATCTCTGAACTCGGAAGTTCCTTCCCGATCCAAAATTTCATAATTTTCTCGAGATCTACAGCCTGAAACACCCTACTAGACAGACACAAATTGTAATCTTTCTATAGCTGTAGATCAAGGATTGACCTCTCAGTGACCTCTATTTGACCTTGAAGAACGCGTCGGAGAAAATATTTCGGATTCTTCCCGAGATCTATGATCCGAATTATCCCTAGCTGCCAATTTTCAGAGCTCTACGATTTCTGCATCAAATTAGAACTAACGTGATCCTGTGCCAGCAGATAATAACGCAAAACAGCCTTAATTGAAATATCACTAAACGATATTTACCTGAAATTCGTAGGATACAGATGAATTAATAAAAGTTAGTCTTTTACAATTCTTATGGTAGTTATTTATTATTTTTATTTATTAGTAAATTCAAAAATATTCAATAATATTTCAATTTTTTATGCTATACTAAATTAAATAGTTATAATTATATTTTAGAAAATTAAATTATTTAAACTTTACGCATATTCATTTTTTTCCTTTGTTCTCTCCTTTGTTCGATGGTGCCAAAGGACAGTGAGAGAAACCATATTTCCTTCTCTTGTTTTCTGTAAACAATTAAGGATCTGGTGATTATATATCTCAAATGTTAAAAATCTTACGTGCGCATTTCGAATCTTAAGGATTATCAATCATGCATGCTTACAGACTTAGTTGGGTGTAAGCAATTTTTCTGTACCTTCTTTTTGTATTATTCACTTATAAGCTCTCTTCGTAAGGCCCCTTCAAATGCACTGTGTGTTAATTTTTCAATACCAATTATTATCATTATTTCAGAGGTAATTTAGTCAAAAATTGAGCGAATAAAATAATCATCTCTAAAATAAGTTGTTTCTGAGACAGAAAATATATGACATAATAATTGCAACGATGGCCCACAATCTCTGTTTTTTTTTATAAATGACATTTATTACTCAACTCATGGATTAACAGATTGATTAAATCATCACTTAACAGTAACGGATTTAGAGGCCCAGGGGGTCTAAGAGGAACAACATTTAGGGTCCCAATTGCAGTGACGTACCCATGATTTAGTTTCAGGGGAAGGGAGGTGTCCGAGAATTTAATTTTTGGGGTTTCTAGAATTCAGTATCGGGGAAGGTTTGAGATTTTTTTTATTTAATTTAGTATATTGTGGGAATGATGAGGATATGACTTGATGAGTGTTTCTGAATTACTAAAATATTCCACCGAACAGGAAAGATTAAAATGGTATTATTATATTTTTTTTTATAAACCTATGTTTAGTGCCGGACATAAAATATGGGGCTAAAATGAAATTAAGCAAAAATAACTGCTTTGGATTTAAAAGAGGGTAAACAAGTTTGAACATATTGTATAAGACAACTGCATTTTCGAGGAGGGGACAGCTGTTTCCCCCCCCCGTTACATACCTGTTCTATGGTGTGCATAACCTCTATAATTATTATTATAAACCTCTACAATTATAAGAGGTTAATATATAATTATTAACTTCTACAATTATTAAAGTATTTTTTATATTTCGGTACTATTAATGATAAAATGAGCATTTCAATTTCATGATAATATATAAGATAATAGTCAAAAATACCATAACGTAATCAAAACACACGAAATTCACAGAACGATTTGGAGGCCTCCTCAGTAGTCGACGCCATAAGTGGTCGCTTAGTCTGTTTATCGCCAAATTCCGTCCGTGTCACTTAAAGAATTAAAATTCTGCTTTTCTGGTATTTACATATGAAATCCTTAGGAATGCTATAATTAAGTGTTAGTTTCATATTTTATTATCAAAAATACGTAAAAAAAACACCGTATATTTCCATTTTTTAATTTTATTAATTATCTTGGGGTAGCTACTATAATTGAGAGTTTGGACTGTGAGTCTCAGAATAAAAAGAGAGAAATAAATATTACTTCTCTGCATCGTTTATTTAGAGCGAATAAAAAAAAATTGTAACAAATGGAGTGGCAATTAGTGTTATTTTTCGGCTTTCCTTAATCACATAGATAACATACTTGCCCGCAAGCATCAGTACCTGAATGACGTGATAGTCATCACTTTAATTTATTTCTGGCAATTAATTTAATTGCTTACTTAATTCTGACATTCTGAAGTGGCTGCTCTCGTAAATTAAGAAACGGTCGAATTCAACGTGTTTGTTATGTGTTTGCCATCAGCAACGAAGAAGGTGGATGATCTTCAAGCACGAAGATTTATCAAAAAAAGAGTGCGTAAGAGGCAGCACACTCGGAAACATATCAATCTCCTAAGGTGACGATCTAAAATCCGAATCACAATTACGATGGAGTCGAAATTCTCTCCTCTTGGAGGCATCCTGTCATTGAGTTGAAAAGGAGAATTCAGTGAAGTACCCTGCTCTTGGTTACAAGGGAAACACAGATGAAGCATTTCCCCATTTTGGGAGAAAGTATCCTCTTTTGAAATATCACAACCTCGCTAAGAGGAAATAAATTTTTGTAGTAACTTTAGTCTCGTGTGATGAAGCATCTTACTGCAGTTGAAAGGACTCCTCGATATCAGTGAGTACATCGATGAAGTTTCTCACCGTCAGTTGAAAAACTACACTGATAAAGCATCCACACTCGCCAGTTGAAAAATTACACTGAAGAAGCATCCCATCCTCGGGATCAATGGATACACTGAAGAAGTATCTCATCCTCAGTTGAAAGGTTACATTGATGAAACATCCCACCCTCGGTATCAATAGATATACTGAAAAAACGTCTCCTCTTCAGGTGAAAAATTACACTGATGAAACGTCCCACCCTCAGTATCAAGGATATATTCAAGAAGTGTATTACTGTTAGTTGGAAAGTTACATTAAAAAAGAATCCCACACTCAATTTCAATGTATACATTGAAGAAGCATCTCACCCTTATCTGAAACTTTGCACTAACGTAGCACCCATCTTCAGGATCAATAGATACATTGAAGAAGCATCTCATCCTCATTTCAAAAATTTCATTGAAGAAGCATCTCATCCTCATTTCAAAAATTACATTGATGAAGCATCCCACCATCTGTATCAATGGAAGATTGAAGAAGCATCTCACCCTTATCTGAAAAGCTACACTAAAGAAGCACCCATCCTCAGAATCAATAGATTGTTGCACTAATGGTGAGTAATAAACTAAGTTGCTCACCCTTATCTGTATAGTAAGAGAGAGTGAGCACTACTCTAAGTTGCTCACCTTTATCTGAAATGTTGCACTAACGAATCACCCATCCTCAGGATCAATGGATATATTGAAGAAGCATCTCACCCTAATTTGAAAAGTTATATTCATGAGGCATCCTACCCTCTGTATCAATGAATATACCGAAGAAGCATCTTACACTCAGTTGAAAAATTACACTGAGAAAGTATCTCACTCTCGGTATCAATGGACATATTGAAGAAGCTTCTCACCCTCCGTTGAAACATTACATTGAGAAAATATCTCACTCTCGGTATCAATGGACATTCTGAAGAAGCTTCACACCCTCAGTTGAAAAATTACATTGAGAAAGTGTCTCACTCTCGGTATCAATAGGCATACTGAAGAAGCTTCTCACCCTCAGTTGAAAATTACATTGAGAAAGTATCTCACTCTCGGTATCAATGGACATACTGAAAAGGCTTCTCACCCTCAGTTGAAAAGTTGAATTGACGAAACCTTTCATCATTAGTTGAAACGTTGTACTGATGAAACATCCCACCTGTCAATGGATGTACCGATGAAGCATCTGACTCTCAGTTGAAAGGTTAACTGAAGAAGTATACCCCTTTCCATGAGGAAGGTTACAGTGATTAAGTATCTCATTCTCAGTGCGTAAAGAGATACGAAGGAAACATCCGACACTCAATGAAAAAGGAGACACTGATGAAGTATCTGTCCCTCAGCAAGAAAGAAGGATAGTTGATGGCAAACTTCAGTCTCATTCTGATTGATTGATTGATCTTCAGATCTCATTCTCATTCATTCACAGTTGAAAACAACAGAAATAAAAAATTCAAATAATCGATCATGCTTCATCATTCAATATAAAACCACCTCTAAAAATCTGCATTACTCGTTTCATTTCCTATAGCGCATTTTCATCCTTTGTGAATAAAAATGTCTAAAAGGGAAACGGCTAGAAAAAGTTCCGTATTTTGGCACGATATAGGAAGATGCATCGACATTTAATCTTAATGCAAACATCTGTAACATTTTCACAATGTGGTTTTATTTTCGATCATGCATCATTCTGTCTAAATAGAAACATTTGCAATATTTCCATATTTATTAGACAATTGACAGAATAGCAAACTTAAACTCTCAATAGATTACATTTCGCAACTTAATCAGTTTTTCTATAGAAATTTCTAATATTATTTTTGTTGTTACTGATATTGCTGCAAGCATATGTGCTGGTCAACTTCTATCAGTATGATGATCTCAGAGTTTGATCCCCTTCGACAAGTGTCCGCTGCATTCTCAGAACCACAAAAGAAGCAATAAACAACAGAAAAGGGAGAAAAACACTCGAGAAAGAGTCAGACAGTATCTGCCCCCAGCGGAGCGGAACAAGCCCACTGTCAGATGTGGGAGATTTATCACCTGCTTGCAGAAATGATCTATGGTGTTTATCGGAGTTCGTGACGTGACCGTCGCCAGCGGTTGGAGGAACTGTCATTAGTTGGCTACCAGCGACGGTTACACCTGTCAGGGAGAATTTCAAATTAGTGAGCCTTGTAGCCGTCGCGATCCACGGATCGTCAGCTTTAGACGTGGTTACTTTCATCACTCATCGTAGGTTCGTTGTCAAGAGGAGGAAAGCTGACAACGTGCTTCGTGGCGATTCGATGTGGAATCCAGTCCGAAATCAGATGACTTTGGTGGGATCAGAACAGGAGGAGGGAGCATTAGGAAACTGACTAGGTAATTGAAGTCCGTTTCCCTCTGCGATTTCGTGTTGGTGGATTTGTTTGGTTGGTAAGGCCTTAGGTGGGAAAGAAAAAGAGACATCGGAAATTTAAACGAAAATTAATGAAGCAATATTCATTTAGTGCAAGTTCGTTGGCTATGGATATTGATGCAATTTTAGTGAAGCAATGAACTAATGAAACAAGTATTCATTTCGTGTAAGTGCGTTGAAAATTGATGTAAATTTGAGAAGCAATGAACTAGTGAAACAAGTATTTATTTCGTGTAAATTCTTTGGATATTGATGCAATTTTAGTGAAGCAATGAACTAATGAAACAAGTGTTCATTTCGTGTAAGTGCGTTGCAAAGTGATGTAAGTTTAGTAAAGAAATTAACTAGTGAAACAAGTACTCATTTCGTGTAAATTCTTTGGATATTGATACAATTTTACTGAAGCAATGAACTAATGAAACACGTGTTCATTTCGTGTAAGTGCGTTGTAAAGTGATGTAAGTTTAGTAAAGAAATTAACTAGTGAAACAAGTACTCATTTCGTGTAAATTCTTTGGATATTGATACAATTTTAGTGAAGCAATGAACTAATGAAACACGTGTTCATTTCGTGTAAGTGCGTTGCAAAGTGATGTAAATTTAGTAAAGAAATTAACTAGTGAAACAAGTACTCATTTCGTGTAAATTCTTTGGATATTGATACAATTTTAGTGAAGCAATGAACTAATGAAACACGTGTTCATTTCGTGTAAGTGCGTTGCAAAGTGATGTAAGTTTAGTAAAGAAATTAACTAGTGAAACAAGTACTCATTTCGTGTAAATTCTTTGGATATTGATACAATTTTAGTGAAGCAATGAACTAATGAAACACGTGTTCATTTCGTGTAAGTGCGTTGCAAAGTGATGTAAATTTAGTAAAGAAATTAACTAGTGAAACAAATACTCATTTCGTATAAATTCTTTGGATATTGATACAATTTTAGTGAAGCAATGAACTAATGAAACACGTGTTCATTTCGTGTAAGTGCGTTGCAAAGTGATGTAAGTTTAGTAAAGAAATTAACTAGTGAAACAAGTACTCATTTCGTGTAAATTCTTTGGATATTGATACAATTTTAGTGAAGCAATGAACTAATGAAACACGTGTTCATTTCGTGTAAGTGCGTTGCAAAGTGATGTAAATTTAGTAAAGAAATTAACTAGTGAAACAAGTACTCATTTCGTGTAAATTCTTTGGATATTGATACAATTTTAGTGAAGCAATGAACTAATGAAACACGTGTTCATTTCGTGTAAGTGCGTTGCAAAGTAATGTAAGTTTAGTAAAGAAATTAACTAGTGAAACAAGTACTCATTTCGTGTAAATTCTTTGGATATTGATACAATTTTAGTGAAGCAATGAACTAATGAAACACGTGTTCATTTCGTGTAAGTGCGTTGCAAAGTGATGTAAATTTAGTAAAGAAATTAACTAGTGAAACAAGTACTCATTTCGTGTAAATTCTTTGGATATTGATGCAATTTTAGTGAAGCAATGAAGTAATGAAACAAGTATTCATTTCGTGTAAGTGCGTTGCAAAGTGATGTAAGTTTAGTAAAGAAATTAACTAGTGAAACAAGTACTCATTTCGTGTAAATTCTTTGGATATTGATACAATTTTAGTGAAGCAATGAACTAATGAAACACGTGTTCATTTCGTGTAAGTGCGTTGCAAAGTGATGTAAGTTTAGTAAAGAAATTAACTAGTGAAACAAGTACTCATTTCGTGTAAATTCTTTGGATATTGATACAATTTTAGTGAAGCAATGAACTAATGAAACACGTGTTCATTTCGTATAAGTGCGTTGCAAAGTGATGTAAATTTAGTAAAGAAATTAACTAGTGAAACAAGTACTCATTTCGTGTAAATTCTTTGGATATTGATACAATTTTAGTGAAGCAATGAACTAATGAAACACGTGTTCATTTCGTGTAAGTGCGTTGCAAAGTGATGTAAATTTAGTAAAGAAATTAACTAGTGAAACAAGTACTCATTTCGTGTAAATTCTTTGGATATTGATACAATTTTAGTGAAGCAATGAACTAATGAAACACGTGTTCATTTCGTGTAAGTGCGTTGCAAAGTGATGTAAATTTAGTAAAGAAATTAACTAGTGAAACAAGTACTCATTTCGTGTAAATTCTTTGGATATTGATGCAATTTTAGTGAAGCAATGAAGTAATGAAACAAGTATTCATTTCGTGTAAATTCGTTTGAAATTGATGCAATTTTAGAGAAGCAACGAACTAATGAAATGAGTATTCATTTCGTGTAAATTCGTTGGATGTGATGTAATTTTAAAGAAGCAAAGAACTAATGAAATAGGTATTCATTTCGAATAAGTTCGTTGGAAATAGATGCAATTTTAGTGACGCAACGGATTGATGAAACAAGTATTCATTTCGTATAAATTCCTTGGATAGTGATGTAATTTTAAAGAAGCAATGAACTAATGAAACAAGTATTCATTTCGTGTAAAGCGTTAGATATTGATGTAATTTTAGTGAAGCATTAAACTAATAAAACAAGAAATCATTTTTTATAAGTGCGTATGAAATTGATGCAGTTTTAGTAAACTAATGGACTAATAAAACTATTCATTTCCTCTAGGTGCGAGAAATTTACTGTGTATTAGAGTTTACTTCTTAAAACAGTCAGTAATTTTTAAACTATCTTTTCGAAAGAGCATCTTAGCGTGAATTATTAAATTATTTCGCAACTCTTTAACACATTGTCCGGAATATCTTGCCGTGTTAATACGAAACGGCGAAGACTTCGCGCCATATAGGCTGCTAATAACGCTGGATATTGATGGATATTGATGTAATTTTAGTGAAGCATTGAACTAATGAAACAAGCAATAATTTCGTGTAAGTGCGTATGAAATTGATGCAATTTTAGTGAAGCAATGGACTAATGAAACTAGGATTTATTTCCTTTAAGTGCGAATATTGCACTTAGAGTTTAGAGTTAGAGAGAACCTAATTAAAGAACTTAATTAAAACAATAATAATAAAGAACATAAATAACAACAAAGTATATTTAACGAATTCATGTTATTGTTATATTTCAAACGCGTGGATTCGGCTGCTTTGAAAGAAGATTTTGATGATGTGACTATCACTTACAATGCAGTACAATGAAAATGGCGTAGATCTCTGAGTTTGAAAATACCTTTCTGTGCTAGTATGATGTGGTATTGTCGCTTTAAGGCATTATGCCAGCACGTATAAAGAGCATCAATGCCACACAGGGAGATCAGAAAAAATACTTGCGAACGACGTGCACATGATTCAAAGTATTTGTGATTGGGTAGACATTTCACAGCACTTATATCAATGCAGCTTTTAAATTAAATACCCCCTCAAGAAGTTGCTTGCCACAGAGGTCTGATAGGAGCATGTCAGTTTATATGCCATAGTAGAAGGTCTGAGAGGATGGCAGGACCTCAGCAGAAAAACGACACATACATCCATGCCTTATCCGGGGCTCGAACCCAGGTCTCTTAGATCAGTAGCCAAACGCGCTAACCACTCGGCCATGGGACGGCAATGCAGCTTTGCCAGATGTTAAAATTCACGTTGTACATGTTGCTTAAGAATTTTATTTATATTGATCATAGCTATTTTAGTGTATCAGAATAAATTTTTATTTCATTAAACTGATAGTTTCGTTATACTGGTTTCGTTAAAATGAAATGTTTTTTGCAAATATAACTAAATAAAATACCCCTCTGAAGTAGCTGCTTCCCACAGAGGCCTTCCATGAGCCTGCCAGTTTAATACGACATAGTAGAAGGTCGGTGAGGATAGCGTAACCTCAGCAGAAAGACAGCACAAACATCCATCCCTTACCGGGCCTCGAACACAGGTCTCTTTGATCAATAGCCAAGCGTGTTAACCACTCGGACACGTAGAGATACAAAATAAATTGGTCAATGTGGGAAAAAATCTTATTGTACTAAATATTTCGTTATTCTGGAGTTTGCTATATTAATATTTTACTGCATACGATGGAAAAATATGCATATAAATATTGTTAGAGATATAATTTGCTCAATTAGCTTTATTATTGTATAAAATAGTAAAGTTTAAAGTATTTTTACCCAAAACGTAGCTTGAATAAAATCCAGTTGTTATATATCTAAACGACATTTATGGACCAAATGCCCATGTCACTAGGACCCTAAAGTCTCAGAAAGTGGTGGGGAACATGTTCCACAGAACAGTTGCCAAAAGATAGATATTTACCTCATATAAAGAACATGTTCCATATTCCTTAACGTACACAGGGCATCAGTCTTTTGCACACAGAACATTACCAAATGTCCTTGAGTTGGTCTATATGCTGGCCCTCATCTAGGAAAAAAAAAACAAAGGGAGGGTGGAGGAGGAGTAAGAGTCTGGATTTCCATTGCAATATAAAATTTTCCAAACCGTTTTAAATGTCTTTAAAAAATTCTTAAAAAATGTGTGAAATCTGCAGGAATTTAATAATTTTTGCCTCGATTACCCTTACAGTCATTCTCGAAAAGAGGTGGAGGGCATGTCCCTCTCCATCCCTGTCTACATGCATGTATACTTTCTTCCAACATGTTACATGACACGTACATGTTTTATGAACGGAAATCCAAAAACAAAAATCTTCCTTTCTTCGGAAAAAAAAAATCTTTTACCCAGCAAATGCAATTGAAGTTATTTTGAAGTTTCACTCAAATCTCTGAATCGCGACAATATTTTAAATAATAACATTAAACGAAAGCTGAGGCGTTAAACAGGATAATTTCAGTCAAAGATCTACCATATAATAAATTGAAAGGTAGATTATAACTATGGTAACAGTTCATTTTGTAAAATTCAGATGAATTTTAGAAATTTCTTGCAATAATTCTTTCAGCTCTTTCGCCAACTTCGAAGGAAATTTTTAGGACAAGTGTCCATCGAAATTTTAGGAATAAAAAGTTTAGGATTAGTGCCCTCGTAATGATTAGGACTAGTGTCCCTCGTAATGTTAGGATTAAAACGTTTAGGACCAGTGTTCCTCGTAATGTTAGGGCTACTGTCCCTCGCAATGTTAGGATTAAAATGTTTAGGACTAGTGTTCCTCGTAATGTTAGGACTAAAATGTTTAGGACTAGTGTCCCTCGCAATGTTAGGACTAAAATGTTTAGGACTAGTGTCCCTCGTAATGTTAGGACTAAAATGTTTAGGACTAGTGTCCCTCGTAATGTTGGGACTAAAATGTTTAGGACTAGTGCCCTCGTAATGTTAGGACTAAAATGTTTAGGACTAGTGTCCCTCGTAATGTTAGGACTAAAATGTTTAGGACTAGTGCCTTCGTAATGTTAGGACTAGTGTCCCTCGTAATGTTAGGACTAAAATGTTTAGGACTAGTGTCCCTCGCAATTGTTAGGACTAAAATGTTTAGGACTAGTGTCTCTCGCAATGTTAGGACTAAAATGTTTAGGACTAGTGTCCCTCGTAATGTTGGGACTAAAATGTTTAGGACTAGTGTCCCTCGTAATGTTAGGACTAAAATGTTTAGGACTAGTGTCCCTCGTAATGTTAGGACTAAAATGTTTAGGACTAGTGTCTCTCGCAATGTTAGGACTAAAATGTTTAGGAGTAGTGTCCCTCGTAATGTTAGGACTAAAATGTTTAGGACTAGTGCCTTCGTAATGTTAGGACTAGTGTCCCTCGTAATGTTAGGACTAAAATGTTTAGGACTAGTGTCCTTCGTAATGTTAGGACTAAAATATTTAGAACTAGTGTTTCTCGTAATGTTAGGACTAAAATGTTTAGGACTAGTGTCTCTCACAATGTTAGGACTAAAATGTTTAGGACTAGTGTCCCTCGTAATGTTAGGACTAAAATGTTTAGGACTAGTGTCCCTCGTAATGTTAGGACTAAAATGTTTAGGGCTAGTGTCCTCGTCGTTTAGGAGTAGTGTCCTCGTTAAATCTTTAAGTTTTCATAACATTTAAAATATTAATGTAATATATAAAGGCGGGAGTTGGCTCAGTCGGTAGTGTGCCACGCTTGTAATATGTAGTTTCCAGGTTATAATATCAACTATTCTTGCTTGGAGATTTATTACTGCTACCCCTTTCTCTGCTCTTAGTGAGAAAGAAGATACGAGATACATTGGACAATCCACCGTCCTTTAGATGGGACGTTAAGTAGTGGCCCAATGTGCATGAGAGCCATACCCTGTGCACGTTAAAGAACATTCTGGATAGATTTGACGAGAGGCTACCATCTGTCTCCTTATAGTTGTACAGTGGACCCCTTCCCAGCCATCTCTGAGCCATTGGGATTCTTGTGACCTGCCCATTTAGGCCATTCTGTGGAAAAAAAGTGACTTTAGAGATCAAAACACCCAACAAAATTAATGTTACTGAAAATGGAAATTTGGATAAACCTGATTGAGATTCGAAAGGTATTTATCTCCTGGGTATTTTTTTTTTCTAAAATCCTAAATTTTTACGGGCGAAGGTGGCTTATTCGGTAGCGCGCCGGGCTCGTAATCTGCAATTCCAAGATTTCAGTTCCAACTGGGCCAGCGTCGAAATTTTCTCCGCAAAATTCCTTCTCCTGCCGTCGGTCAATAGGGGACACCGATGGGCCTGGAAACACCACTGCTGTCGGATGGGTCGTTAAGCCGTACCCCGTGTGCAGGAGAGCCATATCCTTGTGCACATTAAAGAACATGCTGGATGGTATGTTTCTGCATTTTTTCATGTACTAAATATTTACAGAAATGGCTGACATAGCGAAATTGCACTCTGAAAATCTAAGCGTTTTTGTTATCTAGTTTTCAAAGAAAAAGGGATAATAGTTTCGCTTTGTCGTCTGTCTGTCTATCTTTCCTCTATCTGTCCGTCTGTACACATCGAACCTTTTTGCTTACAGAGATAAATTAAAAATTATTTTTGTGTTGGATATGTAATGATGAAGTATTATGATATGCACTTTCCCAAATTCTCTAAAAATATAATCACACCCTCTAGCTGTGGAAAAAGTCGAAAATTCCAAAATTTCAAACGAATATTGCAAACTATTTATGATAGAAATTTGAAATTTTGATGGTGGAATGTCGTTTTAAATGTGGCAATTATATCTTGGTCTAGTGATTGTATTAAGGATATCGTATTAGGGGGCAGAACACAAAATTGTACATATGGGTGTTACAAAACAGGACGGCTAGGCGAATTGTCTATAATCAATAGAACGTTAATTTCGAGATGTTTTCCTTCATATAGCGTTTAACTTCTGAAGATCCTGCTTTGACTAGAACTTTGCATAATTCTTGATAACGCGCCATACATGACTTCAGTTCACGTTTAAACTACTCAGCTCGTTCGACAATGGAATCATGTGTAAGGAAATGCCTTTCCAATTTGCTAGCCATTTGAAACCCTTCTTTAATTAAACCTGCAGTGAGTGGAATCTATGCATCACCATCACTTTTTCTTTTTCATCAGGAGTCTCAAGGACAACTTCTATTATTTCATCTTCGCTATAAGAGGTTTGTCAACCAGCAATTCATCAATATTTGCAATCGATAAATCATCGAGTTTATTAGTATTTCCATGTTTTTTCAGTGAGAATCTAACTTTAAAGCTCTAGAAGTTCTGAAAGAAGTATTTAATGAAAAATGTGACTGAAGATAAAGATTACAAAGAGATATACTTAAATCTAGATTTTTCAACAATATGATTTCAGTATTTAAAGAGTCATGGAAACTGGAATATTTAGACAAAATTGAGGGGAAAATCACCCCAAAGTTTAAAAAAAATGAAAAGAAAAAAAATGTTTAACAATAAATCATATTTTCTATAAAAATAATTCACAAATGCCAAATATTTAAATAATCATTAGGCAAACTTCAAAAATGCATATTTATTTTATAAAATTGTTTCAAACAAATTTTGAATTTCTTTTTCCATTTGTTAGTTTGTTCCGGATAAGGTTTCAAAATTAAAATTTTTATTCGCTGAAAGCATTTAGAGTGTACTACTAGTTGTCCAAAACTGTGAAATTATTTTCACTCATTTCGTATCACTATTCCATCTTGCTGAAGCCAATTTTCGACCCCGAGGTACATTGATTTTTTTCGAAAAGGTTAAACTGTCTGAAGAAATGATATAACTTTCCACAAATTGTAACTGGAACAGACTCGAATTTCTTAGTTCTATGGCGTTGATTGAAATTAATATCCTTAAATCGCAATTTTTCTTTGTTATACAAGTTTTAATTTATGAGATAAATTCTTATAATATTTTATTGTTGTAGAATATTCCAGCTTTCATAACTATTTAATTACTAAATGAATATTGTCGACAATCGGAAGTTAATAGATTTGATTACAATATTTAATTTATCTTTCGTCACAGTTTTCCATTAAATGTATATTTCAGAAGTTACAGCGCTTCAAAGTTAAATTCCCATTGATATAACATGGGAATTCCCTAATATGCTGCTAAGAGAGTGTAAATGTAAACTTAACAAATCAGCCTTTAGATTCAGGATATCTTCCTTTTCCTGAGCTTTACTGTTGTTTAAAATAGACAGAGGAGGACTTGGAACAGAGCAAATGTACATTTATCCTTTCGTAAGGTACAATTATGACTTTGCTATACTTTCCATCTACAAGTATAATTGAATATTTATGGCACTGTGTCTCGCATGCGTAAGTGAACATTTATAATTGCTCTCAGCTGTCTTCATCATTCTGTGCAATGTGATTCTGAAACGTCTCTTGCATGTTGGTTATAAGCTCAGAGCGTTGATAGTCGGGAACAAGACGCATCAGATAATTCAGGCACCAGAGGACTAATGCGATATTAGTTAAGCATCTAATAAAGTCGACCAGCAGTGCAACTTCACCCAACGTCTAATCCGATAAGACCAACCAGACAACATAATCTGTTTTACAGTCTAAGAAAAGTATCAACAAATTAGATTTCAGCGAACCTTTGCCGCAAATTTCAATCTCGAAATATTTTTTTATGTACCTTAAGTTTGAAACAAGATAGATTTCTTTCTGATGGGTTGGGAGTGGCTCAGTCAGTTGGGTGCCAGGATTATACCCTTCAGCTACTAGGTTGAGATTTATCTAGGTTAAATCCCCCAACCTGCCTCGGCCACAAAGGGGATACTGATATCCTTGGAAAGGCCGCCTTTCTTCGGATGGAACGTTAAGACGTGGCCCCGTGCAGCGCCATCTTAATGGCCCTTAGGCAATAATAAAATATGGGCTCCCTTTAAAATTATTAAAAGGGGTGTAAAAACAAAATGGGCTCCAAAAAATTGCGGGCCCCCAGCATTTGCTTACTTCTCCTATACCGAAAGATGGCACATGTGCAGTAGAGACATACGCTGTGCACGTTAAAGAACACCCTGGATGGCCTTGTCTAGAGGCTACCATCTGTCTCCTAACAGGTGCATAGTTGGTCTTCTCCCCCCCCGCCATCTTTCTCTGAGCCTCAAGATCCTTGTGACCTGGCCATTTAGCCCATTGTGTGTTGAAACGCGCCATTCAGAGGTAAAACAACCAAACCAAATGTCTTTCTGATCAGCTTTCTTTTCAAAAAAGGAAAGTTGTTAGTGAAAAATAATCACGGTGTTTGATTCTTTCCGAATAAAGATGAACTATCTTTTTTTTGTATTGCTTCATAAAATGCGAAGTGTAGTTTACACCAATGGTTCCCAACAGGTGGTGTCAAGATCCCAGAAGTGTGCAAAGATAGTAATGAAGGTCAACGAGTATTTTTTTTTAATATTTCAGAATGCTGTCAAGGAAATTGTATTTTTATCGGATTTCATGACCCCATCTTATTTCTGTTCTGTGAAATTATGTCAATTCAGTACGGGAACATTGGCGATTTCATGTCTTTCACAACCTGTGATTGGCTGCTGAAGACATGAATTTCTGGAGCCTAGAATTTCTCCACTCATATGATTAATTTCAAGTTGAAAAATAGTCAGTGAATGAAGAGCAGATACAGAACTAGAAATATCAGCACTTCTTGGAATTTTTTGGGAGTCCTCGTTTCAAGATCTGTATTTTACTTAAACAAATTGTATCAGGTAATGATGGGAACAAGGTCCCTAGAAAGAGGTAGATTTCATAGGGTGTTTGCAGAAAGAGTTACACTTCATAGAGGATTCCACAGAAAGAGTTAGATTTCACAGGAGGTTATGCGGAAAGAGTTAGACTTCACAGGGCATTCCGCGAGAGAGTTGGACTTCAAAGGGGTTCCTGAAGTAAAGTTAGACTTCAGAGGGGTCTTGTCCTGGAGAAAGAATTAGACTTCACAAAGGGTCATGCAGAATAAATTAGATTTAACAGGTGATATCTCAGAAAGAGTTAGACTTTACAGAGGGCTTGGGGAAAGAGTTAGGCTTCACATATGGTCATACAGAATACTTCATAGGGAGCTTGGAGAAAGAGCAGACTTCACATAGGGTCATGCAGAGAGACTTCACAGGGCATCCCGTAGAGAAAGTTAGATTTCAGAGGGGGTTTCAAAGAAAGATTAAGACTTCACAAGGCCCTGCAAGGAAGAGTTAGGCTTCACAGGGGTCTTGCGGAAAGAGTAGATTTAGACTTCACAGACACAACTTCCCACAGGCAAAGGTGGACTTTAGAAGGGATTCTGAAGAAATAGTTATTTTTCACAGGAGGTCACGCAGAAAAAGTTAGACTTCATAGATGGTCCCGTAGAAAGAGTACAGGGTTCAGTGTCTCCGAAAAGATTGGAAACCACTGGTTTACACCATTTCGGTAATGCTGTAATGAAGAATAACTTTATTTATTAAAAGTTATGTGCAGCTGTCTGATTTCTTCTTTTAGGTACAAGGTGACATTTTAGATTGTTTGACTTTTCTACTATTTCTGTTTATTTCATGATTAGCTAAGTGGTAAATTCATAAGGATTTCGAAACATAATTCAAAATTGAGAAAAAAAAACTAACGTACACAGGAGGAAGATGCAGATGAATGCACTTCGAGAAAGACTATTCCCGTTTGTTACTATTCAATGCCTGCCTATTTCCACTTTGGAGCTACCCAATGGACAATTGGTATCCCAAGTACTTGGCCTATCGAAGCCCGTCGATGAACACTTTCTTACTCAGAGAAAACTTCAAACGGGAAGATTTTCCGGAATTCCAGTTTGAACGATATGTGACCCAAACCTTTCCCTTGAACCTTTGGGGTTTTCTATGACATTGACATGCTCATTTAGCTAAATGTGGGCACAAAATAGTTCGCTTAGAGGTAAAACAACCAAACAACCCTGTCAACTGATGCAGTTCTGTTCTTTGCTATATTTTCAGTACAAATTTTTTCTTAGTGGAATAAAGGGTGCGTATGGCCCAAATGTGCCCACTGTGGATTGTTTGACGATGATGATGATGATGATGAAATTGTTGGTGATATGGTGATCATCATAATATTAGTAATGGTGGTAATAGTGATAGTATTGTTTCTGTTAGTGGTGGTGATGGTGGTAATTGTGGTAGTATTGTTGTTGTTAGTGGTAGTGATGATGGTGACAGTGGTGGCATTGTTGTTTGTTGCAATTGTTGGTGGGGGTGGTGATGATGATGACAGTGGTGGCATTGTTATGTGTTGTAATTGTAGGTGTGAGTGATAATGATGATGATAGTGATGGTGTTAATTTTTTTCTTGTTGGTGGTGATGATGATGATAATAGTGGTGTATTGTTTCTGTTAATGGTGGTGGTGATGATGATGGTACTAGTGGTAGTTTTGTCACTGTTAGTGGTGGTGATGATGGTGATAGTGGTGGTATTGTTGTTGTTGCTGATGACGATAGCAGTGTTGTTGTTGGTGACTGATCGTGGTGGTATTGTTGGTGGTGATGATCAGACAGCGATAATCAGCAGAAAATACGTAATGTTTTGCTTTTTAAGAGACTAATACATTTGATAAATAATACGCAGGATTGCTTGCTGACTTTCGATGTGGGTTACCATTCTATCCTGCGAAGTATTAATTGTTTTTTTTTTTTACCATTACTTATTCTGAGCCAAATGTTTCTACCTTCTGAGTACTTATCGTTTGCATTGCAAAGAGTTCCTCTGTGTAATAAAATAATTGGATTTAACAAAATAGCATAAATAATGATTTCCATATTGTAGACCTCTGTGGCAAGCAGCTGCTTGAGGGGGTATTTATTTTATTTTTTTTTATTTTAAAGTGAATGACTTGGAAAGAAGAGGAGGCGGAATGCAGTCGACGACCAGAGAGACTCTGGGAGGTGGCCATCTTATCTAATAAGTAATATAATTCATAATCCCAGATTTATGTTGCACTTTACGTACTGTACTGCTAAAATATTAGAGAATTCGCATGCTGTGTAAATGGGAATCTAATTTCGAAACTTTGTAACTTCTAAAATATGTATTCAACAAAAATGTGCGACTTAAAGATCATGAAGAAATATATTTAAATCCAGACTTTCACAATATTCGCTAAGTATTTACAGTTATGGAAGCTGGAATAGTTAACGATAAAATATTTTGTATTATAAAAAATATAATTCATAATATTGAAATACTCATTACACAAACTTCAACTTCTAAAATGTATATTTTATTAAATCGTTTTAAAAGATACTCATTATTTAAGTTTTATTTAATTTCTGAGGTAGATTTGTATGACGCATTACTGTTGTGACATGTTCTAACTTCCATAATTCTTTAAATACTGAATGAAGGCTGTTGAAAGAACACATTTTGATAGATTTAGTTATATTCTTTAATTTGTGTTCAATCAGATTTTTCCATTGAATTAATATTTCTTGAAGTCATAGAGCTTCGACGTCAGATTCCCATAGATATACATGGAAATTCTCTACTGTTTGTTAAGGCAGTGCATAACGACTCTACGGGGGCGGGGATGGCTCAGTCGGTAGCGCGCCAGGCTCGTAATCTGTAGTTCCCAGGTTCGAGTCCCAGCTGGGTCAGCGCTGAGATTTATCTCCGCAAAATTCCCCGCCATGCCCACGGTCAGTAGGGGACACCGATGGGCTTGGAAAGGCCGCCGTCCGTCGGATGGAACGTTAAGCCGTGACCCTGTGTGCGGGAAAGCCATACCCTGTGCACGTTAAAGAACACGCTGGATGGCCTTGACGGGAGGCTACCATCTGTCTCCCAAACAGCTGTTCCAGTGGGTCTCCTCCTCCAACCTTCTCTGAGCCTTCGGGGTCCATGTGACCTGGCCATTTAGCACATTCTGTGCAAAAAAGTGCCGCTCAGAGGTAAAACAATCCAATCTAACCACTCTACTGTAGCAGATAGATTGGAGCCTAGTGTCCTTGACAACGACAGGAACACTATAGCATGATGCTAAAGAATCATCCAACATGTTCTCATTTAAAGAGAATGATGCTGATAACACTGGTCTGCATGAAAATCATTCCTCGAAAAAACGAAATGGATGTACTTTATAAATTTGATGGTGCAGAATACGAATCTGTCATCCAAATGTTTATATCAGGCACTATTTTCGTGGGAGAGCGTTTTTGAGAAAATGACGTTTTTTATGAATTTCTTACATTCACAGCTGATTTTTTTCCACAGTTGATGGAAGCAGTCTCGGATGAGCATGGAGAAAAAAACATATCCGAAATGGAAAAATGATATAGCGGCAAATGGAACGAGAGTATGTTGGCGGACAACTGTTGGGACCTGCAGCGAGAGGCTCCAGAGATAAAATATAAGCGACACAAGACAATATAATTTTTTTGTGTAAATATCTACATGCATCAGAATTTATTAGTGTCAGCTTTGAGTTTTCATAACGTAAATAAATATTTGGTAAAATATATTTATCTGCTCTGAGTAAAATAGTGTTTTTTTAAATTAAACCCATATCTCTAGAAAACTGTAGGTTATAGAACAAATCGGCTGTCAGATTTAGATTCAGCACCCTCAAAAACGCAAAAATCAGACAAAATTTTGGAAGGGAAGGAAAAATTTTTTTTTGCAGATTAGTATAATCGTACTTTCAATTTCCGAATTTTTTTTCAGCTAGAAAGCTCGCTCCTCTTAGAAAAATGTGACCAGTTTCCCAAAATAGATATTTAATTTTAATAACTAGAGAAGTGTGAAACTAAGAAAACAGCTGTCCGCCTCCAGTGATGGAAAGCGGGATACTCTGGCTGTATCCCAATTGTTCTACAAGTTGATCTAAATCGGTGGCGGTTCCACTTCTTATAGTAGGTTATGATGGTAAATAGTCTATAAATCATAGCAGAGCTATAATTTTAGAGCTTTACAGCCCCATATTGTTAAATAGCGTAACTGCCAATATAACTGTAGTATCCCTCGCATAATTAACTGAGTGACTTTTTTTTAATTTAAGTGCATAATCATATATATTGATATTTTAATGATAATAATTTCTATTATTAATGTACATATTGATGATATTTGTGACCATTTTGTCATTGTGGTATGGTTGTTGCCTATAGCTATTTCTGTTGGCGGGGAACGTTGAATTGATGATACTGCACCTAGTGCACGAAATGCATCGAAAATCTGTGAGAACCTAATAGGTGATCCACCTCCTATGATGATAGGAAAGGAAGCCGCTGTCATTGCCGGCGACCGTGATGAGGCACCCTCCCCCATCTTCTCTTGTTCGCTCGCTAGGTGTTGGCCGTCGGATGACACTTTATGGCACTGCTGGGTGGTGCGCGAGCGCTGTTGCCACTTTGAGACCTTGCTGACCTTGAGAGTATGAGCGGCAGGAGCGAAGGGGAGGGAGGGGAAAGGGGAGACTCGTATCGGACGTCAAGGTATTGAGAGATGCTTTTCTCGGGAGCCTGAGATTCTGAAGGAAGGTCTCAGGGTAGGGTTAGATAGATTCAACCCCAAGAATAGTCTGTGCCACTATGAGTAACTAGAGGTCTTGTGACCATTTATACATCAGAAGTCTGTGTGACCATATGAAACGAAGGTCTGTGTGACCACATTTATGCAACAAAAGTCTGTGTGATCATATGTAACAAAGGTCTGTGTGACTAATCCTAATCAGTCTGTGTGACTACAGAGAACGGAAGATATCCCTAAGAAATAACAGACAGCCTTCGAAGGCGTATCCTAGCAACAGAAAGGCAACACTGATGAGAAGGATATAAATAAAGCTCAGGTTAGGTTTGCAACAAGTGTCTTCTGATTATATACAGCGGTGGGATATTAATTCCTCTCAAGAGTTGCATAGTATTGGGTGGAATTATCAACTGGATAAATACTCAAAGACACTGGTACTGGATTAAATAATCCTCGAACCTGAATATAAATTTTAAGTGTTGAATGTCCCCTGCCCTTACCACTGAAGGGCAGCGAAGTGTTACATCAATTGACCACAAGAGAGCAAGGGGACGCGGCAATAACCGTAGTGAAACAAGTGCCGTTGGTTGGTTGTTTTACCTCTGAGCGGCACTTTTTTGCACACCATGTGCTAAATGGCCAGGTCACAAGGACCCCGAAGTCTCAGAGAAGGTTGGGGGAGGGAACTCACTGGAACAGCTGTTGGGAGACAGAGGGTAGACTCCCGTGAAGGCCATCCAGCATGTTTTTTAACGTGCACAGGGTATGGGCTCTCACCCACACGGACCACAGCTTAACGTTCCCATCCGACGGACGGCGGCATTTTCAAGCCCATTGGTGTCCCCTACTGACCGTGGGCAGGGCGGGGAATTTTGGGGAGATAAATCTCAATGCTGACCCAGCGGGGACTCGAACCTGAGAACTGCAGATCACGCGCCTGGTGCGCTACCAACTGAGCCACTCCCGCCCCTAAACAAGTGTCAGTCGCCACCTATAGTACTTTACGCCATTATAACCTTACTCAATCAAATGTGAATCTCAAATGGTAGAGCAACTGACACTTAGAGAGATTTCGAGATACGGATAAGTGACTTTTTACCCTTATCTAGTTATAAAAGCGGCAATATTGACAAATTCAGAGGGTTAAATCATATAAATATTGATATAAAAGTATTCTGATTTCAGACAAATGCCATGAGAGTACGCTAATATTATCAAGTTGAAACGCTGTTACGTTACACTAAAACCTAACAGTGGATGATTTAAAAAATTTCCTTATAACTGCTATTAAAAATAAGAGACGTAGGACATATACACTGAAAGCACAATTTATTGCATACAACTCACCCATCCACAAACATGCCGTACTTCGACACAATAATACAGCTAGTTGAAATCCCCTGTGGACTATAAATAGATCATATACCCACCTGCTGTGTAATGTGCACTTGCGACTGCTATGATGGGTAAACACGGCGACTTGAGCGAGTTCGATCGTTGGCACAGTCGGAGAATGAGGACGATGGGGTGTCCATATCTGCAACTACGGAACATCTGGGATTTCCACATGAGACTGTCGCACATATGTACCAGAATTACATCAAAACCGAAAAAAACCTGCAGCTGCTGGGAAAAATGTGGTCTTAACTGGGCCATTGATATTTGAGGTGAATGCCACCTCTCCTGTATTGTAACATCAGAATAGAAGGCCACAGTGCAGATGATAATGTCGGCACAGCAATGAAGGTTGTTCAAAGGCCCTTTTAAGTACGATGTCAAGATTGGGCGATGGCACATGACGCCCACATCGAGTATTCTTGTTAACAGCACGTCACCTGGTTATGAGGCTTTAGTGGACGAAGGAATATCGCCAATGGATCATGGAAGACTGGAAACTTGCAGCTTAATCCAGCAAATCAAGGTTCCAGATACCGCAATGATGGGAGGTTGTATGTGTGTCATAGACCACACTAGTTCATGGACCCCAACTTTACAGTTGGGGTCATGGGCGTCCTCAGAGGGGGGGGGGGGGGGGGGGGGGCAAACGGGGCACTTGCCCCCCCTGAGATCGAGTAAAAAATTCCACAAATTATGATCATAACAATTTAAACGCAATTAATATATATACAGTATGTATGTGTTTTTGTATTGATGCAATACTGTATTCTATAATCTACTTGTGAAAAAAAACCCTAAAAATTAAATAATTGAATAAACATTTATTGATGTAATTATTTGTCTCCAAGCTTTGCCACCCCCCTGGAAAATTTTCTGCGGACGCCCATAGTTGGGGTGATATATGCCGGTAGTCAAGGTATTGAGTCGTGGTTGGAAGTGAACGGAAGGGGAGGGCTGCCAGATTAGTGTGGCCTACTGATCCGGACAACTATGGCTACTTTTCTTTTTTTTCTACCCTGCTGAGGAGTGGTCAACCACACAGGGTCCTGGTGCTGACCATATAAACCAACTGGACTGGACAGATATATGGCTCTGAGCTTGATTATGGATCCTGATTTAGCTGCACTGGTGAGCTTCTGTGGAGGGAAAATCTTCCGCTGTGTTTTCTGTTTGTTTGTGGGTTGACAGCCCCAAGTGAATAGATTCACAGGATATGTTTATCAGCTGGTGGATAATCCTGAGCAGAAATCATCGCAGGCACCTGAACTCTTTGCTACTATTGTCATCATCAAATTCTACATTGGAGGAAGTCTTCCAGTGTAGATGGCTTCAGCCTTTAGTGGTGGGGGAACGGGTCTTTGCCCCATGTCTGCGATTAGGGGGCTGTTTGATATTGTCGGCATTCCCTCTCTCAATAAACATAGTTTCTTTAAACATCCCACTAACCATTTTCTCTCTCTAGGTAGTTGGAATGTGAGGACTCTGCACAGAGCTTTTTCTCTTGATGTCCTCACACAAGAATTCCACCATTATAATTTAGATATTCTCGGCTTGCAAGAGACCAGATGGACAGATAAAGGTCAGATTCTTAAAAATAATCTTAAATTTCTCTTTTCAGGGAGGGACGACAATAAGCATCACCAAGACGTGGGTCTGCTTCTCAGCAGACACGCTAGTGATGCTCTTCTAGGATATGAGTGCATTAATGAAAGGTTTCTTACAACAAAATTTAAGACAAGCGTTAAAGACCTGAAAGTTATCTGCTGTTATACCCCCACTGAGGATGCCGATGAGGATGAGAAGGATAGGTTTTATGAACAACTTCAGGATATTTTGAATTCTGTCAAGAAAGGAGATATTCCCTTGTTCTTGGTGACTTCAATGCCAAAGTTGGTACTGACTCTGACCTTTGGGCAGGAGTAATAGGCCCTTTTGGTATTGGTAGTTGCAATGGCAATGGGCAACGTCTCCTACAGGTAAGTAAACTCAATGGTTTCAGAATAACTAACACATATTACAAACACCGCGACATACATAAATACACATGGGTTTCACCTGATGGGCTGCATAGGAATATGATTGATTATATATTAATTAACAGCAAATGGGCTAGTTCTGTTAGAAATACCATGGCATATAGGGGAGCTGAAATTGGATCTGACCATTACCTTGTTAAAAGTGTGTTGCAACTTAAACTTAAAAAGTGTTGTGCTAGAGTTAAAAAATTTGCTTTTAATACTGAAGCTCTGAAAGACCCAGTTATAGCCAAAGCTTACCATGATAGGTTACTTAGTCATTATGACAGTCATGGTATGCTTACTACAGAAGTTGAGGAAGAATGGGATCATTTTAAATAGGCTTTTTTGGACACTAACAGTACTCTTTTAGGAAAAAAGGAGCAGAAGAGACAGAATTATCTGAGTGATAAGGCACTTGAGCTTATTTCGGAAAGAAAGAACTGCAGGAATGTCCTTAATCAATACCCTACTAGTACTAATAGAAAGCATTGCAGAGAGCTTAATAAACGTGTAAAAGATCAGGTAGCTGCTGATAAGAATCTTTGGCTTGATGGTATGGCTGACAAAGCCGAGGAAGCAGTTAGACAGCACAACAGCAGAGAGCTGTACCAGATAGTTAATGTTTTGTGTGGTAGAAAAAGGACAGGTATACAGGGATTGAAGGATAAACAAGGTAAGGTTATAGAAGGTGAGGATTCTGTCATGGCTAGGTGGGCTGAGCATTTCAGTGATATTCTGAACAATGCGGTTAGTTCTATTCCCATTGTTTGCAATGATGATAGATGCATTGGTGGCTTTAATGTTGGCCCTATAACACAATCTGAAGTTATTTTGGCTGTTTGTAAACTTAAACTTCATAAATCCCCAGGGGTAGAGGAAATTACTATCGAAATGCTTAGAGCTGGAAATGCTTCGGTTACCACTTGGATGACTGAAATTCTGAATATCTTTTATGATAAAGGCATGGTTCCTAAGGATTTTACCAGAGCTATTGTTATCCCTATTTTCAAAAAAAGGTGATCGCAGTTCTTGTGATAACTATAGGGGTATTAGCCTACTCTCTGTTCCAGGTAAAGTTCTTTCCATGATTGTGCTTAATAGAATTAAGAATCTGGTTGACAGTCAATTGCGTGATGAGCAATGTGGATTCAGAAGTGGTAGGGGATGTGTGGATCAGATATTTTCACTTAGGCAGATTCTTGAGAAATGTTTAGAGTTTCAGAAACCTTTGGTTGCTAGCTTTGTGGATTTCAAAAAGGCTTTCGACTCTGTTGATCGTCATAATTTGTGGTTGATTGTGAAATCATATGGTATACCAGACAAGTGAGTTACCATAATGAAAGCTCTCTATAATAACACTGAGTCGTGTGTGAGAGTTGGTAAGGCTTGTAGCAATTGGTTTAGCATTACTTCTGGTGTTCGACAAGGGTGCATTTTGTCTCCTTTTCTCTTTAGTTTGGTTATTGATTATGTTATGCGAAATTCACTTCAAGGGAAAGATTTTGGCCTTAAATGGGCTGGAGATACGAAAATTTCTGATTTAGATTATGCTGATGATTTAGCCCTTTTGGCAAATGATGTTGATGAGATTAACTCTTTCATTCGAACTGTTGATGAGACTGGTAGTAGAGTAGGTTTGGTTATAAACAGAGAGAAAACTAAAGTGATGAAAATTGGTCAGGCAGGCTGTGATTCAGTTAATCTGAATGGTTGCAGTCTTGAGCAGGTGTCACAGTTTAATTATCTTGGGAGCTATGTAACAGATAATGGTGATGTGCGGCATGAGATTAACAGACGAATAGGGATTGCTGCCGGGACTTTTAAGAATCTATGGAGAGTGTGGAGAAATAGGCATATACACCTAAAGACTAAAATTAGGCTGTATAATAGTTTGGTTCTTTCTAGGGTTAGTTATGGTAGTGAAACGTGGACACTTTGTAAACAAGATAACAGGAAACTAGATGCTTTTGATTCCAGATGCTTACGCAGTATCTTGGGCATTAGGTGGTTCAACTTTGTAACTAATGATGAGGTTAGGCAAAGGAGTTTTCAACCTCCTTTAAGCAGCATATTGTGCAGAGAGAGACTCCGTTGGTTTGGCCATATTGCCCGTATGAATAATTATAGATTGGCGAATAGGGTTATGAACAGTGTGCCTAAAGGCCTCAGAAAGAATGGGAGACCTAGGATGCGGTGGGCAGACAATGTCAAACAGAACCTTGTTAGAATTGGTGTGCAGTTGCCAGATGCAGTAGATGTAGCTCAGGATAGACTTGCTTGGAGAACTAAATTGCACGGTCTGGTTGGACCTCCGTAGCCCATGGCTGCTTAATGATGATGATGATGATGATGATGATGATGATGATGATGATGATGATGATGATGATGATGATGATGATGATGATGATGATGATCTTGGGGCACCTTGTACCTATTGAGGCTAACTTCACCGTACAAGGCTATGTTGACGTAGTCGCCTACCACGTATACCTTTTCATGGCTATCCATTTCTCACAGCAGGATGCCCTTTTAACAAAACAACAACCTGTCTCACCTCTCTCCTTTTGCAAAGGAGTGGTTGGAGGAACATTGCAGTGAGTTCAGAACAGCCATTCGAATGGCTCTCTCACTCTCCGGATTTGAACTCTATTGAGTATCTGTGGGATGAAGTGGAGCGAAGTATTCATATCTGAAACCCACCACCGACAACTCTCGGCGCATTACGAACGGCTGTCCTGAAATGCCACTGGAACGTTTCCAACACCTGGTACAGTCCGTGCTACGAAGTGTTGCTGCTGTTGTGAGGGAGAAATGTTGACCCACACACTATTAGGTGGATGTGTATAACAAACTCTTCTTTCAGTGCATATTACCGTTGTTATAAATTAGCCAAATTAATTGCTTTTTAGATCGCTTTTCTGTTAATTAATT
Organism: Ryuthela nishihirai; assembly: GCA_038380435.1. NCBI lineage: Eukaryota > Metazoa > Arthropoda > Arachnida > Araneae > Heptathelidae > Ryuthela > Ryuthela nishihirai. The sequence continues at coordinate 45,151,759 of JAWZYU010000003.1, read as the reverse complement.
TAAAAAATGGAATGAATTATACATAGTTGCATTCCGGTAGTGGCTGGGACGGAGTTTGGCTTAGCATAGTTAGTAGCACGCAAACGTCCTAACTGCGGTTACCAGATTCGAGTCCCAACTACGCCAACGTTGAGATGCATCTCCGCTAACCCCCACCTTGACCTCGGTGAGAAAGGCAACACTGATGGGCTTAGAAAAGCCGCCGTTCTTCGGCTGGGACATTAAGCCATATCGCTGTGCGGAGGAGACCCATAACCTATGCAAGTTAAAAAACACGCTGACTGGCCTTGACGTGAACCTTACAACTGTCTCCTAACATTATTCCAATAGATCCCCTTCCCCAACCTTCTCTGAGCTCTCGGGGTTTTTTGTGACCTGGCCATTTAGCCAATTAGACTAAAAAAGTGCCTCTCGCAGATAACACAATCCTGATGACCACCTCTTTTCTACGCTTTTATTCAGAGTAAATTCATCAGTATATATTCAGGGCAATGAATTTACTACCGAGTGTTCGTTTCTCTTAGTAAAATCACTTTCAAGATCGTCTAATCGATCGTATGCTGCCTTTTTTTTTTACCCCCTCCGTAACCTTTTATTCCATTTCTTCTCAAAAGTCGACGATTTTCCACAGCTGAATACAAATCTCGGGAATGGCAGTCGTGCGGAATTGCTTTATCTACATTTTTCAGTAGATAAATCAAATTCTGATGGCGTGGCGAATTTAGAAACGACGCTGCTGCCGAGGCAAGAAATGGACCAACTGCAAGGAACTTCGGATTTCTATCAAGATCAGGTTGTTTCGTTCCTTTTCTGATAGGGATAGCCCGAATCTGATACCCGCCTGCAAAAAAAAAATAGTTAGGAGATCAGATAATTTTTTTTTGGTGAAGATTGTTCTTTTGCTTCTTTCTAAATCATAGAAGAAAACAAAAATGGTAAACGATGCATACACGAAGTCAGAGTGACAGTTAACTACGAATAATTTATTTAGGAATCCCATATTTTCCTTTTTACCCATGGGAAGAATCAAAGGTTTTGTTCTAGTACCTCGTTCTAAATATTAGTTTTGTCTAAAGTACATGCATGATGTGCGTTAGAACAACATCTCCTATAACAGAAAAGCTGTGAACCATATTATGACGTCAACATAGGTAGTCGTATCATCCAGATATCTCTTATATATTTATTTCTATTATTATTAGTGGTGAATCTTTATACTAATTTTTATATTAATGTTTATTGATAAATATATCTTATTTAAAGGAAAAATTATTCGTGTTTATTAGTAATTGTCATAATGTTAATGAACGCAAACAATTTTCTTTCTAAATAAACTACACTTTTAAATCAATATTGCAATAAATATTGGTATAAAAGTACACTAGTAGTAATAATAAAAATAAATATATAGGAAAAGTCTGGATTATCGGACTACCTATGTTGACGTCATAATTTGTCCACTGGCTTTCTGTTATAGGATTTGTTGGTTAGAGACATGTTTGGACTCGTCTCAAAATAGCACAAACGATTTCGGGCTCTGGAGGGCTCCAAATAATTGAAATTTCAAACATTTGCTGTGAAAAAAAGTAAAAATTAACTTAATTAAATTAAATTAATTAAATTAATTAGTTAATTAAACTTAATTAAATTAATTAGTTATTATAATTTCAATATTTTAATCAATATTTAGCAATTAAAAATAAGTACCATACTGTTTTTTAATATATTTTCCGCATTCTCTATGTTTAATAAATGAATGGCTCTTTGCGTTTGTAATGATGCTAACCACGAACTTTCAGTTTTTACTCGTGTTTCAAATATATTTCCTTCCCAAATAACATCATTTTATGACATAATGAAATGTTGATTATAAATAATAATATAAGAATAAGGTAAATGATTATCCACGTACATTTCTGTAAATATGTCTTATGATGCGTCAGAGAAATGTTTTTCCCAAATCGGGCTCGAGTTCAACAATTGCACAAATGATTCGGGCTAGGGTTCAACAATTGTACAAATGGTTCGGTGTCAGGTTTAACAATTGTGCAAATAGTTGGGGCTCGGGTACAACAATTGTACAAAATAGTTCTGTGTCAGGTTTCAACAATTGTACAAAATAGTTCTGTGTCAGGTTTCAACAATTGTACAAAATAGTTCTGTGTCAGGTTTCAACAATTGTACAAAATAGTTCTGTGTCAGGTTTCAACAATTGTACAAAATAGTTCTGTGTCAGGTTCAATAATTGTCCAAATGGTTCGGACTCGGGTACAACAATTGCATAAATGGTTCTGTGTCAGGTTCAACAACTGTCCAAATGATTCGGGATCGGGCTCAACAGTTGTCCAAATGGTTTGAGCTCGGGTTCAGTAATTGTTCAAATTATTCGAGCTCGGGTTCAACAATTTCCCAAATCGTACGCTCGGGTTCAGCAATAGTCCAAATGGTTCGGACTCGGGTTCAACAATTGTCCAAATGGTTAGAGCTCGGGCTGCTCGGGTGCATTAGCTTCAGGCCCGAACTCATCTCTAATGTTCTTGCAGATAAAAAATATAGAGGTTAATTAACTTTTTTAATGAACTGAATTGTTGAAGCTGACACAGAATGAACTACATTTGTTTGAATGGTAATTGCATGGGCGGCATGTTTAAAAATGCTACATAACTAGAGGTTTAATTGGATAATATCTCGAATATAGTGCACATAGGTAAAAAATTCCAAATCGGAGATCTAACAGCATTTAGTTTTTATAATATTCATCCTTTGCTTTGTAAATAGCCATATTCATCGATTTTTAGCTCTCCAGCATAAGTATATCGGGATTTGACCTTTGGCACCAAAGGACCCAGCACATAATTTTTGGCATAATTTTTGAGATCTATGACTCAAAATATATCCAGGCACCAATTTTTAGTCCTCTACTACCGGTGGATCATTATTTGACCTTTGGCCTCGAAAGACCATTGTATCCAATATTTAACATTTCCACATATACCACCTGAAATACTCTAAGGAGACAATGTTTGGCTCTCTAGTACAGATGATCAATATTTGACCTTTGACCACGAAGGACCCTCCGTTTCCGAAACCTCATTTCTACAATCCGAAATACTGCCAGTCCCAATTTTCACGTTTCTAGCACTCATAGATCGTGGTTTGACCTCTACATGATCTATATTTAACATTAAAGGACATGTCGTAGGTCAAATTTCAAATTTTTTCCGAGATCTACGACACAAATTACCGCTAAGCGCAAATTTTCAGAGCTCTGCTATTTCTGCTTCATGGTTAGAATTAGTGTGATTCTTGTCAGTCAGACAGTCTATTTTGTTCTGCATATCCTCAATTTGAATGTTTCCAGTTATAATCAGCCAATCAATATGAATTTTTCTGTTACTGCACTGTCCAGGTTTGCTATGATATAGGACAAATGGTGGTCTCGTGACTAAAATTTTTGGTAGGGCACTTGACTACTACATGCAATGTCCGGATGTTAGATTTATCTCCGCAAAACTTCCCGCCCTGTCCACGGCTGGTAGGCGACACCGATGAGCTTCGAAAGACCGCCGTCCATCGATGGGACGTTAAGCTGTGGCTCCGTGTGCGGGAGAGACGTACCCTGTGGACGTTAAAGTACACGCTGGATGACCTTGACGGGAGGCTACCATCTGTCTCCCAACAGCTGTTCCAGTGGGTCACCTCCCCCAACCATCTCTGAGCCTTTGGGGTCCTTGTGACCTGACCATTTAGACCATGGTGTGCAAAAAAAGTGCCGCTCAGAGGTAAAACAACCCAACCCGGATGTAGGAAAAAAATGGGGAGATGCCTGATATTGAAGTGAAACGAATAGGACTGAAAAAATATTTCGTAATGCATACATATTTTTTCAACTCTTCTCAAAACGCATTATTTAACAAAAAGTTTCGAAAAACTCCCCCTCACCTCCTCACCAAGAAAAAAAAAACTCTCTTAAAAAAGGTGTTTTTGTCCTTTCAACTTCCATTCAGTATTTGCCCATCTCCTGGGACCAAATTTGCCATTGTCCAAAATGGACAATTAAACAGTTGTCCATTTTGATTATATTTAATTTAAAATAATAATTTATTACATATATATTTAATTACATATATTGATTTATTTACAACGAACTATAAAAGAAACGGTGAGCTAATAAATAAATTATGGAAAAAAAAATGACTGAAAACAAAAACTATAATGACAGCGGCTGGGATCAAACCGAAGACTTTTTTTTTTACACAGTTCTTGTTAAAACATAATTTTCTCTTGTAGACCATATGTTTAAGAGATATTTTATTTTCGTATCTAAAGTTGTTCTTAAATTCTTCATAATAAATATTCTTCCGTGACAAAATAAAAAATTGGCAATCTAGTTCAAATACTTGTCAAAAACTTTAAGCTTGTTAACCCTGCCACATCAAATGAAGATATTCGATAAGTAACAATATCTTCGACTATTGATTGCTTTCGTAGAATCAGCCAATCAAGTGTTAGGGGCCACTACAAAATGGTGACCTGACTCCTACAGTTCGGTGCTATTGTATTTCAGCGCATGCGCATTTGTGTCATCGCTGTAACAGATAATGCTAAGACTCTGGGCGGTAGCCGTACGTTAAAATTCGCATTGGCAATACGAAATCAGCTGACGTAGCCCTAATTGTCAAACTAAATATTGTGACTGTCTACGTAACACGTCAAATAATGACGAAACGAATATAAAAGTGTTAATAAGTTATTTAGATATGATAAATTATCAATACTAAATTTGAAATTCGTTTATTATTATTTTGTGATTGTTTTTGATGGGGCAGTGCCCCGGGTGGCCTAGTGGAAGAGCCACTCCTGCTTATATTCATGATAATAGTGATCTCCTATCTTTCAAAGGATCTGTAAATGGTAGCTAGGCATAAGCTGAAAGGAGAACTGTGTACCAATCCCCAGTGATGATGCACAGAACCGTCAGGTCTAGCGCCTATGTCCGACTCCGCCTTCTCGTGGTGCAGGCCGTTAGTAACTTTCAAAAGAGATATTTTCTTTTGGAAGGGAACGGAAGAGGAGGACGGCCAGTTCAGTATGACCTACTGATCTGGTCATCTATGGCCACTTTTTTCTTTTTTTTTCCAACCCTGCTGAGGAGTGGTCAACTTCACAGGGTCCTGGTGCTGACCATTTATACCTACAGGACTGATTTATGTATTTGAGGTTGATTAATTGTTCCTGGACTTGCTGCACTGGTGGGTCTCGGTTGAGGGAGAATCTGCCGCTGTGTTTTCTGTTCGCTTCTGGGTTGCCAGCCCTAAGTGAACAGAGGCATGGGATACCTTATATCAGCTGACTTTTTTTTCCTTAGCTATACATGTGTTATTGGTTATATATTTCTTTTTCTATATAATTTTTTATATATTTCGATTTCCATTTTCTATACCACCTTTCAGCTAAATGTTTTGCTTCCTGGGCTTGTCCTAGACGAGAAGAAAGGCCTGTAAAATAAATCACCAGGTAGTTCCTGTTATAACTGTACCCGGTATGAAGAAATAGGGCTAACAAATTTTGTATACAGTATCCTATGATTATAATCAGAATCAACATAAGGATTTGGCTTCTCAATCATTCATTTCTACTCCTTCCCCACAAAGAGGTCTTCCAAAAAATTAAAAAATGTATAAATAATTGCCGAGTGTAATGAGTGATACATCAAACGAAAGCTTCTGATGGTGGTGAGTCTGGAGGCGGACGATATAATTTTAAGGCATCTCTCTCAGAAGTGGAAAGCAAATAGAAAACAAACAGAATGTTATTCAGATATTGTAAAAATTAAGTGTATGTTTTATTTTACATTTTGTTTCAATTAATTTCAATATCGTCCATTGCAAAACGGTACTGTTAATTTACTACCTTTACTTTTTTAATAATAAAATTCTAATAAAATAATTCTTCTGATTAACGATTAGAATATCATCTTAATAAATCAGAAACAAGGAAGTATCCTTCCACGGGGTACAGTTATAATAGGAAAAGTTTTAGAAAAAGAGTAAGAGCAGTAGCTTGCATTTGCGTAGTGATAGTCTGCTCTGAAGATCGTAATCCAGCTGAGGTATTATTAACTGTGGAGCACAGAATGAATCAGAAAAAGAGGTTCAGCTTTTATGAAACGTAAGTGACGACCTAAAGAGGTGTATCAATTCGTTCCGCGCACCTGATATCGCAGTGAAACAAACATTAACGGGCGAATGATTTGTGTATAAATACACAGTAGTATCAGAATAATATGACCACCTACCATAGTACATGTATGGTAGGTCGTCATATTATTCTGATACGACTGTGTATATATAAATATATTTAGAAATAAAAACTATAACTTTGCATTTGAAAAAATATTAGAATGATTTTAATAGAGATTCATTTGGTCCATTAGAAATTATTTTTTGTTAAATCAACTGCTATCAGTAGAGCGGATAAAAAAAGTTTGAAGTCAAGCCATAAAATAATAAGTTAATAATTAAACTGTTTCAAATTTTTTAAATTTATCACTAAATTTCATATTAATATACTACGTTAAGATACCAATGTGTATTTCTTACACAACAAAAAGGAAAATTAGTGGAATTGTATAGTGCGTAATTACAAAAGAGTTAACACCTAATAATTTTCTCTCTGCAGATACGTGGAACGTATCTACAGAGATAAGCATAATAATTTTCTCTCTGCAGATACGTGGAACGTTTCTCTCTGCAGATACGTGAGGACGTTTACATAGAGATTATTCTCTTGACGTCGTCGCGTAGGAATTCTAGCGTTATAACCTGGATATTCTAGGCTTTCAAGAGACCAGATGGGCCACTAAAGATGGGATTGAGACACTTAAAAATAACTTTAAATTTCTCTCTTCAGGAAGAGAGGATGAGAAGCATCTCTAAGGTGTATGTTTGCTTCTCAGCTGACACGCCAGTGATGCTCTCCTAAAATATGACTGCATTAATCAAATTTTTTTACGGCAAAATTTAAAGCAAAAATTAAAGACTTGAATGTCATCTGTTGTTTATGCTCCCACAGAGGACCCTGATGAGAACGAGAAGGATACGTTTTACAGTCAGATTCAGGATATTTTGAATTCTATGAAGAAATGAGATATTTCTCTTGTGCTAGGCTGCTTCAATCCTAAAGTTGGTACTGAATATGACCTTTGAGCAGGAGTTTTACGCCCTTTTAGCATTGGTAGTTCCAATGGCAATGGGGAACGTCTCCTACAGCTACGTAAACTTAATAGTTTACGAATAACTAACACATACTTCAAACACCGGGACATTTATAAATATACATGGGTTTCACCTGATGGGTTGCGCAGGAATATGTTAAATTATATCTTAATTAACAATAAATGGGCCAGTTCAGTTAGGAATACCAGATCATACAGGGAAGCCAAAATTGGGTGTGACCATTATCTGGTCAAAAGTGTCTTGCAGCTGAAGCTTAAGAAATGTTGTGCTAAGGTTAACAAAATTACCTTTAACACTGAAAGTCTGAAAGATCCAGATATAGCCAAAGCACACCATGGTAGGCTACTCAGTAATTATGACAATCGTGGTTTCCCTAGTGCTGAAGTTGAGAAAGAATGGGATCAGTTTAAACAGGGTTTTCTTGAAATCAACAGTATTCTTTTTGGTAAAAGGGAACAGAGGAAACAAAATTATTTCAGTGATAAGACTATGGAACTTATTTCTGAAAGAAGGAAGTGCCGCAATAATATGAATCAACACCCTACTAGCCCTAACAGAAGGCATTACAATGAGCTTAATAAACGTGTAAAGAATCAGTTAAAAGCTGATAAGAATTTTTGGCTTGATAGCTTGGCTGACAAAGCAGAGGAAGCAATTAGACAGCACAACAGCAGGAGGTTGTACCAGATTGTTAATTTTTTATGTAGGAAGAAACAGACAGATACCAGGGATTGAGAGATAAACAGGCAATGTTGTTGAAGGTGAGGATTCTGTGATGGATATATAATAATAGGTGGGCTGAGCATTTCAGAAATGTTCTAAATAATGTGATAATTTCTACTCCCATTTTTTGCAATGAGGATAGATACATTACTGGCTTTAATGATGGCCCTATATCACATTCCGAAGTCACTTGGCTAACTCTAAATTAAAAATGCATAAATCCCCAGGGGTGGACGAAATCACCACTGAAATGCTTAGAGCTGGGAACATTTGCGTTGTCACAACTTTCATGGCTGACTGAAATTTTCAATATATTTTGTGATTAAGGTACTGTTCATAAGAAGTTTACTATAGCTATCATTGTTCCAATTTTTAAAAACCGTGATCGCAGTTCTTGTGATGATTATAGAGGAATTAGTTTACTTTCTGTTCTAGGTAAAGTTCTTTGCATGATATTCTTAACAGAATTAAGAATTTGGTTGATGAACAGTGTGGATTCAGAAGTGATAGGGAATGTATTGATCAAATATTTTCACTTAGGCAGATTCTTGAGAAATGTTTAGAATTTCAGAAACCTGGGGTTACTAGCTTTATAGATTTCAAAAATGCTTTTGACTCTATTGATCGACTTGTTTTTGGTTGATTGTTAGATCATATGGAATACCTGATACGTTAGTGTAATGAAAGCTCTCTATAATAACACTGAGTCGTATGTGAGAGTTAGTACGTCTTGCAACAATTGCTTTAGCATTCCTAGTGGAGTTAGACAAGGGTGAATTTTATCTTCTTTTCTCTTTAGTTTGGTTATTGATTATGATGTGCGAAATTCTTTGCAAGGGAAAGATTTTGGCCTTAAATGGTCTAGAGGTTTCAAAATTTCTGATTTAGATTATGCAGATGATTTGGCCTTGTTGGCTAATTATGTTCAGGAGATGAATTCGTTCATTAGGGTTGTTGATAAGACTGGTAATAGAGTAGGTTTGGTGATAAACAGAGAAAAAACTAAAGTGATGAAAATTGGTCAGGCAGATGGTGCTTCAGTTGCTTTAAATGGCTACACTCTTGATCAAAAATCTCAGTTTAATTTTCTTGGGAGCTATGTAACAGATACTGGTAATATGCGGTATGAGATAAATAGAAGAATAGGGATTGCTACTGGGACTTTTAAGAATCTATGGAGAGTGTGGAGAAATATGCGTATACACCTAACGACTAAAATTAGGCTGTATAGTAGTTTGTTTCTTAATAAGATTAGTTATGGTAGCGAAACATGGACCGTTTATAAGCAGAATAACAAGAAATTTGATGCCTTTGATTCTAGATGCTTACGCAGTATATTGGGCATTAGGTGGTTTGACTTTGTAAGTAATGATGAGGTTAGAAGAAGGAGTAATCAACCTCTTTTGAGCGGCATATTATGCAGAGAGAGAGAGAGAGAGTGCGTTGGTTTGGCCATGTTGTCCGTATGCATAGCTGCAGATTGGCAAACAGGATTATAAACAGTATACCTAAGGGTTTGAGAAAAAGGTGGGGACCTAGTATGCGATGGGCTGACAATGTCAAACAGGACCTTGCTTGAATGGGCCTAGAGTGGGCCAAATGCAGTAGCAGTAGCTCAGAAGAGACACACCTGGAGAGGAAAATTACACAATCTGGTTGGACCTCCGTAGCCCATGGCTGCATGAGGATTTTGTTTGTATGTATGTATGTATGTGTCATTCAAATGAAGAAACATTTTGAAATGTATTAAGATATTGATTAATTGTTTTATGAGTCGCGGAATGGACAAGCCTGTCTAAGATCTAAATACATAATTGAGGTTTAATAATATGCATCATTTGCTCAGGTACTCTGCCATAATTTTGTATTAAGCTCAAATGCTTTGACTTTGGTACTTTGTAACATTTGTAGCAGCTGTATAGTTATTTGATCTGTAATAATTATTTTCTTGCGCATTTCCGTACTAATGAGTTATTCCCAAGTTGAGCAATTATTAAATAAACAATTTATTAATTATACGTATTAGAATATTCAAGAAAAGTGAATTATAATCTGTCCCCGATTGCAATGGAGGTTACAGGCACAAATACAGCAAAAGAACAGGGGTGAAGGACCACATTTTTGGTGGCACCTCAGCTTTAGTTTGCTTTAATAACTGGTCTGAAAATTGTGTGAAAAATAAATATTTCCTACACAAACGATTTAGAGCAGTTTAGGAGAAATTATTAATCGAATAAACCTTCCTTTCAGCAGCTTTTAGTTTATAGTTGAAGCCTAAAGGAAAGAAATAAATATCCATGTTAAAACAAAAAGCGAAATAGAAATTATCTTTCTAGATAATACTAATATAAATTAATATCAATTTAGCTATTTAATGATTAAGTAACTTGGTAATAAATAACTCATTAAAATGTGCAAAAAAGTAATTGTTGAAATATACTGAAAAAACCTACCTACTGGAGACGAAAAACAAACTGCATATCTTAATAAATGATAGTAACCGGTTAGGGTGCAGCAAAAAAAAATATTTTTAAAACTGTTATATAGTGTTACACATCGATAATTAAATTTTCCAAGGAAAACACTGTTAGAAATATAACTTCCATTTACTTTCAATTCCTAGAAAAAACATTGTGCTAATTAGAATTTCTGGTAATGGTTTTCGCTCCCCCCCCCCAAATTACAATTCTGAGGGAAAACAGTGTCTTAATTAGAATACCTCCAAACGTTATGTCAAAAGGAAAAAAACACTGCCAATAAGTAAACACAGGTTTCGCAATTTCAATTCCTAATTAAATGTTAAAAGAAATCCTCATCCATTCAATTCCTAAGAAATGCATTATGGTACACTCATCCCCGTCATTAAGCGAGCACTTTTCTTACAAGGAAGTTTATTTGCTAAAACGATTGTTATATAACCCATATCTATTTTTGTTAGACGAGTGACTCCCATCACTTAGTAGACCTCTAAACGAATAGCTTGTCTGCGAGAACATTGAAACACCTTTGTCCCATAACGCTTGGCTTTCCCATGAGATTCAGTGTGTCATAAGAATATTAGATAAAACTTTTTCACTAGTGTTCAAACATTGCAAAGCGGCAGTATCCATTTCGGGAGAAAATGATCCAAATTGGGAAAGACAATTAGATATGGACGTTGATGCATCTTTAGAAGAAGACAATACTCCACACTCTATGACCAGTTGACAGATCCCTTCCTAACTGCCATGCAATTGATACCTACTTATCGATTTGTTATAAACAAGATTTACTAACTAACTGACAGGATGTATTAATTAACATAATAATAATAATATCTGATAAATAATAATATTTTTTTATTAAATCGTGTTGTATTTATTCCTCATTTCTAAACAAGAACACTTCATTAAATGGCAGACACAAACCCAAGATTTAGTTTCGGGGGGCAGAGAGGTAACCAAAGGATTTCGCGGGGGCGTCCATGACCTACCCTCACCCCGAAAATCCTTTCGTCTTATACTAAATCTCAAACTTGTGTATTTGCTTTGAAATTCAAAGCAGTTGTCTTTGTATAATTTAATTTTACGCCATATTTTATATCTGACACTAAAAATAGATTACAAAAAAAGAAATATGAAATTTCATTCTATATAGCTCATCATTTCAACCTTTCCCGTTCGGTGTAATATTTTAGTAATTAAACTACTCGTCTTATTCTCAGATCATCCTCTCCCCCCAGGGAGGAGTACTTTCAGCGGTAGTATGCCAGACTTCTAATCAGCAGTTCTCAGGTTCAAGTCCCGCCTGGGCCAGCGTTAAAATTTATCTCCGTGAAATTCCACGCCCTGCCCTCGGTCAGCAGGGCAAACCGATGGGCTTGGAAAGGCAGCCGTCCATCGGATGGACGTTACGCCGTGGTACCGTGTGCGAGAGAGCCATACTGTGTGTACGTTAAAGAACATTCCGCAAGGCATTGATGGGAAGCTACCATTAGTCTCCCAACAGCTTTCCAGTGGGTACTCTCCCCCCACCCTTCACTGAACACTCAGAGTCCTTTTGACCTAGCCATTTAGCTCATTATGTAAGAAACAAATGCCGCTCAGAAGTAAAGCAATGTAACCCAACCCAATTTAGTTGATCAATGAGATAACTGAGATAGTTCAGGGAGGCAGAGCACCGGGCATCTTATCAGGTAGTCTTCGGTTCGTATCCCACTCGATGTTAAATTTTTTCTCAGATAACCACTCACGACTCTTCAGCCTTCCCTTTTTTGCGCATTGGATTGTAAATTCTCCCTACAACATCAAACCCCCAATGAAAATATCCAAAACTTTGTAGATTTCTTGTTATCGGTCACCATTGCGTTACCATTGCGATCAAGCTTAATCTGCCAACCAATTGTTTTTATAAGCTAACTTAGATGTGAAGAACACAAAGTATCTAAAACAAATGTATCTAACTCCACACGGGGCGGTGGTGGCTCAGTTGGTAGCGCGTCAGGCTCGTAATCTGTAGTTCCCAGGTTCGAGTCCCAACTGGGTCAGCGTTGAGATTTATCTCCGCAAAATTCCCCGCCCTGCCCACGGTCAGTAGGGGACACCGATGGGCTTGGAAAGGCCGCCGTCCGTCGGATGGGACGTTAAGCCGTGTTCGAGAGAGCCATACCCTGTGCACGTTAAAGAACACGCTGGATGGCCTTGACGGGAGGCTACCATCTGTCTCCCAACAGCTGTTCCAGTGGGTCCCCTCCCCCAACCTTCTCTGCGCCTTCGGGGTCCATGTGACCTGGCCATTTAGCCCATGGTGTGCAAAAAAGTGCCGCTCAGAGGTAAAACAACCCAACTCTAACTCCACGTTATATAGATGGTTTATTGTTATAGGCTCACTGAAACTGCAACCTATTCAATCTAAACATGAGACAAATGAAAAGAAAAATCATGAATTTTATTTCGAGAAGGTCGATTTTTTAAATCAACCTCCTTTTACCTCAATTAACTGCAGTACTTTTAAAATATAAAGAATGCTTTGATTCACAAAGAAGTTAATTGCAAGGAAAGATTACTGAATACATAAATCTATTTTTTATTATATTCTCCAATTATCCTTTTAATACTCTTACAAAACTATAAAAGCTTAACAGGCACTTAATCCACTTTCGACTCGAGTTTCCTAGAAAACTCATCCAGAGCGAAAAAACAAAAGAGATGCAAGAACAAAAGTTTAAAACGGTACAAAATGTTATTTAATTCGACACAAAGAATTATATAAATAGGTTATTGGAAACAGTGTAATTTATTAAATGTCTTTTCGTTTATCTTTTAATTTTCGGAACACTCGGTAATTACTTTAAGATCGATAGCAAAGGTTGAATTAAAAAAACCCCCACGAGGTCTTGTTGGAAAGCACTCATCAAAGCTTTTGTCCAACGGCATGCAAATCAAATATAATTGTGGCGAGTCATTAGAAACGGTTCAAGGAAGGCATTAACACGCATGACTGATGGTGAGAAAAGACTGAAAGCTCATTAAGTAATTCGTAATGAAATAAAATTGTATTTTGATCATTCCCCTAAATGCGGTGTTAATCTCTCTTTGCTTCTATTTGACACAAAAATAATCAACTGGATCTAACAAAATTTTCTGCTTCTTCAGTGTAATCGCTTTGTTACATGATTTTTTTAATCATACGACATAATCAGATTAAATTACAAAGTAACGGGCAAAAAAGAAGTGGGAACGATGATTGTCCAGGAAAATGTTGAATGATATTTTTTCTTAAATTAAAATTTCTTGATTCTTGCTTGGTCAGAGTTTTTGATTTCATTGCTTGTTAAAATATATATTAATACACCGCTCGTAGTAAAGAACTGGGGTGTTTTATTCTTAAACAACCCTTTTTTTTATTGAACTTTTTCTAGAAAAAAATTATGCTCAAATGTCGAATAATGGCTAGGTTGTAAGATCTGAAATATCCAGACAAATTTGGAGAAACGAACACAAAATTGACGACACACTGAACAACGGTCAGCTCTGCAATTTTCAAACTTTTATCATGGCGACTTGAGTCTGATAGTTAACCTCGAATTCTTAGGCCTCGAATTTCTTTACTTCTAAAGCTTGTATTATACGGTGTTCACGCTAAAAACTTGAATTCTCTAGAATCTTGCTTTTAACACTGAATGTTCCAATGCAGTAAAATGTCTGTATATCGGATGCCGGTATAAGGAAACATGCATTAAATAAAAGAAATCGTTTTTCATCGCCTTTGTATTGAACTGTAAAGAAATTTGTAAAGAGGAAAATTCTTAAATGATACAGCGTAACAAATTTCATTTTGGCAAATAATTCTCTACACTCTTGAAATTTCGTACATCGTTGCATATAAGCACACATATATAGTAAAGGCATTTGGCTTTAATACATTTAAGCCACTATATATTTATGTGTCATAAGTTTTACGATAGATAATTCTCTACAGTCTACAAATTCCTTTGGCAAATAATTCTCTACACTCTTGAAATTTCTTGCATCATTGCATGTATATATACCGTGATCTTTACTGGGCTTAGATTTGAGTTGTTGGGTTGGGTTGTTTTACTTCTGAGCGGCACTATTTTGCACACCATGGGCTAAATGGCCAGGTCACATGGACCCCGAAGGCTCAGAGAACTTTGGGGGAGGGGACCCACTGGAACAGCTGCTGGGAGACAGATGGTGGCCTCCCGTCAAGGCCATCCAGCGCGTTCTTTAACGTGCACAGGGTATGGCTCTCCCGCATACGGGGCCACGGCTTAACGTCCCATCCGACGGACGGCGGCCTTTCCAAGCCCATCGGTGTCCCCTACTGACCGTGGGCAGGGCGGGGAATTTTTGCGGAGATAAATCTCAACCCTGACCCAGTTGAGACTCGAACCTGGGAACTATAGATTACGAGCCTGGCGCGCTACCGACTGAGCCACCCCCGCCCCACTTAGATTTGAGCATCTGCTAAAGCTACAATGATTTAAAGTCGGTGAAATATCTATCGGGTCAAGAATATTGGAAGATTATCCGACTCATAATTTGTTGTTGCTGCTGTAGCGTGATCATCATCATCAGTGAAATTTATTAATTGGTTTCGTGTTTTGCGCGTAGTATAATATAGAGTCAGAAAAGAAGCGCAAGCAGTTTTTCTGGAATTAAAAGAAAATAATTCTAGAAGGGATTAGACCAACACCTCCTGTAACAGAAGGCCGTATAACTAAGTTACAACGTTTTAAACTCCTCAAAGATAAAAGATCATTATTGACAAATTGGAGTACTGGGGCATGGGCTATATCATCATCATCAATACACATCAAACTTTGAATATTCCTGCAAAGAATTAAAACAATGCAGACTCATTCAGGCATAATTTTTGTGGATCCTTACGGATATATATATATATAATTGTTTTTTTTTAAATTATTATTCATTTTATATTCATTCATTTTTTTTTCATTTTAAATATTTTTTATTAATGTCTTTCTTTTATTTTTTATTTGTTTATTTTTTATGCATGGGCTATAACTCCCTCATATAAATTGTCTAAAATAGAATGACAACCGAGAGCCGATATGGCTAAAGAGGAAATAGGCAGAAAAAGTAAAAGGAAAAAGAAAAAAATATATATGTGATGGGAAGGTTAGAAACCCTTCAACAATGGGCTTCCTGCTATTCAAAAATATATATATATATATTTATTTCTATTATTGTTACTGATGTATTTTAATCATAATCCTTATAGTACTGTTTATTTACAATTATAACTTTTTAGGAAGAAAAACATTCTCATTTATTAACATTATCATAACGCTAGCATGTAAAAATATTTATTTTTCTAAATAATCTATATTTATAAATAAACATTAGCATTAATACTAGTATAAAAATATACCAGTTGCTCTAAAAGGGATAAAAATATAAGAAAAGCTTAGTTGTTTACGTCTAGAGTTTTATTTGGGATAGCAAGTCATCAATCCAGACTGCCGATCTTCCTTTCCTCAAGATATTCTGTTAGGACTCTATAGGTTGATATCATAACTTAGTTGTTAGGCCTTCTGTCATAGGAGGTGTTGCATAGACGAGGTGAAAATAATTGGCGTTCTTAAGGAATAAAGTTGTAAAAGAAGAGAGAAAACTTCAGAAAAGTATCTATTTTGATGCAATTAGACCCACAGATAAAAAAAATCGTAGAGCAATAATAAAGGAGTAAACAGAACTATTTTTAAGACGCTAATTCGTAATTGATTTATTTACTTATAATTATTTCCATTGTAATGTATAAGTATCATTCCAACTCTTTTTTATTGCGTTTCACTGTAACGAAATTTCAATGTAACGAATATGTTTTGATCGCCCGCATGACTTCGTTACACTGACAATTCACTGCGTTCAGCTTTCCAGTTTGAATTACCCAATATTTCATTTTCAACTAAGATCATTAAACTTTAAAGTGTGTTAAAATTAAAAAAAAAACTTCTCGATCTGTTGCATTGCTTCCTTCGGCAGTGGGTTCCTGTTGTTGCTATTCCTCTATTTTGATCTTGTAATTCTTCTGTAGTTACTCTGAATTCCTTTGAGGCAGGTGGTGTCTCCTGCATAGTTTGCTGAGCTGTAGGTTATTCTCTGCAAATATATAATAATATATTATATAATAATATATTTACACAGCATTTATATAACATGAATTTTATATAATAGAATGACATTTATATAATAGAATATGTTTACTTTTCTCGTTTAAATTTGAATGTTTTTGATCATTAATTAATACACTGCCCTACCAAAACATTAGAGAATTTCCATGTTATGTTAATGAGAATCTAACTTCGAAGCTCTACAACTTCTTAACTATTCATTTAATGGAAAAACCTGACTGAAGATAAATTAAAGATCATAATCAAATCTTAAGGAAGATATCACTCTGAAGTTAACGTCGATAATTTTTTGTGGAAAAATTGTCTTGAGGCGGTGGGATACGAACCCTCGACCTCCTGATAACATATCAAGTTTTCCTCCTGATAATATGTCAGATGTTCTGGACCACTGAGTGGTCCAGAGCACATGACATGTTATCAGGAGGTCGTGGGTTCGTATCACACCCGGTTCATGACAATTTTTTCTCTAAAATTGATCGACGTTAACTTCAGAGTGATATCTTTCTTAACATTCATTAAATACGTTGAAAAATATCTCTTCAATTTAAATAATCAAATCTATTTAAACTCGATTTTTCAACATTATTCTTTTAGTATTTAAAGTTATGAAAGCTGGAATATCTTAGAATAAATTATTCATAATTATCTAATATTAAAATACTCACTACTCAGTGTATATTAATTTTATTAAGTACTTATTATTTAAGTTATAATTAATTTCTGAAATAATTTTTTATGAAGCATTACATTTATGAAATATTCTTCCAATTACTCTTTAGTACCAACAATAATATTGAAAATTGAAATTTAAAAACATTTGATTATGATCTTTATTTTATCTTCAATCGCATTTTCTCATTAAATGCGCATTTTAGAAAAATATTTCGAAGTTTGACTCCAACTGACATAACATGGAGAGTCTCTAATATCTATATTTATAAGACAGTGTATATTAATTTCATAGTCTCTAACATGTGTTCATAACTTTGTCATCATCTACTTGAAGGTGTTTTGTCGATTGTTTGTAGGAGGTTGTATGATCTGACTCTTGCTCATGCGTTGATTTTGTCCGGAAGATAATGGTTCAAGATGGCCGATTGATTCTGTTTGTCTAGGACGTTGGGGGAAGGACTAGGAGGAAGAGTAGATCAAGGAGGAGGGAAAAAATTAAGATATTTTCTATTTCTAGTATAATTTGTTTCGTCTAATAATATTCTTTACAGATGAGCTGGATTTATAATATCGACATCACAAATCTCTCTGTTGTATCTAAGTTTCGTATGCAAGTATACTGCCAAATTCTGTTGATATTCCAGTGATAATCTAGCAATCATTTCTTATGCTTCGAAGTTAGGTTTTTGTGTATGAATTGGTACTAACGCTAAGGAATAGCAACAATGCTAAGGTTTTGTGCCTGAATTCAGCTAATAGGGGAAATGCTTTTGTTTCCTAGTTCTGTTTTATGACAGATTCGTATCCTCTGAATCTTATCTTACATGATCGTTTAATTCTTATACTTCCGATACGAACAGTGAAATGAATATGCTAATTCACAATTAAAGTTGGCCAAACAAGAATCAGAGAAGTGAGCATGCCACCCTTTATAGCAAATAAGTACAAAATAGGCTAACTGTACATGGACCACAGCGAAGGAGACAGGTTACTATAACACCTTTAGAGAATAAACTCTTTCAGCTGAAGAAAAGACCTCAGCAGAAAGGATATACAATATCCTTACCTTCGTATACGAGACTGGAAAGGTTCCTTCGCTAAGCAGGCAAGCATTTTTAATCTTTCGCCATGGGAGTTTAAATACCCTAGTACATGAATATTAAACTTTGTGGTGATATAAACGAACAATATCTGAGAAACTATTATTTTTGATTCATTCGGTTAGAAACAGTTATATGCGGAGTCCTTTCAAAAATTTACAGAATTCCTATATAATGTTAACGAAAAGCTAAATTAGACAAACAATCTTAGAGAATATTTTTTTATAGGAATAAGACTGAATGTAAGTTAAAGATTAAAATCAAGTCTGACTAAATCTCTAATTTTTATTAAAATTCGTTCTGAATTTTAGGTTTTCTGATAGGATGGAATGTTTCACAAAGATCACCATTCCTTAAGATATCGTCAAATTCAATGGAAATTAAATGGAACATTAATTTAACAACTAAATTCACCATTGTTTTAGCAGGCAGTTAGATATAATAATTTTTATTGTGTTTCTATTAGGTTTTGAGACAATTTTTGTGATTGTCGACTTTTGCTGTTAAATAATTCAGTTTCCAAAATTTTTTATTAACTGTTACTGTACATATGTATAGTACAGTTATTATATGTACTGTATACACACATATATATATGTACAGTACATATAATGTTTATATGTATAGTACATACATATACACTGAAGTGCCATTGAATTAGGGATAGCAACCTAGTAACGTGTTGGACCCCTTCTAGCCCTGATAACGGCCGCCACATGAGGCAAGAACTTGCGTAAATGTTCCACAGGTATGGCGACCCATGCATCCTCCAGAACTGTCCACAATTCTCTCAGGGTCGTCGCTGATGGGACACAGACCCGAACACTGCTTGACGGCATCCCAAAGATTTTTGATGGGATTTAAATCTGGGCTTCTAGGTGGACAATTCATTATTTCAAACTCAGCAGAATGCTTCTGTAACCATGCAGTAGCCAATCTGAACCTGTGAGATGAACAGTTGTCTTGCTGGTAGACGCCATTTCCATTGGGATGCATGATGATCATAAATGGGTGTAAATGGTCAGCCATGAATTCTACGCATCAGCTTATACTGTTCCGACCTGACATGCAGAATCCATGGCTTCATGGGGCTGGCACCATACCTTCAGTCTCCCATCGGCGTGATGAAATTTAAATCGGGATTCATCACTCCAGGCCATCCGTTGCCAATTTTCGATGGTCCAGTTTCGATGTTCTTTAGCCCAGGCAAGCCCGGGTGTCCTGCCATTAGAAGAGCCCGGGTGTCCTGCCATTAGAAGGGGGACTCTCGTAGGTCGGCGGCTCTCGAAGACGAGAAGATGAAGTGAACATTGCACTGTCCGTGGACTGATTTCCCGGCTTTAACTCGCGTTCAGATGGGAGGTGATTACAGATAATGTCTGGCCCCTATCAATCCGTACGATGCAGGTCAGACGGCAAAGCCCACGATCATTTAAGACTGATTGTCCTTTGCAGTTTGTCCGGGTGCTTGTTTTTCTGCTGGAATTTTCATATTCCCAGAACACTTTTGTCTGGGAATATGAAACTGTCGTACGAGAAAATCCAAGTTCGTTGACAATTTCGGAGATCGAGTGTCTCTTCCGTCGGGCACCTACGATCTGCCCTCTGTCAAATGCATCTAAATTCCGCGCCTTTCTCATTACGCATCTCACGACGAATGCTTGAGGAAGCCAAAGCTGACAGCTCTATATGACCAGAATTTCAGCCACGTATGCGCGCAAATGCGGGACTTGCGGTACTGAATTTAGATAACGTTTCCTATCCCCAATTCAATGGCACTTCAGTGTATATATATGATATTTATATGTATGTACCGTACATATATATTTATATGTATAGTACATATAAAATGTTCAGTACAATATTTATATGTACTGAACGAATCAGTGGTGGAAATGGAGCGAGAGGACGGTCTTCCACTAGTTCCACAGATGGAAAAAAAACCAGCTGACCTAGCGTAAAATACAACGTTCTAGTTAAGGTCTTAGCTTGTTTAGATAAGGCACATTGCTCTGCAAGATACTGTATCTAGAAAACAAGAAAAAGTTCAATATGATAATTCCGAGTTTAAAAGTCTAGCGGATGTTATGCAGTATCTATAAAATATCCCGTAGAGAATTAAACTCCATAAAACTCCATATGCAATAAACATTTAAAATTCATACATGTAATTTAAAATCATTTGATTAAACTAATTTATTTGTATTCTCTTTTCTGCTATTTAAAATCAGTGTTTTCCAACGGGGGAGATTTCCAAATATTTCTCTTTCCAGTTCTCAGTAAATTCTGCAATATTTCCATTTACAAACAATAGTCAACTTAAAGGCAAGAATATTCTGCAGTTTGTTCTGTTTTCTTTTTTCCATTAAAGCAGTAAACAAGTCTCACATTTCACCGTTTGCTTGCTTGAACTGTGTCCAAGGACGTAGAAGCGAAGCCTAGACAAGTTACCCTCCGCTTTGTCTTGATACTTTGAGTGTTATTTCCGGATAAATCGAAATTTTATTTATTTATTTATGTATTTTTTTGTGTTTATGTGTGGAGGGCGGTCGTAGAATCGATGCATTTTGCCATGCCCTTAAATGAAAAATCCCATTTCCAGCACTGGAACGAATATTACTGAAATTCAAGATGTAGATAAAATTAAAACTTAATCTAGATTTTTAATTTATTTTTGGTCTCATCCCGATAAAAAAATATTCTTCAAGATACTGATTTTCTTCTAATTTGGTTTTCCTTTGACATAAAGTGGGAGGGGGTAGAATGAGGGATTCTCAATCGGTAACGTGCCAAACTCGTAAAATCAGTTCCCAGGTTCGAGTACCATCTGTATCTGCTTTGAGATTTATCTACGCTAAACTCACACCTTGCCCTGGGTGAGAAAGAGTACACCGACGGGTATGGAAAGGCTGTCGTCCGTCGGATGGGACGTTAAGCCGTGCCACAGTGTGCAGGAGAGTCAGACCTTGAGCACGTTAAAGAACACGCTGAATGACCTCGACGGGTGGTTATCACCTGTCTCCTAACATCTATTCAGTGCATTCCCTTTCCCAAGCTTCTGTGATCCCTTGGGAGACTTGTGACCTGGCCATTTAGCCCATTGTATGAAAAAATGCAGCTCAAAGGTAAAAGAACCTCACAACCTCAAAATTTTATTTTTTTATGAATAAGGTCGATACCTGAAGAATATCCCTTTCTCGTATATTCAGTCAAAAACAGTTATGAAGTATAAATATTTATTTAACTGAAAACTGAGATAAAAATCCATCTGTAATTACCTTCTCACAAAATACTTCCCTGATTTGAAAACAATAGAACCACGTTTCTTTTCACCCTTTCACAATCGCTAACATCAAGGAAAAGTAATTATGCAATTAACTGGATAAATAAAATTATTTAAAAAAAGCATCTTATTTACTCATAAGTATTCAGAGGAAACCTAGGTCCTTAATCAAACTCCAGACCTGTATTCGGTTAAGAAAATTTTTCCTTTCTTTAGAGAATTGCTTCACTTAATTGAAATTTAAGTGCTGCCCATGCATAACACATAATGTACGTAAACAAGCAGGTTACTGTTCGTGCCGGTAGAAATTAAAGAATTTCTTAGACTGTCAATACAGAATTCTATTCAATAAGATTCAGTGCTTCGAGTCAGTATTATTAGCACGTAGAAAACTATAGAATTGGTGCCATCCGTCATTCTTTAATGGGCTGCATGAGACGTTCATGTCTTGGAGACGTAGAGGAATTATAAGCGATAATCTAGAAATATCTACTATTCTTTGTGCCGCAGATGAAGCCGCAACATATAAACAGAGAGAAAAAATGAAAGGAAACTTATATCTGAGAAATGTGTTTGAAATGCGAAACAAGAGAATGTTACATAACTTAGGTATTTATTTATTTTAAAGTTATCCATAGTTATAAGAAGACAAAGAGAAAACTGACGCTTTTACGGTTTATTCTCTGTTTTGCGAATTCGTGAAGATTTAAAGAAAGAACTGAGATAGGATTTGTATATTTGAGAAAATTAAAATGAATTCAACAAGGGGAAACATATCTCATTTATCATTTTCGAAGCATTTTTCTGCAATTCAGTATACATTGCTCTTATAATAACGAAGCATTTTAAACGGGAATTTCTAGATTTTAGACTATTAAGATTTTTAGAAAATATCCATTAGTAATGTTAATAAAAAATAGTTCTCTAAAATCTACAAATTTCGCATTCTCTACATTTGTTATTCTATTAAAATAATATTCCTGCTGTAATTAGTTTCATGAAAAACATTCCTTTACAAGATACAAATTCATCTCTACACTTCACAGATTTCGTGCTTTGTTATACATTAGAATTAATTGAAATAAAAATAAATTAATAAATAAATACCCCTACTAGTAGCTGCTTTCCACAGAGATCTGACAGGAGCATGTCAGTTTAACGTCACAGTACTCACAACATCCACAGTACAAGTCTGTGAGGATGGCGGGACCTCACCAGAAAAAACAACACAAACATCCATGTGTTACCCAAAGCTCGAACCCAGGTTCAGCACACTAGCCACTTGTCGACGAGACAGCATAGAATTAATTATTGTTACAAATAATTTCTAGCAAAATTTGTTTTTCGAATTCTACAGATTAATTGTGAAAAGTAGTTTCTACATATTTTACAAATTTATTATGGAGAATAGTTTTTATACACTTCACATATGTTCATTATAATTAATAGTGAATTCATGTTATGACAAACACATTGCCATACCCTGTGATCTCAAAGTTCGCTTCCACTGGCATAACATGGAAGGATCATGTTATATAAGTGGAAGCTAATTTCGAAGCTCTATAACTTCTAAAATAATTGTATATGAGAAAATGTGACTGAAGGTAATTTAAAAATCTCCGTCAAGCCTTTCTAAATTCGGATTTCCAACAATATTCGTTCAATATTTAAAGATTTATAGAAGTTTTAAACATTTAACAACAGTAATGCCAAATGTTAGTTTTCCTCAAAATTTATAATAATTTGAATGAGAAACATTATTTCAAACCATTTAATACAAGAGTATATATGAAAAGCTTGCGTGAATAATTTTTTCGATTTTTTTTTTTATTTTTCTGCGATTTGCTACATTGCTGTTAAATATGGAAACTTCCATAACTCGTTAAATACGGGATGAATAGTATTGAAAATCGAGAATTAGATAGCTTTGATTGGGATCTTTAATTTATCTTCAGTCCCAAATTTTTATAAAGAGCTTATATTACCAGTTCTAGAGTTTTAAAGTTTGTTTACACTAGCATAACAGTGAGGGAGCGTTGGGTTGGGTTGTTTTACCTCTGAGCGGCACTTTTTTGCACACCATGGGCTAAATGGCCAGGTCACCTGGACCCCGAAGGCTCAGAGAAGGTTGGGGGAGGGGACCCACTGGAACATCTGTTGGGAGACAAATGGTAGTCTCCCGTCAAGGCCATCCAGCGTGTTCTTTAACGTGCACATTGTATGGTTCTCCCACACACGGGGCCACAGCTTAACGTCCCATCCGACGGACGGCTGCCTTTCCAAGCCCATCGGTGTCCCCTACTGACCGTGGGCAGGGCGGGAAATTCAGTGAGGGAGCGAGTCATAATTCAATACTGAGTATAATACTGATAGAAAGCCGGTGTTCATCGGATCCTTTTACCCTTTTCTCTTAAACTGAAGTCGAACGATAAAAATTGTTTTAACCTTGAACCCGGGTCCTATTCATAGGTCTACCCTATCATATAGATAGAGACTTGAATTTATAACTTAACGCAGAATAACAAGGGTTGGGTTGGGTTGTTTTACCTCTGAGCGGCAGTTTTTTGCACACAATGGGCTAAATGGCCAGGTCACACGGACCCGAAGGCTCAGAGAAGGTTGGGGGAGGGGACCCACTGGAACAGCTGTTGGGAGACAGATGGTAGCCTCCCGTCAAGGCCATCCAGCGTGTTCTTTAACGTGCACAGGGTATGGCTCTCCCTTACACGGGGGTCACGGCTTAACGTCCCATTCGACGGATGGCGGCCTTTCCAAGCCCATCGGTGTCCCCTACTGACCGTGGGCAGGGCGGGGAATTTTGCGGAGAAATGACAAGGGTTCAACGCGTAGGAGAAATATGGGAGCAGACGGAATGTATTTGAGTAGTTAGGACTGTGAAACGTTCCTTTCAACATTATTAAAAATTCAATATGTGTTAAATGGAAATTATAAATCATTCCAAAAAAAATGAGGTTTAATTGTTTTATCTCTGCCCTAAATGGCCAAGTTACAAGGACACCGAGGGCTCAGAGAAGGTTGGGGGAGGGTTCCCACTGGACAGCTGTTAGGAGACAGATGGTAGCTTCTCTTGAAGGTCGTCCAGCGCATTCTTTAACGTGCACAGGATATGGCTCTCCCGCGCACAGGGACACGACTTAAAGTCCCATCCGACGGACGATGGCCTTTCCCAAGCCCTCGACGGGGGGCTACGATGGCCTCTCCGCCCTACCATCGTCTACTGAGCGAGGGTAGGGCGGAGAGTTTTGCGGAAATAAATCTCAATGCTGGCCCAGGTGGGACTCGAACCTGGGAACGGCAGATTACGAGCCTGGCACTCTACCCACTGAGCCACTCCCTTTCTAAAGAAACGCAGGATATCACAAGAGAATTGTACGAAATTTCAGGCTGAGTGGTGAAATATTTTAGATATTACGGACAGCCAGAATCCTTTTTTTTTTTAAAGTTAAATCTGTTTTAACAGTTTGTGTAGTAATTAACCTCTCATCAACAATGAGCCACTGGTACAGTTGGAGATCTGCCAAGAATTGTGCCAGCACGCTGTGGAGCGTTCCGTACAGATATCTGGCTTTGATAAATTTAATATTAGCGTTATGTTATTGCTAAAAATAGTTTAATGACAGATAATTCTCCACAGTCTACAAATTCATTTTTGCAAAAAAATTTCTACACTCCTGAAATTTTGTGGTGTTACATGTTAGCATTAAATTATTGGTGCAAACTGTTTTATGGCAAATAGCTCTCTGTAGTCCATAATTTCATTATGACAAATAGATTTTCTATAATCGAGAAACTGATTTTGGAAAATGTTTCTTTACAGTTCACAAATTGTATACATTACACTCTTCGTCAAAAGTTGAGTATTGAAATGCTCATATCCCTAAACAAAAGGCCGGATCTAGGAAGAGGACAAGGTGATAGCTTGAGCAATTTCTAGCATTTTGGAAGAACTTTTTGATGGCCTTTAAAAACGGAGGGGGGAAATGTTAAATTTCAATAGAAATTCTGTCTCCCCCCTGTCTCCCCCCACCCTTTTTTCCCCCGGCTCTATTGCTTCGTTTGCTTCCCTTCCATTCCTATTTTTATTCTACATTCGGGCCTGGTTCTAAATATATTTTGGACACATTTAGTCAAATGTCACCATAAGATACCAAGATAGTGCATGATAACAACGTGATAAATCATGAAAATTTGAACCAAGATGATTTAAATAATAAATAAGTATAATAAATAATACCTCAAGCAGCTGCTTGCCACAGAGGTCTTAAGGGAGCCTGTCAGTTTATGCGCCACAGTAATGGCGCATAAACTGACAGGCACCCATCACACGCAGGCTCGTAATCTGTAGTTCCCAGGTTCGAGTCCCAGCTGGGTCAGCGTTGAGATTTATCTCCGCAAAATTCCCCGCCCTGCCCACGGTCAGTAGGGGACACCGATGGGCTTGGAAAGGTCGCCGTCCGTCGGATGGGACGTTAAGCCGTGGCCCCGTGTGCGGGAGAGCCATACCCTGTGCACGTTAAAGAACACACTGGATGGCCTTGACGGGAGGCTACCATCTGTCTCCCAACAGCTGTTCCAGTGGGTCCCCTCACCCAATCTTCTCCGAGCCTTCGGGGTTCATGTGACCTGGCCATTTAGCCCATGGTGTGCAAAAAAAGTGCCGCTCAGAGGTAAAACAACCCAACCCAAAGCACCCATCACAAGAAGTAGTGAAGGGAGCCTGTCACTATTTCTTCAATAAGCTTTATTTATTTTACGCTTTCAATAATTATTTTTACGATAAACGAAACGATAACGGAGATTTACGCCTTCAATAAGATAATTCGGAGATTGGGAAAGTAATAAAGTCCTCCATTGAGGCTCTGGAGGGCTTGGGAAGGCTATTGAAGGTAAGCAATACGTCTTCCCAGGATATTCCATAGTTCTATCCAGTTACGATCCGGAGAAAATACAAGTCACTCCATTCTTTGGATACCTTCTTTCTCAAAATACTTGTTAATCGGTCTTACTCTATGAAGAGGTGGCTTTATTAGTCCGTGATCTTATGAAATCCGTGATATCTATACCAAGCCCTATGACAATTTCTTTGGCATTCCAAAGAAATTATCGTAGGGCTTGGTATAGATATCACGGATTTCATCCCGATATCTCAGGGCATTAATAGAACCTCCATCAAACACACGAAAGTCTATTTGGGTACCAAACAGACTGGCATACAGACCTCCACTACCAAATGTACTTCTATCAACAATCTTATACGGTACCCAATTCTCTCCAGAACAATGCGCATCTTCTATCGGCTGTCTGATTATAGAGAAGATCACGAATTGTTCATGAACAGATCACCATTGTTCTTGGATCCGGTTTACATGATAGTGAGTGGGGAAGGTGTTGGCTCAGTCGGTAGTGTGTCAGGAGTGAATTGGCCATCTAGAAGCCCAGATTTAAACTCATAACGAAAATCTTTGGGATACCGTCGAACAGAGTGTTCGGGCCCGTGTCCCATCAGCGATGACCTTCAGAGAATTGTGGACAGCTCTGGAGGTCATCGCTGATGGGACACGGGCCCGAACACTCTGTCGACATGAGTCGCCATACTTGTGGAACACTTACACAAGCTTCTGCAGTCCTTGCCTCGTCGTGCGGTGGCCGTTATCAGGGCCAGAGGAGGTCCAACACGTTACCAGGTTGCTATCCCTAATTCAATGGCACTTCAGTGTACAGCCTTCAGACAACAGAACGGTGAATCAAAAAAATATGGCGACCAATGAATATAGCGACCTCAATGATTGTTTGACCAGTCACCGACCTTCAAATGATTCTCCACCATTTTGAGTCGCCGAACAGTTTTCTTTGGGAACCATGAAGCAATTCAATATTCGAGACGGACAAAGTAGCGTTTTAATTTGAAGTGCTTTAACTTCTTCGATAGTATACTTCATATAGAATATCTGGCTTACATATTCTGTAACATTATACAAATATACAGGTCACAAAGATCCCCAGAGAAGGTTAGGGGAAGGGAAAACACTGAACAGCTGTTAGAAAACAGACGGAAGTCTCCCATCCAGGCCAGCCAACGTGTTCTTTAACGTGAACATGGTATATCTTCCTTATGTACGGAGACCACGGTTTAGCGTCTTATCCGACGAACGACAGTCTTCGAAATCCCCCCCCCCTCCATCACTTTCCCTTTGCTTTTCCCCCAAAATAAAAGTGTCGTTGGCAGAGGGGGAGTTTAAGAATATTTTTATTGTCTCCCATAACAAAACTTTTTCTGCTCCTAAATGATAAGGCTAGCAAAGTTAAAATAGAGAATCACAAAACTTTTGAGAAAATTTTACTTTTCAAATATAGAACTGGACAGTAAAAATAATTCAAGCGCATGTTTGACCGAAAATTCTTTAAAGAATACCTTGATTAACAATATTATTATTCCAAAAGAAGCTCCCGTTTTAGCTGTGAAAATAAAAGTAAAAAAAAAGGGTATTACATAAATATGTTTTTTGAAGAATGGATGTTTACTATAAAAACACTTCACCTCAGCTTACGAGACATTGATAAGTGAATGATGTCTCTTAGTGCACAGTAGCACTGGCTTTGTGATGGATGAAAAATGTTTGTAATATGTCATGAGAGCTATTGTGTACAATCACCATTTCTCTCTCTCTCCCTGAGAGCAGAATAAAGGGCAATTTAACAGACAGCAGAGAAGGTCACATGACAGAACTTTGAGAACCGTTATAGCATGGCATGCTTGGCTTCTGGAAAAACTACCGAGGTCATCGACGAGTTATGAACGACATCGAGGAAAGAATAAATCATGTTGGAATTTCAATCTACCCTGTTATAATCTCAATCAAGTTTTCTTTTTTTGTGAGGGGCGGTTTCTTTAGCTGTCCAGGCTTGTAGTCTGGAATTCCCAGGTTCGAGTGCCAACTGTGCTAGTGTTGAGAATTATCTTCGCTAATTTCGCCTTTCACTTAGTGAGAAAGGGGACATCGATGGGCTTGGAAAAGGGCCGCCCTCTGTTGGATGGGACGTGAAGCATTGGTGCTGTGTGCAGGAAAGTCATATTCTCTGTACGTGAGAAAATGCTAGCTGGTAGGGAGGCTTTCATTTGTTTTCTAGCATCTGTCTGAAATATCCTTTTCCTCAACCTTCTCTGAGCCGTTGGGGTCCTTGTAACTTGGCGATTTTGCTCACTGTGTGTACAAAATTACCATTCAGAGATTAAACAATCCAACCTAATCCACTTTCATCATCATCTTAATTATTTGCCATCGTATATCATCCCAACCGTGGTTTCTTCGTCCAACCTCCCTTACCTTATACCATTGACATTCTCCCACGTGTTCCTCATCGTCGTAATCATCATCATCATCATCATTATCAGCGTTGGGGCGGGGGTGGCTCAGTAGGTAGCGCGCCAGGCTCGTAATCTGTAGTTCCCATGTTCGAGTCCCAGCTGAGTGAGCGTTGAGATTTATCTCCGCAAAATTCCCCGCCCTGCCCACGGTCAGTAGGGGACACCGATGGGCTTTGAAAGGCCGCCGTCCGTCGGATGGGACGTTAAGCCGTGGTCCCGTGTGCGGGAGAGAGCCATACCCTGTGCACGTTAAAGAACACGCTGGATGGCCTTGACGGGAGGCTACCATCTGTCTCCCAACATCTGTTCCAGTGGGTCCCCTCCCCCAACCTTCTCTGAGCCTTCGGGGTCCTTGTGACCTGGCCATTTAGCCCATGGTGTGCAAAAAAGTGCCGCTCAGAGGTAAAACAACTCAACCCATCATCATCGTCGTCGTCGTCACGAACAATAATAGCATCAATCATCATTGTCACCAACAACAATAACAACAATGATTAACGTCATCATCACCAACAATAATATCAACAACACAATAGTGTCACATCAAATGAAAGAAGGCAAATCATACTGTTGTAGCAAATTATAAATGCAATTATTCTATATACTGAAGATAAGCTTTAAGCTTTGAGGGTCACCGGTAACGATAAAATTTTCCTGTACTATGATCAAAGAATAATAAAGAAATTAAAATCATCATTGTCGTCCGTCGTCAACAATAGCAATAATAATCATCATGATCATGAGCGATAATATTGTTGTGAATTTTAAAAGTAGAAATGAGCGTGAGTTCAAAAGTATGCTTGCGAAACATAAATACAGAGTGTTTCAAAAAGGATGCAACCCTAAAAATAAGAGAGTAGAACTTACACGCATGAACATTTTATGCCATAACATTAGTCAGTTGGCATTACTGTACTCAAGGTTAACAGCCTTTAGCAGTTGAAATGACCTTGTCACGCGCTAGTCTTACTCAAGTATTCATTCTTTTGTGTTGCGTCAGCTATGTCGTTTTCCAAAAACGAACGTGTATTTATTGTTGAGACTCATTGTGCGTACAAATCTTACAAACGTGTGAGAGAAGGGTATGAGTTGAAGTTCCCTCAGTCTGCAGTTCCCAACAAGTCGACAATATCTCGCTTGATTGATAAATTTCGTGACACTTGGTCTGTACAGGATCGAAAGAGCCCAGGCTGGCCATCACTGTTAACTGCAGTAGTTCTTGATGATGTGTCTCAGCGTTTAACTCACTCACCCAGAAAATCTCTTAGAAAGTTATCTTCACAAGTTGAACTGTCACCAGCTACTGTTTTCAGGGCTACAAAGAAGTTAAAATTTCATGCCTACCGCATTGGTGTGATTCATGAACTGAAAGAACTAGACCATGAAAAACGTTCACGGTACTGTCATTGGTTTCATTCTTTTGTTGATGAAAATGGAATTGATGTGTTGGACTGTGTTTATTTCAGTGACGAGGCTTGGTTTCACTTGGATGGGTATGTGAACAGTCAAAACAGTCGAATATGGAGCAGTGAAAATCCTCACACTTTCCACGAACGACCATTACACGCACGGAAAATTGGTGTTCGGTGTGCAATTTCCCGTCGTCGTGTGACAGGGCCTTTAATTTTTGACTCAACTATAACTGGTGAAGTTTATCTTGACCTCATCCAACAATTTATTGCACTATTGGATGTGAATGAACGAGAGTGTAGGTTTCAACAAGATGGCGCGACCTCCCATATTGCAAATGACACAATGGTCATGTTGCAAGAATTTTTTGGTGATCATTTGATTTAAAATATTTGTGGCTCCCAAAATCCAGAGATCTTACTCCTCCAGATTTTTTCCTTTGGGGATATCTCAAATGTGTAGTGTTTCAATACAATCCTCATACACTTTAAGACTTGAAGGCTAACATTGAAAGAAGGATTTTAAACATAAGAAAACAAACATTACGAAAGGTGGCTGCAAATGTCTTGAAATAGGTACGAATCTGCATCCAGGTTGCAGGAAATCACTTTCAACATCTGTTGTAAAGGATATGTCTAATTTGTATCTTTTGAAATTTGTGCCTTTTGACAAGTTTAAATAGAAAAATTCAAGAAGGTTGCGTCCTTTTTGAAACACCATGTATAAGTGAAGCAATTTATTGCAAAGATATAAAAACCATACAAATAAAACAATCCTATCGAAACATAAGTTTTTGTCGTCATCAATATAAAGTTAAATGATAAAAAATAATGATTTGTTATTGTTAAATAATTTTCTAATATTTACACTATTAGTTATAGTTACTTTACTCTTTGGGTAAATGTTGGGATTGGGTAGCTTTACCTATGAGAGGCACTCTTGTGTACACAATGGGCTAAATGGTCAGATTACAAAGACCGAAAGCCTGAGAGAAAGTTGGAGGAGATCCATTGCATGCTGTTAAGTATGGGGGGGGGGTAGCTGGTAGCGGAGCAGGCTCATAATCTGCAGTTCTCAAATTCGAGTCCCAACTGTGCCACGTTGAGATTTATCTCCACTTAACTCCCACCTTGTCCTTAGTCCGAAAGGGGACACCGTTGAACTTAGAAGGGCTGCAGTCCGTAGGATAGGGCATAAAGTCCTGGTTCCTTAGGGGCGGGGGTGGCTCAGTAGGTAGCGCGCCAGGCTCGTAATTTGTAGTTCCCAGGTTCGAGTCCCAGCTGGGTCAACGTTGAGATTTATCTCCGCAAAATTCCCCGCTCTGCCCACGGTTAGTAGGGGACATCGATGGGCTTGGAAAGGCCGCCGTCAGTCGGATGGGACGTTAAGCCGTGGCCCCGTGTGCGGGACAGCCATACCCTGTGCACGTTAAAGAACATGTTGGATTGGCCTTGACGGGAGGTTACCATCTGTCTCCCAACAGCTGTTCGAATGGGTTCCCTCCCCCAACTTTCTCTGAGCCTTCGGGGTCCTTGTGACCTGGCCATTTAACCCATGGTGTGCAAAAAAGTGCCGCTCAGAGGTAAAATAACCCAACTCTGGTTCCTTATGCAGGAGAGCCATAACATACACATGTTGAAGAATAAGCTGTATGGCTTTCACGGGAATTACCTTCTATCCCCTAACAGCTGTCCATTGAGTTCCCATTCCTCAATCTTCTCTAAGCCATTGCAGTTCTCATCACCTGGCCTTTCGCCCATTATGTGTAAAAGAGTACCAATCAGAGGTAAAGCAATCCAACCCAAAACCAAATAAACCAAAGGCAATCCGAGTGCTAATAAATATCTATTATACCATGTCGAATGTAACATTAGTTTCTCACTTGCTGATAAGTCCCGTTTTCGTTACAATAACAGAAACACATTTTAATTATCAGAAAAATTTTGTACTTTGATTGAATAGCATAATACCATACTATTGTAAACTTTAATTCCTATAAAATGTGGATAGATGCTTAAAAATGCAGACATAACTGTTTAAACCATTTCAACACCGTTATAAGCCAGCAGGTGAGAAATCCCGGTCACCAGGAGGGGCGGGGGTGGCTCAGTCGGTAGCGCGCCAGGCTCGTAATCTGTAGCTCCCAGGTTCGAGTCCCAGCTGGGTCAGCATTGAGATTTATCTCCGCAAAATTCCCCGCCCTGCCCACAGTCAGTAGGGGACACCGATGAAGCTTGGAAAGGCCGCCGTCCGTCTGATGGGACGTTAAGCCTTGGTCCCGTGTGTGGGAGAGCTATACCCTGTGCACGTTAAAGAACACGCTGGATGGCCTTGTCGGGAGGCTACCATCTGTCTCCCAACAGCTGTTCCAGTGGGTTCCCTCCCCAACCTTCTCTGAGCCTTCGGGGTCCATGTGACCTGCCATTTAGCCCATGGTGTGCAAAAAAGTGCCGCTCAGAGGTAAAACAACCCAACAACCCAACCCGGTCACCAGGCAGCAGTTTGTCGTGACCAACTCCAGCAGGTTGTGAAGAAGACGAACCTTAGGGCAAATGCCTAAAGCCTGACCTCTTTACGTTATTATGGTTCTTGCATCTCTGTTGTTAAGATTTGTTTTTAAATACTGGGCATAGTGAATCTTGAAACCTGAGATGTATATTTATGTGAAGAAATGCTCCCTTTTTTTTCTCTTAACAACATGCATTCAGGGGCCACTTTATTAGGTACAGTTCCATGTTATGTCAAAAGCAACTCAGATACAGAAATCATTAACTTCTTAAACAAGCTTTCAATGAAAAATCTGACTGAAGATAATTGAAAGATCTTAATCAAATCTATTTCAACTCGATTTCCAACAACATGCGTTCGGTATTGGCCGAATAATTAGCGTGCTTGGCTACTGATAAAAGCGACCTGGATTCGAACCCTGGCTAAGGCATGGATGTTTGTGTTGTCTATGTGCTGAGGTCTCGCCTTCCTTACAGACCTTCTGCAATGACGTATAAACTGACAGGCTCCTGTCAGACCTCTGTGGCAAGCAGCTGCTTGAGGGGAATGTTTATTTTTCTTAATTTTAAAGAGTTTTGGAAGTAAAATATTTAGCAGTTTAACTCGTTAATGAAAAAAAAAGCTATCAAAATTGGAAAAAAATAACATAATCATTATGCGAAGTACTAAAAATGCTCTTATACGAGTTAGAAGGACGAATCTACGGGGGGTTGTTGTTGTTTTTGTTGCTTTACCTCTGAGCGGCACTTTTTTGCACACCATGGGCTAAATGGCCAGGTCACATGGACCCCGAAGGCTCAGAGAAGGTTGGGAGAGGGGACCCACTGGAACAGCTGTTGGGAGACAGACGGTAGCCTCCCGTCAAGGCCATCCAGTGTGTTCTTTAACGTGCACTGGGTATGGCTCTCCCGCCATACCCTGTGCACGGCTTAACATCTATCCGACAGACGGCGGCGTTTCCAAGCCCATCGGTGTCCCCTACTGACCGTGGGCAGGGCGGGTAGTTTTGCGGAGATAATTCTCAACGCTGACCCAGCTGGGACTCGAACCTGGGAACTACAGATTACGAGCCTGGCGCGCTACCGACTGAGCGACCCCCGCCCCAATCTACGGGGGGAGGGGAAACGAGAGGGAAAGTGGGCCATGGCTTCCATTTCAGAATGCAAGTAAGAGAAAAATAGGCGAAAATTTATTAAACCTATTTATATTTCATGCATTTTTCAAGTAATGTTTCATAGACGTGTAAAATGGAGGGAGAAAATGTTATGACTTACAAATTCAGTCTCTTGGGCTTTACATTTTCTCTGCTCGATGGTGTTTCTTGCCCCCCCCCCCTCTATTTTTTTTTCTAGTTCCGGGCTTCGGTGTTATAATAATTTCGTATAAAGGTAACTATTTTCATTTTAATTTATTTTATTACCATTTTAGAGCAATTATTTAAACTGTCATTTTTGAGCTCTTAAATATTTCAATCTCCGTAATCCTCTAATTACCGAACTAATGCTCTCGAAAACCGAGAACAAGAATTGATTTGATTGAGATCTTTCAATTATTTCCGGTCACATTTTTTCATGGAAAGCTTATTTTAAAAGTTGATAATTTATAAATAATGTGTTACTATTAATACAACATGGAATTGTACAGTCACTCAAAAAAGTATCCGAACACTATGGTTGATTACAGAATTCAGAAAAATATCTGGCGACGAGTTTTTTTAGAAATTAGTGATTTCTAATTTCTAAAAAATTTCTAAAAAAATTGCCGCCAGACCAAGCTGGGTCAGCGTTGAAATTTATCTCCGCAAAATTCCCCGCCCAGCCCACGGTCAGTAGGGAACACCGATGGGCTTGGAAAGGCCGCCGTCCATCGGATGGGATGTTAAGCCGTGGCGCCGTGTGAGAGAAATCTATATCCTATGCACGTTAAAGAACACGCTGGATGGCCTTGACGGGAGGCTATCATCTGTCTCCCAACAGCTGTCCAGTGGGTCCCCTCCCCCAACCTTTTCTGAACCCTCGTTTTTGTGACCTGGGCATTTAGCCCGCTGTGTGCAAAACAAATGCCGCTCAGAGGTAAAACAACCCAACAAAAAAATCGTTGCCAGATATTTTTTTTCTGAATTCTGAAATCAACCATAGTGTTCGGATAGTTTTTTGAGCGACTGTACCTAATAAAGTCGCAGATGAATGTAGTTCTTAATTATTACGTCCGCAATATAAAAATGAAAGGCAATGCAAAAAAAGTTTTCCTTGTAACAGAAACGCAATAACTACTTTTAAAAAGAAAACAGTGACATTTTTTTACCTTCCTCTTTTACCATTCGTCTCATTCCAGTCTTTAAACTTGTTTAGTTTCAAATTCAGTGAGCTCAGCATTTATAGTCCAAGTTTTTCAATAAGTGACTTAAAGAAAGATCACTGCACTTTTCGGAGAACGAAAGACTGGATAGTTAATTAAACTCTTAAAGCTCCTTTATCAGATCTCTGAAAACAATGGGTAACTTAAAACGATGTCGTAACTCGTACACTTCTATTTCTTTTAATCTTCCCTAATGAATGTCCCTAGGAAGGACCTGTACCTCTTTTTAGGAGGAATCCTTCATGCAAATTGTTTCCTCCTTCCTCGACCCCCGTAAAGCATTTGAAATCGATATTCACTTTACCCACAAGTAACAGGCAAACGGACTTCTCTTCAGGTTTCCTGCTTTGGTTGCTTCATTTTTTCAAATTTCCGATACACTTCTATCGATTGTGTCATTAGATGTTTCGATCAAGAGGTGTAATACCGTGTTGTTTCGTTTAGTGGTAGAGAGATTTTAAAAATTAAAGAGACCGTTTCGTGAGTGGTTTGGAGTTTACGTATTAAACATTGGGTTGTTTTATCTTTGATCGAGAAATGTTTTGCACACAATGGACTAAATGACCAGGTCACAAAGATTAAGAGGTCTCAGAGACGGTTGTAGGAGAGGACCCATTGGACCACTGTTAATGGACAGATGGTAGCCTCCCGTCAAGTCGTTAACGTGCATACGATATGGGTTGCTGGATTGTTTTACCTCTGAGCAGCCTTTTTTTGTGTACAATGGGCTAAATGGCCAGGTCTTAAGGACCCCGAGACGAGGGCTCAGAGGAGGTTGGGGGAGAAGACCCACTGGGACAACTGTTGGGAGACAGATGGCAGCATCCCCGTCAAGGTCATCCAGTGTTTACTTTAAGGTGCACAGGGTATGGCTTTCCCGCATATGGTGCCAAAGCTTAATGTCCCATCCTACACACGGCGGCCTTTCCAAGCCCATCGGTATCCCTTACTGACCAAGGCAGTTGGTAAGTTTAGTGGAGTGATCGGTTTAGTGTAATGGTAAGTAAGTTTAGTAGAGATAAATCTGAAATCTTGCCCGGAGGGACTCGGAACTGCGGATTACGAGCCTGGCGGGCTCTGCCCCTATTAACATTTTTTTAAAAATGTTTTTGAATTGTGTTGGGTTGGATTTCTGAGTAGAATTTTTTTCCACACAATTGGCTAAATTAGTTGGCTCCAACGGGAGGGAGGGTAGTTTAGAAATTATTTCCTCAAGAAACAGATAAAATAGAATATCGAATACTTATATTGACATAGTTATACATTATTCAGAATATTATTAGTATTGTGCTGTATTTTGATATAAGATCATAAAGATGTGGTTACCAAAGCATGTTTTGACACAGTTTTGTACAATTTTCTAAAAGATATAAGATGATCGCACGACGGAAGTCCTTATAATTTTGTACTGACGTTATGTCCATAAGTATGTCCATAGTTTGAGTTTCGTCTTTCTTGCGATGGCGGCTTGCAGCGCCGTCGTTCTTTGGGATGACTCTGCACTAGGTAACGGGACACTGTAGGTCATTTGCACAATCTTAGGATATGTGTATATCCAATATAAAACTTTATTTTGTGTTTATCTAAAACTCGAAAACATACTAAAATGGATATTTGTAAATATTCTCCTCCATAAGGCAACCCACTTCTACTCTTTGTGCAGACACTCAAATCAACTCGACTCATTCTTCTAATCAGTTGAATTATATAGATATGACCTATTCTTCACAGCACGTAGAGCACCTGGTTATACAATACACACGTTTTCATGAGCAATTGTTGAGAGTTAGCACTGGTTTCTGTATTATATGGGGCGGGGGTGGCTCAGTCGGTAGCGCGTCTGGCTCGTAATCTGTAGTTCCCAGGTTCGAGTCCCAGCTGGGTCAGCGTTGAGATTTATCTCCGCAAAATTCCCCGCCCTTCCCACGGTCAGTAGGAGACACCGATGAACTTGGAAAGGCCGCCGTCCGTCGGATGGGACGTCAAGCCGTGGCCCCGTGTGCGGCAGACCCTGTGCCCGTTAAAGACCATACCCTGTGCCCGTTAAAGAACACGCTGGATGGCCTTGATGGGAGGCTACCATCTGTCTCCCAACAGCTATTCCAGTGGATCTCCTCACCCCAACCTTCTCTGAGCCTTCGGGGTCCATGTGACCTGGCCATTTAGCTCATTGTGTGCAAAAAAGTGCCGCTCAGAGATAAAACAACCCAACCCAACTGTATTATATTGACGGACTCCCCTCAGACCTCTGTGGTAAGCAGCTGGTTAATTAAAAATACGAAATTTTTAATGGCCAACGCATATTTGTCAATTCACGGAACGTGTGCAGAGCGTCTGTGCTGGGGCCCTTATATTAAAAAAAATCGAAAATAATATTTCCCAAAATAAACAGATATATATATATAGTATTATTTATTAAATTTTTGTTGGTTACATGACACACAAATCAAAAATAAATTGATTAAATTTTTTGTGGTGAATTCATGAATTGATTTCATTAATTGAATTCATGAATCATGAATTGATTAAATTGTTTGTGGTCTCACAGCAGGTGGTGAAGGATTGGGTTGTTGGGTTGTTTTACCTCTGAGCGGCACTTTTTTGCACACCATGGGCTGAATGGCCAGGTCACATGGACCCCGAAGGCTCAGAGAAGGTTGGGGGAGGGGACCCACTGGAACGGCTGTTGGGAGACAGATGGTAGCCTC
The DNA here is from genome assembly GCA_038380435.1 of Ryuthela nishihirai. Lineage (NCBI taxonomy): Eukaryota > Metazoa > Arthropoda > Arachnida > Araneae > Heptathelidae > Ryuthela > Ryuthela nishihirai. Next base: position 45,113,713 of record JAWZYU010000003.1, on the reverse strand, counting down.
CCGTCAAGGCCATCCAGCGTGTTCTTTAACGTGCACAGGGTATGGCTCTCCCACACACGGGGACCACGGCTTAACGTCCCATCCGACGGACGGCGACCATTTCCAAGCCCATCGGTGTCCCCTACTGACCGTGGGCAGGACAGGGAATTTTTGCGGAGATATGGTGGTGAAGGATCGCAAGGATTAAGAGAAAGAATAAGAGAGAACCATTTCGCCGGTGCATGTTTTTAAGAGTTTCTCACTTACTTCTTCTTTCCCTCACAAAAAAAAAACATTCGTTACGTGCGACCGCTACTGGATTAAATTAGAGATTACGCGACACGATAAGAACGCGAAAAAAATCTACATAATCAGATTTACTTTAACTCTATAAACACCAAGTGGCTACCTCTCTTCAGTAGGTTTTAGCTTTTAAACCAGAAAATGAAAACATGAATTAAATAATTAATGCCTAATATTATAGAGTTGTGTTTTGTTTGTACAGTGTAGAGCTACAATATTAAGTGTGTTTCTACAGTTGGATTTAACAAAAAGTATAAATTGTTGCAAAGTGATTTACGTGAATACTGTATATTTTTTTTTTCAAACGCAGCTTATGTGAACGAGTAACAACCAGCTCGGAAAGAAACCAATAGTCAGCCATCGAAATCGTGGAAAATAGATATCCAATATTAAGTACCAAAGGCAAAAACCCTTTTGAGATATATTTAATCAAAGGTTGATGGATTCCTACTCCAGCACAATACCATTCAGTTACATACATGTCCGTTGCAGAGAAGTTTCATCCATCATCAGATGACCAGTCCCACGGTCTTATCAATAGCTACCACTATTTCCATCGAAGAAATCATTCAGATTTTCCCCAGACAATTTTTTTTGCTTTGAATTCATGTTGTAGAATGCATTTTCTGATGCCGTTAGAAATAGAGCTGATATTCGTATGACGGAAATATTTTTTTTTATCCACAAAAGTACTATGGCTTTGGGTTGGGTTGGGTTGTTTTACCTCTGAGCGGCACTTTTTTGCACACCATGGGCTAAATGGCCAGGTCACATGGACCCCGAAGACTCAGAGAAGGTTGGGGGAGGGGACCCACCGGAACAGCTGTTGGGAGACAGATGGTAGCCTCCCGTCAAGGCCATCCAGCGTGTTCTTTAACGTGCACAGGGTATGTCTCTCCCGCACACGGGGCCACGGCTTAACGTCCCATCAGACGGACGGCGGCCTTTCCAAGCCCATCGGTGTCCCCTACTGACATTGGGCAGGACTGAGAATTTTGCGGAGATAAATCTCAACGCTGACCCAGCTGGGACTCGAACCTGGGAACTACATACTATGGCTCTCATGGGGATATCAGTAACAGGAATTTATTATAGGTACCCATAACAATGTTTACATGTGTGAACAATTTCAATAACAAGTTTGGAGATACAAGTTAATTAAATAAATATTAAATCAATGTTCTCATAGCTTAATATCCATTGATTTTTACTTAACTTTTTAACGTTACATATTTGATTAACCCTTTCAGGACCATAAGGTTTCTAAGCGTAAATATTAATATGTAACTGTTTATTTTAGTTTGTTTAGACGTAAAATAAATAAAAATCATAAGAAAAATACATAACAATGTGTAGTTTTTTTGGAATTTTATGGGAAATATTTTTTCCAATGGACTATAAAGGTAACACAAATTATAGTTAGGCTTATTATGCAATGTCTTTTATTTATTGGATTATTAGAACAAAATGTTAACTAAAATAACACAAAATTATGAAATAAAATTGCTATACAAAATGATGCGCTAATTATGATATTCGGCGAAGCAATTTCTTTTGGTAGTGAGGCAAAGATGGCCATTGCACATAGTACATATATTATGCGTCCTGACAGTTCTGTTTTTGTTTTCTAAACGTTCCCGTTTACGTAATTGCGTTCGGCATACGTTCTATTTTGACATTCTGTATAAAAAATGCAGATAAGGTTATAATTAAATACGACAATCACCAATTTTAAAATGGGAAAAATGTTTCCCTTAGTCGTGAAAGGGTTAACTCCATTTGCCAAAACATTGAAAAATTTACGAACCAAAACAAAAAAAAACAAAACAATATAATGATTTTAAATTCAGCCTTTATTAGCAGTAATAATTTTTAAACATAAATCTTTATATTGTCGAGTGTCTCTTATAAATATTGTAACTAATTGTAAATCCCAATTGATCTTCAAACGTTTAGTGAGAAACAAATATAGTTTTCTATATTCTAAGATTTCCAAATTCTAATGTTCTATTGTCACTTACTGTTACTTTTTAATTTAAGCATACATCGAACTATAGGATTTGAGCACACTGCAAAGGGTTAGTAGTAGGAAAATACGTTTCTTCTCATGACAGAATGCAGGGCCGAATTAAGACCAGCTGATGCCCTAAGCACAGCCCAACAGTGGTGCCCCCCTCGGCCCTTCCACCGCTCTACTGACAAGACATTAAGACTCAATAAGTGCCGAAGATACTTATTGATGAAACTTTAGTCACTTACCATACCAAAGAAAGAGTTTTTTTAACAATTCAGATTAAAGTCGAACACGGCAGATAAAAGAAAATTACAAAAAATTCGACTAAAGTTGAGGTAAAGAAAGAGTTGAGAGTTAACCCTTTCAGGACCATAAGGTTTCTAAGAGTAAATATTAGTATGTAACTGTTTATTTTAGTTTGTTTAGACGTAAAATAAATAAAAATCATAAGAAAAATACATAATATTGTGTAGGTTTTTTGGAATTTTATGTGAAATATTTTTCCCAATGGACTATAAAGGTAACATAAATTATAGTTAGGCTTATTATGCAATGTCTTTTATTTATTGATTTATTATAACAAAATGTTAACTAAAATAATAACTTACCGAATAACATAAAACATGTGAGAAAACACAGTAATATATTATTACACGACACAATAAACTGATATAATAACAGAGTACAGCCCGCGAATGTTTTATCATTGGCGCCAACTGATTTGCCAGTTCTGTTTTTTTTTTCTAAACGTTCCCGTTTATGTAATTGCGTTCGGCATACGTTCTATTTTGACATTCTGTATTAAAAATGCAGATAAGGTTATAATTAAATACGACAATCACCAATTTTAAAATTGGGAAAAATGTTTCCCCTAGTCGTGAAAGGGTTAAGGGCATGATAACTAGGGGAAAAACTCTGTGGTGCCCCCCTTCCCTTGGTGCCTTAAGTACGTGCTTATTTTCTTAATGGTTAATCCAGCGTTGATAGAATGTCATAAGAAAGATAAGATTTAACTCCCTCATTGCAAATTCTTAATAATGTTGAAATGCCACCAGTTTCTGAAAGAAAAAAGAAAAGAACTTTGGAATAATTGAATTTTTTGAAACATTAGCAACATGTGGTTTCCAAGATGAGATTTATCTCCGCAAAACTCCCCGCCCTGCCCACGGTCAGTAGGGTACATCGATGGGCTTGGAAAGGCCGGAATCCGTCGTATGAGACGTTAAGCCGTGTCCCCGTGTACGGGAGAGCCATACCCTGTGCACGTTAAAGAACACATTGGATGGCTTTGACGGGAGGCTACCATCTGTCTCCCAACAGTTATTCCAGTGAGTCCCCTCCCTCAACCTTCTCTGATCCTTCGAGGTCTTTGTGATCTGGCCCATGGTGTGCAAAAAAATGCCTCTCAGAGGTAAAACAAATCAAAGGTTTCCAAGAAAATTGAATGTAGATGATTACTCCCAAACATTTTGTGGCATCAACTCCTTCAATTCAATCACAATAACAAATCCTTTTCCCTGAAATTTAACTTATGATATATAACTTTGTTACAAAGAAAAAGCATTTCTTATTAGAAAATGTTGAGAAACAGTTTGTTGATGTTAAAGCAGACTCTTAAATTGTTTAAATTGCAATTAATATTATGCTAAATTTTATGTTCATTGCCTGATTAAATTAAAGCATATCGTCTGCAAATGCAATTATTTTTCTTTTAAATTTAAACTTGCATGTATCATTTACAAATGCCAAGAATTAAAAATGACGCAATATTAAACTTCGTGGAACTCCAATATCAATAAATACTTCACTATTTAATATGTATTTTATTCTTATTAATTATTTTCTGTTTGATAAAAAAAGTTTAAAAAAATCGTGTCTATAAGTTAAATGTATTCCACTCTATTAGGTCGTAATATAATCTAAGCTTCCATATGACTCACTTTGAAAATTGAAATAATAATATTGAAACAATATATTGAAGAAATAAGTAGAATATAATTAAGCATTGTAAGCTAAGGAAACAACGCAAGTCGATTAAATTGGTTAAAAGAGTGCAGTAACAACAGAAAGATAGTTCTTTAATAAAATAAAGCATCAAGAAGGTAGCAGATGTTATAGATAAGAAATAAATATAATTACAATTATATATGCAATTGAAATGTATTGATAGTGTGGAAGAATATGTGAATACACTTTAGTATTTCGCGTAGATTTTATAAGAGTTTGCTCATTCTAAAATGTTCTGTGGCATCGATGTTTGGATTGTGTGTAGCTTAAACTCAAGAAAACATTTTCTTTGCGCAAAATGGGCTAAATGACCAGAATTGAGCTGGATAGGGTAAAAGTCTCTATTGGAAAGCTATTTAGTGATAAATGGAAGCTTCCCGGAAAAGGCCATCAAAATGTTTTTTAAACGTTTTGGGTACGGCTCTTCTGCACACAGCACTACGACTTAAGGTCCCAATGCCATAGAAGACGGTTTATAACAAGACCATCGCAACCATCTTTCTAACCAAGTGCAGAGAGAAATTCGCAGAGTTGGCTCAGCCGGTATTCCTATCAACATTAAGTACGCAAATCTCGTAATCTGCAGTTCCCAGTTCGAGTCCCAACTGTGCCAGCTTTGAGATTGATCTCCGCTAAAACCTCCATCCTGTGCTCGGTTATAAAGGGGATACCTATGAGCTTGGAAAGGCCATCATCCCTCAGATGTGTCGCAAAGCTGTGGCCCCTTCCATGTTCAGGTGAGCCATACCTTCTGCATATGGAAGATGCTTCGTTGTGCATATGAAAGAACATGCTCTTTCCCCAACCTTCTCAAAGATCTCGGGGTCCTTCTGACCAGGTCATTTAGCTCATTGTGTGCATTCAAAGGATAAATAAACAGCTCAAAGGTAGTTCAAGTTTATTTTAAACAGAATCCTGAGTAGGGGAAGTGTTAGTCTTTTCGAAGTTTGCGTTTTGCCATTCGTGTTCATGTAGATCACACAACAGAGAGCAAAGGACAATATGTAGGGAATGATATAATATATGGGAAGGAAAGATAAAAGACTCAAACCAATCAAACACACACGCACAAAAGCGATGGGGATAGTTTCGCTGGTAAAAAGAAAACAGATAAGAACTCAGTCAGAAAAACACTAAAACGAAAAATAAATGCTCAGAATTTTTAAGGTTGTTTTACCTCTGCTCGATTTTTTTTGTAGACAATTGGCTAAATGGGAAGGTCACAAGGACCCCGAGGGCTCAGAGACGTTTGGGGGGAAGGGAACCTATTGGACGACTGTTAGATGGTAACCTCCAAGTCAAGGCCATCCAGCGTGCACAGGGTTTGCTTTTAAAAAACACGCTGGTGCATGAGCCCACGACTTTACTTACTATCAGACGGACAGCGTCCTTTTTAGGCCCATCGGTATCTCTTATTGACCGATGGTAGGTGGCAAAATTGTTAAAAATAGATTACATTTTTCCCACATGGTTGTAGGTTCATCACGATTTACAAAAAATGCAACGTCTGGTTTGCTCTAAAAAAACTTCGGAATTTTTTCACTACTTAAATAGTTGGCAAATAAGCAAACACTGTACGTTTGGTCCAGTATTTTGTAATTCATTAATTTCATGATTTAAAAGTGTCATAGTTTAACAAAATGCCCCCCTACATCTTGTAAAGCATCATGGACATCATTAATCATAACAGTCCTGTTATAGTTGTAAACGATTATGCTACATTTGGCAAAATATTTAATATTTCATAGAGTAAAAAGTTGCATCTTGTCAAACACCTTGCAATTCGTGAATTAAAGGCGTTAACTGGCATAATAGGAGCGGGGTGGGTCAGTTGGTAGAGCGCCAGGCTTGTAATCTGCAGTTCCCAGGTTCAGATTTATCTCCGCAAAACCTCCCTCTCTGTAGGGGACGTCGATGGGCTTGAAAAGGCACCCGTCCGGCGAATGGGACGTTAACCTGTGTACGGTAAAGAACACGCTGGGTGGCCTTAAAGGGAGGTTACCATCTGTCTTCTAACAGCTGTCAGTGGGTCTCATTCATCCTGCTTTTTCTGAGCCCTCTGGTCCTTGTGACCTGGCCATTTAGCTCATTGTGTGTAAAAAAAAAGTGCGATTCAGAGGTAAAGCAGAAACACCCAACTGGTTTAGTTGTTAGCGAGCTAGCTACTGTTTCTTCAGTAGTTGAAACTTTGTGCGTTGTGTTAACTCTAACTGAGGCAGTGGTTATCAGTGACTTCGGTCTTAGTAGGGGTTCTTCTTCCTTGCCTGAGAAGGTCTTTATAAGTAGGGAGTGGCTTGTAGGATTTTTCTCTGTCGTCTGTGTTGCAAATTCCATGATATTTATAAGCTAGAAAACGTTATAAACCTTGCAAACTTCTAAAGTTGTATTGATAAAATAATTGCGTGTGATAGCAGTAAGGAAATACGTTACACTCTATAAAAAGCTTGACCTCCATTAATCATATAAATTAACCCTGCCATGGTGATAAAATGCACTACGTTTTGTGAATTATGTTGAGCTTAATTAAATAAACCACTTAACCTTGTTCTAGTCGTAAGCATCCAAATATATTCATCTCCTAAAGTATCTTGAAAATCACGAATCAAATACAACCCTGTCATAATTCCAAGTAAGTGAATACAACACATTTTGCAAAATATGTTGAGATTCATGAATTAAATTACTCAACGTTGTCACAGCTGTAAATAAGCAAATACGTTACATGACGTAAAATATATTGAAATTCATTTATCAAATAATCTAGCTCTCTCATAGGATCGAGAGACAAAAGGAAGATTATATTTTATAACGTAGCTTGCAGTTTGCTATTCAAATGATTTAGCTCCTGCCGTAGTTGTAAATAATCACTAAGTTACACCTGTTAAAATTTCTCGAACCTCATTAATCAAATGACTTATTCGTGTAGGGTTAACAACTGTACAAAGTACGCAATTACTTTACATTCTCCTAAAAAAAGGTCGTAAAATTTAAATGCATCGAAATACCTTCATGATCAATGCGATGAAGTGGGAAGAAAAATATCATTTTAAGATATTAAATATTTTGATATTGCAGACTAGATTCTATGTTCTTTGAAACATTACTAAATTTAAAAAAAAAAGAAATAAGAAATTCCACATTTTAAGTATTCCTGGAATTTCGGTATATCTATCCAAAGAAAATACATTTCCAGAACAGTCTCATAAAATCGGCGGTTTCCGATGATAACTACTGGAAAGACGTTCTACTTTATCATTACTTTATTATTTTTTATTCCCCCTCGGCTAAAACAATCATAACAGCCAGCTCTCCCCCTTTCTTCGCGTCATCGTTGTTCATTTTAGGTTCTACAGTTTTTCCTTTTTTTGAGTTAAAGTTTTAAGCTTGACAATAAATCTTTTCCCTCCTTGTATTTATGCTGATTTTCTAAGTTCAAGCACGTTTCTTGAAGTGCAGAATGGAGAGCGAAAATTTCTTGTTCCTTTATTACAGCTTCGGTTTGAATTATTCTGCTGACTTGGCAAGAAAAAAAAAGAGGCTTCTCCTGCATTTTATTGCAGCTAATAAATTAAGCGTATGTGTTTGCCCAACTGCAACATTTTCTGCGTTGAATGCAATAAGGTCTGTAATCTGACGTGAACTGCAACTTCGTCAGGCGTTCGTAGCAGATGTGTTTCCTCTACCCCCTCTTTATACTCTTCTTCTTTTTCATCTTTTCTGCTTTAGTGAATGCAAACGGAATAACTGCGCAACATCCGTCATGAGAGGCTTACAAAATCCTCCTATCTTCGCGAAATATTTCGCAAATAAAAAAAAAACATGTCTCTATATATATATGCTGAATAAAACAAGTTTCCTAACAACGGTCTGAACAGCAAGTCAAATGAAGGTAATGTAAGTGACCATTGTATTGGTTGTATTCATTTTTTTTTTCCTTAAAGGTTTTACTCTTCTCGGATATTACGATGGTCTCAGTTATCTGTAAGTGAATGTCTGCAGACGAATAAAGGAGGCAAATGATTCAACTTTCGCAACTTACTGTTCTCTTACATTATTTCTATTATTGAAGATGATATGAAATCATTTAGGGTTTACATCAACCATTCAATTCCTCTTTTTTTTCACTTCTATCTAACAAATAGGGGAAGTGATTTTTTTTAGAAATTTATTTCGGAAAGGGAACAAAATCTGTAACGGCCATTGGATCAATATAAAAAATACGTAACTAGAAAAATAACAAATTGCCTCAAGTGAATGAGGGAAGCTCGTTTTTAAAGAGACTGAAGCTTGCCATTTTCCAACTCAAACACTCTCTAACGGCAAAAATTTGAATTAACGGATTAGTAGAAAAATAGAAATAGTAAAATTTCATAATACAGAAATAATTCTGAAGAATATATATATATAAATTTAATAACACAGAAATAATTCTGTGAGAAAGAAGATATCTATAGGCTTTGTCGTGTCCCTGTAATTTATTTTTATTTTATTAGTTTTTTTGTCTGTATCTCTGTGATATGCGTTCTCTGAGCCTTCGGGGTGCATGTGACCTGGCCATATAGCCCATGGTATGCAAAAAAGTGCTGCTCAGAGGTAAAACACCCCAACAACCCAACCTCAGTTTTAGAAGTGTTTAGCAAAAATTTTAAAAATGCTTGAAATGTCCTCAAGTTTAATAATTTTTTGTCTCCATTACCCTTACTACCATTCTCAAAGATGGAAAGGAGAGATCAATCCCCTCTTTTATCGGGGGCCGGATATGCGTATTTACAGAGGTGTCTTATATGGGACTATAGCTCATTAGTCATCCTTCGTGGCCAAGCTGTGAATTTTCCATGTACAGTCGCTCAAAAAAGTATCCGAACGCAATAATTAATTACAGAATTCAGAAAAAATGCCTGGCAACGATTTTTTTAGAAATTAATGATCTGGCAACCTTCGTGTCACGTGGCACGAAGGTTGCCAGATCACTAATTTCTAAAAAAATCGTTGCCAGGCATTTTTTCTGAATTCTGTAATTAACCATAGTGTTTGGATACTTTTTTGAGCGACTGTAGGTGGTCATATTATTTTGATACTAGATCGTGTGGGCTCACTCACCGAAATATTGAGCGTGTGTGCAGTTACCGTTCACAGCAAACTGCACACGCTCCAGTTTGCTGTGAACGGTAACTGGAGCGTGTACAGTTGCAGTACACACTCCAGATATTTTTCCTGAATTCTGTAATCACGTGACATGAAGGTTGCCAGATCACTAATTTCTAAAAAAATCGTTGCCAGGCATTTTTTCTGAATTCTGTAATTAACCATAGCGTTCGGATACTTTTTTGAGCGACTGTACTCATGAAAGCCAGCGCACTAAATGGCTTTATGTTATCTCCCTCACTCCTCCTCTCTTTTAGTCGGAGGGGCTAAGGTATGAATCACCAAAAGAAGCGACGTGGAGATGCAGAAACAAACAAGCAGAAGGGGAGTGACTTTACGAACGGAGAAGTCACGTTCGTTTAGCGAATCCAAGTGACGTAGCTCTTTCTGAAAGGTCGTAAAGGAGCAAGGTTGGGTTTGTGTGAACCACGTTATATAGGCAGGGATTAAGTTATCCTCTCGCCCAGTCTCGAGGTCTGTAAAGCGATTCCTGTACGGGAAAATGCAGATTTTCATCTCATTAAGTTAATGCCTGCAAAAACAAGCAGCATTCAGGCTATGTTACGCTGATTGTAGAAAGTCTCCAAAGAATATGATTTTGAGCCATTTCATTCAACGGTTGTTTTTAACAAGGCAAACTACGTTTTGTGCTTGAAAGAAAAGAACAAGTTCCTTCTACCTAAACTGCTTTGAATGCATATATAAAGAAGCATTCCTCCTCTCCCCTCACCGACAAAACAAATATCAAATGTATTGAGCACGCTGCTATACGTGGCGTCAAGTCTTATTTCAAGGGCATCCAAACAAAATTTCAGTTTAATACTCTCCTAAAAGAACATGGATACACGCCTGGAGGCTTCTATCTGTTTCTAATAGCAATGTCGCAATATATATATTTCCCCCTTTCTTCTCTGAGTCCTCGTGACCTGGCCATTTAGCCCAGGGTTTGCAAAAAAGTGCCTAATATCAGGTGATTTAATTTGCCTAAAATTTAATTACAAGATATATATTTTTAAATAGCATAAAATAAAATTATTTATTTATTATAATTTTATTGAAATGTTTTTAAATATTTCAAAATTTGGAGAGAAATTAAAAAATATCTACCCACCAGTTTAATATTAACCCATGAAATTTAAATAAATTTCTAATCCATTTAAACTTAATTTTTCTGTTATTTCGCTGTTCTGGATCGGTATAATATAGGTAGCTTTGGTACACTGCAGACTCATTGGGCATTCCCAATAACACTGGGGGCGTGAGTGGCTCAGTCGGTAGCGCGCCAGGCTCGTAATCTGTAGTTCCCAGGTTCGAGTCCCAGCTGGGTCAGCGTTGAGATTTATCTCCGCAAAATTCCCCGCCCTGCCCACGGTCAGTAGGGGACACCGATGGGCTTGGAAAGGCCGCCGTCCGTCGGTTGGGATGTTAAGCCTTGGCCCCGTGTGCGGGAGAGCCATACCTTGTGCACGTTAAAGAACACGCTGGATGGCCTTGACGGGAGGCTACCATCTGTCTCCCAACAGCTGTTCCAGTGGGTCCCCTCCCCCAACGTTCTCTGAGCCTTCGGGGTCCATGTGACCTGGCCATTTAGCCCATGGTATGCAAAAAAGTGCCTCTCAGAGGTAAAACAACCCAAAAATCAACCCCAATTACACTGCATTTGCAACAGATTCAAGAGTTTCACTGCGAGAAAAAATCTGCAATTGGAGGAAAACCATATTGCATCTGACGAAAGAGCTTTCAAAAAAAAATTTTTTTTTTAGTTTCCATTTTAGCACCCTCTAACAGTGGAATTTCGAACTAACGGATGATTGTGAAAATGAAAATACTAATATTTTATTAGTACCCATAAAAATGGAAAATAATTTTTCTGTTACCTCTTAAAAGGGTTTTACCCTTTAAAAATTTGGTTTTCCACCCCTCCTAGGATTAATTGAGGTAACCTCTTAGTGACCTCTTGGCATTCTCACTGTGCCATGAAAATTTCAAATTTCTGAATTTGAATAGATCGTTCACAGTATTCGTTTCAAATTTTGTCATTTTCGCGAATTTTCCACCTTTAGAGGCCGCTATTAATGCTATTGGGATATTCGGAAAACGTGAAGCGTAATATATCATGAATACCCATCCAACCAAAAAAAAAAAGAATTTTTAATTTATCTCTAAATACTAAAAACTTAAATGTTTACACAAAGCAGACGTCCAGATTAAAACATTGACTCTTTCATTTTTGAAAATAAAATAAACAAAAGACGTTAGAAATCAACTTTTCGAAATGCGAAAGAGTTGGGTTGAGTTGTTTTACCTCTGAGCGGCACTTTTTTTGCACACAATGGGCTAAATGGCCAGGTCACATGGACCCCGAAGGCTCAGAGAAGGTTGGGGGAGGGGACCCACTGGAACAGCTGTTGGAAGACAGATGGTAGCCTCCCGTCAAGGCCATCCAGCGTGTTCTTTAACGTGCACAGGGTATGACTCTCCCGCACACGGAGCCACGGCTTAACGTCCCATCCGACGGACGGCGGCCTTTCCAAGCCCATCGGTGTCCCCTACTGACCGTGGGCAGGGCGGGGAATTTTGCGGAGATAAATCTCAACGCTGACCCAGCTGGGACTCGAACCTGGGAACTACAGATTACGAGCCTGGCGCGCTACCGACTGAGCCACCCCCGCCCCAAAAATGCGAAAGAACAAGAAAATCCATTTCACCACCCCAATGCAAACGACACAAATCCTGCCCTTCATTTGATACGAAGCGTGCCTCAACCACTACTGAAATGTTGTTGCTTTTTAAGAAAACAACAAACCCAACAAAGGAGATGAGATCTGGAGATATCAGGTTGGCGTCCTCATGTCTTCCTCCAAGCCAGTTTAATTTCGCTATGATAAAAGCCGATGCTGACACCTCGTGAGCGCAGTGGTTTGATAAATTACCGTGTTTATACGCTAAAGAACACCGAGTAGCCAATGATCACTTCAGCTCTCTGCAGCAACTCAGACGGTCAGTTACGGCAACGTTATCCCTTCATTAATTTTCACTTTCATCTCCAAATACTTCGGCGCCGCTTCCACGGTTTCCGGGGTAACACTAAAATGTTCGTTATCTGTCTCAAATTACTTTGTCTGGAGCACAAACAACAACTTATATCTGCTTAATTAAGAACTGGGACTAGCAGCTAATTTGGGCTTTTAACAGTCTCTTCGCTCGTCGCATTTTTGAGATGCTTTTGCTAAGTGCGCTTGGTGTGTGCTTAACAAATCGCTGAAGCAAAAGGTGACCACTCCTTGGAGAAATTTAATGTTATAAGCCAGCGGTTCTCTAACTGTGGTATGCGTAACCCTGGGGAGTATGCGAGAAAAATTCCGCGATGGCGGACGATGTATCTTCATAATGTTGTTAGAAGTTTGCGTTAGATAGCAGCCGAAGTAGCAAGTACAAGAAAACCTGATTCGGAATAAAGAAAGTTAATACTCTTCCTAATTGGTAAAAATTTCGCATTGTATAGAAAGATCGGGTTACTTTTCCTTCCCTGAGGGGGAGTGGGAGGGAATTAGGCTCAGTCGGTAATGCGCCACGTTCATAATCCGTTGTTCCCAAGTTCGAGACCCCACTGTCTCAGCATTGTGATTTATATCCGTTAAACTCCTACCCTGAAGACCGGTGATAAAGATAGATACCGATGGGCTTTGAAAGGCAGATGTCTGTTGGATGGGATGTAAAGCCGTGGTTCTGTGTTTAGAAGAGTCATATCCTGTCCGCGTTAAGCACACTCTGGATGGCTTTGATGGGAGGCTACCATCAGTCTCCAAACAGTTTCCAGTAGGTTCCCTTCTCCTAGACTTTTCTCAGCCCTCGGGGTCTTTGTCACCTGTCCATTTAGCCCATTGTATAACTACTCAGAGGTCACACTGCTCAGTGTTAATATAGAGAGCCAACACTACTTATAATATATTTTATATAGTATCATTCGTTGTGTGCCATGACGTACCACTCAGAGATAAAGCAACCCAACCCTATTATCTTCAACCTTATTATAAACAATCTTGGTTTAAACGGTCCCAGTTTCACCTTATTATAAACCTTATTATAAACGGTCCCAGTTTCACTACCATAGCACTTTTTTCAAAAGGCTAGCTGAACGTACCCGACACTGCCCGGGTGTAAATTTTAATATGTATATTCTTATTTTCACTGCACTAAAGGTAAATTTTGTAAGTAGCCCCCCCCCCCCCGACAATTTTGAACAAATTTTCGACAGGAAGAAATTTTCCCGGCGTTGACTTGGATCATCGTTGACGTCAGCGAGCTCTCTCATAGCCCGTGTCTGCGTAAGTTATCGAGTTTTTTATTTACGTTACCACAGATTTTGTCGTTCTATGACTCGTTTCTACACAAATTGTGACAGCTCGCGTCTCACTTTTAATCTTCATATTCTGTTGTTTCCTGCACTAAAGGTTAGTTTTGTGAGCATCCCGTCCGACATTTTATCAGTTTGAACACGAAGAATTTCCCTTTGTTGCAAAGGTCATTGCTTACCTGGCGCTCTCCCCGTGACAAACGATCGAGATATTTATTTCGTCAGATTTTGGCGTTCTGTAATTCCCGACGACGTACTTCACCGAAAGGTCCCAAATATCGTAGGCGGGTTCCCCATGCCAGACCCCATATTTGGTTAGAAAATCAAGTCCCTAGCTGCAATGGAACGCCTAAATATTACCTTTGAAAATGTGGGGAATCTGGCAACGGCAGAAGATTTAAATGTTATTTTAACTGTTTACTTTCAGAGTTAGGGAGCAGTAAATGGCAACAATAGATTTGACAGCGTTATCGTTTTCCATAGGAATAGCATAGTAAATATTATTGGTGCTAGCAAGCCCCCCTTTTGGACTTTCGACCTGCAATTTGGCACTGAACTCCGGACCACAACCAGCAACATTCTCTGAAAATTTGAAGCATATAGGTTGATTTTCTGATGAGTTATGGCTGCCACAGGCATATAGACACACAGACACCTTCCTTTATTATATAGATTACTAGAGTGCATATATATAGTAGAGTAGAGCAGTAGTGGCCATAGAGTATAATAGTAGTGGTCGTATAATGGTAGCGGCCGCAGATTGTAGTAGTTGCCATATAGTATATAGTGGTAGTAGTAAGAAAGAAAATGATAACATGTTCCATTTTTTTTCTACAACTAAAAACAGAATATGTTTCATCTTCTTGTTGTAAAAAAAAAACTTGCCAAGAAACTTTTATTTAAAAAAAAACTTACGTTGCACGAATTCCATCATTATTAAATGGAATTTATTTTCCTAAAAGTGGTGTCTTTTAACAGTTCAGAATTAAGTTAGTCTTTTTCTGAAGGTTCATATTTAATATCAAGCAAATCACAGTTGAATCAAGAATCACTGTGGACCATCAGGAATATATGTCATTTGAATTTGACAATTTCAGTACCATTCAGGTATTCTGTTTAATTATTAATATTCGTTCAGTAATTTTCATATTTTTAAACTTTTTTTCCAAAATATCAATATACTGTAGTTTTATATTGTTAATATTTCGAAATAAAATTTTTGATTAGAGGTAAAAAATGAGAACATTTTGTCTATATAAAAAAAGAGTTAGACTAGATTGAAAAAAGCTCTCTTTAAGAAAGAGACTTCCTTATTGATTTGAAAAAGAGCCAAATCATCATCATAATCTAATTAAAATTTTTTAAATCTTATAACTGTCTGAAGTCCTGATCTGGGCCTTGCAGTCAATTCAGTATAATATAATCAATTACCAAACTGAACAGAAAAGGTAACAAGTGCTGCCTCATCGAAATTTTACTCTATCCAATTACAATAACCAATTATACCATCTCTCTCACATTACTCAGTGTTAATATAAAGAGTCTCATTGCTTAAAATACCATTTATATAAAATCCATATCATATCATAATGTAATATAATATTCATATAATATCATAATATTATATAATATTGTACAATATCATAATATCATATAATATCCGTATAATATCATGTATCATATAATATTGATATTATTTCATAATATCATGTAATACCCATCATTTCATATAATAACATTACTGATTTATTTTGAATTAGTAAATTATCAGGTGTATTACACATTTCACGATCAGTCCCAAATTACCACGATTGACAATCAAAGCAATTTCGAAATTTACGAAGCCAGTAATCACAAGTCTTTTTAAACTCTTGAATTTTTTTAAATTTTGCCTTAGTAAAAGAATTTCATCTGTGCTACCCAACCACTTGCGAACACAGACTGTCATTAGGAAGATGCCAAGACCCGTATCTGAAATAGATAGAAATCCCCTGTAAGTATCGCAAGAAAAGCGATTATTTTCATTTCGAAAATTAGGTAAATAATATGTGTAGTAAAAAATACTTAGGAACAACAGCTTTATTATAAAAAATATTCAAGATTTAAGTCGACCATGTGACAATTAAAACATTCGTAGCTTTAAGCATTTCAGTAGTAATTTCATCAGAGCAAAATAAGGAAAAAGAAATTTTGCAATGTATAAGACTACATATTCATGTATTAATTACTAAGCAGGTCTTTTCTCTCATTAAAAAATAAGCATCAATTGCAATCAGGCTGAATTCAGCAGACTTCCTTAAAATACCACACATTACTAATAATTAGGAAAAATGCCATCAAAATTACTAAATTACTGTCACATTTAACATGGTCCCAAGACATATTTTATAATTAAATACATTTAGATCCACTAACACTTTAGGTGTTCATAGCCAGTGAAATCATTTTTAAAATTAAGTTTAAGTGGCCGTCATCTTAATTTGAAATTATGTTCTTCTCTTGTTCAGAATTAAATTCTGTTCTATTATGCATGCAAAACATAATCTCTGTGTTAGTTAACCAACGTACAGTTATTCAGGTGAGTTAGTAAAGTTACTTTCGCTTTAGTAAACTATTGAAACTGTCTTAGTGCTTGCATTATGAAAAATTAGAAACTTTAAGGTTACTTTTTCAATGCATGGCAGCATTTTATTTTAAGCAATCGTATAAGATCATATAAGAATCATAAAATAATCATTATTCATTAATGAATTTTTATTCGATATATCAATCAATATATCAAATCACATATCAATCATATAATAATTATTACATATACAGGATTTAAATAAATTTCTTGTCAATGAAAGGCGACCAGAATTTTGCTTTAAGTGTGTTAACTCAGTGAACATAGGACCAAATAAGTTACTCTCAATATACGGGGGTGGGTCGTATTTTATTTTAAGCAATCACATAGGGCTCAAATCAATTACTTCTTAATATACGAAGGAAGACATTTTATTTCACGCAATCACATAGGGCTCAAATCAGTTACTTCTTAATATAAGAAGAAGGCATTTTATTTTACGAAATCAATAAGGTTGAAATTAATTAATTCTTAATATAAGAAGGAAGGCATTTTATTCTGCGCAATCACATAGAGCTCAAATCATTTACTTATTAATATGCGAAGGAAGACATTTTATTACAAGCAATCACATAGGATTCCAATCAGTTATTTCTTAATATACAAAGGAAGCCATTTTATTCTGTGCACATAGGGTTCCAATCAGTAATTTCTTAATATACGAAGGGAGGCATTTTATTTTGTGCAATCACATAGGGCTCAAATCAGTTTTTTCTTAATATATTTATGAAGAAATGCATTTTATTATAAGCAATCACACAGGGCTCAAATCAGTTACTTTTCAATATACGGAGGAAGTCATTTTACTATTGGCAATCATATAGGGCTCAAATCAGTTATTTCTTAATATATGAATAAGGCATTTTATTTTAAGAAAGCATATAAGGGTTAAATCAGTTACTTCTTAATATATGAAGGAAGGCATTTTATTCTGAGCAATCGTATTAAGGCCAAATCAATTACTTCTTAATATATGGAGGACAGCATTTTACTTTATGCAATCATATCAGGGTCAAATCAGCTACATTTCAATATGTGGAGGATTGTATATTATTTTAAACTATCATACTGGGGCCAAATCATTTGCTTCTAAATATATGGAGGAGTACATTTTATTTTAAGAAATAATGAGCAAAATATATTCATTTACATTGTTGTTTTATTAATAATTGCATTCACGGCTGTCAGAATAGATTAATATCAATATGTATTGAACTTAAGACAAAATGTCTTAAGGGGTTCAAATCTGAGATATTTATTCACAGGTAAGTGAACATCTTTGTCTTAAGTTTAACATATATTTATATTAATTTGCATTATTATTTAAATGCTATACATACTTCTCATACGAAAATCTAAATTATATTTCTCTTGACTTTAGCTGATCCCAACCATATTCTCCACACTCGCGTGAGATCATTGTAATCAAACCAAGCTAGCAAATCCACAGTTCGTGCTAAGATTATGATACAAAATTTTGTTTGTGAGCCGAACAAAATGACACTCGCCGGTCGTGTGTATGAAATCCCTCCGTTCAAATTTTAAAGTAGCAGTACGGTTATAATTGTACAAAAGATTTTATGTTCACCAAACCACCCTGCCAAGGCTACCTTGATACCCTAGGCCTGGACAGCCGTTGACCAAAAGGAGAGTGGGAAGAAATTAAATATACACAAAAATGTAAGCAATTTAATTTCTCTTAAATTTAACTAAAATCTATTTGTTTTTAAGCCACGTAAAATAAAACGATTATTTATTATGACTGCATTGAAATATTTATGAATATCTTAAAATTACTTATCATATTTTTGAAAACTAATAGTTACCCGTGAATTTTAAAAACAAAGACATAAATTTGCTAAAATAGTTATATAATATATATTTGCAGCATTATGTTACTGCGACGTTTAGGCATGGTATGATTATAAGAAGATTTAACCCTATCAAGGCCCCTTTGATACACTAGACTAGGGATTCTGAACGTGGGGTACGCGGTAAAATTTTTCGGGGTACGCCGTGAGAACTCAAAAGTCGCTATATATATGTTATATATATTACGTTTCATTTTATTCCCATTGTTATACTATTACTATAGTTTTATCTATCCATACAAGGGGAACGCCAGTTACATACACATTTCCAGGGGGTACGTGAAGTATAAAAGGTTGAGAACCACTGCACTAGACTATGAGAAATTAAATATGCATAAAAATTTAAGTGATTTAGTTTGTCTAATATTTAATTTAAATCTCTTTATGTTTTTATGTTTAAACCGTATAAAATAGAATTATTTATTCGTTACGACTACAGTAAGATATTTATAAATATATGTTATTTTTTATATTTTTTCAAACGTAATAACTACCAGTAATATTTTAATTAAAATATTTTAATTTAAACCTCTATATCAGTAGTTTTCAAACTTTTATGCTTCACGTACTCCCTGGAAATGTGTATGTATCAGGCGTACCCCTTGTATTGTCTCCGCAAATATTCCCTGCCTGATGCCTGATGGCTGACCAATGGACTTGGAATGACCGCCGTCCGTCGGATGGGACGTTAAGCCTTGTCCCCGTGTACGGAAGAGCCATACCCTGTGCACGTTAAAGAACACGCTTGATGGCCTTGACGGCACGCTAAAGAACAGGCTTGATGGCCTTGACGGGAGACTACCATCTTTCTCCCAACAGCTGTTCAAATGGGTCCCCTCCCCCAACCTTCTCTGAGCCTTCGGGGTCCATGTGACCTGGCCATTTAGCCCATGGTGTGCAAAAAAGTGCCGCTCAGAAGTAAAACAACCCAACCAACCCCATGTATAGATAGATCAAACTATAGTTATAGTATAATAATGAGAATAAAATAAAACTTATATATATATATACACACATTAAATTTTGTATTCATAAATTTCATATATCGATAAACACAAAAAAATGACATTTTTTCACAGCAGTGTTGCCAACTTAGCCACTTTGTTAGATCTAGCGACTTTTGAGCTCTCACGGCGTACCACAAAAAATTTTACCACGTACCCCACGTTGAGAACCTCTGCTCTGTATAGCTGAAAATCAATTTCTCTTACTCCAAAAAATGATCATCGGATCGGTGATTCTCTATGCTTCACCCATATGGCCGAATACTACACCCACCAATATTCGTAAGATTCAGGTCTTACAGAACAAGATTTTGAGAATTGCGGTCGATGCATCTTGGTTTGTCACTAACAGACAACTCCATAAAGATCTGGGCATCGACTATGTATATATACACACATAAAAACTCACCTCAAAAAGAATTTTTGAGGCTGCAAGCAATAATACCAATGAGATTATTTCTTCTCTGATTCTTTACGATCATATTGATTTGAACAAGAGGCCTAAAACGGTAGCGTTATTTGAGGAGACCTACCCGTTTTAGTTTATTACACTAGTTTACTACTTTTTTTTTTTAGCTTTTCTTATGTTTGTCCTTAGTGGCCCAACTAAGGGTCGTTTACTTATATATTTTGTTCTTACTCATGCCAAATAGGCATATCTTTATGATGGAGGTGGTTAGGTGTAAAATTATTACCCGGTACATCGAATATGATTATACGATCATACTCCAATGTCCAGAATTGGTAGAATATAAGATGCTTTGATCACTGAGGCATGCCTCAGTGATTAAGAAGACACCAAAGAGCTTGGAAGGGCCGCCTTCAATGGGAGGGAACCTTAGGCATGGACCTGTGTGAATGAGCTATACACTGTGCGCTCATTAGCGTGCACAGGGTATAGTAATTCTTGTAGGGAAGCGTCCATGTGTCTCTTAAAAGGTGTGCAGTGGCCTTTTTCCCCAACTCTCTCTGAGTCTTTGCGATCTTTGTGACCTGGCTATTTAGCCCATTTGGTGCACAAAAGTGAATTATGCACACATTCTTCTTTCATTCTGGATAAATTCTTTCCATGGTTACGTTTTCAGTCGTTCTCATTTAACTCAACCACCCCAACCAGGGACCACTTAGCTACACCGGACTCTGGGCAGTCGCTGAAGTAAAGGGGGAAAAAGATGGGAAATGAAATATTAATAATGATTTAAGTCATTGATTTTTGTCTGATGTTTAATTACAAACAATTTGTTTTTAGTATCGCAAAATAAATGATTTTCTTTAGAAAATTATAAATATTTATGAATATTTAAAATTAATTATAGAATTTTTAAAAATAAATAACTACCAGTAGAGTTTTAAGAGGCTACATTAATTAAATAAATGAATTATTATGATTTTAGGTATCTAATAAATGCTTCTGCTAGTGCAATGTCTAGGACCAATATGATGTAGATGGCTCTGCCGAACCCCCTCCACCTCTTTGCCATTCTCTCCCGTAAACGAAAACTCCAGGCACTACAGGTGACTACTTCTCTTACTCTAACAAGACACGTAACGAAAACCTCAGCATTACTGAATCTTCAGATTTTATTTCTCCTTAGTAACAAACACTTACGGTCTCTCTCTCTCCCTCTGAGAGAGACCCGGATGTTACTTAATACACAGTGCGCAAGATGTATGTTTGTGTCCGTCAGTTTTCTTCTCTCCTCTTGCAAATGTTTTGGAGAAAGAACTGAAAATTCTCTCTTAGAAATCTAGCTGCCTCGGGAAGGTTTGCATTAATTAGATTAACAAAACTCCTACTGCTCTTTCCATAATTACTCGCTGAAAAGCCTTTTCCCCCTTTAGTGGTAAATGTTTTCCACGACACTGTTTTGCATTTCAAAGGCAGAACATGTTGCCTCGTTATTGCCGATGGAAATGGATGAAGCAGGCTGAACAGGGATGCGCAGAGACGGGTGGAAGGGGCAAGACGAAACTTCAACCTAATTATCTCCTGCAAACTGCTGGATGCATCTGAAGGAGAGCGCACGTTATATTAGCTTATGCAATGGACGGCTTCAAGTTTCTTTGTTCTTTTTTTCTCTCTTTTCTTACTTTTTTTTTGAGGGGGAGAGTTATTTTTTATTTCTCCTGATGCAGAAAAGCCAAGTTGGAAAAAAGGGGGAAGAAAAATTTTCTGTCTCTTTCGTCCTTTTCCGTTTTTCTGTGACTCACTACTACAAAGGCCTAAAATCATGGCCGTCATTATAAAGTCAATTAGGGCGAAATTATGGAGGAAACCTCCTGCGACAAAGGTAATCAGCATGACTCTACGTAAGAACAATCCAACTTGGCATAGTACTCTTTCGGGGAAACTGTATGTTGGGAGAAAAAAAACTACTATTCTTTGCAATTTATTTGCTCTTTTACTTCTCTGTATGCTCCAGAAAGGTAGGCAACAAAAGAAATTGGATTCGAATACGTTTTCATAAAGAACTTTTCTTGGGAAGTTTTTGGTAGATCCACTAAGACACAATAAAAGAAATTTTAATCAAAAGAAGTTTCTCCTAGCTGCTGTTTTATTAGAGAAAGAATTTTTAAGAGTTATAATGGTTTAGGTTTATTATGTGGTAAATAACATTCTTTAACTATATACATAACTGGGCGAATCTCTATGAATAGTTGGGGTTACACTGTGGAGTTATTTCACTCTGAATATTTAATTAGCTGTGAAAGTATTTTTTTCCTTGTCATCAACATCAATGTTTTGTCTGAATAGCAAGCAGTTAAATTTGTTAAATAATAGCTGCGGTGTCTTCTAGATTAGGGGTTCTCAATGTGGGGCACGCGGTAAAATTTTTTGGGGTACGCCGTGAGAGCTCAAAAAACGCTAGATCTAGTAAGTAAAAATAACCATTGTTATACTATAACTATAGTTTTATCTATCTATACAAGGGGTACTCCAATTACATACACATTTCCAGGGTGTACGTGAAGGATAAAAGGTTGAGAACCACTGTTCTAGATGAAATGGATCCGTACAGTGCACTAACTGAATATTTACATGTACAACCGTTCCTCGATTTAGGCGGTAGAAAGTTTCCGATAAATCACTGTGCAAATCGAAACCAACAATTTATTGGAAAAGGGAGATAGATTTCGTAACTATCCCTGTTATGAATAAAATGTGCATTGAAAGTTTTGTTCATTTCATTTGCAACAAATAGGACAGAAGAATCCTAGAAGCTATTCCTGGCTTTTACAGACTTTCTCATGCAAGGACATGTCCCACTTAAGACCGAAGTCACTCCTTCAGTTAGAGCTAACGCACAAAGTTTGTTACTGCCTGAAACAATCGCTACTTCCCCAACTATTAAGACGTATTAGCATTTAATGCATATTTATCTCAAATTTCAGTAATACGATACGCATTAATGTAATATTATTTTTAGTCAGATAAGCTTAGATTGATTTCTCATACATTTTTTTTTGGTCACGAAAATATGCCTTGTTAAAGTTGGTTGGTTGGTTGTTTTACCTCTGAGCGACACTTTTTTGCACACAATGGGCTAAATGGCAGGTCACAAAGACCCCGAAGCTCAGAGAAGGTTGGGGGAGGGGATCCACTGAAATGGCTGTTGGGAGACAGATGGTAGCCTCCCGTCAAGGCCATCCAGCGTGTTCTTTAACGTGCACAGGGGTATGGCTCTCTCGTACACGGCTTACCATCCCATTCGACTGAGGGCGGACTTTTCAAACCTATCAGTGTCCCTTATTGACTGTGAGCAGAGCGGGGAGTTTTTCGGAGATAAGTCGCAACGCTTGACCCAGCTGGAACTCGAACCTGGGAACTGCAGATTACGAGCCTGGCGCGCTACCCACTGAGCCACCCCCGCGCCCCTTGTTAAAGTAGAGGTATACTATCGAATATCAAGATGATATTCGAAAGAAGGATGTTTATGAACTGAATATAAATTAAAAATTAAGCAGTAGTAAATTTTCACAGGAAATGTCCTGTAGACATAGGATTCATGAAATAGTTGAAAAAAATTAATTTCGAGATCAGGGGGATTCGAACCCATGCTTCCCAGTTTCGTGCCTGATGTTCTGACCAATACGATGGCGTAGTGGTCATCACACCTGGCGTATATCTAGGAAACGTGGGTTCGAATCCCACTCACGGCATAACTAAAAATTAGTATTTAGATGATATTTTGTGAAACAGCTGAATAACTTCTTAAATAATTTTTTTTAATTAAAAAATGACTGAAGATAATTTAAAGATCGCAATCAATCAATTTCTCGATTTTCAATAATATCCGTTCTGTTCTTAAAGAATTATGGATGCTGAAACATTTCACAACTTTTCTCGTTCTGCAAAAAAAAACATTCCAAATTGGCGAAAATTAGCAGAATTCTTATCCATGCGTAAAAGTATTGTTGGTGAGTTAATTAAGTTTAGTGTAGCGGTTATTGCTGTTGTTATTATTTCTTTTATGAACTTTAAAGAGCAATTATTTAAACTGGCATCATTGCTGTTAAGTATTCAAATTTCTGTAATTCTTTAAATATCGAACGCATAGTGTTTGAAAATCGAGATTGAAATAGATTTGACTGAGATGTTAAACGAATATTTAGTCACACTTTTTCGTAAAAATATTATTTAAGAAGCTAACGAGATACAGGCCCGGATGTAGAAAAATATTAAAGTAGAGGAATAGGGGCAAATGACATTATCGAGCCGGGAAAAAGTTTAAAAGGAGGGTGAACAAGTGATTGGATTCCCATTGCAGTGTAACATTCCCCCACACCGTGGGGGAATGTTACGGGGAATGTTACACTGCAATGTGGGTTCTCCGTTTTAGAGCTCTTTAAAAATGTGTGGAATATGCCCCCATTAGCCCTGCTAGCATTCTCAAAGGGAGAAATCGTGAGCCCTTGCCACACCCACCCCCTCCAGATTAGATCTACCGTTCCCAGTTCTGTATCTAATTTACTATGGGCATAATATAGAGCTGTACCTAATACAATATACCGCTGAGTGTAATTGCATCGGCAATAAAGGCTTCTCTTGTTCATCAGAAAGAACTGGAGGACATTTTTGTTTCTTTGGATATATTGCGGAATTTAGAAGAGGCAATTGTATTTTTCTAGTTACATGATGATTTTCATTTAAATCTTCCCTTTTATATTTTTAATTTCTTATTAACAACTGCAAGAAACACACAAAAAAAAGAAAAGGAGCATCTCTGCGAACTGCACACAGTAGTGAGATAAAAGTTACAAGAAAGGCAAAGGAAACAAGAATAAACGAAAGACTAATGTTTGGTTAACATCTTTCTTTTCCTCAGATAAGCGAATCATCCACCTTGTTTGGGTGATCAACAATTCACGGAGCCTAATTTCATCCACAGATGCAGAAAGTCAGCGAAGGCGGGGACAGGATCGAGATGATTCCGAGAATTCTATGCACAACATTTGCTCAAATTCTATCCCTTGCTCTTAATGTTACCAGACTTGGCATTCTAATTCGTCCATTAATCACAAATAAAGGTAGCAGGAAAGCTGGAGAAGAGAACCACAAATTGCCATGGTTACCGCTGCCAGGCAACCGGGTGATATGAGGCAGAAAACAGTTGATAAAGCGACGGCCTGAGAGCGGTGTGCTCAAGGCAGTTAAGCCATTAGTGTGCAGACTTTTGCGTAATATCCATCAAAATGACAAATGCCGATTACGCTTCGGACCAGATAAAGCTGTGTGCCTCCGTTTTTGTCGATCATTAAGCTCCGCTTGTTTTTTTATGGGGGCACCAACTACTGCTGATAACTTGGACTGTAAGTTCAGTGTGACATTGGCGTGGCTCAAATCGTATCCGTACGTACATTCACCCGTACATAGTACTGATGGTTATCAAGATCGGGCTTATTGCTACTGGTATAACGGTGTCTTAGTATCTCCTAAATATGCGTTCACTTATAAAAGATTACTGCTTAGGAATTACAGCATCTTTTACTTAGTTTAAGAGTTGTGGCTTCGATTTTTATTTGAAGATGCAAGAAGACAATGCATATCAGTGTTTCGGAAAGGAGTATTTTAAGAAACAGATGTATAGAGGCGCAGTCTGATCTAGGAAGGGGGGAAATGGGCCGTGCCCAAGGTCACCTTGATACACTAGGCCTGGACAGCCGTTAAACAAAAGGAGGGAAAGAAGAGCAAAATTATATATGCATAAAATTTGAAAAAAAAATATCAGATTAATCTTATTAATCTGATATTATTATAATTTTTTAAATTTTATTATATGAATAAAAATAGATTTTTCAAATGTACGTGAACTATTTTTAATGTGTTTTTTTTGTACCCGAACCGAATTTCAAATATACGCCAGAGTTAAGACCAAAGTTTAGCTACCGCGAACGTTATAATAACTGAAATTTGTTAGTTATCTATGTCAATGTTAATAATGAGAACAGAAAGACAGCTGACACAGCCAAGGATGTTCTAGGAAGTCGCCTTGTCCACAAATGCTACATTTTTAACCACGCTTGCATTATGATGTGGGTTAAATTATTTGAATCATGTGAATTTTAAAAAGTGAAATAATCCCTGGAACCATGAAGGAGAAGAGGAAGATGAGGAGAAGAAGCTTGAGATTATCTCAAGGATTGAGGCCGTTGAAAGTTCATCGGCCATAGGGCGTACATTTGAAGTTAACGAATCCACTGTGTGCACCTCAAAGAAGGCGGACATAAAACATATGTGCGATTGTTTTGTAAATTTTTTTAATTTTTCTATTTCTATTGTATGTACCTTTTACAAAAATGTAGTGAACTCATTTCTTCTAAACCTTTATTTTTTTATCCCTTTTTATTTGTATTACTTGACGCAATTTACATAAATAATTAGATTTATAAAAAGTATCTAGATGTAATTGCAAGCGATCCCGGACTTAACCAATTATTTTCAATTGTTTCTTAACCTCCGTTTGCGCGAATTTAATGTGTGCGAAATTTTTGGAGAACGGAACTCTCGCGTACAGTCGCTCAAAAAAATATCCGAACACAATGGTTGATTACAGAATTCAGAAAAAAAAATCTGGTAACTTTTTTTAGAATTAGTGATCTGGCAACCTTCGTGTACGTACATTGTGTTCGGATATTTTTTGAGCGACTGCACATGGAAGGTTGAGTGTAATCATGTATGTAAAAATTAATTGTTTTCCTAGTCCAGTTTTGGTGCCCAGGTCTGGTATTAATATAATAGGCTTTGCCATGCTCCCCTCCCCTTTTGAAAATGCTAGTAACTGGAACGGGGGAGAAAAGGATTGGGTTGGGTTGTTTTACCTCTGAGCGGCACTTTTTTGCACACCATGGGCTAAATGGCCAGGTGACATGGACCCCGAAGGCTTAGAGAAGGTTGGGGGAGAGAACCCACTGGAACAGCTGTTGGGAGACAGATGGTAGCCTCCCGTCAAGGCCATCCAGCGTGTTCTTTAACGTGCACAGGGTATGGCTCTCTCGTACACGGCTTAACGTCCCGTCCGACGGACGGCGGCCTTTCCAAGCCCATCGGTGTCCCTTACTGACCGTGGGCAGGGGGGGAATTTTGCGAAGATAAATCTCAACGCTGACCCAGCTGGGACTCGAACCTGGGAACTACAGATTATGAGCCTGGCGCCCTACCGACTGAGCCACCCCCGCCCCAGGAGAAAAGGATATTAAAAATATTATTATATAATAGGAATAATTCTGAAATGTTGGACACACATTTCTTGTACGCCTGAGATGTGACATCGAAATTTTCAGTTCCCTGTGGTTAGGCAGCTGCTTGAGCGATCGGTGTCAAATTTGGTGTGTTGGTCCATCTCAGGCCTAAACGTGTTGAGTTAAAAGAGCGGGTTGTCCGCTGGCGAGAGTCAGGAGTAATCCCTTTATAAGTGTCCGAAATTTAAGGGGGCGCTGTGATCACATAGCTTGCGAATGGAATAGTATGTTGTCGATGAGAAAAGGTGTGATTGAGGTTAACGTTACGCGCCAAACTTTTGGTGGGGTTTTTATTAGTATAAATACACTACACATATTTTTGAATAATATGTTTAAAAAAATTAAAAAGCAGGGGAAATATCTTATACTGGAACGGTGTTCCGGCTCAATCTTGGCTCTTTCATTTTGATCATTTAGACCCTATCTTTCACTCCTCACCCTTAACCATATAATTTTTTTTCTAGATGCGGGTCTGCACAAAGAATTTTTGTGTTAAAGCTCTTTACTTTAGGATTATTTTTTGCAGATGAATATGCAGTTTAAAATTGCTTTTTTTTCCCATTTTTTTTTTACTTCTAAGTGTAAATTCTAGAAGGTTTTGCAAATTAATTTTATATATTCCTCAGTTTTGTATATTCGTTTAAAATTACCTTCAACACCTTACTCATACCCCTTCCCCCAACCTTCTCTGAGATCTTGGGGTCCTTGTGATCTGGCCATTTAGCCCGTCGTTATGTACAAAAATCAAATTGCCGCTTACAGGTAAACCAACACAATCCAACGTTGCGGGATAACTCCCGAAAAATGAATGATAGGTTAAATCATCTGCCTCTGAAAATTTCTTATGAATAAATGCATTATATTACAAAGCACTGAGCACTTAATAACATAAATTAAAAGGTATCATCCTGCAATCTATATTTATAAGAGCGGTGTCTGTGTGTTTGCCAGGGCGTTATATTAACATTTATTGTGTGGGCAGCTGTCTTTCTTCTCTGACATGCTGATACAATTTATGGCAGTTTTCCAATTTACCGCTTTGTGCATTGTTGAAAAAACTTAATTACTACAGAAATTGTTGGAAATGTTTCCTCTCTTTTTTTGAAACGTTTTCTATTGTAACTCCCAGAAACATAACTATGCGATCAGAAATTTCTCCTGTTTCCCATTTTCCACTCCGTGTGGACTTAAAAAAACCGAATTCTGTATCTTTGATAGAACCTACAGGGGTTTATCAAAAAAAAAAAAAAATGGAATCACATACTGTTTGTAGAGGACATTTTATTAATAAGCTGTAGGACCACCTCGGGCGTTCAGAACAGACGCAATTTAACGTGGAATAGACTTGTACAAGTCATGCACATACGGTATTGGAATGTGGGACCATTCTTCCTGTAAAATATGGCCTAATTGTTCCAGTGATGCTGGAGGTAGAAAGTATGATCTGACCTTGAGCTCCAGATATTCCCACAAATGTTCAATGATATTGAGGTCTGTAGATTGAGGGGGCCCCTAAGGGTAAACATAAAACACAATCAAATAGATGTAAATATCATGCACAAGAGATCTATATCGAGAAGCTTTCTTGAGAGAAAGCCATCATTTTAGGTCTCTTGACCTTATTAAGAACTTCATGATCATAACATAATAAAGAAGAAATAATCTTGTTATAATTATTTTTAACAGCCTCAAAACACTTTCTTGAGATATGTTTGATATGAGTATATATGTGGTTGACGCCTAAATCCCCGTGAAGCCATTTTGTTAGTAACAAACCAGGGGACATCGACCGCAGATCTAAATCTTTTGTTTTGTAAGATTTTAATCTTAAGTTATTCGTTGAGGTTGTATTCGCCCAGATTGGGGAAGCATAAGTTATTGTAGGACGAATGATCGTATTGTGCAATAAGAGTTTGTGGTCAATCTTCAAGACAGCATTTTTCCGAAGGAGAGGTCCTAGCTGACATCTCACTGCATTATCTTTTGTGATAATTTCATGTATGTGAGGGTCCCATTTGATCCTGTGGTGTAGGGTTATATCTAAATATATAACAGTTTTCTGCCATTAAATTGATTTATATGAGAAATTTACGCACTTTGAAAGTATAAACTGCAAAGGATAGCAGTACTCTTCTCAGTGTTAAACCTTATTTTCAATTTATCTAATAGCCTTCCATTTCGTCTAGGCTCCCCTGCAATCTGTCAATAGCAAACGAGGGGCCCATCGAAGGGAAAGGAAGGCGACATCATCAGCATATTGAGCAAGCAGAACTCGGTTAAAAGAAGGCATATCGAAAAGGTTGGGTTGTTTTACCTCTGAGCGGCACTTTTTTTGCACACAATGGGCTAAATGGCCAGGTCACATGGACATCAAAGGCTCAGAGAAGGTTGGGGGAGGGGGCCCACTGGAACAGCTGTTGGCAGACAGATGGTAGCCTCCCGTTAAGGTCATCCAGCGTGTTCTTTAACGTGCACAGGGTATGGCTCTCCCACACACGGGGGTACGGCTTAACGTCCCATCCGACGGACGGCGACCTTTCCAAGCCCATCGGTGTCCCCTACTGACCGTGGCAGGGCGGGGAATTTTGCGGATATCGTAAAGGTAAAGTGAGAAGAGAGAAGGGCCTAGGAGAGAGCTTTGAGGTACTCCAGCGGCCATTTCTCTCTTTGTAGGTAGAGAAGTTTTCATTTGAACTTGGAATGTTCTATTTGACAAATATGACTGTAAAATACTGGTGAGACCCGAGTGAACATCCATCTTAATTAACTTGTAAATCAAACCATCCATCCAGACGCGGTCAAAGGTTTTGGCCACGTCTAGAAAGACAGCAGCAACTGTTTCTTTCTTATTCAAAGATTAGGTGATTTTCTCCATCACTCTGAGAATTTGATGCTCAGTTGATCTGTTTCGCCTGAAACCAAACTGGGTTTCAGGTAAGACAGGGTGCAGGGAGAGAAAATCGTCCAATCTCGTCAGAACGATTCGCTCAAACAGCTTTCCCAAGCAAGAGAGCAAGCTGATTGGGCGATAACTTTGGGGGAAAGAAGGATCTTTTCCTGGCTTATGTATAAGCAGAACAAAGGCATTCTTCCATATGCAAAATATACAAATATATACATGCAAAGGCATTCTTCCCATGTCTGCCTCATATCATTTCTGTTTAACGTTAATTGTTCTTTATAAAAAAAAAAAATTCTGATTTTTCGCTCTAACTGAATTGCGCAGATTTTCATACCTATCAATTTTTGTGTTATTTTTATACGCTCCATTAAATTGATAATATCCATTGTGATCCACAGTTTGGTCACATTACGGTTATTTAGATGTTCTAAAATTTTATGCGGTTTTATATTTTTCCTTAAAATTTCAATGTATTTATTTTTAAAGAAATTACAACAATCGGTATTTTTGTTTGTGTTCGATGAGTTTTTGTTATATTTAGACTAGTACAGTCGGTCAAAAAGTATCCGAACACTGTGATTGATTACAGAATTCAGAAAAAATATCTGGCAACGAATGTTTTAGAAATTAGTGATCTGGCAACCTTCGTGACACGTGACACGAAGGTTGCCAGATCACTGATTTCTAAAAAAATCGTTGCCAGATTTTTTTCTGAATTCTGTAATCAACCATAGTGTTCGGATACTTTTTTGAGCGACTGTACATTAGGATTATTTCCCTTTCCATATTTTTATGCTCATAATACCGTTAATTCCGTTGTTTTGATATCGGTTGCGACTTATCCATATAGTTTCTCATCTTTTGATCAAAATAATATAGTAGCTAGCTCCCAAACCACTAAAGTAAGTCAAGGTCAGATTAAAATCTCAAGACTTCAGATGCAAGTGCAGCACTTCTGAAAAACCATAGACCAGTATATTATTAGTAACCTTTTCGATTCACTTCCTAATAGTATTGGTGCTTGTATTGCTGCAAAGTCAGTTACACCTCGCATTGATGTTACCCTAACATCGATCTATTTGCCTCACTAAACAAGCTGCAAATGCGATCATTTACTACGACCTACATTTCATTATGTCAGTTTGTATCGTACACAAGTCATTCGTTCTGGGCGGGACAGTTTTTTTCACGGGTATGTATTATCTGATAACATTTGCGCATGTGCGTCCCGTTACCTGGTCACTTTCCTCACACTACGGGGCCAACTAACTAATTACTATCTTTTCGATTATTTTCAACCTTACCATCAACCTCTATGTCTCTGTGGCACAAGCGATCTACATTAGATTAGGCTTGGGCCATAAGATGCCTTTCCATAGCAAAAGCCGACATTGCCTTTCCTATCCTAGTCAGGTTTTCTTCCTATTGTCTGGTGACAAATCTGATACTCTCCATTGTTGCCGTGCCGTTATTCCTTGGGCAATTATGAGTCCTTGGACATCTTTCTCCGGCGTGGTTTGTCCAATTTGCTTGATTGTTTTGGTATGGTTACTTTTGCTTGGTTGTTTTGGTTATGTATTTTCAATATATAATCCGTAATCCTCCGATGAATCTGTAATCCTCCCAGAACACATTTCTGGTAAAGTTTATATCACTGAGACCTCTCAGTGATATAAACTTTACCAGAAATGTGTTGTGGGAGGATTACAGAAAAGTGCAGGCAGTTCTCATTAAAGGAAAGGGATACCACGCTCAAATTACACAGCCTTCAAAATCTGAGTGCCAAAAGATATATATATGATCAAGAAATGACGAACATTGATGACATGGAGCAAATATGTCGTCATAGACCTAAGAAGCCTCTACGTAACATTTCTACAAATGTCACGCAATGATGTGGTCTTTGCTGTAATATTCAGCTGAACGTTACAGCAAAGAACTAAAAAGAGAGAAAAACTAGAGAAACTAAAAAGGATTAAATTAATAGCAGACAGAAAAACTAAAATAATTAAACTAATAGAGGACAGAGAGACTAAAAATATTAAACTGATAGAGGACAGAGAAACTAAAAATGATTAAAACTAACAGAAGACAGATAAACTAAAAATGATGAACATAATAGAGGACAGAAAAACTAAAAGAATTAAAAAAAGGACAAAGAAACTAAAAAAAATTAAACTAATAGAGAACAGAAAAACGAAAAAGAAAAAAAAAAAGATTAAACTAATAGATAACAGAGAAACTAAAAAGATTAAACTGATTAATAACAGAGAAAGTAAAAAGAATATTGTATTTTCTTTTATCTATTTTTTTCTTATTCTATATCGTGGCACTTAAGTTGCAAAATGAACCTGATTACAACCGTGACTTTCAGACAACAGACAGTTTGAAAAATAGGTTATCAGATGTGCTGACTATTTTAAGGTAACATTTTTTGTAATTCACATAAATTTAAGATCACTGAGGAAAAACTGGGATTCCCTTATGGTACAGTCGCTCAAAAAAGTATCCGAACACTACGGTTGATTACAGAATTAAGAAAAAATATCTGGCAACGATTTTTTTAGAAAGAGTGATCTGGCAACTTTCGTGTCACGTGACACGAAAGTTGCCAGATCACTATTTCTAAAAAAAATCGTTGCCAGATAATTTTTTTTAATTCTGTAATCAACCGTAGTGTTCGGATACTTTTTTGAGCGACTGTACATATTGGAAATATATTGTATAAACTTGACGTAATTATTACAACAGAGAGTAATATTAGCGTCCATGAAAACGATTTATACACAATTAATGGTTTCATAAAATTAAATTCAAATATTTTTGATCAAACAGGCAGGGGGGGTGATAATATATTATGGAAATAATTTAAGTTGTACATTCATCAACGGATCTATTGTCCCAGCTGAAACTTTACAAATCTCTAAAGAAATTCAATGATAAATTTCGTATTATTGCAATACATAGATCCCCTATCTCTGATTTGAAGATTTTTCTTCAAAATTAAAAAAATTGCCTTAAAGAAAATCAGATTCTGAATGATGTGCTTTTAATTGGGGATTTTAATATCGATGTAAAAAATCCGCATAAATCTGGGGTAGAGGAATATAGATATATTATAACAGATTTTGGTTATGATCAAGTGATAAACGATTATACAAAAGTGGAAATCAGAAACGATCAGTTGACCCGCACGATCAGTTGACCGCAGTATCGATCATGTAGTTGTAAAAAAATAATTTACCTTTACTCACAGCAGCATGTACGCAGAAAGTAGCAGAATCATAATGGTAATGTATGGTTTCAACGATTCACATTCTAATGAATCAACCACTATTGAGCTGGGCAATAAAATAAGTGAACATGATTTCGCCTGTGATGAGAATATCATTGGGAAAATATTACTGGATATAAATTGGGATGATTTATCAAAATCAACAAATAATCGTGAAATCTTATGCAAGAAAATTTATGACGCGTTCCATAATATTTACAATGAAGCGAAATATACGTGCACAGAAAAGATGAAAAAGAAAAAAAAAAACTAGACAAAATATGGATCAATAATTCAATCAAAAATGAAATGACTATTAGGGATAAATTGTTGAAAAAATACATTAATAACAAAGATAAGAAGTCGTACAAAGATGACTATACCTCAGCTAGAAACAAGGTCAATAACCTGATTAGGAATGCAAAAAAAGAACATTATTTTCAGGTTATTTTTTTTTTAAATGCTACTGGTAATACTAAAAAACACGTAATTACATTAATGAAATTACTAGCGTAAGCATCAAAAGAAATACCGATGATGTAATCTTGAAGAGTATGTGAAGAGATTTGGCAATTAGTCAAATCGTACAGAATTTTCGTAAACATTTCATTACATCTGTGTCTGATCTAAAGTGAAAAAATCCTATCCAATGTGACTTTTCAGATATCATTACATCCAGTACACAGAATCGATGTATTTTCAATATATATATATAGACAAAACTGATGTGTTCAAAGTAATCAAAGAAATGAGCCCTCAGCAATCAGCTGGTATTGATGATATACATATAAAACATATAAAAATCTGTAATGAAGAAATTTCAAATACTATAGGTAAACTAATAAACCTAATATTTGATCAAGCTTATATCCCAACCATGCTTAAAACTTCTATAATAAACAATTTATAAATCTGGAAAAAAATGCGATATTAAAATTTACAGTCCTATTGCTATATTGCCAACAATTGAGAAAATTATGGACAGATACGTAGCTGATAAAATCTATATCTATAGAAAGTGGAAACCGCCAGTGGAAATGTTTCAGAACCACTGGTTGAACTCTAAATTCTCGATGAGGCGATTTGTTGGGGAAAATTAAATCAAAAATGTTCTCACGGTTTTTGTTTCTCTTTTTCCAATTTAGGTGTTGCTATCGAGTGAATCGGGTATAAAATTAGGCACGTGAAATTCGGTTGGTTGGTTGGTTGTTTTACCTCTGAGCGGCACTTTTTTGCACATACTGGGCTAAATCGCCCGGTCACATGGACCCCGAAGGCTCAGAGGTAGTTGGGGAGGGGACCCACTGGAACAGCTGTTGGGAGACAGATGGTAGCCTCCCATCAAGGCCATCAGCGTGTTCTTTAACGTGCACAGGGTATGGCTCTCCCGCACACGGGGCCACGGCTTAACGTCCCATCCGACGGACGGCGGCCTTTTCAAGCCCGTCGTTGTCCCCTACTGACCGGGGGTAGGGCGGGGAGTTTTGCAAGATAAAACTCAATGCTGACCTAACTGGGACTCGAACCTGGGAACTACAGATTACGAGCCTGGCGCGCTACCGACTGAGCCCCCCTCTCCCCGCCCCCGTGAAATTCGATTTACGCCACAAAGTTATGAGGTTGGAGGATTAGAAATGTATGTTTTGCTAGGCAGCCATTTGATACTGAATTAAATATAATTAAATGTTCACTTACCGTGGCATCGTATGAAAAAGACGAATGAGGCAGCCGATAGAGTGAAGTCACTGACGAACACTGTCAGATATTTCTGGTTTCCCTGATAGTTAATCAATAGCATCAACTAAATGCTGTACATGTCATGATGTATTGTGGTAAGTTTCTGCCTCTTTTAGGAATATAAGAGTAAAGCGGCAGATGCTTTTCTGTACTAGACCTGGACAGTATAGTAGCAGAGTAATTTATATTTATTTCAATTAACTTTTTTAACACACAACTGGTAGTTATTTATTTTTAAAATTTGTCTATTAATATTTTAATATAATTTTTAAAATAAAGTAATAATTAATATATTACTTTATTTTTACCGTTTAAAAATAAATAACTTGTAGTTAAATTTTATAAAAATAAAAATACTTAAATTTTTTAAGAATATCATATTTATTTCCTTATTTCCTTTATTTTCCCTCTTGTTAACGACTGTTCGAGCTCGGTGTATCAAGGTGACCTTACTCATACACAGACGACAGCATTATTAAATGAACGGGCCTATGAATAAGAGAGTAGGGAATCGTCGTTCCAATTGAATCAGTACATACTGGCCATACACATGAATCTCAAGTGTGGCAATAGTCGTATTTACAACAGTAGCTAGGATATGGCAAATTTTAAGCAGCTATCAAAGTCGAAGTGTGGTGGTGGATGTTTTCATCTCAAAATTAATACTTCCTATGACTTATTAAAGGCATTCTCAACTTCTCCTAGGAATGATTACTACAAGGAATTAACTAATAGCCCGTAACCTCCTCTTTTTCAATACTCTCATGTTTAAAAATTAAAAGTAAATACGTATATTAAAATATTACGGAGTCTATCTTTTAAATTCAGTTACCTCCAAAATTCTAATTTACTATTTTCCTCGCCACTTCTCCTTGGCAGAGATGGAAAGGGGAATGGAGAGGGGAATTATTTTCTCCCCTTTCTACCCTTCCTTTGTCACCTTTCATGCCAGATAAAATAATACCTCCTAACCTTAAGTAGAATTCTTTAAATTTCCTTCTATATTCATAATATACATCTTCAGTGGAAACAGCATTTACTTAAATAAAAAAGATAAAAAACCTTAAAAGAAACTAATAATATATTCCCATTTGTGCTGCCTGATCACTTTGGAACTCGCCTAAAAATTTACTAAAGAGTAGAAAAAACACCTGTTTTCCCCATGTATAATTTCAACTGGTAAGCGCAAAAAAGTCCTTCTTAGGACTAAACCTATAACATTGAAATATTTCACGCCAGCCTTACTTTCGCATTCTCACAAAAAAGTCCCTTCTCAGGACTCAACATCTACACTACATATGAAGATCCAACACGAACAATATCACTTTTTATAACATTGAAATATTTCACGCCAACCTTACTTTCGCATTCTCACAAAAAAGTCCCTTCTCAGGACTCAACATCTACACTACATATGAAGATCCAACACGAACAATATCACTTTTTATAACATTGAAATATTTCACGCCAACCTTACTTTCGCATTCTCACAAAAAAGTCCATTCTCAGGACTCAATATCTACACTACATATGAAGATCCAACACGAACAATATCACTTTTTATAACATTGAAATATTTCACGCCAGCCTTACTTTCACATGCTCACAAAAAAGTCCATTCTCAGGACTCAATATCTACACTACATATGAAGATCCAACACGAACAATATCACTTTTTATAACATTGAAATATTTCACGCCAGCCTTACTTTCACATGCTCACAAAAAAGTCCCTTCTCAGGACTCAACATCTACACTACATATGAAGATCCAACACGAACAATATCACTTTTTATAACATTGAAATATTTCACGCCAACCTTACTTTCGCATTCTCACAAAAAAGTCCCTTCTCAGGACTCAACATCTACACTACATATGAAGATCCAACACGAACAATATCACTTTTTATAACATTGAAATATTTCACGCCAACCTTACTTTCACATGCTCACAAAAAAGTCCCTTCTCAGGACTCAACATCTACACTACATATGAAGATCCAACACGAACAATATCACTTTTTATAACATTGAAATATTTCACGCCAACCTTACTTTCGCATTCTCACAAAAAAGTCCATTCTCAGGACTCAATATCTACACTACATATGAAGATCCAACACGAACAATATCACTTTTTATAACATTGAAATATTTCACGCCAGCCTTACTTTCACATGCTCACAAAAAAGTCCCTTCTCAGGACTCAACATCTACACTACATATGAAGATCCAACACGAACAATATCACTTTTTATAACATTGAAATATTTCACGCCAACCTTACTTTCGCATTCTCACAAAAAAGTCCCTTCTCAGGACTCAACATCTACACTACATATGAAGATCCAACACGAACAATATCACTTTTTATAACATTGAAATATTTCACGCCAACCTTACTTTCACATGCTCACAAAAAAGTCCATTCTCAGGACTCAACATCTACACTACATATGAAGATCCAACACGAACAATATCACTTTTTATAACATTGAAATATTTCACGCCAACCTTACTTTCGCATTCTCACAAAAAAGTCCCTTCTCAGGACTCAACATCTACACTACATATGAAGATCCAACACGAACAATATCACTTTTTATAACATTGAAATATTTCACGCCAACCTTACTTTCACATGCTCACAAAAAAGTCCCTTCTCAGGACTCAACATCTACACTACATATGAAGATCCAACACGAACAATATCACTTTTTATAACATTGAAATATTTCACGCCAACCTTACTTTCGCATTCTCACAAAAAAGTCCATTCTCAGGACTCAATATCTACACTACATATGAAGATCCAACACGAACAATATCACTTTTTATAACATTGAAATATTTCACGCCAACCTTACTTTCGCATTCTCACAAAAATGTCCCTTCTCAGGACTCAACATCTACACTACATATGAAGATCCAACACGAACAATATCACTTTTTATAACATTGAAATATTTCACGCCAACCTTACTTTCACATGCTCACAAAAAAGTCCATTCTCAGGACTCAACATCTACACTACATATGAAGATCCAACACGAACAATATCACTTTTTATAACATTGAAATATTTCACGCCAACCTTACTTTCGCATTCTCACAAAAAAGTCCCTTCTCAGGACTCAACATCTACACTACATATGAAGATCCAACACGAACAATATCACTTTTTATAACATTGAAATATTTCACGCCAACCTTACTTTCACATGCTCACAAAAAAGTCCATTCTCAGGACTCAACATCTACACTACGTATGAAGATCCAACACGAACAATATCACTTTTTATAACATTGAAATATTTCACGCCAACCTTACTTTCACATGCTCACAAAAAAGTCCCTTCTCAGGACTCAACATCTACACTACATATGAAGATCCAACACGAACAATATCACTTTTTATAACATTGAAATATTTCACGCCAACCTTACTTTCGCATTCTCACAAAAAAGTCCCTTCTCAGGACTCAACATCTACACTACATATGAAGATCCAACACGAACAATATCACTTTTTATAACATTGAAATATTTCACGCCAACCTTACTTTCACATGCTCACAAAAAAGTCCATTCTCAGGACTCAACATCTACACTACATATGAAGATCCAACACGAACAATATCACTTTTTATAACATTGAAATATTTCACGCCAACCTTACTTTCACATGCTCACAAAAAAGTCCATTCTCAGGACTCAACATCTACACTACATATGAAGATCCAACACGAACAATATCACTTTTTATAACATTGAAATATTTCACGCCAACCTTACTTTCACATGCTCACAAAAAAGTCCATTCTCAGGACTCAACATCTACACTACATATGAAGATCCAACACGAACAATATCACTTTTTATAACATTGAAATATTTCACGCCAACCTTACTTTCGCATTCTCACAAAAAAGTCCCTTCTCAGGACTCAACATCTACACTACATATGAAGATCCAACACGAACAATATCACTTTTTATAACATTGAAATATTTCACGCCAACCTTACTTTCACATGCTCACAAAAAAGTCCATTCTCAGGACTCAACATCTACACTACGTATGAAGATCCAACACGAACAATATCACTTTTTATAACATTGAAATATTTCACGCCAACCTTACTTTCACATGCTCACAAAAAAGTCCATTCTCAGGACTCAACATCTACACTACATATGAAGATCCAACACGAACAATATCACTTTTTATAACATTGAAATATTTCACGCCAACCTTACTTTCGCATTCTCACAAAAAAGTCCCTTCTCAGGACTCAACATCTACACTACATATGAAGATCCAACACGAACAATATCACTTTTTATAACATTGAAATATTTCACGACAACCTTACTTTCACATGCTCACAAAAAAGTCCCTTCTCAGGACTCAACATCTACACTACATATGAAGATCCAACACGAACAATATCACTTTTTATAACATTGAAATATTTCACGCCAACCTTACTTTCACATGCTCACAAAAAAGTCCATTCTCAGGACTCAACATCTACACTACGTATGAAGATCCAACACGAACAATATCACTTTTTATAACATTGAAATATTTCACGCCAGCCTTACTTTCACATGCTCACAAAAAAGTCCCTTCTCAGGACTCAACATATACACTACATATGAAGATCCAACACGAACAATATCACTTTTTATAACATTGAAATATTTCACGCCAACCTTACTTTCACATGCTCACAAAAAAGTCCATTCTCAGGACTCAACATCTA
Organism: Ryuthela nishihirai; assembly: GCA_038380435.1. Taxonomy (NCBI): domain Eukaryota; kingdom Metazoa; phylum Arthropoda; class Arachnida; order Araneae; family Heptathelidae; genus Ryuthela; species Ryuthela nishihirai. The sequence goes on along the minus strand of JAWZYU010000003.1, from coordinate 45,073,984 downwards.
CACTACGTATGAAGATCCAACACGAACAATATCACTTTTTATAACATTGAAATATTTCACGCCAGCCTTACTTTCACATGCTCACAAAAAAGTCCCTTCTCAGGACTCAACATCTACACTACATATGAAGATCCAACACGAACAATAATACTTTTCTGACCATCTTTTCTCTCTCGCTTATTGTTCTTACTACAGCTTCTGGGCTGGACTGCTCAATGTTAACAAACGCAAGGAAAACCTGACATCATTCAACGGCCAGCCGAAAAAGAACATCGTCCTGCATTTACAAATTTCACCCTTTGCTTTCATCAGCCAACCGAACTGTTGGCCTCACTTGGTCAGAAAAAGTATATATGTTACTGCTAAAGCTCGAAAGCCGTTAATGTGCACATTACCTAGCTAATCTGCAGATTAACTGATTTGCTCCGTTAAAGTGCGGAATCAAGAGTTTTCCGCATTTTACCTAGGTAATGTGCACATTAACGGCTTCCGTATCGTTAAAGTTCAAAAGTTTGTTTCTCTCATAGTGGTGAATCTCTTGAATATGAATCTTCGTGTCACGTGATTCACTCGTCCGCATTATAAAAAACGCCCCGGATGAGCGGAGGCCAAGTGAGAACGAATCGGTAAAGTGATTCATTCTTGATAACGAATCACTAAAATGATTCGTTCTCACTTGGCCTGCTCATTTTGGGGGCGTTTTTTATAATTCGGACGACTGATTCATGTTGACAGAGGGATGACCCTGGTTTCAACTCTACTCTCGGACACTAGATAAATAACATTATGTTAATTTAAGCGTATAGGTTTTATGAACAACTTCAGGATATTTTGAATTCTGTCAAGAAAGGAGATATTACCCTTGTTCTTGGTGACTTCAATGCCAAAGTTGGTACTGACTCTGCCCTTTGGGGAGGAGTAATAGGCCCTTTTGGTATTGGTAGCTGCAATGGCAATGGGCAACGTCTCCTACAGGTAAGTAAACTCAATGGATTCAGAATAACTAACACTTATTACAAACACCGCGACATACATAAGTACACACGGGTTTCACCTGATGGGCTGCATAAGAATATGATTGATTACATATTAATTAACAGCAAATGGGCTAGTTCTGTTAGGAATACCAGGGCATATAGGGGAGCTGAAATTGGATCTGACCATTACCTTGTTAAAAGTGTGTTGCAACTTAAACTTAAAAAGTGTTGTGCTTGGGTTAAAAAATTTACTTTTAATACTGAAGCTCTGAAAGATCCAGTTATAGCCAAAGCTTACCATGATAGGTTACTTAGTCATTATGACAGTCATGGTTTGCATACTACTGAAGTTGAGGAAGAATGGGATCATTTTAAACAGGCTTTTTTGGATACTAACAGTACTCTTTTAGGAAAAAAGGAGCAGAAGAGGCAAAATTATCTGACTGATAAGGCACTTGAGCTTATTTCGGAAAGAAAGAACTGCAGGAATGTCCTTAATCGATACCCTACTAGTCCTAATAGAAAGCATTACAGAGACCTTAATAAACTTGTAAAGGATCAGTTAGCTGCTGATAAGAATCTTTGGCTTGATGGTTTGACTGACAAAGCCGAGGAAGCAATTAGACAGCACAACAGCAGAGAGCTGTACCAGATAGTTAATGTTTTGTGTGGTAGAAAACGGACAGGCATACAAGGATTGAAGGATAAACAAGGTAAGGTTATAGAAGGGGAGGATTCTGTCATGGCTAGGTGGGCAGAGCATTTCAGTGATGTTCTAAACAATGTAGTTAGTTCTACTCCCATTGTTTGCAATGATGATAGATGTATTGGTGGCTTTAATGTTGGACCTATAACACAATCTGAAGTTATTTTGGCAGTTTCTAAACTTAAACTTCATAAATCCCCAGGGGTAGATGAAATTACTACGGAAATGCTTAGAGCTGGGAATGTTTCGGTTACCACTTGGATGACTGAAATTCTGAATGTCTTTTATGATAAAGGCATAGTTCCTAAGGATTTTACCAGAGCTATTGTTATCCCTATTTTCAAAAAAGGTGATCGCAGTACTTGTGATAACTATAGGGGTATCAGCCTACTCTCTGTTCCTGGTAAAGTTCTTTCCATGATTGTGCTTAATAGAATTAAGAATCTGGTTGACAATTAATTGCGTGATGAGCAATGTGGATTCAGAAGTGGTAGGGGATGTGTGGATCAGATATTTTCACTTAGGCAGATTCTTGAGAAATGTTTAGAGTTTCAGAAACCTTTGGTTGCTAGCTTTGTTGATTTCAAAAAGGCTTTCGACTCTGTTGATCGTCATAATTTGTGGTTGATTGTGAAATCATATGGTATACCAGACAAGTTAGTTAGCATAATGAAAGCTCTCTATAATAACACTGAGTCGTGTGTGAGAGTTGGTAAGGCTTGTAGCAATTGGTTTAGCATTACTTCTGGTGTTCGACAAGGGTGCATTTTGTCTCCTTTTCTCTTTAGCTTGGTTATTGATTATGTTATGCGAAATTCACTTCAAGGGAAAGATTTTGGCCTTAAATGGGCTGGAGATACGAAAATTTCTGATTTAGATTATGCTGATGATTTAGCCCTTTTGGCAAATGATGTTGATGAGATGAACTCTTTCATTCGAGCTGTTGATGAGACTGGTAGTAGAGTAGGTTTGGTTATAAACAGAGAGCAAACTAAAGTGATGAAAATTGGTCAGGCAGGCTGTGATTCAGTTAATCTGAATGGTTGCAGTCTTGAGTAGGTGTCACAGTTTAATTATCTTGGGAGCTATGTAACAGATAATGGTGATGTGCGGCATGAGATTAACAGACGAATAGGGATTGCTGCCGGGACTTTTAAGAACCTATGGAGAATGTGGAGAAATAGGCGTATACACTTAAAGACTAAAATTAGACTGTATAATACTTTGGTTCTTTCTAGGGTTAGTTATGGTAGTGAAACTTGGACACTTTGTAAACATGATAACAGGAAACTAGATGCTTTTGATTCCAGATGCTTACGCAGTATCTTGGGCATTAGGTGGTTCAACTTTGTAACTAATGATGAGATTAGGCAAAGGAGTTTGCAACCTCCTTTAAGCAGCATATTGTGCAGAGAGAGACTCCGTTGGTTTGGCCATGTTGCCCGTATGAATAATTATAGATTGGCGAATAGGGTTATGAACAGTGTGCCTAAAGGCCTCAGAAAGAAGGGGAGACCTAGGATGCGGTGGGCAGACAATGTCAAACAAGACCTTGTTAGAATTGGTGTGCAGTGGCCAGATGCAGTAGATGTAGCTCAGGATAGACTTGCTTGGAGAACTAAATTGCACGGTCTGGTTGGACCTCCGTAGCCCATGGCTGCTTGAGGATGATGATGATGATGACAGAAACGTTCCTGTTGTTCCAGCAAAGATCTTATTTTCACTTTAAACGAGTGCCTAGTAGGTAATGTGCAGATTACCTAGGTAATTTGAGAAATGAAACAATTTTCCGCACGTTAACGTATCACCCTAGTTAATCTGCACAATACCTAGATAATCTGTAGAATAACTGATTTCTGCACTTTAGCGGTAACATATATACTGAAATCAGAAGAAAAGTTATACGTTCTATACAGTACTATACAGTAATATATAATTTTTTCATCAAAACTCAGCCCGAGACAGATGATCGAACAGGCCTAACCACTGATATATGATTTGTAGATGAAAAAAGACTGCTGACACAAGAGTTAATTTTGTACCGTAACATTCCCCAATCATTGTAGTTGGTAGCGTCCAGGCTAGTAATTTAAAGTTCTCAAGTTCAAGTCCTACCTGTGCCTGCGATGACATTTATTTCCACAAAATCCCCATCTTGCCCTCAATTAGGAAGGGGACACCTAGGACCTTTCTTCGAAAGGCCGCCGTCTGTCGAATGAATTAGGTTGTTGGATTATTTTATCTCTGAGCGGCACTTTTTTGCACATAATGGGCTAAATGGCTGGTCACAAGGATAGCGAAGGACCACTGGACAACTATTGGGAGACAGGTAGTAGCCTCCGGTCAAGGCCATCGATCATGTTCTTTAACGTGCTCATGGTATGGCTATCCTACATACGGGACCACGGCTTAACGTGCCATCCGAAGGACGGCTACTTTTCCTAGTCCATCGGTGTTCTCTACTGACCGAAAGCAGGGCGTTGAGTTTGCGGAGATAAATCTTGACGCTAGCCTAGCTGGGACTCGAATCTGGTAATTGCAGATTACCTACAGTGGCTCAAAAAAGTATCCGAACACTACGGTTGATTACAGAATTCAGAAAAAATATCTGGCAAAGATTTTTTTTTAGAAAACAATTTCTGGCAACCTTCGTGTCACGTGACACGAACCGTAGTGTTCGGATATTTTTGAGCGACTGTACCTGGCACGCTACCGGCTGAGACACCCCCATCGAATGAAATGCAAAACCGTGGCCACATGGGTAGGAGAGCGATACTCTGTGCACTTTGGAAAGCACGCTTGATGAGCTTGAAGAGTTGTTTCCTTCTGCCTTCTGACAACTGTCATGTCAGTCCCCATCCTCCAAATTTCTCTGAGCCCTTGGTCTTGTTTGTGACCTGGCCATTTAGTCACTGCATGAGAAAAGTACAGCTCAATGGTAAAAGAAACGAACCCAAGCCCTAACCACTGATTTTAATAAGTTCTAAGTCATATAAGATATGTAGATAAGATATGTAACTACTTAAATCTTGTTGATTTGGTTGTCATGCAACATATTTAAATGTTCCTTTCCAGTAGCATTTGTTAGTAGAAGATAGTCGGTAAATACACATAAGCATATTTTGTCCAATTCCTTATTAAGCAAATCATTCAACTTGCTTCTTGCAGGAAACATTGCTTTATCTATGAAATAATACACAAGCACAAGACCTTTTTCTTAGGAACTATCCCGGCTAATCATTGATTTCACTTAACGTAGAGTTGCTAGACAATAACAAACAGCAGTCTTTCGTTAAGCGAAAGTTACCGTGAATCATAAAACATTGAATATTAACTGATAATACAAAAAACTTTGAAATGAACTTGATCGCAATTACTTTGTTGGTTATTCAACTTTTCATCATAGGTGTTTTGAAAGCTTTCAATTATTCCGAAAAGCTTTGATGCCCAAATTAAATTAAGCAATTAAACCTTATATAAAACTTCAAAGGAATGTAAAAAAAGCTATTTTTAAAAATAATTAAACCAGAGCTTTTAACTACACTAATCGACATAATTGTACAGCTTATTCTTTTTCTTTTTTCATATGACCACATTCTTATTCTTTCAATTCAAAAATAAAATCTTTCTGAAAAAATATAAAATTTCGTCAGAGTTGATTTCTAATTAATTGCTGCTGAATAATTAAATATATAAATTTAAAAGCCGAATACGTTTAAAATGAGATGCTGATTTCCTTCAGAGTTAATTTGATACTTGTATTTTGGAATCTGCATCTTCGTTTTTATTGCAGCTACTTCTTTTACTAGAGATAGAAATTGACAGTATGAAATAGAATAGCTATGGGCTTTGAAGTACGCAATTACCGGTTAGCAAGCAAATAGAAGTCCCGTTAATTATAACGTCGCTGATGATTTCAGTTTACAGAATTCCATGATTAAAAGCTGGAAGTGGAATATTAATTTCATTATTACGCGATGAGAAGGATATCAGATGACATATTTGTCATGTGTATCCAAGAACAATTAATGGCTCTTAAAATTTTCTGTTGGATAGAGCTATGACGGCAGAAAAGAAAAGGACCGCTTCTTATTTGATTAGTTAGTCTTAATCTCACTCTACGTTAAGGCAACTAATGTTCAAGAGGAAATCAAATGCTCAAAGATTCAAGAGAAATTTTAAATTATTAAATTGAAAACACAAGTCATTAAAGAAGTGCTCTCTCTTCTTATGCAACTACTGATTTATTTATTTCCCTGTTTGTTACCAACGAAAAAGTCCGCAAAAAAAAAAGAGTGAAATATATACAGGGTGATTCAGTTAAGCGTGTACAAATTTCTGGGAGGGATTGGTTGCACAAAGACGAATCGGAATCATACAGCAATGCAGGGTCGGTAACGGCATCAACAAGTGCTAGTGTACAGAGAGGACGTTAATGAAAGAGCAGCAGGTAAGTGAAAAAAATGCTTTTTTATTAATCACAATAGGTACATTTTCGAAATGCACAGAGGTCACAGAAGGTGTTCGAAGTAATGAAGTTCGCGAATGACGGTTACCTGCGAGGACGTTGTGCAGTCCCGCGGCTGTAAAACGCCATCTCCCGCGTCGAACAACGCCATATACCGCGTGAAGATCCCGTTACCGACTCTGCATTGCTTTATGATTCCGATTCGTCTTTCTGCAACCTACCTCTCCCAGAAGTTTGTACACGCTTAACTGAATCACCCTGTATATGGTAGGCTATAAGCACATTGAGAACTTTATTAATTTCCATTTTTTTTGGCATGAAAGAGTAGCTAGAAAAACTGAAGTAAACCGAAATCTGTAGGAATGGTCATTAGTTTATTGTGAACCTGTTTTATTGATGAAAGAGTCCGTGGAAAAATAAACTGAATGAAATCTGAAGGGAAAGCATAGGTTCATTGAGAACTTTATTAGCTTCCATTTCTTTGATTCATGAAATAGTACGTAGAAAAACAAAGCTGAACGAAATCTGTAGTATGCATATGTCATCAGTTCATTGTGGACTTTATTAACCTCCATAGATTTTTTTTATTGTCAAAGACTTCATAGAGAAATTAAACTGAACGAATCTATTGGGAAGTTCATAAGCTCATTGGAAACTTTATTAACTTTCATGGTCCTTGTTGGTGAAAGTCTACGTAGAAAAATAAACCGAACGAAATCTATAGGGAAGTTCATAAGCTCATTAGGAACTCTGTTAGCTTCCTCTTTTTTATTCACGAAACAATCCGTAGAGAACTGAACGAAATCTATAGGGAAAGTCATAAGTTAATTGGGCACTTTATTAACTGCCACATTTTTATTCATGGAATAATTCATAAAAAAAACTAAACTGACCAAATCTATAGGGAAGATCATAAGCTCTTTGTGAACATTATTAACTTTTGTGGTTTTCATTGATGAAAGAGTGCTAGAAAAATAAACCGAACGAAATCTATAGAGAAGGTCATAAGCTCTGTCATATCCCTCTAATGTATCTATTTTTATTTATTTTTGCATCTTTATTGTATTTTTGTTGTTGTAAATATTTATATGTATTAAGTGTATTTTTTAAAAGTTCTATTGTGTGGATGTGGTTCATAGATGTTGTTTTCGGGTCTGAGCTGGCTGCCTGCACGGGCTGACGAATCCAAAAGCACTTTTACGCCCATTTACAATTAGCTTCGGGCGCGAGAGGAGTGCTGAAGATGAGCCGGGCAATAACAAACAGCAGTCTTGAGCATCACTGTCAAACAGGAAGGACGTTTGAACACATGTCATGGAACGCCGCTCTTACTGAAACAAAACTCTTGCTAGGAGGAGGGTTCGGTTCTAAGTGAGAACCAAGATATGGTTCTTGGTGAACCAAGTACAGTTCTGTGGAACTGAGGTGAATTCTGTGTGAACCACATTGTAGGCAAGGGTTGGATATCCTTTCGCCGAGTTTGAGGTCGGTAAAGCGAGAATCTGCAAAGTGCGGTTCTCCACCTTCTTGCATAATTGTTTGCAGCAACAAAGGCCTACGGAGTCGAGTGTATCCCCAGCACGTGATTATATATAAATGAGAATAAACTGTGTCGTCCCTATACAACTCTCGTGCGTGAATTGTTGGACATATCTCTATACATCACTTGGAGCAGCAAGTCTGAGGCATACGTCGGTATGGGTGTAACAACCCGCGGAGTTGTTATTTCATCTAAGCAATGGTGAATTTGATTAAGGGGCTAAGCGATATCCTCTGCTAAAGAGCGATATCCTCTGCTAAAGAGCGATATCTAGGTCATCGGGGTCGCAACAAAACATTCGGCGCAGTTCAGTTCTGCAGCATAAGTAATCATACGTGATTCATTGATTAGAAGAAGAAAGTGCGTCGTTGCCTTACGACTACCCACCACATTTGGCGCAGTTCAAGCAGTCTAACTAATTACATGTGATTTCATCAGAAGAAGAACCTGCTTCCCCCTCCCACCAAGACCAACACAAGCTAATTGAGAACTATTTTAAGTTCCATGGTTTATTATTCCTAAGAGAGTCTTTGTAAAACTGTGATTGAATGAAATCTATAGAAAAGCTCTTAAACTCATTAGAAATTCCAAAGAATATCACATTCCCTACCTATTTAATTTGCTTCCTAGAGAAATAGTTAACTTCAAAAAAATTTGTGATGTTAAAGATAAATTATTTCAGTGGTTGATGAAAAAGTGATGTTTTTATTTGTAAACTTTCATCATTTTGTCGGTTTTCTTACTCATTTCTTACTTTTTTTTTCTCTCCTTCATTTTTTGTACTACTGAGGAAATCTAGATCATATCTGTAAAAACATATATGTACATTCCCGCTGATAAGCTTCGGCTTAGTGGGATTTTTTATGTAATATAATTATAGATAATACTTATTGAAAATAAATTTGAATTTGAAACTATATTAACTTTCATGTTTTTAATTGATGAAAGGTCGGTAGAAAAAATAAATCGAGCGAAATCTACCGGTTAATAAGTGAAGGTCATAAGATGATTATGAGTATTACTAAATTCCACTTATTTTATTTATGAAACAGTCTGTAGAAAAAAATGAACGAAATCTGTAGGAAATGTCATTAGTTCATTCTGAATGTTCTTAACTTTCTTGGGGTTTCTCTTCATGAAAGGGTTCGCAGAATAACTAGCTTGAACGGAATTTATAGGGAAGGTCATGGCTCTTTGTGAACTTTATTAACTTTCATGGTTTGTTATTCGGGAAAGAATCCGTAGTAAAACTGAACTGAAAGAAGTCTATAGAGAAGGTCATAAACTCAATGGCAACTTTATTACTTTCCATGGTAAACGCTCTAATAACGGTAAGGCATCGAACTACATATAGTTGTCGTGATCATGTAAACAGTTGTAGACTGTGGACACGAATCCATGCAGTTTTAAGAGAATATTAAAATAATATATTTCTCATGATTATATAAAAATATTATAGAGTAATATAAAATTAATTGCTAGCGTTTCTGAAAAATAATAGCACGCAAATAAATTTTAAAATTAAAATAATATTTCTATTACTTTACCAAAATAATTTGTGAGCGAAATTATAAAGGGAATTCAGTCCAATTTTAGTGGTACAGGGTACGGAGCTCCTGCACACGAGGGCATGCCTTAACTTCCTTTCCAATGGATTTTCCAAGTCCATCGGTGCCCCATTTATTACCAAGGGCAGGATGGTGTTTGGATGAAATAAGTTTCAACGCACGCACACTGGACCTGAGATAATTATAACAATAATAACTATTATTATTATTATTATTATTATTATTGCAGGAGGGAAAAGGTTACAGTAAAGCCAATGTATATGTAATTTTACATTTTAAATGAAACATTCAAGTGGCTTGATGGCCTAATAGCACAACTTGAAGGAATCACAGTTTGCATTTGCTCGTTTAGCACAACTGGAAGGAATCACAGTTTGCATTTGCTCGTTTAGCACAACTGGAAGGAATCAGAGTTTGCATTTGCTCGTTTAGCACAACTGGAAGGAATCAGAGTTTGCATTTGCTGGTTTAGCACAACTGGAAGGAATCACAGTTTGCATTTGCTCGTTTAGCTGGTATTGGACCAGGTTTAGTTAGCTCCGTAGGAAAAGATCTGACATGTTTTTGGAGGTCTCGGGTTTGGTTCTTACTCCAGCCAAAAACTCATTTTTCTCAGTTAATGCTCATAACATTAAATTTTTTGCACATTTTTTTTTACAATGATTTTTTTAAACGTACAGTAGAAAGAATAAAACGCGTATATTTTCCAATTTTGCGAGATGAATGCTTAAGAATAAATAATAAATATGTATCAAAATAATATAATCTCCCGACGAAAATATTAAGAGAATTTTCACGCTGTGTTACTGAGAATCTTATTTCGAAGCTCTATAACTTCTAAAATGCAAATTTAATAAAAAACTGTTAAAGATAAATTAACGATCATAAAGATATCTATTGAACTATCGATTTTGCCACAATATTCTTTCAGTATTTAAAGAGTTATGGAAAATAGAACATTTCCCAATAATGTTTTAAATAATTTACCTTAGAAATATTAGAACTTAAAAACCATATTGTTTCAAATTATTCAATAAAATAAATATGTGTTTGAGAAGCTTACGTAATGATTATTTCAATATTACACAATTTTTGAATTATTTTTACAAAATAAAAATTTTTAATGTTAAATATTCCAGCTTCCATAAGTCTTTGAATACTGAACGAATATTATAGAAAATCGAAATTTAAATAAATTTGATTATGATCTTTAACTTATCTTTCGTCATATTTCCCCATTAAACGTATATTTGAGCAGTTATGGAACTTAGATATTAGAATCCCATTGATCTCACATTGAAATTCTAATATTTTGGTAGGTAGTGCATATTAAAGAATGAAGCTGCGGGCCGCTCCTGTTTCATTTTATGTCTTGCCCATTCTCACATATATCTTATAGTACTATAAGATGGGGGCGGGGGTGGCTCAGTCGGTAGCGCGCCAGGCTCGTAATCTGTAGTTCCCAGGTTCGAGTCCCAGCTAGGGCAGCGTTGAGATTATCTCCGCAAAATTCCCTGCCCACGGTCAGTAGGGGGACACCGATGGGCTTGGAAAGACCGCCGTCCGTCGGATGAGACGTTAAGCCGTGACCCCGTGTGCGGGAGAGCCATACCTTGTGTACTTAAAGAACACAATGGATGGCCTTGACGGGAGGCTACCACCCCAACAGCTGTTCCAGTGGGTCCCCTCCCCCAACCTTCTCTGAGCCTTCGGGGTCCATGTGACCTGGCCATTTAGCTCACGGTGTGCAAAAAAGTACCGCTCAGAGGTAAAACAAACCAACTATAAGATGCTTTTCTGATTATAAGATTATAAGATTCCTTTATCAGTAGTAAAATATCACAAGAAAATATCTCGGGACAACCAATTTTTTTTCAGTTTATTTCGAGTGTATCTCACAGTTTCGTTTTCGTTTTCTTTTCTGTTTTTTATATTTCGACTAGATTTTAAGCATCAACACCGGGAGTTGGTTGGTTGGTTGCTTTACCTCTGAGCGGCACTTTTTTGCACACCATGGGCTAAATGGCCAGGTCACAAGGACCCCGAAGGCTCAGAGAAGGTTGGGGAGGGGACCCACTGGAACGGCTGTTGGGAGAAGATGGCATCCTTCCGTCAAGGCCATCCAGAATGTTCTTTAACGAGCACAGGGTATGCTCTCCCGCACACGGGGACACAGCTTAACGTCCCATCCGACGGACGGCGCCCTTTCCAAGCCCATCGGTGTCCCTTACTGACCGTGGGCAGAGGGGGTAGTGCCACCGGGGAAATGACAGTTGAAAGATTATCGCCGATCTTTAGATAGTGGTCAACATGACATTATCCCAATACTAGCAGTGCTTTATGCTGAACTAGTGGGTCTTGTCATTAAGTATATTTAGGTATATAAGTATATATCAAATAATAATAAAAATTCTCACGGGAAAGTTTTAGCATTTCGAGTGACAAGGGGAATAAAAAAAAATCAGAGGGTAATTTTTCTCCTCTCTCTTCAACAGCGAAGCATTGTTACCCTACTGCCATCGACACAAATGCATATCACTCGCACGAGAAAATTGCACAGAAGAGCTCGTAATTGCAAACACCTACTGCATACACAAAAGGAGAAAGAAACGGCAAAGAAAGGCAAAAAAAGCGCATTTATATCGAACAGAAGTACATTCGTATGCGTTGCATTGCACACGCATGAGTGACAAGAAAAAGAAGCAGCACCATCAAGCCGAGAATGCCTCACATCGAAGCGACCTAACAGTTGACAGCATTCAGCAGAGGAACGTCAACCGTCACCTCATGCCGTGTCCAATATATGTGATGATCTGGATGTTAGGAGTGGTGAAAGCCGTGCCCTGGCCTTGCATTAAGGAGGCCGTCAGTAGGTGGCCGTCGTTTCCTGCCGCACAGTCAGACAGTGTAGAGGGAGGTGATCCCCGGCGAAGCGGAACAACAACAGCCGCTGAGAGATGTAGGCGGGCGTGTCCGCGGCCAGTCGAGCAGAATGTCTTCCTCAACGGCGATTACCTCCACTTGGCCGTCATTCTGGCGCACGGACGGTGAGGTCAAGGGCTCAATTGTTGCTGCGTTAAAAGAGTACGGAGAGAAACGAGAGAACGGTCATATCCAGTGTTGGGATAATATTTCTCTGTGGATTTCAGTGTTTTTTCCACTTATTGGAGGAGAAATTGAGAGGAAATGCCAACTATCTTCCTTCTGTAAAGGGAAATGTAAAGGTAGATGGGAAAACATATTGTGGAGAAATGCAACATTGTTTTATTTCATTTTCTTAATCATTTTTTGTTTTCTTGTAGGAATGAACGGAATAAAATGATTCTTAAGGCTCTCTGATTACAATACATTCTGACGCACCCAGATTTTGAAAGAGCGAATTCGGAAAAATTATGGTATGCATTTAAAACGCAACTATTTCAGTACCTTTTAAACTGGCAGTTCAAAAGGTAGGGGAAACAGTGGTGAGACACGAATTACCCTATTTTTTAGACCATAAGAGGCACCTCAGTTTTTGAAAGGGAAAATTCTGGGGAAAGTTCTTAAATATAATTGAAACTCAAAATCATCAGTAATATTTAAAATGGCAGTGACACGAAGCTTCTACTCGCCGTAACATTCTCTCCCTCCCTTCCATCCCCCCACAAAAAAAGCACCGTCGCTGCCATTATTACATTCATCATTGCTAATGTTATGGTCTGTACTATAATTTTCTAGTTTAAAGTGCATCACCTTCAGGGGACTCAGCCGTTAGCCCCACAGGCTCGTAATCTTCAATTCCCAATTCGAGCCATAACGGTGCTTGCGTCGAGGTTTTTCACCACTAAACCCCACCTTGCCTTCAGTGAGGAAGGGGACATTGATGAATATGGAAAAGGCCACCGTCCGTCAGATAGGACGTTGAGTCACAGTTCTTTGGGCATGAGAAATATACCCTGTGTACCTTAAAGTACGCAATGGATAGCCTTGATGAATCTTCGATCTGTCTCTTATCAGCTTATATCCCTTTCCCAAACCTTCTTTGACCTCCTGGGATCCTTGTGACCAGGTCATTTACATCATTATGCGCACAAAACCGCCGTTCAGAGTTAAAACTATCAACCATACAGTTGCATCCTACATTGAGATGCCAGTTTATTACGTACACTAACTCTTCGTCATATAAATGGCTCATTCCAACACTAAATCGGTTACGTGATCCCGATGTGTGGTATAAATCAAGCAGACTGGCTCTTCGCGCATTAGTTAGAGTTGGATTGAACGTCAGAATGAACAAAACTAGCGACCTGAGCGATTTTATACGTGTCATGATTATATATGATAGTTGATGCTAGGAGTGCCGGTTGTACCATCTTTCATAACGCCGTCCTATTGACCTTTTCACTCACAACCATTTCAATTGTTTTCCGAGAATGGTGTGAAAAGCAAAAACTACTAGCAATCGGTGATCCAGTGGGCGAAAACGGCTTATGGATCAGAGGGGTAAAAAGAGACTAGTGAGAATCGTGCAAGCAAACAGACAGGCCACAACCAGGCAAATCAGAGCAGATTTAAATATTGGTGAGCAGAAGGTCATCTCTAAATTCACCACGTATTGCACCTTCTCGTGAATAGGCTACAACAGACACTGACCATGTCGAGTGACAATGTTGTCAGTAATGAACACGAAATGGCGTCTCCAGTGGGTGCAGGATCATCGACTCTGGACCATTGAGGACTGAAAAGAAGTAGTCTGGTCGGACGAATCAATGTTCCCTTGCATCGTGCTGTGGAAGATCAGAATTCAGAGAAAGCGACATGAGGCCATGGAGACATTTTGTCTGGTGTCAACAGTACAGGACGGTAGTGGCGGTGTGATGGTGTTGGGAATGTATTCCTAGCACATAGTAGGGCCCCTGATGTTCATCAATGTATCCTAACGACACGGCGTATTCGAACATTCGAACATTGTTGGCGACCAAGTTCATCCCTTCATGGCTACAGTTTATCCCCACTGGGATGGACATGTTCAGCATGATAATGCACCTGCTCACAAGGCACGTATCATCACCAAATGATTCCAGGAACATGCCGACGAGTTTTCCTTGCTTCATTGGCCTGCACAGTCCCTAGATCTAAACCATATCGAGCATCTTTGGGATGAGGTGGTAGGGCTGTTCGCAGAGAGACTATGCCGCCGTCCAATTTGCAGCAACGGTGCGACACTATCATTTCCGCATATTACAACATTCCGGCGCAATGGATCCAGCATCTTGTAAGTTTCATACCCTGAAGAATTCAGGCTGTTATGAAGGCCAAAAGAGTTGTAACACGCTACTCGATGGGTGTACCTAATGAACTGACATCGCAGTGTATAACAGTGGAGTTCGATATTATGGATGAGTGGGAAAATGCAGCAACAATATATCAGTATCAACTATAAAACTTAAAAAAAAAATATCTTTCATTTAGCTCTTAAAATGGGAGGTTGTGTCCCTTCCATGGTATTAAAGGGGCAAACTGTTGCTGTCAGTGTAAATCTCTTTATCCTCACATTCCACCATCATAATCTCAAATATCTAGCGTATACAGATTGTTTGCAATATTCGTTAAAATTTTGATACGAAAAAAGATCTGAATTTGGAACTTATAAAGGAGGGTGGGGATGATCAATCGGTAGCGCGACAGGCTCATAATCTGCATTTCCCAGGTTCGAGTCCCAGCTAGTTCAGGATTTTTATCTCCACAAAACTCCCCAAACTAGCCATGGTCGGTAAGGGACACCGATGGAATAGGAAAGGCCGTCATCCGTCGAATGGGACATTAAGCCATAGCTCAGTGTATGGGAGAGACATACCCTACGCACGTTGAAGAACACGTTGGATGGTTTCGATAGGAAGCTACCATCTGTATCCAAACAGCTGTTCCAGTGGGTCCCCTCCCCCAACCTTCTCTGAGCCTTCGGGGTTCTTGCGATCTGGTCATTTAGCTCATTGTATGCAGAAAAGTGCCGCTCAGAGGTAAAAAATCCCATCCCAACCCATGGAACATATAAACATATATATTAAGAAAAATACTGGATAATTCTTCAATATATTGGAGCAAACCCAGATAATTACAGAACTGACTAAATGTCGAGCGACATGAAAATGCCATAAAAACATTTCCTTGTGGTCACTTCCGCAAACATCTGGAGAACTACATAGCTAGGCCACGAATGATATCTAATGAGCAACATTCCCATTTAAGATACTGCTGAACATGCACATCCAACACAGACATACACCGAAGGGACAAAACTTTATGACCTGCGCGTCTTTATGCAAATCGAAGCAACTGCAGGTAAACGACGGTGCATGTGAAGGCCTAACGGAATAAATAACACCTGATACTGAGCTCTGTTAATCAGTGTTATTCTTTTTCTTCAGAGGGGAAAAGCAGAGGACTTAAGTGAGTTTGACAATGGCCAGACGACTGGGTCAGAGCGTTTCCGAGATGGTCAGCTCACAGTCAGCAGTGGTTAGTACCTTCAAAACTTGGTCCGAGGAGGGAAAAACCACGAACCGCTTGCAAGGTGTGGGCTGACCACGGCTCATCGATGCTAGAGGTTAGCAAAGGCTATCCCGCATGGTATGAGCCAACAGAAGGAATACTGTGGCGCAACTCGCCTGTAATTTGAATGCTGGTGACGGTAGTAATGTGTCACAACACACAGTACATCGAACTCTACTGAAAATGGGGCTGCCTAGCTGCAGACCACTCTGAGTGCCCATGCTAACCTCGGTTCACTGTCGAAAGCATCTACAATGGGTACGCGAGATCAAAACTGGACCTTGAATGATTGGAAGAAAGTCATCTGCTCCGATGAATCTCATTTCCTGTTGCACCATGTAGACGGCCGGGTACGTGTGCCGTTTACCTGGGGAAGTGTTGGCACCAGGATGCACATTGGGATGAAAAGAAGCCAATGGAGGAAGTGTAATGCTTTGGGCAATGTTCTGGGAAACCCTGAGTCCAGTCATTCATGTGGAGGAAACTATGACATCTACCACCTACCTAAATATTATTGTAGACTAGGTAAATTCTTTCATGGCAAGTAGTGTTTCATGGCTAGTAGTGCCTTCTTTCAGCGGGATAATGAGCCATGCCACACTGCCCAGATTGTTCGAGAATGGTTCGTGGAATATGAGGAAGACTTCCAGGTATTTCCCTGGCCTCCAAATTCCCGAGATATCAATCCAATCGAGCATCTGTGGTTTGTGTTGGAACAGCATATCCGATCTGCGGTGGCTCAACCATGTAACTTACAAGAGTTAAAGGATCTGCTGGTAAGGTGTTGGTACCAGATACCATAAGACACCTTTAGAAATCTTGTAGCGTCCATGCCTCGCCGGGTAAGAGCTGTTTTGGCGGCTCGTGGATGACCAACATCATATTAGGAAGGTGGTCATAATGTTTTGACTCTTCGGTCTATGTATATATACCGAAAATAAATCAGAAAATAGAATAATTTATGGGGAAACGACAATCCACAAAAGAGATATCTTTATCCCTCATGCCTAAATACATAGGATTATTTCAGGAAAAGGAGTTTACGAGTTATTGCTAGGCCCTCTACAAAAGACATTCATGATGTCCAATTTACGGTAAAAGTTTATTTCTTTTGCCAAAAGTTCCTTCTCTACTGGATGATGCTAAAAGTATCGAGGGATTCGGAAAGCAGGAATCCCAATATTTTGTCAATACCTGTTCAATACAAAAATAATTTTTAGTCAGTCCATTGAAACAAACAAATAAACCAAAAAAAAGTGTCGAATGTCTACAGCAGACAAAATGGAAACAATAAGTCGGTTTTTTCAGAAAAGCTAAAAATGTGCCATGGGATGTTTAGAAAATAACTAGTTTTTCTTTTTCTTTTAAAATCAAAATCAGAAATAAAAAAAGGTTATTTTCAAAAGAAAATAAAAAAAAATCCCCTCTAGTGATTCTTCAATAATGACTTATGTTCGAGATCGGACAACCGTTGGGTTGTTTTACCTCTGAGCTGCACTTTTTTGCACACCATGGGCTAAATGGCCAGGTCACATGGACCCCGAAGGCTCAGAGAAGGTTGGGGGAGGGGACCCACTGGAACAGCTGTTGGGAGACAGATGGTAGCCTCCCGTCAAGGCCATCCAGCGTGTTCTTTAACGTGTACAGGGTATGGCTCTCCCGCACACGGGGCCACGGCTTAACGTCCCATCCGACGGACGGCGGCCTATTCTAAGCCCATCGGTGTCCCCTACTGACCGTGGGCAGGGCAGGGAATTTTTGCGGAGATAAATCTCAACGCTGACCCAGCTGGGACTCGAACCTGGGAACTACAGATTACGAGCCTGGCGCGCTACCGACTGAGCCACCCCCGACCCTCGGACAACCGTGATTTACTACGTAAAATATCAACGAGAGAAACTATAAATGGAACACGATGATCGTGGAAAGGATGCCATCCGTCGGATGGGACGTTGGGCTGTGGGCCATGTTCTGGGGGACCTATACTCTCTGCACGTTAAAGAATGTGCTGAATAGCCTTAACGAGAGGACACCATTTGTGTCCTAACAGCTGACCAGTGAGTCTCCTTCTACAATTTCTCAGAGCCTTTGGGGTACTAGTGACCTGGCCGTCTAGCCCATTGGGTGCAAAATCGTGCCGCTCAGAGGTAAAACGACTCAAACGAAACAAAGGATGGTGATCATGGAACCTATCCATCCAATCCACTCAAATCAGAAATATCATTTATAATTTACATCAATGATTGATATATAAAATCTCTCTCTATATAAATATTCCCCTACGTTGTTTCAAAGGAAATATCAGATGTCACTCCAATATATCAATATCAATTTTAGGGAGAAAAATCATCTCGTACCGTATGGAATATAAATCGTCACGCACAAAACAGTTTTACCTTTAAAATTGATTACAATGTGTTACAGCTGCTCTTTAAATTTCAACTGATAAATTCATTGATTTTTTTTCCATCTTTCATTTTATCCCAACCAGAAGTAGGATAAATATAGCCGTTCACGTCTTGGGAGTGTGAGAGAAAAGCAAACGCGTTTTTTTTTTACCTCTATACGATAGTTAACTTTTAACATTTTGCTTCCCTTTCGGAGAAGTTTAATGTGTTTTAAATCTCTTTAATCCAGAATTGGAAAATCGTTTTTTCGCCATGCAGTTTACCTATGTGAGGGATCTTTTCTTTTCCTTACATGTGATGATGTACTGTAAAGGAAACATTGATTTAATATTCGGTGGGCCCATGAATATTTTACGAGTATTGATTAGAGGATTCCGGATGCACAGCTAATGGCTCATTAGAGATATCAACAGAAGCATTATTTCAGCTTCTGCTAAATTTTCGCAGTTTTTAGTGGTGTGACCTGTGTGACTTCGTCCTACTGAATGCTTTGATGTTCTTCATGCTAACAGATATCATGTCGAATTTGTCTTTCAGAGAAACTAAGGTCTTCACCCTTTATCTCAATGTTTTTGTTTCAAATTGCAGAAATTCGCTTCCTAAGATATATTCTTTGCGTCACAGGATTCAGGGACAGCCAGTATCCAATAAAGACAGGTGTAGTGTGTGTTATTCTGAAAGTATTTGCTTATTATAAGCTTCGTTTTGAATTATTGAAACCAGAAAAGTATAAAGTTTTTAAGATCTACATATTAGCGATACACTCTATGAGATGCAAGACTGGAACTAGTTAAGGGTTTGGGAGTTGGAAAGAGGTCATGTCTTTCTGCAGAATTTTAATTTCTGGGTATGTGAGCGTTAGGGTTTGGTTCAGTCGGTAGCAGGCAGGCTCGCAATATGTAGTTCCAAGGTTCGAGTCGCAACTGTACCAATGTTAAGATTTATCTCTACCAAATCCCCCAACGCTGTTCCTCTGTCAGAAAGAGGACACCAATGTTCTTGGAAAGACCGCCGTCTGTCGGAAGGGATGTAAAGCCGTTCTTCAGACTGACAGGACGTCTGCAGGATAACAATACTCTGTGCATGTTAAAGAACTGGGTCAGCGTTGAGATTTATCTCCGCAAAATTCCCCGCCCTGCCCACGGTCAGTAGGGGACACCGATGGGCTTGGAAAGGCCGCCGTCCGTCGGATGGGACGTTAAGCCGTGGCCCCGTGTGCGGGAGAGCCATACCCTGTGCACGTTAAAGAGCACGCTGGATGGCCTTGACGGGAGGCTACCATCTGTCTCCCAACAGCTGTTCCAGTGAGTCCCCTCCCCCAACCTTCTCTGAGCCTTCGGGGTCCATGTGACCTGGACATTTAGCCCATGGTGTGCAAAAAAGTGCCGCTCAGAGGTAAAACAACCCAACCCATGTTAAAGAACACACTAGATGGGGCGGGGGTGGCTCAGTCGGTAGCGCGCCAGGCTCGTAATCTGTAGTTCCCAGGTTCGAGTCCCAGCTGGGTCAGCGTTGAGATTTATCTCCGCAAAAATTCCCCGCCCTGCCCACGGTCAGTAGGGGACACCGATGGGCTTGGAAAGGCCGCCGTCCGTCGGATGGGACGTTAAGCCGTGGCCCCGTGTGTGGGAGAGCCATACCCTGTGCACGTTAAAGAACACGCTGGATGGCCTTGACGGGAGGCTACCATCTGTCTCCCAACAGCTGTTCCAGTGGGTCCCCTCCCCCAACCTTCTCTGAGCCTTCGGGGTCCTTGTGACCTGGCCATTTAGCCCATGGTGTGCAAAAAAGTGCCGCTCAGAGGTAAAACAACCCAACACACTAGATGACATTGACGAGAAACTACCACCTGTCTCATAATAGCTGTCTGGCAGGTCCCCTTTCCCCAACCTTCTATGAGCCCTTGGGGTCTTTATGACATGGTCATTTAGCCCATTGCGTGCGGAAAAGTGCCGCTCAGTGGTAAAACAACCCAACTACTAGGAAATGAAATTGAATATATTAATCAATATTAAATACACAGAGTTCCTGTTGAGAACTGATAGAAGTCAAAAATGTTTTTTGTGGGAAAATGTAGATTTGCCGATCTGGGGGACTCTATTCTTGGACTTTCCAGAATTATGTCAGACTATAAATCTAGAAAAACGGGATTTTTTTTTTCAAAATTTTTGTGATTTTTTTTTTACCACAAAAGTGTTTATTGAATACGTTAATTGCAATTTAAAGAGTTCTACTAGAATTTAACTTAGTTAACATTAATGAATAACTAACTACTTATTTAGTCATTTACCGAGTTAATTGAAATAAATATCAAACATTAATTAAAAATTAAACTAATAATAAATAAGTTAATAAAAATCACTCATTTACCTACTTATTTATCATTTATCGAGCATTACATTATTGAACAGTAGATTGTTTATCCTGATGAAAAAGTCAACAACAACTCTCTTAAACAACCGCAATATATCTCACAAACTGTATACGTGATTCTCTGGAGAGTCGAAAAAGAAAAAAAAAACGACAGAGACAAAAGAAACGATCTCGTGATTACGTACGTCGAAGGAGAAAAAAAAAGAGACCTACGTGATTTGTAACCCTTAAGATGCAAGGTCAAATAAGGTCGAATTATGTGGTTGTTATTAGTGTGTATTCATCAGTGCGGAAGAGTGGATGGGAGCAGTCACACTGTGTGCAGCTGTGAGAGAACCTTCTCTTCCTCTGTTCCTCTGACAAATAACCAAAGATGAATGGCGGCAATACATGGTCACGTCCGATCGGTCCTTGTTTCTCTGTCCTATTACATTATTGGCCCTAGTCAGTTAACGGAGGAATATTAATGGCTTCTGCAGCTGCGGCTCTTGACAACGCTGGCTCGGCAAAGAAAGATTGCCCATCATTCCTCTCTCTTTCTTGCTGGCTTCAGATTTTTGTTGGATGGCGGCAACAGCGGCAGACTTTCTTGTGTTTTCATGCAGTCAGTGATCGATCACAAGTACCTACCTGCCTGATGCCCATGCACACACAAACAACACACACTCTCTATTCTCCCCGTTCTTCTTGCCGACGTTCTTCAACTTCTTCTTCTTCTTCCTCTTCCATCTCTTCACTTCAATCATCTGTCTTTCTATCGTTTCTCCCTGTGGGAGCCTCAGCTGGGAATGTAATTTATGTAAAACATCTGAATAAACATCGGTTTCTATCGCGACGCATGGTGCTGTGCGCCTTCCGGCTCTTTCTCTCTCCGTTTCACTCATCCCTCCCTATCCCCTCCTACCACGAAAAACTTATTTGTCTAAAGCAAAATCTTCGAGATCAAGTGGGCTTTTTCGTACTTTACTAACGTTTTTTCTTTCTTTTCGGTCTAGAGGTTATGAATTATTGATTGACTCAAACTGGCATCACCTAACAAGATATATATTTTTTTTCCTTTGGGTGAAAGAATGATTGGCGAATAGTGTGAAATTGATAACTGGAATGTGAAAAGTACTTTTGTCCTCAATTGTTCCTTTGGTGGGCGCTTTATTGTTAGTGAATTCATTAGAAAACGGTCTCGAGGAAAAGCAGACCCCATTAAAGAGTAGTGAAGTATATTGTTACAGATTTTTAGGTTTACATTTGAATATTTGACAACCGAGCGTGGATTCGTAATAAATAAATAGACTATAAATTAACTAATACCCAAGGCAATAAAATTATATAAATCACAAACAAATTTCTGCACTGGTCACACTAAATACCAATATGTTATCCATCAGTATTAAATGACTATTATGCCAAATGTAAGTTTGCTGCATTGGGGGGTGGTATGCCATATATTATATATTCTAGAGCTGGGGTTCTCAACGTGGGGTATGCGTGGTAAAATATTTTGGGGTTCGCCGTGAATGTTAAAAAGTCGCTAAGTTGGCAACACTGCTGAGTAAAAATGTCCTTTTTTGTGTTTATCGATATATGTAATTTATGAATACAAAATTTAAAGTGTGTATATATATGTTTTATTTTATTCCCATTGTTATAGTATAACTATAGTTTTTTCTATCTATACAAGTTTTATCTATCTATATACACATTTCCAGGGGGTTCGTGAAGCATAAAAGGTTGAGAGCCATTACTTTAGAGTATTCTAGACCTTCCCGAAAAGGTGGAGATTAAAGTTTTATCGTGGGGTTAAAAGGTGGAGACGAAATTATCGTATTAAGTTTTATGTCAAATGGAAGCTAGCGACATATGGAGTGCCTCTGCTATATACTTTAGAAGGTTTCAAGCTCTCCTTCAAATTTGGGAAAATATTTGCGAGATTTAGGGGAGCAGGAGTAAGCTTATCAAAGCTTGAGATGTGGGAAATGTCATTTAATAAATACTTTAGACTCTAAAGGGGTGTCCAACCTTTTGACTTTCCTGGGCCATTTTATAAATACTTTAGACTCTAAAGGGGTGTCCAACCTTTTGAATTTCCTGGGCCATTTTATAAATACTTTAGACTCTAAAGGGGTGTCCAACCTTTTGACTTTCCTGGGCCATTTTATAAATACTTTAGACTCTAAAGAGGTGTCCAACCTTTTGACTTTCCTGGGCCATTTAATAAATACTTTAGACTCTAAAGGGGTGTCCAACCTTTTGAATTTCCGGGGTCATTTAATAAATACTTTAGACTCTAAAGAGGTGTCCAACCTTTTGACTTTCCTGGGCCATTTTATAAATACTTTAGACTCTAAAGGGGTGTCCAACCTTTTGACTTTCCTGGGCCACAGTGAGTGAAGATTTGACTTCCCTGGGCTACATTGAGTGAATATGAATTGTATTGGGCCGCACATAAAATATAGTTAATGTATATGAATAATAAAACTTCATTTATTTTCTTATGTTTTTTATTATAAAATTAAAAAAATGGCAACATGAAACTAGTGGGATATCAAAAACTCGCTGAAAATCATATAATCATGTTGAAAGCTTATGTCGTAAACACGCAAACTTTACGATTTTCTGGGCCACATTATTAGCTATCCAGAGCCGCGGGTTGGACACGCCTGCTTTCCAACCCGCGGCCCTGGATAGAGTTTCCGTCCTCCTATAGAAGAGGAGAGGTGATAAAACTTTTGCCATTGGGGGGGGGGGATTAGTGCGGAGGATGGGCAAAACGATCGTAATGAGTTTTGTGCCAAATAAAGCTTCCAATGGGGAAGGGGAGAGTGCCATATACGCATTTACCGTATTTCTTCGATTCTAAGACGCACTTTTTTTCCCATATAAACGTTTCTAAAAACGGGGTGCGTCTTAGAATCCAAGAAATACGGTACTTTAGAAAGTTTAGGGCTTCTACTGGGTTTTACTTATGAGCGGCACTTTTTTGCACACAATGGGCTAAATCACAAGGACTCTAAAGCCTCAGAGAAGGTTGGAGGAAGAGACCCTCTGAAACAGCTGTTGGGAGACTGATGATAGATATTCATCAAGGCCATGCAGCATGTTCTTTAACGAGAACAGGATAAAACCATTTCACTGAGTCATGAGGTCTACATTAGTGTACCTTAAAAAAATTCTAGAAATACCTTATAAATTTATTTCTGTTATTACTACTGGTAAGTTTTAAAACTAATATTTATAAATATACATTATTCAAAAAAATTATTTATATGTATAATCGTTATCATAATGCTAATACATAGGAATATTTTTTTCTAAATAATGTTTATTTATGAATGTAAATTAGCATTTTATTTTATTACTAGTAAACTTAATGCTAAGTTTAATTTTAAAATTTACCAATCGAAATAAGAGAATTAAATATATAAGAAATTTGTATATTTTTAGGTCCACTAATGCTAACTAATATCATAACTCAGTGGAACGGTCTTCTGGTCTAGGTGGTGTTGGTATAGCTCTCCCGCACAGTGTGCCGCGACTTAATGTCCCGTACGACGGACGGCGGCCTTTCCAAGGTCATTGGCGTCTCCTACTGACCGTGGGCAGGGCGGAGAGTTTTGTGGAGATAAATCTCAACGCTGACCAAGCTGGAACTCGAACCTGGGAACTCCAGATTACGAGCATGGCGCGCTACCGACTGAGTCACCCCTGACCACTTAGAAGAGGGGGAATAAATTCTTTACCGTGGGTAGCGAGGGGGGAGGAAACAATCGTAATGAATTTTATGCCAAATGAAAACTTGCGACGAGGGGAACTGCCTTCTAATATTTACTTTAGAGAGTTTCAGATTTCTCCTAGAATGGGGATAGTGGGGGTGGGTTGGGTTGTTTTACCTCTGAGCGGCACTTTTTTGCACACCACGGGCTAAATGGCCAGATCACATGGACCCCGAAGGCTCAGAGAAGGTTAGGGGAGGGGACCCACTGGAACAGCTGTTGGGAGACAGATGGTAGCCTCCCGTCAAGGCCATCCAGCGTGTTCTTTAACGTGCACAGGGTATGGCTCTCCCGCACACGGGGCCACGGCTTAACGTCCAATCCGACGGACGGCGGCCTTTCCAAGCCCATCGGTGTCCCCTACTGACCGTGGGCAGGGCGAGGAATTTTGCGGAGATAAATCTCAACGCTGACCCAGCTGGGACTCGAACCTGGGAAATACAGATTACGAGCCTGGCGCGCTACCGTCTGAGCCACCCCCGCCCCTAGTG
This sequence comes from Ryuthela nishihirai, assembly GCA_038380435.1. Lineage (NCBI taxonomy): Eukaryota > Metazoa > Arthropoda > Arachnida > Araneae > Heptathelidae > Ryuthela > Ryuthela nishihirai. The sequence goes on along the minus strand of JAWZYU010000003.1, from coordinate 45,049,152 downwards.
GGGGTGCTAGAAATCATCGTAATGATGCTTATGCCTGTGAAAGCTTGCGACATGGGAAATGCCATCTACTCTTTACTTTAGAGAGTATCAGACCCGAGAAACGCTGGATAAATATTCTAGTAATAAATATTTTAATGATCTCATCCTAAAAACACTGTTTTTGTCAATTTCTATTTTTGCAATGTTTACAGAATGTAACAATTATCGGAAACTGCATATACTAAACTGAAGGCAGATTGTATTGAAACATTGATTATTCGACAAAGCTGGGTCACTTTACTTCTGGGATGCACAATTTTGCACACAGTGGGCCAAATGGTCAGGTCACAATGATCCCCAAAAACTCATATAGTTGGGGAAGAGAATCCATTGTAAGCTGTTAGGTAATAGATGGAAGTCTCCCTTCAAGGCCATCCAGCGTGTTCGTTGAGGTGCACACTGTATATGCCTCTCCTGCAATCGAGTTCACGACTTAATGACTGCCTTTCGAAGCCCAATCACATTTCTTTTCTCATCGAGAGAAAAAAGTGAGTTAGGGGGAAAAAATCTCAACGCTGACGTAATTGCTACTCTAATGTGGAAATTGCAGATTACGAGATGATTATTTGACAGAAGGTGATGTAATTTTGATTCGGATTTCGAAACTAACAGGCTTTGAAAAGGAAATAATGTTATGTGACACTAAACTTTACTTAAACAAAATAATAGACCTTTATATTTTCAATTAACTCTTCGATAAGTGACATTTTCATTCTTTTTATTAAATTATATTTATAGGTCTTAACTGGCATAATGATTAGGGAACTAGCTACTTTTTCAGAGGCCATACTTTGCAAATTGTTTTAGTTCTAACTGAGGCAATGGACACTAGTGATGTTGGTCTTAATGGGGCATATATGAGGAGGCCTTTAGAAACAGAGTAGTTTCTAGAAATTCTTTTGTAGGGAAAGAAAAAGAATGAAAAGTATGAATACATTAGAAACATTAAAAGGTGCGACACATAATTCAAAACAAGCAATTTAAAGCTGTAACCTGTATCTAAATTAGGGCGGGAGAGTAGCTCAGTCTGTAGCGTCTGTAGCAGGCCAGGCTCGTAATCTGTAGTTCCCAGGTTCGAGTCTCAGCTGGGTCAGCATTGAGATTTATCTGAGAGAAACTTCAGCCGTGCTTTCGGTCAATAACGGACAGTAATGGATTTGGAAATACCGTGGTCCGTCGGATGGAACGTTAAGCCGTGTCACGTGTACGAGAGAGTTACAGCCTGTGCGCGGTAAAGAAGACGCTGGATGACCTTGACGGGAGGCTATCATTTCCTAACGCTGTCCAGTGAGTCCCCTCCCCCAATCTTCTGGGGCGGGGGTGTCTCAGTCGATAGCGCGCCAGGATCGTAATCTGCAGTTCCCAGGTTCGAGTCCCAGCTGGGTCAGCGTTGAGATTTATCCCCGCAAAACTCCCCGCCTTGTCCACGGTCAGTAGTGGACACCGATGCGCTCGGAAAGGCCGCCTCCGTCGGATGGGTTGTTAAGCCGTGGCTTCGTGTGCGGGAGAGTCATACCCTGTGCACGTTAAAGAACACACTGGACGGCCTTGACGGGAGTCTACCATCTGTCTCCTAACAGCTGTTCCAGTGGGTCCCTTCCCCTAACCTTCTCTAAGCCTTCGGGGTCCTTGTGATCTGTTCATTTAGCCCATTGTGTGCAAAAAAGTGCCGCTCAGAGGTAAAACAACCCAACCAAACCCCCAATCTTGTCTGACCTCTTGGGGTCCTTGCGACCTGGCCATTTTGCCCATTGTGTGCAAAAAACTGCCGCTCAGAGGTAAAGCAACCCAACCCAATGTATCAAAATATTTCATGTAAAATGACTTTTGATATCAGACTTAATCATGAGAGTTCATGTTATCATTGTTGCAAGAAGTCGCTTGTTTCGTAATCACAATTGTTCGAGCCTAAAGCCAATTGATGACTAAAATGTTTTATGTTTGCGTTTAAAGAATCGTGAAGTTAAAAGTGTATTGAGTTCCAAAATGTATTCATACAAACTTGTTGCATTTTCTCAAGTGATTTGCACTTAAAGAGTGTATTCGCCTCTGTGAAAAGTAACAAAAGATCCGAACTGAAGCTACCTTATTGCATATTAAACATGAACACTGACGTTTTGAGATTTCGAAGGAATCGATAAGCAATCCACAATCATTCTATCGCTTTAAGCAGTATATAAAATAAACACGATATTACTCTAAATAAATTTTTTTACCTAAATATTTTTGTTTTCGTAATATTTAAAGAGTGTATCGAAACTTTTATTCTTTATTTATTATAATCCGTTTCTTCACCATATGTAAATACACAGTCGTATCAGAATAATACGACCATAGTATATGTATACCATAGTATATGTATGGTAGGTGGTCATATTATTCTGATACGACTGTGTATATTACAATGATAATCCTTACGTATAGGATCGTAGTGATAAAAATATTCCACAAGCGAATATTTTCGCCTATGGAATATAGAATTTTTATTAGATTCATACTTTTACCAAAATATTTAAGTTGAGTATTACAAAATTGTTTTATTTAATTAACATTATTTTTAAAACGTTTTTAGTATTGCCATTTAAAGTAATGCATATTAATGGTTTGAAAATTATTTTACAGTTACAAATAAGCAATAAAAGTGAATAATGACTTAATTTTATGCTATTTAAAAAGGGAGTTCCACATGGATGTGTGTTATGTCCCATGCAAATTTCAATATTTTTTAATGATTTCTGCAATGCAGATTTAAATGTTTTTTTTTACTTGTTCTGCAAGAGGATACTGAAATTGTTTATTCATACGATAATTTGAATTTTCCAATATCAGAAACTCAAAGAGATCTCATTGAAACACATGAAAGCATGAAGTTAAATAAACTATCCGCTTACACTAGCAAAAGTAATCCTTTTTGCAATACATTACATTTTCACTGGTCTTAATATTAAATATCAGTCTCTAAACTGTTCTTCCGAATAAAGTTGTTTGCCTCAAAATATAGGAAAAGTAAAAAAATATAATTGCTTAGATACGTTAATTATTTTAATCTGAAATGGAGAAGTCGAGCAGAAATGTTAGCAAAGAAGCGAATACAAGAACTAATTAAATTTTACTTCTGGAAAAAGTGTTCTGAAACTTTTTAGCGACGTTACTTTATGCATGGTATTCTTTAGGCATGGCATTCTTTATGCATGGTTGTTGTTGTGGGTTGTTTTACCTCTGAGCGGCACTTTTTTTGCACACCATGGGCTAAATGGCCAGGTCACATGGACCCCGAAGGCTCAGAGAAGGTTGGGGGAGGGGACCCACTGGAACAGCTGTTGGGAGACAGATGGTAGCCTCCCGTCAAGGCCATCCAGCGTGTTCTTTAACGTGCACACGGTATGGCTCTCCCACACACGGGACCAAGGCTTAACGTCCCATCCGAAGGACGGCGGCCTTTCCAAGCCCATCGGTGTCCCCTACTGACCGTGGGCAGGGCGGGGAATTTTGCGGAGATAAATCTCAACGCTGACCCAGCTGAGACTCGAACCTGGGAAGTACAGATTACGAGCCTGGCGCGCTAACGACTGAGCCACCCCCGCCCCTTTATGCATGGTAATATAAAGTTACAGTATAGAACAAGTAATCGGTAAGAAGACTACAATAATGTTGACATATTGAAATGATCTAGGAAAATACAATATTGAATTAGACCTTCTTGTCGAAATTCAAACTTTCAGTACTTCCAAAATATTAGATAAATTGGTGTTTCCTACCTATCTTCCTATTTCATTTTGCTTGAGATTTGTCGGTTTGTGAATTTGTCAAACCAGTTGTCTCACCATATCTTTCTAACGCGACGGACAAACTAATGATTTCTGCGTCAAATGAAAGCCTGCTACGAGGGAAGTATCATAGGCTATAAAACATTGATCCTCCCCGTGCTTCCTTCCCCTCTAAAATGATAAATATGAGAACGATTGTTCTGCTATATCTCCAGAACGCGAGTACCGAAAGTAAGAAGCTATGCGTCAAATGAAAGCTTGTGATGAAGACTGACTCCCATGCTGTTTTCCCTCTACCCCCCTTAAAAAAGTGTAAATATTAAAATAATTGTTTCTTATATCTTCAGAACGCGATGGCCGAAAGTAAGAAGCTATGCGTCAAATGAAAGCTTGTGATGAGGACTGACTCCCATGCTGTCTTCCCTCTACCCCCCTTAAAAAAGTGTAAATATGAAAATAATTGTTTCTTATATCTTCAGAACGCGATGGCCGAAAGTAAGAAGCTATGCGTCAAATGAGTATGACATGGGGTATGTTACAGGTTAAAATATTTCCACACACTCTTCCTTCTTTCTTCCTATAAAAGAGGAAATATGAAAATGATTATTACGCTATATCTTCCGAATGCGAGGGCGTACAGTCGCTCAAAAAAGTATCCGAACACTATGGTTGATCACAGAATCCAGAAAAAATATCTGGCAACGATTTTTTTTAGAAATTAGTGATCTGGCAACCTTCGTGTCACGTGACACGAAGGTTGCCAGATCACTAATTTCTAAAAAAATCGTTGCCAGATATTTTTTCTGGATTCTGTGATCAATCATAATGTTCGGATACTTTTTTGAGCGACTGTACAATTACGAATTAGGTGTCAAATGAAAGCTCATATGAGGACCATCGTAGACTGTTTTAACTTCCCCCCCCATTCTCCACCCTCCCAAAAAAGGGGTGTATTTTCGGAGGGAGGGGTGGACTTTAATGAGTTATATCTCAAACTGAAACTTACGAATGAGTTACTATGAGTTACTTTAAACACGACTCCAAAAGCAGGGCAAGGGGAAATGTAATCATTGTTTATGTCATATATAAAATGAAAGTTTCTGAAGGTAGGTGTTTTTGGTGGCAAGGAAATAATTTAAAAAAAAATATATCTATCTTCCCATATGCGCCCGAAAAAATATAAAAAAAATAAACTGAAGCATATCGATGGTGCGATGAGTTACTGAAAGCGTGTTTACTTCAAAGGAAGATAGGGTGCCGATTATTAATCCTATCTTCCTTTGAAATGAACACGATTTCAGTGACTGATTACACTATCGACATGCTTTAGTTTTTTTTTTCTTTTCTACGTTTTAGGGCGCAAATGGGAAAATATGTGTTTCTTAAATTTTTATTAACTTTTTTATACTGGTATGAATACTGGTTGCATAAAGAGCAAATGTTTATAACAACACAATAGCAAAAAAAAGGTTAACCTATGTTAAACATGCAAACATATGCAAAACATGGACTAGAAAATTAGTAAAGAATGATTATTTTAGTGATAATTCTTACCTGTACATTTTAATTCTATATTATTTAACTCGTTGCCTTCCAAGATGAGAGATAAGAAGAATTCAAATGTCATTAAAATATTATTTACAAAAACTTAAATTTCGTAAATCATAAACGCATATTTAAACAATTCATGTTTTAAATTTGTGTACAGTTTAGATTTGCGTTGAAGCAACATTAATGTTGCCACAACATCTAATAAAAATTTTGACAAAATCCGGGCTGGCAAATTGGATTCCTTAATGCTGGCAACGATTAAAAGAAGTTCTTAATTTTTTTATTATAAAGCAGAAACCCGGTTTATGTTGAATGCATGCTTATTTATTAATTTTCCAATCATTTCCCGAATACATGCTTATCCTGAATTTCTCGAATTTTTCGCCGAATTCACTACTGTATGACTTTTCTTTCCAGTAACGCTACCTAATGTCTATTCGGGCATTTCCAGTGAAATCATATCACCCGTCAAGTAAATGACTTTCTTTCCAGTTACACCACCATTTATCTCTCCACCTGCTTCGATTAATTCAAACAACGGCATCTACCATGTAAATGATTCTTCATTCCAGTAACACTACCACTCACCACTCCACATATTTCAACTCACTGGCTCTTCGTCACACACCATGTAAACGTCTCTTCATTCCAGTAACACTACCACTCACTTCTCCACATATTTTCAACTAACTGAAACTTTGTCACGCACTATGTAAACGTCTCTTCATTCCAGTAGCACTACCACTCACCTCTCCACATATTTCAACTCACTGAAACTACGTCACGCGCCATGTAAACACCTGTTCATTCCAGTTATAATAGCACTCACCACTACACATATTTCAACTCACTGAAACTTTGTCATGCATCATGTATACGTCGCTTCATTCTAGAAACAATACCACTCACCTCTAAACGTATTTCAACTCCCTGTAACTTTGTCACGCATCATGTAAACATCTCTTCATTCTAGCAACACTACCACTCACCTCTCTACATATTTCCTCACTGAAATTTTGTCAATTATCATGTAAACCTCTTTTCATTTCAGTAACACTACCACTGACCTCTCCACATATTTCAACTCACTGAAACTTTGTCACACATCATGTAAACGTCTCTTCATTCTAGTAATACTACCACTCACCTCTCTACATATTTCAACTCACTGAAATTTTGTCAATTATCATGTAAACGTCTTTTCATTTCAGTAACACTACCACTGACCTCTCCACATATTTCAACTCACTGAAACTTTGTCACACATCATGTAAACGTCTCTTCATTCTAGTAACACTACCACTCACCTCTCTACATATTACAACTCACTGAAACTTTGTCAATTATCATGTAAACTTCTCTTCATTCCAATAATACTACGACTGACCTCACCACATATCTCAACTCACTCAAGACACGCCATCTACCATACGAATTTACATGTAACATTTTATACGAAAGGTGTATATTCCTGGTATATTTTACTTTTAATCCCCACAATATACTTTTAAATGTATTTTTTGCATGTGTATATGTTTTCTTTGATATTTTGCATTATTCTCTCTCATTAAATATATATTTTCATGCTCAGTTAAGAGCATATATACGGAGTTTTTGAGCTCCAGAAAGCATTACACGATATTAGTTGCATCCAAGGGGGAAATAAATATTCGATTGGCATTGTATATTCTTTGTATACCTTTTCCAACAGCGTAACCCCAATTTTAACTGGAATATTGACTTACTTTGGATAAATTATCTTTAATTATCTAAGAGGTGTAATATTTTTAAATGTGGAAACGGAATTGTTACTTTTAATGGAATTAAAGAAATCAAAACACACACACATTTATTAGCCTTATTTAATGTAATTTTGAACAAAACATTAAAACTGAGCGTTACGTGTAAACGTCAGCCACTAGTTTTTTTTTTTATTTTATTTACATAACACAGAAAAAGAAACATGTCCGAGTTTTGCACTTTTCGTTTTATTGCCATATATATATATAAGGGATGTCTGTTTCTTGGAAACTTCCCGCCACTAGCACTTTCTGTAAGGATCTGGTTCCCAAAACACGTGCAGCCTCTATAATCTCCGACAGTGATAAGGCCTGGACGGAGCGCGAGACGAGAGATGGAAGCAGAGGAGGTCATTGGCGCGGACGGCCGCACTGCCGCCTAAATGGCCGGCACTTAGGTGTGGACGGCACTACCCTAGCTGCAGCGATGGTCGATTTCCCTCTGTTTTGGAAAGGGCTGCCTTAAAAGCACGCAGAACACGTTGATGTTACGACGTCGCTCAGATTGTCAAGCTATCACCCACTTACGACGTTCAACTTCATAGACACATTCTTCTCCCTCTTTTCTAGGCTCACAAAATTTGGTCTGTTCAGAAAAAATTTCGCCTTCATGGGTAGAAAGATAAAATGCTTTTTCTGTGATGTGGCTATAACCAGACTGAAAAAAAAATAAGTTTTTTTTATTTTTTTTAGTTATGAATCACTGCTGTGATTTAAAGAACGTTTGGGTTGTTTTACCTCTGAGCGGCATTTTTTTGTACACCATGAGCTAAATGGCGTGATCAAAATAACCCCGAGGGTTCAGATAAGGTTAGGGGGAGAGGGCCCACTAAACAGCTCTTAGCAAACAGATGGTAGCCTCCCGCCAAGGCTATCCAGCGTGCTTTTTAACGTGCTCAGGATATGGATCTCCTGCACACGGAGCAACAGCGTAATGTAGAATTCGGTGGACGGAGGCCTTTCTAAGACTTCGGTGTCAGCTACTGACTGAGAGCACAGCGGAAAGTTTTGCGGAGATAAATCTCAACTCTGACCCAGGCGAGACTCGAATCTGGAAACTGCAGATTACGAGACTGGTGTTCTACCAATTGAGCCACCCCCGTCCCATTTAAAGAAGAAATGCCTAAATTTAATAAATAGCGCTTGATATCATGATTGTGAGCGATAGGGTTGGGTCGTTTTACCTCTGAGTGGCACTGTTTTTGCGCAAAATGTGTGAAATAGCCAGTCAAAAGGACTCCAAGGGGCAGGGAAAGTTGAAGGAAGAGAAATAACTGGATGGTTGTTAGGAGATAGATGGAAGCCTCCTGTCTTGGCCATCCAGAATATCCTTTAACATTCACAGGATATGGCTTTCCTACACACGAAGACACGGCTTAATGTCCCATACGAAGGATGACGATCTTTTCAAGCGCATCGGGAGCCGTTTTATCGCAGAACACAGAGTGGGGATATAAACTGATCTGAACGCTGGCAAGTTGTGACTTGAACCTTGGAACTATATATTACGAGCCTGACTCGCTATTGACTGAGAAAATCCTCATCCTAGTAGCTATGGCAATTTAAAGAATGAATGTATGAGCATAAATATTGGACATCATGATTGTCAGCCAATATATATATATTCGTTATCTAAAATAGAGGGGCCAGGGTACCTCAGTCGGTAGCGTCCAGGTTCGTAATCTGCATTTCCCGGGTTCGAGTGCTTCCTGGGTCAGCGTCGAGATTTATCTCAGCAAAACTCCCTTCCCGATCAGTGAGGATACCGATGTAGTAGGAAAGGCCACCATCAGTGTGCTGGAACATTAAGCCGTGGTACTGTGTGCAGGGGAGCCATAAGCTGTGCACGTTTAAGAATACGCTGAATGACATTGACAGAAGGTTTCTTTCTGTCTTCCAACAGCTGTCAAGTGGGTCCCTTCCCCCAAAACTTCTTTGAATCTTCCGGGTCCTTGTGACCTGGCCATTTAGCTTATTGTGTGTAAACAAAGTGACGCTCCGAGGTAAAACAACCGAAACCTATTTAAATTAGAATTCTTCAGTAATGCCATAAAAATGTTAGCTTTACGTTTTAATTATTTGATTTGTCTTGTTCTTTTATTAAGAAGAAATCAACTTAAGGCGATTTACGTAAGTAGCATTAATTAGCTGGATTTGAAATATGGTAGACAAGAGATTAAACGAGGAAGAGGTGGAGTGTGGGGTGAATGAAGAAGAAGAACTCAATAATGAGAAATGGGGGTGAAAAGGGAAGATAAAAATCTAGCTGCATGCAGTTTATATTCAGCTGTTTTGCACATACCATCTCTGTGTTCTCTATTTAAGTTTTAGTTGAGCTGAAGTGAGTACAGTTTAATTCTGTTCGTTTGGCATGTCATATTTTCATGTGGGGGTGTTTGCTGTTTGCAATAACTTTGGAATGACTGCTACGATTTGAATACGCTTGACATTTTGAATAGGTTTGGGAGTTTGTTGGTTGTGGTTTTTTTGAAAATGGTGTTTCTGCTATATCTTTCCAACCCAGTGACTGGAGCGTTGTTTCAATATATACTTTTCCCTTCGTTTAAGTTTTCTTTAAGATATTAATTGAAAACTGCGTGTAATTCATCACTTTCAGAAAATTACCATTCTCAAAGGTGGGGAGATCAACGACTCTTTGAGTCCACTCCTCCCCTTCCATAAGAGTGGGGGTAGCTCAGTCGGTTGCACGCCTGGCCCATAATCTGCAGTTCCCATGTTCGAGTCCACCTACGCCAACGTTGAGATTTATCTCCGCATTGCCCTCGATCTGTAGGGTACGCCAATGGGCTTGGAAAGGCTTCGTCTGTTGGATGGGATGTTAGGGTTGGGTTGTTTTACCTCTGAGCGGCACTTTTTTGCACACCTTGGGCTAAATGGCCAGGTCACATGGACCCCGAAGGCTCAGAGAAGGTTGGGGGAGGGGACCCACTGGAACAGCTGTTGGGAGACAGATGGTAGCCTCCCGTCAAGGCCATCCAGCGTGTTCTTTAACGTGCACAGGGTATGGCTCTCCCGCACACGGGGCCACGGCTTTACGTCCCATCCGACGGACGGCGGCCTTTCCAAGCTCATCGGTGTCCCCTACTGACCGTGGGCAAGGCGGGGAATTTTGCGGAGATAAATCTCAACGCTGACCCAGCTGGGACTCGAACCTGGGAAATACAGATTACGAGCCTGGCGCGCTACCGACTGAGCCACCCCCGCCCCGATGGGATGTTAATTAGTGGCCCCACCTTGACTGGAGGCTACCATCTGTCTCCTAACAGGCCAATTTTGAAATACATTTAAATCTTTATTAAAAGGCACTGTTAGCTTGACTAAAAATGGTAATTATTACATATTTCACCAGAAGATGCTGAAAAATTTTGGTCTTTTATGGATTAGCCATTACTCTTGGATTTAATGTGGAAAGAAGTTGGTCTCAGGGAAATATTCTTGGGTGGACCTCGAAAAATTCCAGGAAGAACTTTTGGAATACTTTTTGTAAATCATATCATGCAGAAGCATGAAAAACATCGTTCGAGACAAAGCTGCAAATGGGTTTATTGAAGATTCCACCACTCCTATAATCTTAGGATTGTGTAAATTTTCAGTTAAGTAATATATTGATTCAACTATACAGGACTTTTAATGTTTTTAATTAATTAATTAACGGTTTATTTCGATATCATCTCTATGCCGAATTTTGGGCGATTAACATCCTCTGCCTACACTAAAATGTGGATAATTTTCATAGGGTCATTCTTCTAGATCAGAGATTAAGACTTATGGACCGCGAGACAGTTTTCTTTGGTATTCAAGGGTACTACGCAAAAAAAAATTGCTGATCTCCAAATTCATGAAAAAAAATATATGTTAACAAATTTGTAAAACTGTTTACAGATAATTAGAGCAGTAAATCTAGACATGTTTCATTAACATTTTTGTAATCAGGTAATTTGAACAAGCGATAAATTTAGAAAGCGTCCTGATAATGTAATGTCGGAAAATGTGAATTCGAAAATGCCTGGTGACTAGATTAAACCGATTTTGAAATGAGAGTATTGGACAATTATTAAAAACATCCGAAAAAATTATCGCTGATGCGGTGGGAACCGAACTCGCAACTCTCTAGATACATACCAGAGGGCTGAGATACTGACCGTCGCGTGAGCGATAATTTTTTTCAGATGTTTTTAATAATTGTTAAAGTCTATTTCTATAGGTAATCTGTGTTTATACTATGGAGAGTGTTCGAGTTGCAGTCCAGTTCATCATACTTGTAGGATCAAAAGCATTGACTTAAGGTCGAGTTAGAAACTACTAAGTGAAATTGGTAAAGGGATGAAAATTGAGGAATGCTGGAAATGAAGTGCTGAAAACATGGAATGCAATTCTTTACATATTATTTTTTAAAAGCAATCGCCGTCTCTGTTTTATTATTTTAGCATCCATTTAGTCGTGTGAGTCAGTGTTTTCCGCTAAGAATATAATAAATTCAGTTATAAGAAGGAGACTGACTGAGGTGCTCTTGCGTAGCTTTAAAAGCAACAAAATAGAGCCCTGATATAAAAACGTTTATTGTATTTCATAAACATGATTTATTATAAAATAATTAATGCATTTGTTTCAAAAATTCGAAGAAGCCTCATAAACATCTGCAGGGGATAAGGATCTGTGAAAACGAATTTTTTACCTTTTCTCTACCGAGGCTTAGTTACGTGTTAATTCTGTTGGTAGGGTACTTTTAATTCTGTTGTAAAACTCCTTGTTAATTTTGTTGGTAAGTTCCTGTTTAATTCTGTTATAATACTACTTATTAATTCTGTTGCAACCCTACTTGTTAATTCTGTTGGTTCGTTCCTGTTAATTCTGTTATAGAACTCCTTATAAATTATGTTGTAAGACTCCTTGTTAATTCTGTTGATAAGTTCCTGTTTAATTCTGTTGCAATACTACTTGTTAATTCTGTTGTAACACTACATGTTAATTTTGCTGGTAAAGTCCTGTTAATTCTGTTATAAAATTCCCTGTTAATTCTGTTATAGAACTCCTTGTTAATTCGGTTGGTAAGGTCCTGTTAATTCTGCTGTAAAACTCCTTGTTAATTTTGTTCGTAAGATCTTTGTTAATTATTTTGTAAAACTCCTTGTTAATTCAATTGGTACGATCCTATTCATTCTGCTGTAAAACTTATTGCTAATTCTGTTGATAAGGTCCTGTTAATTTTGTTTTAAAACTCCTTGTTAATTCTGTTGGTAAGGTCTTGTTAATTCTGTTGTAAAACTTATTGTTACTTCTGTTGGTAATGTCCTGTCAATTCTGCTGGTAAGGTCCTGTTAATTCTGTTGTAAAATTCCTTGTTTTTTTCGGTTGGTAAAGTCTTGTTAATTCTGTTGTAAATATCCTTGTTAATTCTCTTGATAAGGTCCTGTTAATTCTGTTGTAAAATTCCTTGTTTTTTTCGGTTGGTAAAGTCTTGTTAATTCTGTTGTAAATATCCTTGTTAATTCTCTTGATAAGGTCCTGTTAATTCTGTTGTAAACTCCTTTTTATTTCGATTGGTAAGGTCGTGTTAATTTTGTTGTAAAACCCCTTGTTAATTTTGTTGGTAAGGTCCTGTTAATTCTGTTGTAAAACTATTTGTATATGTTGATAAGGTCCTGTTAATTCTGTTGTTAAACTACTCGTTAATTCTGTGTTAAACTAGTTGTTAACTCTGTTGTAAAACTACTTGTTAATTCTGTTGTAAAACGTCTTGTTAATTCTATTGTAAAACTCCTTGTTACGCAACCAGACGCAAGTGTGACCAACACATCAAAGTCGGGACAGATCAGTCTAGTACCTACAGAATTACGGAGAGCCGAAAACTTCCGCCAGCACTGAAGTTCTGAACGTGTCCGCGCACACGTCTGGAGCTTGTTACTCTGAGTCGTTATATTAAGGCCCTAGCAACGACAAGAAAGTCGGATTCTTATCTATAAAAACAAAATACGATGACTCTCAGCGGAACACAGACTGACAGGTAGACGACAAAGTGAAAACATTAACTCATTTTTTTAAACGAATTAAGAGTAGCTATGATTATTAAAAGAAAAAAAAATGTGTTATTAGTGCATTAACCACTAATGAGTAGTCCTATTTCTTAATGACAGGGCGCGCACATACTGATTTCCGGTGACGCAAATTTTCGGAGATTATCTTGGAATCTGTAGCACGTTTCGGACAAGAGTAGTCCGGGATCTCTTTGTCCAAGATATGTGAAGGTGAAATCTTGTGACTCCGTGCAGAGTAAGTGGAAATGACAAAGGTCCATTTAATTTATAATGAGATTTTTCGGCATTGGTCTATTTCTGTGAAAAGTCTTGATCACATAATCCCATTCACTTGTCATCTTTGATCAGCTGTCTTTCGACACACGGACCGGTCTCTAACCAATCTAATTTTCCTGCCATCGAACAGTAAAAGCTTTTCAGACATGTTGAACACAGTATAAACCCACACAACCACAATGTCCATAATATATCCAGATATATTGAGATAAATAATAAATCTTATGCATATTTTTGGAGATTGTGGTTGTGTGGAGAATTATTATCAAATATATCGGTTGCTGTTAAAAAGAAAAGACCACATTTTTGACAGTTTGTTCATTCAATATTCTTTATAATAATAAAGCCTACACCGATGGGCTTCGAAAACGATTTCAACACCGTTTAACACGAAATTTTAATTAGAAAGTTAGAAACCATTGGCTTTCGTGGTGTTCCATAAAACTGATTTTAATACTACTTACAGAACGCGGTGTTTTCGGAATTAATATACTTAGCGAACAAAAACACATTTCATATGGTGTTACTCAAGGCTCAGTCCTAGGACCAACTTTGTTTTCGATATTCATGAATGACTTATGTGAATTAAAAATAAATAGCTATGTTAACACTTTTGCAGATGGTGCATCATTAACATTATGAGCTGATTCTCTACAAAATCGCCTTTATAAGAAATCTGAGATCATGCATCAAGGTAATAAGTGAATTCATCCATACCCCTTTCAACGGAAAACTGTGCCAATTTTTTGGCCATGGTATGCATCTGTGCACGTAGTGGTAAATTAACCAATCTTGTTGGTCTACAGAGGAAAGAAGTGAAGGGCATTTCTCAATCCACAAGAAGTAAACATGGGAAAGCATATATAGTCATAATGTATAGTCTTATTGAAAGAGATAGGTCAAGGTCAAAACGAAGAATGGACCTTGGCCATTTACGTCTCTGCTCACAAGTATGGTCATAATTCAAAAGGTTATATTGCATTCCATAATGATAAGAGATCCTACACAAAGATCTTTTGTATAGTACTATTACGAGCAGAAACAATGTTTCTGAGAGATTTATTTTGAAAGGTGTGGAATCGCACAATAGATACATCCTTAGCACAACAGCAAACCTGACAAGCGTACATAAGTATGTAGCATGTAGCATAATTATGATTTTTCGAAGTACCAGGATAAAAGATCCCATAACCTTCTCCATCTGAGGATATCCAATAAATGGCATGACTTGCGAAGGACAACACAAAAATCACCAAAAGGTGAGCCCCAAGAGGCAGGAAAATAATGATAAATATGGTAGACCATAAAGTGTTCCTGATCGAAAATCAATGGTGTAGACCTCTTGAATCTGCTCATAGGATCATGATCATATTTTAAAATGTTAGTAATGAAATCGTGAAGATTCGTGTCCACAGCTTCTAAGAATGTCTTAGAGATCTACTTTATATGGGTGTAAATATGTTGGACGCCTAAATCCCCATGTATTGGTCTGTTGGTTACAAACCAACATGGGGCATTTACCGCCTGTTTCATGCGTACATAAAGTTAACACTAATCTAAAATATGAGATAAATTTGTTAAATTTTAATGAGTTACATGTAAATATATAAAAAAGCATATTTCATTTAACCTAAAAAAAATAACCATACAATCCAAATCTTATTAAATTAAAATTGCTTACCTTTTCATGCAAAAATTACTCAAACATGTTGTAGTGAAAAAATTGAACAGGTTCAAAATCCACTGTTCCAAGGCGTTTATATTGATAATTCCCTAAGTTGGAAAATACACATTGGAAAACTAACAACTACACTTAGACAGATATTACATAAATTTTATTGAAGAAAAATCATCAGTGATGAAATCTAATTACGTTATACAAATCTTGAGTCTAATCACATGCAAAATACAAATCTTGAGTCTAATTAATAATAATCACATATAAAAATACAAATCTTGAGTCTAATTAATAATAATACAATATGGTATATCATCATTATTAAGTTATTTTCATCATTCAGAAGTGTAATTTCAATACAAGATAAAATGTTACGCCAAATATTTTGAAATATTACCAAAAAATATAACAACCTAATGGTTAATGTACCTGATTAGTTAGCATGTCCATTTGTATGTGTTTATACGTTGTGTGAGAAACTAGAACAAGCCCAATAGAGCTTCTAGATTATCTATGTCTTTTTTTTGTGTACGGAAATAGCTTCTTCTCTTTTCAAAAAAAAAAAATAAATTTAATAAATATATTGCAATTAATATTTTTATAAGTATAAAATTTTAGATCTACTTCCATTTCCATTAAGACCCTGTTTGAATCGCAGCAGGGAAAAAAAGTTATAGTAATTATTTCCAGGAATGATCAGGTTGTTGTAGCAATACGATAAATGTAATATTTCACTCATTTTATTACCATCGTACAACGTTGGATTATTTTACTTCTGAGCTGCACATTTTTTGCACAAAATCGGCTAAATGACCAGGTCACATGTACCTCAAGGGCTCAGAGAAGGTTGGGAGAAGGGGACCTGTTGAACAGCTGCCGGGAGACAGATGGTAACCTCCCGACAAAACCTCCCAGGGTGTTCTTTAGCTTAAACAAGGTATGGTTTCTTCTGCACACCGGACTGCGGCATAATGTCTCATACGACGGACGGCGCCCTCTCCAAAACTCATAGGTTTGCCCTTTGTCACCTAAGGCATAGCGGGATTATAGGAGATAAATCACAATGCTGGTTCAGGCGGGACTCGAACCTGGGATCTGTCGATTACAACCTTGGAGCACTACCGACTGAGCCAACCTCGTCATCAAATAAGAGTAACAGATTTTAATACAGCAAATAAGAATATAAATGTTTGAAAACATTAAACTAATTATCTCACAAATATAGCTACGTAATCAATGTAAATAAGTGTTTCAAAAATTTTACTCTGCAGTGTATAAGTTATACGAATATTTTAATATCATTACAACATTCCCATTTCTCTGAAAAGTCAGAGGGATGCAAAAGCCTTGGGTGACATGCGGGATTAAAAATTAGTTGTGGACACTGAACTAAATGATCAGATTCTATTCTATCATGTCTGAAAATAAGCTTAATCAAGTACAAAGTTTCTCACAATAATATAGGGGCGGGGGTGGCTCAGTCGGTAGAGCGCCAGGCTCGTAATCTGTAGTTCCCAGGTTCGAGTCCCAGCTGGGTCAGCGTTGAGATTTATCTCCGCAAAATTCCCCGCCCTGCCCACGGTCAGTAGGGGACACCGATGGGCTTGGAAAGGCCGCCGTCCGTCGGATGGGACGTTAAGCCGTGGCTCCCGTGTGCGGGAGAGCCATACCCTGTGCACGTTAAAGAACACGCTGGATGGCCTTGACGGGAGGCTATCACCTGTCTCCCAACAGCTGTTCCAGTGGGTTCCCTCCCCCAACCTTCTCTGAGCCTTCGGGGTCCATGTGACGTGGCCATTTAGCCCATGGTGTGCAAAAGAGTGCCGCTCAGAGGTAAAACAACCCAACTCACAATAATATAACTTTGTCTCTGCTCATTTTCTCATCAATTCTCTCATCAATTTCTCAGAATAATATAATCGATATTTACCAATTTTTAAGTAACTCGAATTTTTATCCTTATTCTTAAGCACTAAGGATACAAGTTCTTTCGATTTTTCCTAAATCGATAAAAACATAAAACGTATCTGGAAAACATTCATTTTAATTCATTTAAAAAAACAACAACATTACATCGCTTCGCTTAATAACCACACATTGCAACGGTATTAAACTTCAAAATACCACTACTGCATTACCACAATTTTCGTGAGTAAATAATTCTTATCCAATTTTCTGCTCCTGAGGCATTCCAAGCCACCCGATGATTATTTTTCCTCGTACTTTATATTTCCATGGCAGCCAGACCTTTACGAGGAAGAAATACCTAAAAAAAAAATAATAAAATGAAAAAAAGAAAATATCTCCTTCTTGTTAATCCAGTGGTTATAGTAGCTGTGGGGGATAAGACCACGGTTTCTTTGCCATCTCTTCTAATCTAAAGAAACGAAGAAAAAAGGAGAAAAATATATTCTGCTGCTTCTTACTGCAGAAGCTTTCCTATGTCTCATCCGTCTTATAGATTCTGTGCTTCACCCACCAACTGACAGATCATTCATTATTTGTTAGTGTGCTGTGGAGAAGCACACCGACCCTAAGTAAACATCCCTTGCAAGAACTCCGGTCTCAAACCTTTTCCTTTGCTTTACAAAATAAGCACATAAATTCTTGAGGTTCCACAAAGATCTCTGCTTCCTACTGCTACTGGGCATTATTCCGTGGATCTGTATTTATGGTTGAGGCTTAAAGTTTAGGGGACATAAGACTTATCAAAACATTATTCAGTATAAATGAATTTTTAGTCCATGTGTATTTTACATTTATGCAGGAACAACAGACTTCCTGTAAGATAAACTTTAGCTTGTCTCTGGCGACAAAAAAAAAGCTGTAAAATTTGGTAAATAATTTTTTAAGTTATAAATATTCATGAGTTTCTAGGATAGTTAAGTTTGCAGAGAAATAAATTTCGACAATTGTTTGCAGAGTAAAATGATTTAATTCGTGATAAATTCTTTTTCAGGAGTGGAAAATAAAAGTTGCCATAATCTGTTATTGTTCTATACAGAAATTAAATTTAAGTTTATGACACGGGTGGAAGGTTTCCTGAAACATAAAAATAAAGGATTTCCCGCTATATATTTTATTCAGCACCATGGACTCTACATCTTTATCATTTCGATAATGAAAAAGAAATTATGTGACGTAAAACTCTGATAGCTAATGATGTTAATATGCTAATTATGTGTTCCCTTTAGAGATATGTTCGGGCCCTGGCTAGGACATTTGACAATGAGCTGCGTGAGACATTTGAAAAGCGAGTTCAGGAGTTCCTGTTAGAGAAGAGTTCAAGCCCGAGCCTCGTGGGCACCGAAGGGCTTAAAAATTTCATAATTTAAATTTTCAGTTTTGATTAGAATTGCGAAAGAAAAAGTACAGTCGCTCAAAAAAATATCCGAACACTATGGTTGATTACAGAATTCAGAAAAATATCTGGCAACGATTTTGTTTAAAAATAAGTGATCTGGCAACCTTTATGTACTGTACACGAAGGTTGCCAGATCACTAATTTCTAAAAAAATCGTTGCCATATATTTTTTCAAAATTCTATAATCAACCATAGTGTTCGGATAATATTTTTGAGTGACTGTACACCTATCCATCGACTTACACAGTAGATAGGTTCGGGGAAATTGCCCTGTAAATCGAAAGAGTGCAAATTAAGACCAACAACGTGAAAAAGAATAGGGGATAGGTTGCAACAAAGAAATAAATAAATCGTTACTATTAATATAACGTATATTGAAAGCTTTATTTTTATATATTTATCTCCAATTGAAGTTCATGAGAGCATAATAATTATGTACTAACGTATCATTTTGCACCTAATTTTTGCCAATTCATATGAGCTTAGATTAATTTATTACGGCTTTCCTTTTGGTCATGAACAGCTTGGATCTAGAAACAAATAAAGAAACGAGGTGGTGGGGGAAGGCCAAGGAACGTAATGGAGCCGGAAAAAGTAGGAGTGGGGCGGCAAGACACTGGGTTTCATTGCAGTATAAGATTTTCCCCTACATTTTAGAGGTTTAACATATGTATATGTTTATTAATATACAGGTTTAATAATATTTGGTTTCCATAACTCTTACTGTTCTTGCGTTTTGCATTCTCAAAGATGTAGACGAGTATTTATCGAATTTAAAGACGAAATTTGAAAGAAGGATATTTATGAACTGAATATAAATTAGAAATAAACATTTCTATTCCCACGTAATGCTATATTGTAAAATTACTAGTTTTTATATAATATTGTATGAAACAGTATATTAACGAATCAGCTGTATTTAGCCTATATCAGGGGTTCTCAACGTGAGGTACTCGGTAAAATTTTTGGTCGCTCAAAGGTCGCTAGATCTAGTAACAAAGTCGTTAAGTTGGGAACCTGCTACTGATTAATTTCTTAGAATATATGTTTTATTAATATGTGAATATATGTATATATTTGTTTTATTTTATTCCCATTGTTATACTATAACAATAGTTTTATCTATCTATATAAGGGGTACACCAGTTACATTCACATTTCCATGTGGTACGTGAAGCATAGAAGGTTGAGAACCACTGGCCTATATAATAATCTACAAAGTTGCTGCTAAAAATTAAATAACAATACTGTTTTTACTAGACTGAAAGAATTCAGTTTAGAAATGTCGAATGTCGCTACCGAACCAATCAGTTTTACTTGAAGATTGCGATGTCGCGAAGCAGATTGCATCACATTAGCAAGAGTATAATATTAGCGAAAGAATATAATTTCTCACAGATGAGGATTTTATTAATACAGGATTTGTTATTATGTACTTATTGCTGAAAGTGAATGATAGTAGTAAAAACCATTTAATTGATTTTCACTTTGAGATGACAAATTTTGGGATACCTTGATGCCATGATACGAATACTTCATAATATGTATTATATCTGCAGACATAAAGAAATTCTAAATCCATTTCGTTTAAAACCGAGTCATATAATCGTTTGAAACAAGTTTGCAGTTATCAAGAATATATTTCTAGTTATGAATTATTTTTATGTTATTTCAAAGTATCTATAGTAAAAGAAGTTGTTCATTGGCTTGGGTTGGGTTGTTTTACCTCTGAGCGGCACTTTTTTTGCACACCATGGGCTAAATGGCCAGGTCACATGGACCCCGAAGGCTCAGAGAAGGTTGGGAGAGGGGACCAACTGGAACAGCTGTTGGGAGACAGATGGTAGTCTCCCGTCAAGGCCATCCAGCGTGTTCTTTAACGTGCACAGGGTATGGCTCTCCCGCACACGGAGCCACGGCTTAACGTCCCATCCGACGGACGGCGGCCTTTCCAAACCCATCGGTGTCCGCTACTGATCGTGGGCAGGGCGGGGAATTTTGCGGAGATAAATCTCAACGCTGACCCAGCTGGGACTCGAACCTGGGAACTACAGATTACGAGCCTGGCGCGCTACCGACTGAGCCACCCCCGCCCCTGTTGTTCATTGGCTGTTAAATTTAAAATACCCTTCATATTGAGGGTATTTTAATAATACATGTTTCCCAATTTCACCAAGTTGGAAAACGATAATTTTGAGAAGCAGATTTTTTAAACGGAAATAACTCTCTATTTAGATATACGCAGTGCTAATGCGTAGTCTAATTAATCTAGTAATAAAATAATTAATTAAGTAATAAAATTACTTGGCCCTGGGACATAAATGATTGTGTAAATTTTATCTACAACCATTCTTGTAACATTATTTCCAAGAGTAGGTTTGGGTGATAAAATATGTACAAATTATTTGACATTTTGATTTTAAATCATTATTTTTATATAAGGATAAATAAATGCATTTTTGCATCTAATTCGAAACATACCAATCTATCGGGAGGGATAAGTAGGGAGCGCGCCAAGCTTGCTTGAAATCTGCAGTTCCCAGGTTCGAGTCCGACCTGGTCCAGCTTTGAGCTTATCAACAACTTAATTTTCCTGAATTCTCATATGTATATGTTACTGCTAAAGCTCGAAAGCCGTTAATGTGCACATTACCTAGCTCATCTGCAGATTAACTGATTTGCTCCGCTAACGTGCGGAATCAAGAGTTTTCCGCATTTTACCTAGGTAATGTGCACATTAACGGCTTCCGTATCGTTAAAGTTCAAAAGTTTGTTTCTCTCATAGTGGTGAATCTCTTGAATATGAATCTTCGTGTCACGTGATTCACTCGTCCGCATTATAAAAAACGCCCCGGATGAGCGGAGGCCAAGTGAGAACGAATCGGTAAAGTGATTCATTCTTGATAACGAATCACTAAAATGATTCGTTCTCACTTGGCCTGCTCATTTTGGGGGCGTTTTTTATAATTCGGACGACTGATTCATGTTGACAGAGGGATGACCCTGGTTTCAACTCTACTCTCGGACACTAGATAAATAACATTATGTTAATTTAAGCGTACAGAAACGTTCCTGTTGTTCCAGCAAAGATCTTATTTTCACTTTAACGAGTGCCTAGTAGGTAATGTGCAGATTACCTAGGTAATTTGAGAAATGAAACAATTTTCCGCACGTTAACGGATCACCCTAGTTAATCTGCACAATACCTAGATAATCTGTAGAATAACTGATTTCTGCACTTTAGCGGTAACATATATATTATTAAAGATATATATATTAAAGATAATATTAATTTATCTGCTTGTTATCACACTAATTTGTTTGTAAATTGTAAAAGAAAACATTCTTATTATTTTATCGCTTTTCTCGATCTGACTGAAAAAAAAAAGATTCAGATTTATTTTCAGTCATTATTAGGATAGTAATTGTAGAGCACCAAAACTAGCATTTATTTCAGTTGTAAGTATATCACCCGTATGTTGTAATGAGCAGTTCCTGGAACAGGCAAAAAACAGGTTCATAAACAGCAGAAGATACAAAATAATCTTCAGTTTTTCTAAAGTAATATGTATAATTTTTTAAGTGTTTTTAGAATGCTTGCAAATGAATCATTATACAATTGTAATACTGTTTCTTTATGGAGATTATTTTTGCAAGCATGTCCAGGAATAATCATATTTATTTTAGGCTCTTCTAAATTCTACAGCAAAGATTATTAGTTCAATCTATAAAAATTGTAATAGTTCAGAAAAAAAGGATGATATTTAACACCCTTTGCAATAGAATTCATTTCACACGAAAATCTATGGTTAACAAATGTACAAAATGAGAAAATAGTTTATAGTATATAGTATAAATTAATCAACCAGTTTTTAATAACTAGATGAGAAATCAAGGCCAGTGCTTGCAATGAAATTATTAAACGGGATCTGGGTTAGATCAAAACAAAGCCATAAGGCACGGCCGTCCAAAGTAGACGGACTGCAATTTGACTGAATTTTGTAGCCTAAAAAATCGCACACGTGATCAAATTGAGCCAAACCACCTGCCCTTCGTTTCCGCTATGTAACTGGCTGAGTAATTGTTCAAGTTTGATTCCACTATAATTGCACCATGAACTTATAATTTACGACTGACAAAAAGGCAATTTTATTTGTTATCAGTGAAATATTCATACGGTCCGCACACATGTGGATTTCTGATCATGTGGAACCAATACTTAAAGAAATTCACTCCAATGCCATAAAGTTTAATTCTGTTATCTTTCAAGTAATACAATTTTATCTGGACAATTTATCTGGTAACGATAGGAAACATAGTCCTCTTTGTATGTAATGGATGATTTATATAGAATTAGTAATTGAACCACAGGGACGCCCGTATTTTTAATAATAATAATCCTTTAATCTTCCCGAAGCGAAAACAAAGGCTTTATAGAGGTTGGTAAATCCTTTATAAAATGATTTACTTTTCTAATCTATTGAATAATAACCATCGAGTATTAAACTATCGTAATATAAACTATGGAATATTAAAAATCTAAAATCCAAAAGACGTCTTTTAACAGTTATTTATAGGATGAGAACTGGAAATATAGGATTAAATTATTACTTATATAAAATTAATGAAGTTAATTCACCTAACTATTGCGATTATAAAGTTCCAGATACAATTAATCATTTAATATTAAATTGTAAAAAAAAATGGGAGAAAGAAAGAAACATTTTTTGAAGATCTACTAAAAATCAACATAAAAGAAATCAATATCCAAAATATACTGAGTCATCCAAATGAAAATATTAAAGAAACCTGCTGGTCAATCTTAATTAGCTTTTTATTAAAATTATCCATTTTTAATAAACTTTAATTTTATACATATTGAATCTATTCTTATCAAATTGTTCCTAAATGTCTTTCAATATTGATTATAAAAAAAAAAATACTCTTTTATGGTGTCTTAATTTTCTAGGAGTGAGTGGTCTAGGGACGAGTACCTCAGTTGTGTGTAATGTTAAATAAATAAATATATAAATAAATAAACTTGAATACTTTTTTCTCCTTTGGTCATTACCACTGTTTTATCATGAGAAAGTTTTCGATCCCATGTCTGTAGGTAATCATACAGAATGCTCGATTAATTCCAATCCACATTGAACATCCTGCAGTCTTTTAGTCACAGTAACATAAAACAACATCATCTGCAGACTGTACATTATTTTTTCTGTAAACAATAATCCCAGGAAGATCACTTTGCCAACAGAATTAACAAGACGTTTTATAACATAATTTGCAGAATTCTAACAACGGTTTTAACAAGACTTATTACAACAGAATTAAAAAGACGTTTTATAACAGAATTAACAAGTCGTTTTACAACAGAATGAACAAGACTTATTACAACAGAATTAACAAGACTTATTACAACAGAATGAACAAGACGTTTTACAACAGAATTAACAAAACTTGTTGCAACAGAATTAACAGGATCTTACCAACAGAATTATCAAGGCGTTTAAAAGCAGAATTATCAAGGCAATTTTCCGCTACGAAGTTCGTACAGCGGCGTTTTACAATGGAATTAGTAGGCCCTTACCATCAGGATCAACAAGGTAATTTTCCGCTACGAACTTTATAAAAATGGCGTTTTAAAATGGAATTATGAAGACCTTACCAACAAAATTATCAAGGCATTTTAGAACAGAATTAACAAGGCTGTATACAAAAGAATTAACAAAACCTTACAAACAGAATTAGCAAAACGTTTTACTATGGAATTAACTGATTAATGAATGGATAGATGAAAGTTTATGAATAAAGTAATACGATATCGATGCGCATAGTTATCAATGGACAGAGATTTCGTGTTCAACCTTTGGGGGACAGTCTAATTTTCTGAGGTCAAAACCGTTAAAGTACACTAAGATAAGATGATATGAAGCTTTTCATGAAGTTGATGGTCCTAAAGCTGATCTCTACAAGGAGTTGTCAGGCAGAGAAGCGCACCCTTTTTGGTTTAAGAGAAAAAACTTTATTTTTGTGTTAACTATTTAGAATTATCCATTCATCTATTAGTTGGAATTTATACTCTTAAATGGCATTAACAGTAGAAAATAGTAAACCCCATTCTCTTTGGAAACGAACAGATGATATTCACCAGAGGCAATATATTATTCTTTTAGTTGTCATTACGTTAGAGAAAAGATTGTCACAGTCTCTATCATGCTAATGCTCGCAAACTGCACTTCCTAGGTTTGATTAGAAACTGGACAAGCATTAAGATTTACCACCGCTAAACTGCTGACCTCAGAGAGAAAGGAAACACCAATGAGTCTGAAAAGGTCACCGCCCGTCGGATGGGACATCAAGCCCTGGCACAGGCGTGTGGTAGAGCCCTCTATACGTTAAAAACAGGTTAGATGATGAACAGTCTTCCATCTGTCTCCTAACAGTTGTACAGTGGGTCCCCTTTCCCCAAACTTCTCTGAGCTCTTGAATGTCTTTGCGACCTGGTCATTTTTCCCGTTGGGTGCAAAAAAAAAGAGCCGCTCGGGGCAAAACAGCCGAACCTAATCAGGTTTATTGTAATCCTCTTGCATAGCGTCCAATTTTCGCTATCACAGTAAATTTTAGGAAGGATTGGATTGTTTTGCCTCTGCACACAATGGACTAAACGGCCGAGTCACAGTTAGTCGAAGGCTCAGAAAAGTTTGGGAGCAGAGGATCCATTCGACAGCTCTTAGGATACAGATGGAAGCATCTCGTCAAGTCGATCCAGCGTGTTCTTTAACTTGCACACACGTTCTTACTACACTTAAGTAGAATAGAGAGCTCTCCAGCCTACGTTGCTACGGCTTAATGTCTCATCCGCCGGACTGCGACCTTTACAGGCCCATCGGTATCCCTTACTGAACGAGGGCCGGGCGGGGAGGTTTGCGGAAAGAAATCACAGCGCTAGCCCACATGGGACTCGAACTGGGAACTTCAGATTAGTGCCTGGCGTGCTACCGGATGGGCCCTCCCCGCGCCACTTAGAAAGGGATAAACTATTTCAGATCCTATTTATTATTTTTATTGAATATACTATTGCAGTCTTAAGATGAAAACAATTTTTTTGATTTACTTTATGATTAATCAATATCGCTTCGTGAAGAACATGCTTTCGAAGTAACTTTAAGTGGCTTCTTCTCTTTGCCTAAACGATAAAAGGACTTTTTTTTAAATATCACACGAAAACAGAAGCGAATAAATTAGTGGGTTATAAAAGGAAAATAATTGTTACTACGTTGGAGCAAGTCCCTTAGTAGCAGATACCTAATCATAGAGGAAAAAAACAATAAAGTAGAAGGAAAAAAAAAAGTTTAGAAACAAGTCCAAAACGCATTGTTTCGAAGAAATTAAATTGGGGGAAAATAAAGTGGAATGCTGAGAGCTTTTTTTTCCAAACAACTAATGCGATTAGAATTCTGCTCACTGCGACAAAGCTTGTGAAAAAAAAAAAAGTAAATGGGAATTTAGAAACAGTAGATCCATTATAGCCCTTTTTTGAGGTCTAAGGAACAATGATCACGATTAAGGAATTCTACGAAAGAAAGGAATAAAAAAAAACGCGAAAGGAAGAATGGAGAGCTCACAAGAAGAAAAAAATAAATCGATCTATTTCGTGTCTGGAAATTTATTTTATATGAGAAATATAGCTATTTATTACTATGGAATCAAGCGAAAATTTTTTTTTTAAATCACATAAATGTCAATTCGAGTTAAATAAGTTGAGAACCCTTTGGTCGGGTAAGATATTGGTTGTGAACAAAAAAACCATTTCTTTTTCGAACTTTTTTTCCATCATTAACAATTTTTGACAAGTTTTCACCTCATTTGATGCAATCATTGTCGTCATCTGCGTTTTTCAACTTCGTTATACTTAAAAATGTGGGGTGAGCTTTCCAAGGGAATAAAAATGCTAATCATATCATGGCGAAAGGAAAACTTAATAAGGCGCAACCAAGACCACCTTGATCAAGGGGATGGCTCAGTCGGTAGCGCGCCAGGCTCGTAATCTGTAGTTCCCAGGTTCGAGTCCCAGCTGGGTCAGCGTTGAGATTTACTTCCGCAAAATTCTCCGCCAGCCCACGGTCAGTAGGGGACACCAATGGGCTTGGAAAGGCCGCCGTCCGTCGGATGGGACGTTAAGCCGTGGCCCCGTGTGCGGGAGAGCCATACCCTGTGCACGTTAAAGAACACGCTGGGTGGCCTTGACGGGAGGCTATCACCTGTCTCCCAACAGCTGTTCCAGTGGGTTCCCTCCCCCAACCTTCTCTGAGCCTTCGGGGTCCATGTGACCTGGCCATTTAGCCCATGGTGTGCAAAAAGTGCCGCTCAGAGGTAAAAACATCCCAACCTTGATCAAGGCTGGCCTTTGTTGGTAGTCCGTGCCTTGGTAAACAAGGCCTGGCAAGGTAGCCTTGCCTTGATAAACCAGCTATGGACAGCCGGTGAGCAAAAGGAGAAAAATTTAATATGAATCAAAATTTAAGCGATTTAATTCGTTTAAAATTCACCTAAAGTCTATTTATTTTAAATCTAGCTAAAATAAAACTATTTATTCATTACGACTATATTGAAATCTTTATAAATACTTTAAAATTGATTACCAGATTTTTAAAAAATAATAACTATCAGTATAATATTAAAAAATAAAATATAATGAAATCGGCAATGTATTTAGGACAATATTTTTTTCTGTTATTCCAGGACAATATTCTTCTTATTTCTATTCTTTCAAGATCTTTCTTTTCCTCTTATCTTGGTGAGAAAATGAAATCTCTTCGACTGAGTGTTATGTGTTTTTCGTCTGGCCGACGTCATCCGATTGGCTTTCGATAGAAAGACGTTTGAGTTACGATTAAAAAGTAATGCACTGCCGCTTGGTACTGGGAGCTTCCTCCCCTCAGGCCAAGCTACATTACATTCATTTAAGGTAGGGGTTCTTAATGTGGGGTACGCGGTAACATTTTTTGGGATACGTCGTGAGAGCTCAAAAATCGCTAGATCTAGTAACAAAGTAAAAATAACCATATACCCTTTGTGTAGATAGATAACTATAGTTTTATCTATCTATAAAAGGGGTACGCCAGTTACATACATATTTCCAGGGAGTACGTGAAGCATAAAAGTTTCATAACCACTGACTTAAGGAATCACTGAAACAGAACATACTAAACAATATGGGGAGTTCCAGATTTTTAATTTCCAAACAACAATATCACTGAGTAGTGTGTGAGAGTTGGTAAAGCCTCCAACGGTTTGTTTAGCATTGCTAGTGGAGTTAGAAAGGACGCATTTTGTCTCCTTTTCTCTTTAGCTTGGTTATTGATTATGCTATGCGAAATTATTTGCAAAGGATAGATTTTGTCCTTAAATGTTCTACAGATTTCAACATTTCTGATTTCGATGATGCAGATGGTTTAGCCCTGTTGACTAATGATGTTGATGAGATGAATTCTTTCATTAGGACAGGTGATGAGATTGGTAATAGAATAAGTTTGGTGATAAACAGAGAAAAAAAAAACTTAAGTGATGAAAATTAGTGAAGCGGATGGTGCTTCAGTTGCTTTTCATGGCTGCATTCTTAAGCAAGTGTCTCAGTTTAATTATCTTGGGAACTATGTAACAGATACTGGTGATGTGCGGCATGATATAAATAGAAGAACTGGAATTTGCCGAAGGGACTTTTAAGAGTCTATGGAGAGTGTGGAAAAATAGGCATATATACCTAAAGACTAAAACTAGGCTGTATAATAGTTTGGTTCTTTATAAGATTAGTTATGGTAGCGAAACATGGACCTTTTGTAAGCAGGATAACAAGAAACTTGATGCCTTTGAACCTAGATGCTTACGCAGTATCTTGGGCATTAGGTGGTTTGACTTTGTAAGTAACGATGAGGTTAGAAGAAGGAGTCATCAACCTCCTTTGACCAGTATATTGTGCAGAGAGAGAGAGAGTGCGTTAGTTTAGTCATTTTGCCCGTCTGCGTAGCTGCTGATTGGCAAGCAGGATTATAAACTGTGTACCTAAAGGTTACAGAAAAAGGGGGAGACCTAGAATGCGATGGGCAGACAATGTCAAACAAGACCATGCTAGAATTTGCCTACAGTGGCCAAATAGAGCAGCTTAGCTCCAGAACAGACATGTTTGGAGAGGGAAATTACACAGTCTGGTAGAACCTCCCTAGCCACTGGCTGCATGAAGAATTGAATATATGTATGCATGTATATATTGCACTGTCTAGTCTGGTAATGATGTAGGAGGTTTTGGCTCAGCTCTGATTAGAGTCGCTGGTTGGAAGAAATTAAACTCTATTTTACTCAGTTGGTCTTATACTTCTGCATTAATTAAACCCTTCTGTTTAAAGAAAATTTAATATATCTCTGCATAATTCAAAATGTTATTATCCGATATTATACTCCTCACGCACTGCACGACGAACCATTTTCACTTTCATGGTGAAATTTTTATTATGGTTAATTAAAACATTTTTATGGATGATTAAATTAATATCATTTGTGCAAAGAAACAAAGATGTTTTTAGAAGAAAATAAAATGTATTTATTTATTTAATAAAATAACTAATACATGCATACAAAATCCTCATGCAGTCATGGGCTACAGACTGTGCGGTTGCAGCGCTCTCTAAACATGATTAAATTCCTGCATTGCAGCAAAACCATCGCGTCATAATAAAGGGAACGAATTGGATTTCTCTCCTCTATTTTTGTTGAAGTAGTTTTTTGCGCTAAATTGAGCGAGACGAAATTTCATTTCCAATAGCCCAGAAATAGAATCTTTGAATTCCAAAGTACAGGTTAGTTAGATAGATAGATAGGTTAAAATGTGGTGGGAATGTTAGAAACCCTTCAACTTTGGGCTTCCGGCTATCCCGAACAAAGAATAGGAAGTATAAATCACAATGTAGGAAAATAAAATAAAAATTATAATTAAAATATTTCCGAATGTTTAAAAATTCTTACTTGTAAGTAAATCTTTCTGTGATACAATACTCTTGGATTCCAATTTCCTTTCCTTTCTGCTCCAAAATAGACGTCCAAAAAGCAAAAATTAACTGATCAAACAAGGTATAAAAAGAGACAATTTTTTTTCTGTTCCAGAACCAAAAATAACCTTGAAATTTTCCCTTGAGATGATTGCCAGTATGAAAAGTTTAAGTAAAGGAACAAAGTCGTAGATCGCAGATCGTGCATGGATATGCGATCCAGGTAAAGCATTACCCATTACCATTTATATCTGAAAATATACCCATTTGGCATAAGTAAAAACATATAACAAGTAAACCACCCATGGGTGGGCGCCTAGAGGCTAACATAAAACTCAAGCTAAAAATAACTTATATCATGCACAAGAGACCTAAAACGAGTAGCTTTCCTCAGAGAAAGCCATCATTTTAGGCCTCTTGTACTTGTTAAGAACATTGTGCTCATAATTAAGCAAAGAAGAAATAATCACATTAGGATTATCTTAAACAGCCTCAAAAAATCTTTTTGGGATGCATTTAATATGAATATATATATATATATGTGGTCGATGCCCAAGCCTTTATGAAGTTGTCTGTTAGTAACAAACCAAGGGGCAATCGACCGAAAATCTCAAAATTTTGTTTTGCAAGACCTGAATCTTGCGATTATTCGTGGAGGTGGTGTTCGCCATATAGGGGAAGCATAAGTGATTATAAAGGAACAAAGCATGTAGCATGTAGCCTAATTATGATTTTTCGAAGAACAAGGATAAAAGATCACATAACCTTCTCCATCTGAGGGTATCCAATAAGTGGCATGAGTCGCAAAGGATAACACAAAAATCAGCAAAAGGTGAACCCCAAGGGGCAGAAAAACAATGATAAATATTGTAGATCAGGGTACTAGATGAAAAAGGTTTCCTGGTCGAAAACCAATGGTCTAGCCCTCTTGAATCTGCTCATAGGATCATGATCATACTTTAAAATGTTAGTAATGAAATCGTGAGGATTCGTGTGCACAGCTTCTAAGAATTTCTTAGAGATCTGCTTTGTATGGGTGTAAATATGTTGGACGCCTAAATCCCCACATATTTGTCTGTTGGTCACAAACCATGGGGCATTTATGGCCTGTCTCAAGTTTTTATTTTGATAGATCTGGAGTTTCTTAATATTTGCCTTTGTTGTGTTAACCCATATGGGGGCTGCATATGTTATAACAGGTCTAAGAACTGTATGGCACAGTAGTAACTTATGATCAATGGAGAGGATAGAATTCCTCCCTATCAATGGGCCAAGTTGGCATCGAATCATGTGTGCTTTATGCAGAACATTTTCAATGTGCTTGTCCCATCTGAACTTGCTATGCAAGGTAACGCCCAAATAGATACTTAACAGTTTTCTGCCAGTTAAATGGTGTATCGAAAATGTTGAGAGTCTGGGAGTTAGTGACTCTTTTGGTGGTAAATAAAACTGAAGCACTTTTCTCAACATTGATTCCAATCTTCCATTTACTGTACCATTGCTCTATCTTATCCAGGCCTTCCTATAATTTATTAATAGCAATAGATGCGCTCAGAGAGGGTGAGAGAAAAGCAATGTCATCTGCATACATAGCAGTAGTGATCCTGTCAATAACAGGATAATCATAAAGGTAAATAGAAAAGAGCACTGGTCCAAGAAGGGAGCCTTGTGGTACTCCAGCTTCGATGGGATGTATCGTAGAAAGGCTCTTTTTAATCTGTACTTGAAATGTACGATTGTTAAGGTATGACTGTATAAATTGGATAATTCCTGATGGAACCTTAGCCCTGACAAGTTTGTACAATAAACCATCTATCCAAACTTTGTCAAAGGCTTTGGCCACATCAAGAAAAACTGAGGCAACCGTTTCCTTCTTATTCAAAGATTCAGCAATTTTCTCAATTACACGGAGGATCTGATGCTCAGTGGACATCTCCTTTCTAAAGCCGAATTGCGAATCTGGTATGATATGGTTCTGATTAAGAAAATCAGAGAGTCTATTGAGAATCACCCGCTCAAGCAGCTTGTCTAAACAGGAAAGCTAGCTGATTGGGCGGTAACTTTGGGGGAAACCTGGATTTTTCCCTGGCTTTAGGATCATTCTGACATGAGCTTCTTCCAGATATTCGGGAAGTTACCGTATCTGATGAGTAGATTGACGATTGAACACAAATGAACAATCGCTTTTTTTTTTTGGCAGTTTTTTCAGCATTATTGTTAGTTATGCGGTCAGGACCTGGGGCCTTATTTCGCTTAAGATTTTTTATTGCATCTTTAATTTCCTTGGGTGTGGTAAAAAGAATATTAACGATAGGAAGTTGTAAGAATCTGAACAGTACATCCTCCACCTCTTCATTTGTCTTCATCAGAAAGATCATGATTTTCCTGAAATTGATCCTCCAGCGAGATGGCAAAAGCCTATGCCTTCTCTCCATCGCTATTGACCACTCCCTGGAAACCATGAATAGGTGGGAGATTATCCTTAGGATTTTTAAAAGATTTTGTTAACCTCCATATGGAGTTATCATGAACAGAAAGACTGCTGATTTTATTATTTCAGCTATTTTGTCTAAAATCTTTAATATTATTTTTGATTTGTTATTTTAGTTGGTAATATAACTTTTTACCTTCTTCATTCCTATTTCTCTGCCATATATGCCGTGATTTATTTTTATCTCTGATAAGTGCAAAAACGGTAGCAGGAAGCGAGTAATAAACTGGTAAATTCTTTTTAACTTTACTCGCTTTTACCTTAGAATCAGTTAGAATATGAGTAAAAGTCTCGATATCCTGTGTGATAGTATGTAGATTAGATAAGTCAAAGAACAAAGATTGAATGATTGATTGATTACATTACGGATATATTGGGAATTCCTCGTCCAGACTTTCCCACAACAGCAGTTTATTGAATTATATATTACCATTATTATTTTTTTCTCACCATATTCTCTTTTTTCTTCTCATTATATATTTTTTAAATAATTTCTATTATTTTTTTTTTATTTTTTATTAATTTTAAATTTTTGTAATTTTATTTAAATTCAGATTTTATTTATTTAGTTTTTTTAAACCCAAGTTTTTTTTATAATAAATTACATAAGTACATAAGTATCATATATACATAAGTATCCAGGAGGAAGTCAAGTGTACTTCTATGTATAAGAATTTTAGTTTTAATATTTGGATGATTTGAAATCAGTTCAATAGTAAATTCGGAAAATCCAATTTTTTCCAAATTTTGATAAAATTTTTCTCTTTGTGAATAAAATTTTTGGCAGTTAAGCAGTAAGTGTGTAGTATTTTCAGGTAAATTACAAGTTCTGCAATTTGGGGTATCTGATAATTTTAAAAAAATTGGTTTATTTAGCATTATGGTGTCCGTTTGTAATCTTAATAAAATTTTATTTTCATGTCTAGAAAAAGGTAAATCTAAAAATTTACTAATATTGATGTAAGAGAGTGTTCGAGCTGATTTATCTCATTTTTAATTAAAGAAAAAAAATTTATAAATTGTAGTTATAGTAGTTAATTCATGAGCATTTTTGGCTAAATTATCTACGTAGTCATTTTCTGAAATTCCAGAGTGTCCCGGTATCCAATTAATTATGATATTATTATGTTTCACATTCTCAGAGTTGAGCTCTAAAACAGTTTCGATATAATAATTATATGATGAATAAGAATATTCCTGCATCAAGGCCTGAATGGCGCCTTTGGAGTCAACAAATATTACGATATTTCTATTTTTAATATTCTCTAAAGTCCAGTTAAAAACAGCGATGATAGCAAAAATTTCTGCATATAAAATAACAGTATGATCTGGAAGTTTGAAAGATAAGGAAATATTTAGAGATGGAATAGTTATAGCAACCGTAGCGGATCCAGTTTCTGTGATAACAGAACCATCTGTATAAATGTCTAAATAGTTTTGGTAATTTTCATTTTTAAAATTATAAAAAAGTTGTAAAATTGCTTCGTTAGAAATATTCTTTTTAGAATAAATACGAGGTATTTCAATGATTGATTTGATAGGGTGATAGCACCAGTCTGCAATGAGATCTGGTAATCCCCTCTCAGATCTTTAAAAAATTTGTTAAAAAAACTTAGAATAAAAGGATTGTCTTTAATTAATTTGTAAAATGGAGTTTTTTTAAACTTAAGATAAAATGGATGGCTTGGAAGTTTAAAATGCAATTTTAAATAATATTTAAGAATTAAAATATATCAAAAGATGTGAATGCAATTTCTGCAATTAGAGATAGAGTGGAACAGAAATTAGGTAAACCTAAAATGATTTTTAAACATTTGTTTTGTATAGTAGCAAGTTTCTTCAATTTTGTAACACAAGGTTTATCAATAAATTCAAGTCCATAATCCATTTTGGCCCTGATTAAATTTTTGTAAAGAGTAATCAGATATTTTTGTTGAGTTCCTTCTTTTTTGAAAGCAAATGCTTTTAAAATTTTTAATAATTTTGAACCTGAAATATATGTTTGTTCTAAATGGGTATTCCAAGTTAATCTAGAATCTAGATAAAAGCCTAATATTTTACATTGTTTTACTTGTGAAATATTAATTGAATTAATTTTTAAAGCAAATTTAGGGGAGTAGTTTTTAGATTTGTAAAAATCTCTGAAGTTTTATTGATGTCAATATGCAAATTCCATTTAACACAATACTCATGAAGTTTGTTTAATGGATTTTGCATCTTATTTTGTAAACTATATTCATTCTTGTCTGAGACCCAGAATGTTATATCATCTGTATAGCCCATAAAAGTAATTTCTCTATCAAAAATTGATTTAATATCGTGTAAATATAAATTGAATAAGATCGGTGATAAAGTCAATCCTTGAGCAATGCCCTCGGTGATATTATAAGTATGAGAATAACATGAATATTGGATAAAATAGAAATTGGTCGATAAGAATCGATCTCTGAAGGAATTTTCCTGACTGTAGTATAAATATTACCAAAGTTTCTTCCCAAGACGGAGAGATCTGTTGTGTATTCAAAATTTGATTAAAAATTTCAAGTAATTTTATTTTCCAGCAGTATGGTAAATTTTTAAATAATTTATTTAAAATATTATCAGCCCCTGGGGCAGATTTGAGATTGAGTCTTTTTATTGCAGAGTTCAGTTTAGAGTATGTAAAAGGTGAATTTATCAAAGAATTTTGTTTAGTAATTTTTTTTAATTTCATATAAAACCTTTTTCTTAAGTTTTAAATCCGGAGTTAAAATAGGTTGAGTTATCATTTAGATTTTTTGCAAAATCATCCGCTGTTTTAGCTATTATAATTTTATTTTGAATGGCACATTGTGCTATAGGAAAATTTAGTTTTTCCCCCAAAACCATATTTTTGTAAAATTTCCACAAATTTTTACCAGGAGTAATGGTAGTTAAATTAGAAGCAAAATCCTTCCAATTGTCTCTATAAGTAGATTTAAGTTTTTTCCGAACCTCAGCCTTAATTTTTTATAAATTATTAATGTCCTGAACGTTTCTTGATCTTTTGGACTTATTCTCAGCTTTTTTTCGAATTGCTAAATCCTGTTCATATACCAAAAGTCCGCTGCAATTTTTGCAAGTTCCGCTGCAATTTTGGCAGTTTGTTTAAAATGGTTTTAAATGCAACTTGAGTATTTTTAGTAATAGAAGAAAAATATTCGTCATAATCCAACTCATCACCAGAAGGCTGGACATTTTCTAATAAATTTTTAAATAAATTAAAATCATTTAGGTCAGCGCTGTCCAACTAGCGGCCCGCACAAGGATTTTTGTGGCCCGCGAACAAAACCAAGTTTTTACCTGAAATTTAAAATAAATATCTATAATCCATCTTATAATTTTTTGTCAACTTATATTACTTTACTTGATATGCAATCTTCAACTTACTCATTCTATTTGCAATTATTATTGCATTATTTCAACTTACTCATTCTATTCTTATTGCCCACCAACTACGGCCACAGTGCTCCTATTAAATTTATTAAATATTTGATAAGGTTTAGAAAATTTATATTGGTTTATTATTACTTATTATTTTTCGTATAAATAATTTTTTGAGGTGACATGAACTGACTTTTCAATTACCTATCCTGTCCTATTCTTTTTTTTTGGCCCGCGAAATATTGGCGAAAGGAAAAATGGCCCGTGGTCTTAGAAAAGTTGGTCAGCACTGATTTAGGTGAATCAATTGTTTATGGTTTAAATTAAATTTGGAAGATAAAAGTATGGGGTGGTGATCACTTCCCCTTTTGTCTGGTAGCAGTGACCAAGTGAATTTGTTATAAATTTCAGGAGAAATTAAAGATCAATGATTGATCTGTTATTTACCAAATTTTCATGAGTTGTTTCTTTGTTGTTGAGTAAAATATAATTAGAATTATAGATAAATTTACATAGGTGGACACCCGCCGAGTTTGTAGTATATGAGTGCCAGAAATTATGGTGTGAATTAAAGTCACCTAAAATTATTAAAGGTTCATTGAGTTGAAAAGTTAAGGATTTTAAAAAGTATTCAGTAAGAGCCATTCCAGGATTATAAATACACTGCTCACAAAAATTAGGGGATATTTCAAAACGAATATGAAGCGATGAAATATCCCCTAACTTTTGTGAGCAGTATATTTAGGATAGTAAAAGTAAAATCATTAATTAATATTTGGATTGCTAAGCATTCTAAATGATGTAAATCATAATTTAAATGTAAAATTTTATGGTTGATCCTTTGATGTATTAAAAAATCAACTCCACTACAACTGTGTGGAGAAAAATGAAAATATGATATAAAGTTGGGGATTGTAATATTCTTTTTTGATTGAATTTCTTCAATAGGAAAAAGTTTATAAAATTATATTTAGCGAAAAGTATGACCTCCTCCCGTTTCGAAATTAACCCCCTATAGTTCCACTGTAGGAGGATTATCTTTTTATGTCTTAAATTATAAGAGAATATCCATGATTAGTTTATAAACTTCTTCAGTAAGGCATATAGATTTCAACAGATGTAACACTAAGTCTGTCAGCAAGTTGACAGTCACATTTTCCGACTTTAACTGCTTAGCAATTGTATTTGGAGAAAGCGTATAATTAACTGGAGATGTTGACACTGCTTTATTAGCTTTTGATTTAACTATATCAGCATAAGTAGGTAAGTCCTTATTTGGAGCATGTTTCCTTTTAGTATTATGACTAGATGAGTTCATTTCCTTTGAAGTAGATCAGATCAGATCATCACTAATCACAGGAGTTGGATTTTCTTGCCTCTTGAAGGCAAACTCATCCAGAGACTTTATGAATCTAAATGAAAGTAAAAGAAATGGTATAGTATAATTTAAAGTAAGATTGTGCATTTCATCTATTAATTCAACAGTTCCAAATTCCTTTTGAATTTTTTTATAGACTATCAATAATCTTAATACTTTTCAAAAAGTAAACTAGATAATTATACAGAACTGGTATTAATTTTGAATTAGGAGAATGTAAAATATTCTGCAAATTAAAGCATGAAATATTTAGTTTTGATAGTTTTGTAAAATAGAGTTGTCTTTCATTATCATAGAGGTTACATTTAAATATAATATGATCTAAGGTG
This sequence comes from Ryuthela nishihirai, assembly GCA_038380435.1. Lineage (NCBI taxonomy): Eukaryota > Metazoa > Arthropoda > Arachnida > Araneae > Heptathelidae > Ryuthela > Ryuthela nishihirai. The sequence goes on along the minus strand of JAWZYU010000003.1, from coordinate 45,011,974 downwards.
TGTAGAGAATTACCGTGTAAACAGTTAGGAGAATTTATATTGAAAAAGTCTAACTTTAGTTAAGGCTGAATCAGTTTTAATACGGAAAATAGCATTGATTTCACTTTTTTAAGTTATAATCGTGAAATCTTTGAAGTAGAAAGTTGCGAAACATTATTGTTGTTGTTCACTATGTCAACACCTTTCGTGTTTACTAAAGTAGTTTGTCTTTTTTTATTAGTAGTTCGTTGATTATAATGGTCTAGTCCGTGCCAGTGTTGGTTATGAAGATTAGAAGTAGGATAGAAAGGTTCCTCATCCCTTTCATGACGATCTTCCATCAGTTGAAAGTCATCAAAATCGTAATTTTCAGAGCGAAACAATTAGCAGAATGTAGATTCAGTTTGCGTCTATCGCGGACTTGAGAGGGCGCATAGTTATCGCGAACCTGGTAGTGAGCAAGTTCTTTCTTGGCTAAACTGAACGCTGCTGTCCAGCTGCATTGTAATGAGTTTTGCAAACGCATTGCTTTACAGGTCACCTTTTTGACAGAACATCTGAAGTAGGTAACATGGTGGGGACCCCCACAGTTAGGACATGTAAATTCTTTACTTTTGCAGGATTTATATGAATGGGCCCCGCTGCATCTTTTGCAACAGACCCGGCTCCTGCAACTGATAGCAACATGTCCCCACCTCCAACAATTTACACAAACAGCCGGTGAGCCAAAATGCTCTTTCACATAGCAATTAGAGAAACCAATGTTTACATTTCTTGGTAACTTATTTTTAGATGTATATATAACCACATTTTCCGTTGGTTGGTTGTTTAGGGTTTTATGGTGCATCAGCATCTAGGGCTATAATGCGCCAAACAAAAGTCCAAAAAGTAAAAAGATAAAAATCGTGAAACCCTGAACCAATATGTTAAAAGATAAATTACAAATTTAACAAGAAAAATGTAAAACAATAAAATACCACGTTGGGAATAACAGTTAACAAATGTAGAAATATGTTATAAAAAGAGATAAAAGTAACCCAGGAAAAGCAATCTGGGTTAAATATATATATAAAGATAAAGAGTAAAAACTATTTGTGAGTAAAATATCCAGTATGTCTTAAAAATCTAAATACAGAGGTAAAAGAACAGTTATCAGATAACAAACGTCCGAGTGTAAGGGGCTCGGACGTAAAATCATGAAAATTAAAAAAACAAACGCCGTTCAAAGTTAAAACATGGACATGATATTAAAATGTGTTTGATAGTTAAAAAGGTGTCACAAAACTCACACTTAGGTTCGTCGTCCGCCCGTAAAAGAAACGAATGAGTAATAAACGAATGACCTAAGCGGAGCCGAGCAAGTACAACTTCCTCCTTGCGATTCCTGCGGTAACAAGACTGCCATGGTTTGATGATAGGTTTGATCTCAAAGAGCTTGTTGGTAAGCTGTTCCGACCAAGATCTCTGCCACTGTGCCCGGAGCTCGGTGGAAAAACGCTGCCGGAAATCCAGATAGGGAACCGGCAACGGAGAGTCAGACAGGGGCGTGGCTGACCTGGCAGCAGAATCTGCCAAATCATTACCCCTGATTCCGACGTGACCGGGCACCCAACAGAAGAGAATCGTGGTGGTGGCTGCCAGACGATGGAGCTGCTGGTGGATCTTGGAGAGAACAGGGTGAGGCCGATGCCTCACTGAGATCAAAACCTGTAGCGAGCTAAGCGAGTCAGTGTAAAGCACACACCGACGATGATGCTTAGTCGCCACGTGGTCCAAGGCGAGGCTGATAGCGTGCAACTCTGCAGTGAAGATGGAACACTGCAGTGGGATCTGGTCTGCAATGATTACATCACAGCAGACCATGGCTGATCCCACTGAAGTGCCGGACCTCGAGCCATCTGTAAAGACAGGAAGGAAGTCCAGGTGCTCAGCACGATGGCTGGCAAAGAGTTGCCGGTACACACAGTCGGGTGTAAAGGCCTTCCCGGTCCTGCACAGGGAAAAATCGCAGGAAGGGGAAACAGCGAGCCAAGGTGGAAGTGGCTCAGCTGTCGACTGTGCAACGCTATCGAGACTGGTGTTGATGTCTCTGAGGTAGCCTCGGACACGCAAACCAAAAGGACGAATGGCAGTCGGCCGATTAGTGTAAAGCATTTCCCACTTCGGACTGAAAACGCAGTCCCAAGTGGGATGGCCAGGCAGGGATCGCAATTTAGACGCATATTGTAGGGACAACTGCTGACGGCGAAGAGATAATGAAGGTTCGTCGGTCTCAACGTAAAGACTCTGGACCGGTGAGGTGCGGAAGGCTCCCGTGCAAACACGGAGGGCCTGATGATGGAGGGGGTCCAGCACCTTCACCACCGAATCCCGGGCCGAGTCGTACACCTGGGATCCGTAGTCCAGTTTCGATCGGACAAGTGCACGGTAGAGGTGGAGCAAAGAACATCGGTCCACCCGCCAAGAAAGGGAGGAGAGGACCTTGATGATGTTCAATGCCCACGTGCACTTGGACCTGAGATGACGTATGTGTGGTAAAAATGTCAATTTCCGATCGAATATGAGTCCGAGAAACTTGGTCTCCGCCACAACTGGAATGATGTTACCCCCCGAGCCGCAGCTCGGGATCCAGATGAAGATTACGCTTGTGGCAAAAGTGCACACAAGCGGTCTTCTGTGGGGAGAACCGAAACCCGTTTGCCGTCGCCCAAACCGAAAGATTGTTCAGGGCAATTTGCAGTTGTCTTTCAATGACCCTCATGCTGGACGAAGAGCAAAAGATGCTAAAGTCATCAACATAGAGGGCATTGCCTACTGATGGAGGAAGTTGTCTAGTTATAGAATTAATCTTGACAGCGAAAAGCGTAACACTCAGAACGCAGCCTTGTGGTACCCCCTGTTCTTGGAGGTACGGCTGCGACAGAGTGTTACCGACACGGACACGAAAAGAGCGTGTCGATAAGAAGTTGGAGATGAAGATCGGCATGTGACCTCTCAAGCCGAAGCTGTGGAGGTCCCGAAGAATGCCGAATCTCCAAGCCGTGTCGTACGCTTTTTCGATGTCGAAGAAAATTGACACCAGGTGCTCTCTTCTTAAAAATGAATTTCTGATAGCCGATTCGAGGCGTATCAGATGGTCAAGAGTTGACCGTTGCCTGCGAAAGGCACACTGGGTGTTGGAAAGAAGGTTGTGATGTTCTAAATACCAGATGAGTCTGGCATTTACCATTCTTTCCAACACCTTGCACACGCAGCTCGTCAATGCGATGGGACGATAATTGGAAGGAATCTTGGGATCTTTGCCTGGCTTGGGGAAGGCCAAGACGATGGCCTCCCGCCAGGAGTCCGGAAACTGCTCCTCGAGAAAAATGCGATTGAAGAGATGGAGCAGCCGATCCTTACTCGATGGTGAAAGATGTTGGAGCATGGCATAATGGACATTGTCCGGCCCTACAGCAGAGGCACGAGAAGAGTGCAGAGCAAGGCGAAGCTCCTCCGCTGTGAATGGCCTGTTGTAAGGCTCCAGGCCATTCGAGTGGAAAGACAGCGGAGAGCGCTCCGCCCTGCCCTTCTGGGCCAGAAACTCGGGGGAGTAAGAGGAAGACGAAGAGATGGAAGAGAATGACTCCCCCAGAGTGTCGGCAATTGCTTTGGGATCAGCAATTGCCTGTCCATTGTGCTCCAGGATCGATAACGAGTGGGACGTGTAGTTCCCACTCATCTTCCGGACTTTATCCCACACGACCTTAGAAGTAGTCATGCGGGTAATAGAAGATGTATACTTGATCCAAGATTCCTTCTGGCTCTGGCGTCGGACGAAACAAGCTTTCGCCCTGGTGCGTTTGAAATTTTCGAGGGTTGGGGGTTGTCGGATATCTCCGAAACACCCCCCAAGCCTTGTTCTGAGCCTTACGAGCTGCGGTGCAATCTGGATTCCACCACGGTTTCGGAAAGCGGGCAAACCGTGTAGAAGTTTGAGGAATTGTTGATGCAGCTGCATCTACGATACAGTCCATTATCTCCGCTACTGCCACATTGATTGGCTCCTGGCTGACAGAGTGGTCATCGAGCTCAGAGAGCAGCTCGAAACCACTCCAGTCAGCCCGATCGAGCCTCCACTGCGAGACGCGTGAAGGGCTGCAAGGCCCCCCACGCGAGATGGTGCACACCACGGGGAGGTGATCGCTTCCATAAGGGTTGTTCTCGACCTCCCATGTACAGAGTGGAAGGATCGAGGAGGAGCAGATGGTGAGGTCAATGGCAGTGAAAGAGCGGGTTGGGGAGTGAAAGTAAGTACTGACACCGATGTTCAACAGGGAGAGAGAAGGATCCAGGAGCCACTGCTCCAGGACCCCGCCCCTCCCGTTGGTGTCAGCACTGCCCCAAAGTGGACTGTGTCCGTTGAGGTCCCCCATAATGAGGAAGGGGGACGGCAGCTGCCAGACGAGATCATCAAGTTCTTCCTGGAAGACGATGCTCCCAGGTGGAAGATATACAGAGCAGACAGTCAGCGAGAACCCCACGAAGAGATGGATGGCTACCGCCTCTAAGTTGGTGGTGAGGGGTACGACCTGGAATGGAGAATGGTTGCTCACGAGAATGGCGACACCCCCGCGAGCTGGACCATCTCCATCCCGGTCCCGGCGAACTAGTGAAAAGTGCCGGATCATGGGATCTGTGACTGGCTGCAAGTACGTTTCCTGCAGGCACACACAGATGGGCTGGTGTGCCTGAAGGAGGGCCTTGATGTCGTCAAGATTCCTCTGGAATCCACGACAATTCCATTGTAGGAGTGTGGCCATCTCAGGACTTAGAAGAGTGGGCGGACGACGTGTTTCTATTCAACTTAACCGCCGCAGAGGATGGTTTAGTGAATAGGGGGCGGTCGGTATCCATGTCCTTGGAATCGTCCGAGGGGCATGGATTGGTGACCGCCCTTTGTGGTGCTGTTATTTTCTTTTTTGGCCCCGGTGGGGGCCCCTTCAGTTTGGAAGGTCTTGCTGTCTGAGGACGGGAGGGAGGAGGCCTTCCGGTGGAGGTGGAAGGCTGAGCTGCAGGAATGGAGACTGGGGTGGATGTCGAAGTCGACACCACCCTCGGTCTCGCCTGCGTGAGGAGGTACTTCGCAGCTGGCGAGAAAGACTCAGTAGGTGGTACACTGATGTCAGTCTGCACCGCAACCGAAGTCATTGGAACGATGGGCTTTCCAATGACTGCACTGGCATAGGAAACCTTGCCAGGTGGGGCGGGCGGTGCAGCAAGCTTTCTCGCCTCAGCATACGAGATGTTATTCACGACTTTGAGGCGTTGTACTTCCTTTTCCTCTTTCCACTTCGGACAGTCGCGGGAGTACGCCGAATGTTCGCCACTGCAGTTCACACAGCATGCCTTTTCTGCTGTGCAGTCAGGATCGAGATGATCCTTACTGCCACAGCGAGCACAGGTGGGCTTGCCCCTGCATGCTGTGCGGGCATGACCGTATATCTGACACTGAAAACAGCGCAGAGGGTTTGGGATATACGGCTGAACCTCACAATGTAAATAACCTGCCTTGATTGAAGTAGGCAGGCGTGGCGTGTTGAATGTAACAATTAACACCCGGGTGGGTGTTAATTTCCCATCACGGCGTGTCGAAACCCGGTGGACCGCTGTTACTCCTTGAGGTGTGAGCTCCGAGAGGATTTCCTCCTCAGTGACTTTGAGGAGGCCCCACTCGGTGATCACACCCCGAGAGGAATTCAAAGTTTTATGGGGAGTGACTTCGACAGCCATCCCACCAATTGCTTTAACTTTCAGGAGCAGTTCCGAGTGTTTGGAACAAGCGGTCTCAACTTGTAAGTCACCAGATCGTAGGCGCTTAACGGATTTCGGTTCTCCCGCAAGACCTTTCAAACCTTTGTTAACGAAAAAAGGGGACATGTCCCCAAGTACCTGATCACCCGTGGAGTGGATGATCAGGAACTTTGGGAACGAAGACACAGACATAGAAGACGATGGCAGAGATAACTGAGACAACGAGGAAGATGGGGGCTCATGTCGAGCCCTCTTGTTGGCGGCGATCGCATTATTTTCATCACTCTCTCTCATGATTTTTTTGTGTGGTTCAGTGCCCGCTGTCCCCACCCTCCACGGAGCCCAACAAGGGGACGCCCATTCGGGCGCCAGGGCTACGCAGGCACTATACCCACACAGACAGTGAGCCAAGCCCTCACAAATAAATATAAGGAAAATAAAAAGAGAAATGTGCAGAACAAAACATTCTACACAAATCAAACAAAGCGTAAAATAAGAAAAATTGTGAATGGCCAAACTGGCCTCACAAAGAAAGAATAACTACAAAAGGAAAATAATCTGTGAGGAAACTTGTAAACCTGTACCCGGACCGTGGGCAAGGTTACTCACCGCTCTGCACGGTTGACCCTAGCAGGACCTGCCCACCAGCCGATTGCTCCTGGGGGGGCCACCCCAGGAGCTCCCGTTTACCGGAAGCAGAGGCCAAAGCAGTATATAGCAGAGGCCCCGGAATCCCCTGCCCAGCCCCGCGACAGACAGGCTCCCCAATGGCAAGACGGCCAATGGGGACCACGCCAGTCATGAGCTGAGGAGAGAAGACAGGGACCCCCGAGCAACTACCAGGATCCTCCTTTCCCGGGACACGGGTCTCCGCGCACGGCAAACACGCGGGTGAGCGTTTAGGACCCTGCGAAGGTAACAGAGCCAGCGGAACCTTCACAGGGTGGTCCCCCTCACCGCGTACAGGCGCTCACACCGAGGGGGACATTTTCCGTGGGTTCCTCCTTAGTATTATTAGGAACATAGCGATACATTCTCCTAACTCGATACACATCATATGCACTTAGTCATCTGATAGTCATCTGAATATTTAAGTTTGACATTTACTAATAATCCCATGGCATGATCCTTATCAGGAAATCTAAATGACACATCGACCCCAAGTATGTTAGTTATTTATTTCAAAGAATTTTAGTCTTCATCACATTCAGGAAAAACAATGATATCCCCTTTACGGGTAAAACGGCCCTTGATATCTTTATTAAGTAATTTAAATAAAATAATCAGTCACCTTTTCGTCGTCGAGGTCAGACATCTTAGACGTTTCATTGTAGAAAATCAGGGCAAGTTCAGCTTTCTTGAATCTGTTATTTTTACGATGGTTAGTTGAATCTCCGTCTGGCACTGAGGTTCTATCGATGGAGTAGCCTTCTTCTGAAGAGCACTCGGAATCGGGTTCCAAACTTGTTGAGAAGAATCCAGTGTAAAAAGTTTTTCTTTAATTCTTTGGGTGGGGTTCTTCTTCTTTGTTATAAATCGGGTATCGAAAATGTTACTGTTATCAAGAGCAGCATTTAGGTCATTAGCAGATAAAAACCTCTGTTCACTAGCAATTTGAGTTTTTTCAACATGTGTGAGCAATTTCTTAAGCTGTGCTTGCTCAGAAGATTTGAGTTGCCCCTAGTTTTTTTCTTTTTGTTATTTAAATTGTTTGCTTTTTTCTTTCCTCCCATCACAAAATCAATTCACAAACTTTGAAGAGCCCAAAATTGGCACAACCAGTCGTCTCACTAACTTTATTGAGACCCGTCCTTAAAAAATGAATATAGTCGTAGATCCTAGATCGGTTATGATTTTTCAGAGTCCCAGGTACATGGGTACCCATAACCTCTTCCATTTGACTATGTGCCTAGTTGGCATCAGTGTAAACACAACATAATAAAATAAACCACCAATGGTGAGTCCCGAAGGACAATAAAGATCAACAGTAAAAACAGTAAGGATGCACAAGAGACCTAATGGATGACTATCTTTGCTGAAAGCCATCGTTTTAGGCCTCTTGTAACTATTCATGACTTCATGATTGTAGTCGAATAAGCAAGAAATAATTCCATGTGGATTGCTTTGAACAGCTTCAAAGAAACCACGTGATAAAAACTTGATATAAGAGTAAATATGGTCGATGCCCAGATCTTTGTGGATTTGTCTGTTCGTTACAAACCAAGGGGCATCGACCGCACATCTCAGGATCTTGTTCTGCAAGACCTGAATCTTGTGTATATTGGTTTCAGTAGTGTTCGCCCAAATAGAGGAAGCATAGAAAATGATGGGACGTATGACCATGTCGTGGAGCAAAAGCTTGTAGTCAATAGACAGGACGGAGTTTCTTCTGAGAAGAGGCCCAGCTGATATCGGACGATGTTCACCTTAATGATGATCCCGTGAATGTGAGGATCCCATTTGAGTTTTTTCTGCAAGGTGACTCCAAGGTATTTGACAGTGTCTTGCCATCTGATGTCTTCATCCATAAAAATTAAAGTCTGAGGGTTATTAATCTTCTTGCCACTGAAAAGTATGGCATTACTCTTGTCAGCATTGATTTTCATTTTCCAGTTATCGTACCATGGGTCTAACTCATCCAAACAATTCTGGAGTCTTCTAACTGCATACTCAACTCCCAAGGAAGGGGAGAGGAGTGCAATATCATCAGCATACTGGGCAATCACAATCCGGTCAAAAGAAGAAATGTCAAAAAGGTACAATGAGAAGAGAATGGGGCATAGGAGAGAGCCTTGAGGGACTCCAGCGGCCACCACTCTCTTTGTGGAAATAGAGGATTTGATGCGAACCTGGAAGGTTCTATCTGAAAGATACGTTTGAAGGATACTAGTCAAGCCCGAAGGAATTCCGATCTTGATCAGTTTATAGATGAAGCCGTCCATCCAGACACGGTCAAAAGCCTTGGGCTCGTCTAGAAAGACGGCAGCAACAACTTTCTTTTTATTCAGAGCCTCAGCAATAGTCTCCACTACCCTGTGGACTTGGTGCTGAGTTGATCTTTTACGTCTGAATCCAAACTGTGACTCAGGAAGGGTACGATGGTTTAAAAGGAATTCATCCAGTCGATTGAGCAAAATTCGCTCAAACAACTTTCCCAAGCAGGGTAGAAGACTTATAGGACGATAGCTGTTAGCTAAGGATGGGTCGTTACCCGGCTTGTGGGTGAGCCTGACGTAAGCGTTTTTCCAGACCTCCGGAAAGATGTGATGCCGGAGTAGGAAATTGTAAATGTTTGACAGATGCGTGATATCCTTTATCGGAAGGTTCTTCAGCATCCTGTTGGAGATGTCATCAGGACCTGAAGCCTTATTGAGTTTCAGTTTGCGGATGGCTTGAGTCAATTCAGGTGGAGATGTAAAACGAATTCTGGATCTGTCCACTTGAGAGAAACGGAAAAGTTTCCTCCACTTTATCACAGGTGTTATCATTGGAGAGATCAGAATTTTCTTGAAACTGAATCACAAGGGCATCCGCAAAAGCTTCGCATTTATCATCCTCACTGTAACATAATCCATCCTTTCCATGGATGGGGGGGGGGGGGTAGTTAACATAAGGATTTTTTAAGGTCGTAACCATCTTCCAGATGGAGCCGTCACTTGTAGAGAGTGAGATAATCTTCTTGTTCCAAGTAAGACTCGGTGGTCCGAGAGCTATTGTCTCACTTCGATCTTAAGTGCATAGTAGGCATTCTTGTCACGAGTCTCTCTCGATCTCTGCCATTTATGCCTAGCTTTATTTTTCTCTTTAATAAGATCAGAAAGAAATCTGGGAAGAATGTGGAAATCCTTATGTGGTTTATGAATGGTACTAGCATCATTTCTAGATTGATTCAAAAGATCTGTAAAGGTGATAATTGTATTATCAATCTTCCTGAGAGATACAGGATTACAGGATCCGGAGACTTTTCCGTTGACTGCAGTTTTAAAAAGTTCCCAGTTTACGACTCTAAAATCGTCTGGGACAAGAGTGACAGACGAGAACAGATTCAAGCAGACTGGTAGATGATCAGAGTTTAAAACGTCATGAACACAGAGTTCATAGGATGGTAAAAAATTACCGAACATGACTAGATCAATAATATCAGGTCTGTGCATGGAGTTATAAGGATAAAATGTGGGCTCACTGGGAGCATCCACAATAACGCCGCTGGCTGTGGCATAATCAAGGAGAATATTTTCATTTTTGTTACAGGATCTGCAGTTCCAGGTAACATTTTTTGAGTTTGAATCTGCTGTTAAAATTGTAGGAGTACTGGTATTAAAAATTATTTTAAAATCATTCAAAATAATATCAGAGTTGGGCGGTTTATATGCCGCATATATATTTAGATTTTCAAAAAGGACATCGTTGACTGCAACAGCAGTAATCTCCAACGTATCGAAGTCTACAGATGGTAGAAGATGGTGTTTGATCGATCTCTTGATGATAACAACAGTACCTCCTCCTCTGTTATGTTGTCGATCCGACCTGTAGACCTCGAAGTTAGGAATCTTCAATTTATCAGAAGCCCTAAGGTGGGTTTCGCCCAAAAGGACATTATCAGCTTGGGAGTCAGTCAAAAAGTGAGTGAACTCCCACAAATCGGTGAGAATGCCAATCGCATTCCAATAAAAAAATCTTGATTTAGTTCTTTTTACCGATGTGCTCCATTTGAGGACATGAAGAGAGTAAATAGTCGAACGCTTTTAGCCCAACTGTGAGTTTGCCCATTAGGCCGTTGGCATTCTGATATTCATTAATTAATGACTTAGTCATTAATAATATATTGGAGACATTAAGATTTTTGAAGATCAAAAAGATTTCCTTCAAATCGTTTAAGATGGTAGCATCAAACTGCTCGCTTGTAGAAGGAGCTTGCGTAGGAGGTACGGCAGTTGGATGCTTTCTCCTAGGAAAAGGTTTCTCCTTACCAATAGATTTGAGAGCAGGTGCACCTTTCGCAGCCACACTTGCGTAGGATAATTCGGGTGTGACAGGAGTACTAACAGCCTTTGAAGGTGGGGCAATGTTAGATATTTCCTTTGGAGTAGTCACAACCTCCTTGGTAGGATAATAGGAACAGCCTTTATAATTTGCCGTATGGTCAAGGCCACAATTGGAGCATTTAGGAGGACTTTCATCCTTTTTCCTAAGGCAGTCCTTTGTAACGTGATTTCCAGCACATTTCACGCAGTGTGGATGATTAAAGCATCCACTTTGTGCATGGCCATAGCGCTGGCAATTATGACACTGTATCGGAGTTTTCTTAGTTCTGTAACTCTCGATGTGAATCTTCAAATGGAAGAGGTCAGTTATATCGTAGATCTTTTTGTTGACTATGTCTTTAGGCAATTCCACCAAAAAGACAGGGATCAGACTTTTATCTTTGCCACGTCTCATCTGTAAAGCCCAAGTCAACTAGAGCAGTACGCACGTCGTCAGGAGTTATGTCATGGGGTAGTTTTTTTTTATGACTACCCTGAGATTCTTCTCTTCTTTTAATTTGTAGGTATGGAATTGCTGTTTTGAGGCTTCGAAGAATCGAACAAATGACCTATAGTCATCTGAACATCTAGTCTGTAATCTGACTGTTTCGCCAGAAGTCTTGGCAGTAAATGCATCAACAGCAATTTTTGTTAATTCTTTATGTGTGTTCAGCCAGTTCTTAGGAGAACGAATAATGATAGGGGGAATTTTCCCTTTATTATTTCTTGTCTCCTTAGAAATAGAGATAGAATCAGTAGCTCTCATTTCGGTAGCTGGTGTATCCAAATATTCTTCCTCTAAGCCTGAAAATATAGTTTTAGAGGCATATACAGAATCAATGACTGGGAATAAGGTTCTCTTGTGCCCCTTTTTGGAGTTTTTGCCAAGACCCTTCCTTTTGGGTTTATTGGCAATTTTTGTGACATCTTGTAATAAATCTAACCCATGCTTTGGGGCAGAATTGAATCCATGAAAGCTCTCCAAAACAATTATTTGTGAGGAGCATTGACAAGAGCAGGCATGTTAATTAATGTCTTTTTCTAAATAGAATCTCTCTAATATAGCATCGTTAAATTTGACGCGTTCATCAGGTAGAATGCTATGTAAGTCTTTCATAGCAGGAATATTGGAAATAGTAGAATTTAAATTATAAAGGAGTTTGTTTTTCTCCGATAGAAAAGTGCAAATTTGTGCACTATAAGTCAATTGTGAATTATCAACAGAGACTTTTCCTTCAGAGGTCTCTGAGTGGTCCTCAATGACGTCACTGGCAGGAAAGCTCTCTGTCAGGACCGGGACAGATGATTACATTTTGTCAGAACTTGACATTTTGAATCCAAAGAATTTGAAATATCAGATTCGAAACAATATAACGAACAGTGAAATATTAGTAAATAAGATATAAGTTAAAGAAAAAGAATTAAATTTATATATAAATATGCAAATAAGTCAAATATTTCTAAGTATAAAAATGGCAGTTGTAACTGTCAAAATCGGTAGAAACCGAATGGAATAGGATAGATTTCTGTAAAATACCAGAGAATCTGCCTACAATACAAAACTCAGAAAAAGTTATAAAATCAGTTTAAATAGTTAGTTTTTTAAGACTAACAAATGGAATAGGAATAGGATAAACCGAATAAGAATAGGAATAGGAATAGGAAACCTAACCGAATGGAATAGGATAGATTTCTGTAAAATACCAGAGAATCTGCCTACAATACAAAACTCAGAAAAAATTATAAAATCAGTTTAAATAGTTAGTTTTTTAAGACTAACAACAAATGAGATAAATTAAACAATAAATTCTAGTAGCGACTAGAATCGGTAAATACAAGGACTTAAAGCGAAAATAAAGAGAAGATAATACCTCAACGGAGGATTTAATGTATGTAAACTTACTTTAAAATGTATATTTCCGAATCAACAGCGGCAAACCAAGATTCGGCTATCAGTATGTACTATTCCGCTACCAACACAAAAAAATCATTTTAGTGTTTTACTGGATTTGAAAAAACTTTTTTATGTGGAACATTATTACGGGCAGTAGTAGTTCGGCCATTACTGTCGTTTTTTGAGTTTTAGTTCTGGGGACAGGATTTTTTTTTCTGTTTTAAAACCAAAACTATTCAATGCAAAAATTAAGAATAATACTGCTTGTTTATCTGCGAATGAATCTATCACTTCCAATTAATAAATAGAACCATCAAATTTTCTTGCAGTTATCAATTGGGAATTATAGAAAAATAGCCAAGTGACAATTAACATGATATTTATTATATTAACTAGCACTGGGAATTACATAAAATAACCAGGAAATGTGATAAATATCATAAAATTTCGCAACTCTTTGGGAATTATTTATAATCACCTGTTGATCACATTACATCAACATATAAATTATTTGTTGGGTTGTTTTGTCTCTGAGCGACGATTTTTTGCCCACAATGGGCTAAAAGGCCAAGTTAAAGGACTCCGAAGGCTCAGAGAAGGTTAAGGGAGTCACTAGAGACATATGGTAGCCTATCGTCAATTCCATCAGAGTGTTCTTTGAAGCGCAAAGGGTATGGGCTCTCCTGCACACGGGGCCACAGCTTAACGTCCCATACGACGTATGGCGGTTTTTTCAAGTTCATCGGTGTCTCCTATTGATCGTGAGCACGGCTGATATTTGCGGAGGTAAATCTCAACGCTGACTCAGCTGGGATTCGAGCATGAGAACTGCAGATTACATAAAAATTAAAATTTGCTCTAAGTATAATATGCTTATGTCATGAACACATCATATAATTTTCAATGCTAATGGAATTATAGAAATCTTAAATTCGCATAAATTTGTGCAATATATGGAATTTTACATTTATGTTCCCATCACGTTTAAATTTAGTTATGATCTCTATTTTTCATTAAAGACATTTATTAGTATTTAATTTAAACATGAATTTGATTCATAGACTATATCTTATTTTAATCATTTTTAATAATATAAATAATCACAGTGATAAATTTTTCAATGAGTGGAATTAAAATTGGTTATAATAATTAATAAAAATTGATAAGATTATTTTAGAACCTACTATCTTTCAGTATTAACGAATCTAATTTTCGTTTTCTCTTTATTTCTGGTCGAAAATATCATCAGCAGAAATATTTTTATATTAATTATAATTATTATTACCTGCCCTAAGTACTATAAATTTGTACCCAATTGTTTACGTTCCGGAAAGATCCTGCCCCTGCGGAACAAAAAACTAAAAAAAAAGTCATGAAATTCAATCCCTTCTGGTGAATATGGAATGCCTGTTTTCGACGAGAAATTTTTTTCCTTATTCCAAATTTAACACTCTAGAATAACGGATATTCGAACCAATATAAGATTTCGAAAATGAAAACACAGCAGAAAATCGTTTATCTGGATCTCGCTTATTCGGACTTGCATATCATGTTTTGCAACATTATTCTCCATTCATATACTTGAAGTCACAGTATGAATATTTTGTGTTTATTTGTTTAATAACGCGAAATTTTTTGATTTTTTTTTTTCTTATGCAGGTTACCCCCATTTAACGCCAGAGATGCACTTCGGGAAGGCCGGCATTAGATGAATTTCCGCATTAAAAGGGAATTAAGATTATTTGCTTGTGTTTCGCATACCTTATTGATGTTTGGGGCTGGGTGACTCAGTCGGTAGCGCGCCAGGCACGTAATCTGGAGTTCCCAGGTTCGATTCCCAGCTGGGCCAGCGTTGAGATTTATCTCCGCAAAAATCCCCGCTCTGTCCTCGGTCAGTAGGGGACATCGATGGGGTCGGAAATGTCCTCAGTCAGTAGGAGACATAGATGGGCTTGGAAAGGTCAATGTCCGTTGGATGGGATGCTAAGACGTGGCCCCATGTGCGGGAGAGCCATACCCTGTGCACCTTAAAAAACACGCTGGATGGCCTTGACGGGAAGCTACCATATGTCTCCCAATAACTGCTCCAGTGTGTTCCCTCCCCACAACATTCACTGAACCTTCGGGGTCCTTATGACCTGGCCATTTATCCCATTGTGTTTAAAAAAGTGCCGCTCAGAGGTAAAACAGCCTAACCCTTATTGATGTTTGATATTTTTTTTTGCATTTTAATCAATGTTTTATTTTAACAAAACCAATTATAATTCGCAATTTTTATTTAAAATATTACATAAACATATAAATAACTACATAAATGTGTACATATATAATCAATTAGTAAATTTTAACTTTATTTCTAAATAGGAAAACAATATAGCAGTTTCTATTGCTTTACTTGTCTCCATTTAGTGCGTAATATCAGTTTGCAAATATTCCATAACTGTCCCCAACTTCGTCTTACGGCATTCCCTTGTGAAAAATCATTAACATGCTCCTCCAACAAATCCCAGAATTCATTGTGCATTTTCTAAAACTTCAATTGTCAGCACTCTTTCTGGCTCAGATGCCCTTTGTTGTTCTCTAAAAGCAGCGTTGAATTTTAAATCCAGAAGTTCGTCGTTGATGAGTGGCTTACTGTAGGAATTTAATAACTCCGTCACATCATCCAAACTTATTAATGTTTTTTTTTAATATAGGAAGTAGGTTTCTACACAAAAGACGGAGATAATCTAGAAGTTCTCGCAGGTTTGTCCTGCTGTCTCATACAACATATCAACACATAGACAGGGATATACCCGCTAGTTTAGTAGTCTGGTATTGGCTTTCAAAGACGCCTAGTTAAAAAAAAAAGGGAAAAAAACAATTTTTTTCCCATTTTTCGACGGAACGGAAGAGAAAGGAAGTCCCACGTTGTAGTGAATCCGCATTAAACCTATACTTTCTTCAATACACGATTAAAAATTTCGTATAACTAATATAAAAATTTGTTTTGTTTGAAATCGATTATATGGATTTTCGATTACTGGAACTGCCTACAACCCCATTTAATCTGGATTTCTGATTATTTAAACTACCTACATCCCTATTTAATCCATATTTTCGATTATCCGCATTTTCGATTATATGGATTTTCGATTATTCAGACTACCTACTTCCCTCATTTAATCCGGATTTCCGATTTTCGAACTACTTATATCCTCATTTAATTCGGATTTTCGATTTTATGGATTTCTGATTATTCAAACTACCATCTCTATTTAATCTTGATAATCGAGTTTTTACTGCAGCAATCCCGTGACCGAGTGGTTAGCGCGCTTGGCTACTGATCTTAGGGACCGGGGTTCGAATAACGCATGAATGTTTGTGTTGTTTTTTCTGCTGAGGTACCGCCATCCTCTCAGATCTTCTACTGTGGTATATAAACTGTCAGACCTCTGTGGCAAGCAGCTGCTTGAGGGGGTATTTATTTCAATATTTAATTAGCTCGTGTGCAATCCAAAATGACTTTTTTTTTTTATTCATCTGTTAAAAAAACTTCCATCCTAGGGGTTGGGTTGTTTTACCTCTGAGCGGCACTTTTTTGCACACAATTGGCTAAATGGCCAGGTCACAAGGACCCCGAAGTTCAGAGAAGGTTGGGGGAGGGGACCCACTGGAACAGCTGTTGGGAGACAGATGGTAGCCTCTCGTCAAGGCCATCCAGCGTGTTCTTTAACATGCGCAGGGTGTGGCTATCCCGCACACGGAGCCACGGTTTAACGTCCCATCTGATGGACGGCGGTCTGTCCAAGCCCATCGGTGTCCCCTACTGACCGTGGGCAGGGAGGGGAGTTTTGCGGAGATAAATCTAAACTCTATACTCTGACAAGAATATCAAATTTACAGCATGAATAGATTATTTTCAAAATTCAGCTGATGTTTCGGCATTGGGAAAATTAAGCGACTTCTAACGGTAGAAATTCAAACTAATTGAAGTCTGACTACGTAAATCATAATATGGCGTAATATGCCAATAAATCATATATGCTATTATTAACATCTATCCTATACAACAAGAATTTTTTTATCTGCTAAAACAAAAAAGTTTATATCTACAGATAGACGACGACAAAGTGAGAAAAATAGGTATTTGTTTTCAAAATGAGCTAATTTGAAAAAATACTCTTGTTTGTAAATTTTATTCACTGCTGACAACAAATATTTGAATTAATGTTTAAAAAATTAATTTGTTTGCTTTCCAGGTGTCCATTCTACAACTGAAGTTCCAAATTAGAAAAATTTCACTGAAAGGCAAAAAGGAAGAATTCATCCTCATCATCGATCTTAGATCGGATATTATTCTCTTTTTGAGCTTTTCGTCTCCCCTTGACTCTGAAATAATTTCTGCTCGATTGGTGAATCGAGTCTCCTGGTCTGTTGATGCCTTCCGTCTCTGGAGCGAAGTGTACAGTCGCTCAAAAAAGTATCCGAACGCTATGGTTGATTACAGAATTCGGGAAAAAATATCTGGCAACGATTTTTTTAGAAATTAGTGATCTAAGTTGCCAAACCACTAATTTCAAAAAAAAAAAATCGTTGG
The DNA here is from genome assembly GCA_038380435.1 of Ryuthela nishihirai. Taxonomy (NCBI): domain Eukaryota; kingdom Metazoa; phylum Arthropoda; class Arachnida; order Araneae; family Heptathelidae; genus Ryuthela; species Ryuthela nishihirai. The sequence continues at coordinate 44,994,705 of JAWZYU010000003.1, read as the reverse complement.
AAGATACTTTTTCTGAATTCTGTAATCAACCATACCGTTCGGATACTTTTTCGAGCGACTGTACGACGACTGAACTGTGCTCGGTACAGGAGCTTGACTATACGCAGTGAGCAAGGTGTAGCGAAGGATTCAAATCCCATCTATGGTTGGGAGGAAAGGATATCGAAAATTTTCAAACTCTAAAATCAGATTTTTCCAACTCAGGAAATAATGTTTCTGTCTGATTCGTACCTAGTTTTTCGCTCGGTGGTGGGTGGGGTTGAGGCGATTTTCACAACTCTCCTGCATTTTGCCATTTGACTTCCAATTTTGCCAACTAGCCATAATTTCACAGAAAAAATCCCAATTACATCTCGCCTGAGTTGTGGCAAATCAGTGTGAATTTTAACAACTCCCCTTGATTTGGCCAAATCTCCTTAATTTAACATAACCAATCCCAATATTTATATCTTTCCTAAATTGCCAAGTCACTTCAAAATTTTCAAATTCCCCAAGATTTTACCAAGTTTTCTAGATTTTGTCATCTCTCCTTAATTTCACAAAAACAATCCCAATTTTCACAACTCGCCCGTATTTTACCAAGTGGATTCAAATTTTGCCAACTGCCCAACATATTGTTAAACTCACTCAATTTTTCCAACACTCCTTAATTTCACAAAAACAATCGGAATTTTCACAACTCATCTGATTTTTGCAAAGTCACTTTGAATTTTGCCAACTCCCCCAAGATTTTCCAAATCTTCTAGATATTGCAAAGTTGCCTCGATTTTACCAACACGCCATAATTTTACAGAAAAAAGATTACAAAATTTACATCTCACATGAATTTTGCCAACTCTCCACAATTTTCCCAAATCACTCCGAATTTTTCCAACTCCACAAGATTTTACCAAGTCATTCCGAATTTTGCCAATTCCTCAAGATTTTTCCAAGTTGTCCCTATTTTGCCAATTCCTCAAGATTTTTCCAAGTTGTCCCGATTTTGCCAACTCACCTATATTTTGCTAAGTGGCTTCGATTTCGAATTTTGCCAACTGGTCTACATTTCGCCGTCTCTCCATTTTCCAAACTGCCCTAGATTTGCCAAGTTGCCTCGATTTTGACAACTCCCTTAATTTTACAAAAAAAAGGTTACAAATTTTCACAACTCACCTAGATTTTACAAAGTTGCTTCGAATTTTGCCCACTCCGAGTTACTTTGGGGAGGGAATCCTCCCCCCCCCCTATCCCCACCATAGCCACGCCCCTGACAGTGGGCGAATTCAATTCATGTCTGAATTTGACTGTACACAGTGGGCGAAGTCAATTCATGTCTGAATTTGACTCAACACAGTGGGCGAAGTCAATCCATGTCTGAATTTGACTCAACACAGTGGGCGAAGTCAATTTATGTCTGAGTTTGATTATATACATTATATAAAGGCAAGTCCCAGATGCTCCGCAACATAAGGCTGCACTACATCTATATGGAGAATGCCATGAACACCCCTACCTACGCCGGGGCAAAACAGTGCCACAAGGACACAGCTCATCCACGGCTACCTATGGTGAACAGTCCTATAGAAGGAAGGTTCACATCGGTCAAAACCTAAATTTAATCTGTTCCGCGGTTAGCCAGAAAAATGGTATATAGAAACAAGTTGACTCGGCTCCCGAGGTGGAGACTCAGTCTGGCTTTTCCATCGAAAAGCCCGTCGACCGGGGATCCCACTCCCAGCTGCAAGCCTTCAACTATATCCTCTCCATAGTTGCACGGGACGAAAGCCTCCATCCGCAGTCTTCCGACCCACAATTTCACTGAGGCTGCACCGATGAGCCCACTGGACCGGGTTCCCCAAGCCCAGTCCGCAGACCCTCAGTCACAGCCCCTCCACTGGGGCTGCAACCCGGAGCTTCTCAGGGGACAAGTCAATAAGCCCACTAGAGCGGTCCCATCCAAACCAGTCTGCAGACCCTCAACAGGCCCTTCCACCAGAGGTTGCAAGATCTCGTGCAAACCACGAACCAACGAGCCGTGACCCTACTTCACAGAGGCCCCCCACCACGTCAAGGTGGTCCCCTATCGGGGGGGTTGACTATATACGGTGGGCGAAGTCAATTCATGTTTGAATTTGACTCAACACAGTGGGCGAAGTCAATTTATGTCTAAATTCGATTCTACACAGCGGGCGAAGTTAATTAATGTGTGAGTTTGACTATACACAATGGGCGAATTCAATTCATGTCTAAATTCGACTCTACACAGTAGGAGAAGTTAATTAATGTGTAAGTTTGACTATACACAGTGGGCGAAGTCAATTCATGTCTGAAATTGACTCTATACAGTGGGTGAAGTCAATTTATGTCTGAGTTTGACCATATACAGTGGGCGAAGTCCATTCATGTCTGAATTTGACTCTACACAGTGGGTGAAGTCAATTTATGTCTGAGTTTGACTATATACAGTGGGCGAAGTCATTTTATGTCTGAGTTTGACTATACGCAGTGGGCAAAGTAAATTTCTGTCTGAGTTTGGCTATACACAGTGGGCGAAGTCAATTCATATCTGAATTTCACTATACACAATGGGCGAAGTCAATTCATATCTGAATTTCACTATACACAATGGGCGAAGTCAATTTATGTCTGAGTTTGACTATACACATTACACACAGACAATTTGACTCTGAACTTTACTAGACCTAGTGGAAGGAGACCATTAGACTCTTAATTTTACTACACCTAGTGGAAGGAGACCATTTGGCTCTTGATTTTACTACACCTAGTGGAAGGAGACCATTTGGCTCTTGATTTTACTACACCTAGTGGAAGGAGACCATTTGACTCTTAATTTTACTACACCTAGTGGAAGGATACCATTTGACTCTTAACTTTACTACACCTAGTGGAAGGAGACCATTTGACTCTTAATTTTCCTACAACTAGTGGAAGATGACCATTTGACTTTTAATTTTACTACACCTAGTGGAAGGAGACCATTTGACTCTTAATTTTACTACACCTAGTGGAAGGATACCATTTGACTCTTAACTTTACTACACCTAGTGGAAGGAGACCATTTGACTCTTAATTTTCCTACAACTAGTGGAAGGTGACCATTTGACTTTTAACTTTACTACACCTAGTGGAAGGAGACCATTTGACTCTTAATTTTACTACACCTAGTGGAAGGAGACCATTTGACTCTTAATTTTCCTACAACTAGTGGAAGGTGACCATTTGACTTTTAATTTTACTACACCTAGTGGAAGGAGACCATTTCACTCTTAATTTTACTACACCTAGTGGAAGGAAATAAGTCATCAATTCTGTGACTACACGCAGTGAGTCACTCTGTCACCTTACTTCGGCGGCAGCGCAGATGTTAGCGTAGAAAAATCTCAATTCAAATATAATACTCGATTTGGTAACATCGAGTGCCCCTTTCACATATTGCCTGTTGAACCAACCACGTCTATGAGGAGAATATTGAACAACGATGACATCTTGATCCTTATGCCGTCTCTGTGGCCTAGTGGTTAGTGCACTTCGCTTCTCATTAAAGAGACATGAGTTGAAATCCCCTGTAAGTCATGGATTTCCTCACAGATCTTCTCTATGGTGTATTAAACTGAAAGGGTTGCTATCAGACCTCTGTGGCAAGCAACTGCTTGCAGGGCAATTTATTTTATTTAAAAACACACCCCTCAACTCATAAGTTTCAAGATAAGAGACAAATTTTCTCAATCCAGTGTATGTACAGTCGCTCAAAAAAGTATCCGAACACTACGGTTGATTGCAAAATTCAGGAAAAAATATCTGGCAACGATTTTTTTAGAAATTAGTGATCTGGCAACCTTCATGTCACGTGGCACGAAGGTTGCCAGATGACTAATTTCTAAAACAATCGTTGCCAGATATTTTTTCTGAATTCTGTAATCAACCATAGCGTTCGGATACTTTTTTGAGCGACTGTACACTACCCACCAAAAAGTGTCAGCACGCCCCTGTTTTGATAGTCCAATGTGATAGTACAGAAGGAGCTGTTACACAATGGTTCGTGGACACAAAAATTAAAATGGCTGGCGCAGAATCACGATTTGAGGACTATCGAACACCTAGAGGATGGCTAGAAATTTGTTTGAGAGCCACAGTCTAACACGTCCGGCATCTATAGCTGAAGTGGTCATAGTTCTGCTGGAGGAACGGCATATTATACCCGCTGCAGTCTATCGTGGTTAGTGGAAAGCCTACCCAGTAGGTTGAATAAAAAAAATACCCCCTCAAGCAGCTGGTTGCCACAGGGGTCTGACAGGAACCTATCAGTTTATATGCCACAGTAGAAGGTCTGTGAGGATGGCAGGACCTCAGCAGAAAAACGACACATACATCCATGCCCGGGCTCGAACCCAGGTCCCATCGATCAGTAGCCAAGCGCGATAACCACTCGGCCATGGGACGGCTTAGTAGGGTGAAGATGTGTTTTAATAGCCAAAGCTGATAGACAAGCTATTAAGTCTGGGGTGGCAGTGACGTCAATGGGAAATCAACATGTGTACGAATACTTTCTGGAATGTAGCGTGTTTTCCGTTGACCTTTCATCAATTTTGCGTTAGAGAGCTTAAAATGATGTTCGTTTCTAGCTCGACACTACACGAAATTTTTATTATCATTGTTGCCCGTATGAATAATTATAGATTGGCGAACAGGTTATGAACAGTGTTCCTAAAGGCCTCAGAAAGAGGGGGAGACCTAGGATGCGGTGGGCAGACAATATCAAACAGGACCTTGTTAGAATTGGTGTGCAGTGGCCAGATGCAGTAGATGTAGCTCAGGATAGACTTGCTTGGAGAACTAAATTGCACGGTCTGGTTAAACCTCCGTAGCCCATGGCTGCTTGAGGATGATGATGATGATGAAAGTGCGGATTGCGCTTTGCTAAACACAATTTATTTCTTTATTACGTATTTACTACGTTTCACACGCTATTAGACCCTGTTTATTCAGATGATGACAAAAGTAGAGAGTAAAAATTGCCATTAGCCGAGTGGTATCCAAACCTACGACCTCCTGATAACATGTCAATTGCTGTGAGCGGTGAGGTACGATCTGCCAAGGATGATTGTTCGGCGGTCTGTAGTCAGCGATCAGAGCACCTGACATGTTATCAGAAAGTCATGAGTTGGAAAGTCACCCGCCGAATGATAATTTTCCCTCTATACCTTTGTCCCCCCCCCCCGAAAAGGAGCCACCTTGTCGAGGTATGTGTGCGGGGGTGGGGTGGGGTGGGGGCTTGAGGGCCTAAATGAAGTTGAAGGCCTTGCTGACCGGAGTGGTACCGGTCGGACAGGCTAAGATGGACGGGCCGGACTAAGAGCTCCCTGTCACGGGAGCAGAGGCAATTTAGATTCTATATCCTTTTTTGTGGTGATCCGGGACACAGATTAAAATAGGTTTTGACCGATGTATAAACTTTACTTCTATAGTACTGTTCGCCATATGTAGTCGTGGGGTGAGCAGTGTCTATATGGTACTGTCTTACCCTCGACTGTAGTTAGTGGAGATTTTGGCATTATCCCTATAGATAGCGTGCAGTCCTTGAATTGCAATATATCTGGGATTTCTCATTCATTAAAATTTCCTATACCTTTGTCATCATATGAATAAATACAGCATAAGAGTGCGTGAAAAGTTTGCAGATTCTCAGTAAAATCTGATGAGTTGTTGATATAATTAATAACAATTTATTCACTGGTGGGAGTAGTCTAGAAAATTCTTCTTGACTCATTTTCTGAAGTGATCTTGCACAAATGCAGTAGGACAACAAAGTCTTGTCGCGAACACAAGAAAAACAAAGGGCAAGCAAGTCTTTTGTTTTCAAGTTAATGCAGAGAGTAAGCTCAAGATTCATTATTTTACCAGGTCACGCCTTAGAGCAAAGAGAAAGCTCTAGGCTCTTTCTCTCCTCTAATTGGATGGCTGACTAAGATCAGCATTCACTTTCTACACTGAATGACATCGCCGTAAAAGTTCAGAATCAAGAGGAGGATGCTACCAAACAGCGCATTACAGAGCTAATTGGAAATCTGCGTCTTTTAAAACTGTGTAATTTTCGGATCACCTTTCGCCCTCTGCGCATTGTGGCGCGAAACAACGTCCGAGATTACTGCCACCTAGAGATTTTTTGCCCCAGATTTGTTCACTTTAATGATCCTAACCTCAACACTTTCGCAACATCTTGGAGTCGATTTCGAATTGTTTCTGACCAATCTTTTAAAGGTCACGGCTCTCAAGAGGTTTGTATCAGACCCTCATTGAATCGAAGAAAAGTTAGAAACTGCACAACGTTCCTATTCATGGCACCTCTAATGTGAAACACCTGTTAACGAGTCGCCTTTTCTTGTTACACTGAATTCTTTTATTCGTAAGATAAATACTTTTTGTCTGTACATTACTCCAAATTGCCAGGTCATGGTCTCTAGAGCTCTTTACAGTGCTTACTGTCATTCAGTATAGTTTGTTTTCCTATTCAGACAGTCATTTGTAGCACAACAGTATCCTTAAGTTTCCAAGAATGGAAAAGGATTTTACACTATTGTTTCGAATAAAAGATACTTTTTTTTAAGTTATTTTAAAACATTATGTTGCTTTTGTCATTGTTTTTGCTTGGCTGATACCTTCGATTTTTAGTTGTATTTTTTTTTTTCATTTTATAGCGTGCGGCGGCTCAGTCCGTAGCGCAAATCTAGTAACCTATAGTTTCCAGGTACAAGTTCCATTTGGACCAGCAATGAGATTTCTCTGAGCAAAATTCCCTGCCGTCAGTCAGTAGGGGATATCAATGGATTTAGAAACCCCACCATACGTCAGATGGGACGCTAGGCTGAGGTCTCGTGTATTTGGTCAAAAACAAAACCCTTAAGGAGTTGGGTTGGGTTGTTTTACCTCTGAGCGGCCCTTTTTTTGCACACCATGGGCTAAATGGCCAGGTCACATGGACCCCGAAGGCTCAGAGAAGGTTGGGGGAGGGGACCTACTGGAACAGCTGTTGGGAGACAGATGGTAGCCTCCCGTCAAGGCCATCCAGCGTGTTCTGTTAACGTGCACAGGGTTTGGCTCTCCCGCACACGGGGCCACGGCTTAACGTCCCATCCGACGGACGGCGGCCTTTCCAAGCTAATCGGTGTCCCCTAGTGACCGTGGGCAGGGCGGGGAATTTTGCGGAGATAAATCTCAACGCTGACCCAGCTGGGACTCGAACCTGGGAACTACAGATTACGAGCCTGGCGTGCTACCGACTGAGCCACCCCCGCCACCCCTTAAGGAGAGGGTTCGGTTCTGTGTAAATGAATATACGGTCAGAACGAAGATACGGTTTTGTGTGAACGAAGATACTGTGCTGTGTGAACCACAGTATCTTCAGGTTGTAAGAAACGATTGAATTCTTTCCTTTCGCCGAGTTTCCTTCGCCGATTTTTAGGCCTGTAAAGAGAATCTGTGAAGCGCAGTTTTCCACCTCATTGTAAGTTTGCTGCAGCAAAGAAGCAAAGGCCCACGGAATCGAGCTCATACCCAGCACGTAATTGTTTATAAATGTAAATAAACTGTGTTGTCCATATACTATTCTGGTGCTTGAATTCTTAGACACCTTTCTACAAATTACTTGGTGCAGCAAGTCTGATGCATATGTCGGTACGGGTGTAACAATCCGCGAACCTGTGATTTCATCTAAGTAAGGGTGAAGATAATTAAGGACTGATTTAATTTTCTCTGCCAGAGAGCGAAATTTATATCATCTAGCCCAACACGACTTTCGGCGTGGTTCAGTCCGCAGCATACTTAGTTACACGTGATTTCGGTTGGGTTGTTTTACCTCTGAGCGGCACTTTTTTGCACACCATGGGCTAAATGGCCAGGTCACAGGGACCCCGAAGGCTCAGAGAAGGTTGGGGGAGGGGACCCACTGGAACAGCTGTTGGAAGACAGATGACAGCCTCCCGTCAAGGCCATGCAGCGTGTTCTTTAACGTACACAGGGTATGTCTCTCCCGCACACGGGGCCATGGCTTAACGTCCCATCCGACGGACGGCGGCCTTTCCAAGCCCATCGGTGTCTCTTACTGACCGTGGGCAGGGCGGGGAATTTTGCGGAGATAAATCTCAACGCTGACCCAGCTGGGACTCGAACCTGGGAACTGCAGATTACGAGCCTGGCGCGCTTCCGACCGAGCCACTCCCGCCCCACGTGATTTGAAGAAAGAATCTGCGTTCCACTCCCACCACCACGACACTGTGCATTTTAAACAACATGCTGGATGGTATTGACAAGAGGTTACCATTTACACAAAAATAAGAACTTTCCCCTCCCCCAGCCTTCTTTCAGCCCTTGGGGTCCTTATGACTTGGCCATTTAACCGTTGTGTGTAAAAATCAAAGCGCCACTGATAGGTAAAACAACCTTGCTTTATAAAAACATTCTTAATTGTCTAATATTGAAATAATCATTCCGCAAATTTCTAAAATGCATATTTATTTTATTAAATAATTTAAAACAATATATATTACTTAAGTTTTAATTAATTCCTGAGGTTAATTCTTGTGACATTAATGTTGTGAAAATATTCCGGCTTCCGTAACTCTGAATACTGAGCTAATATTGCTGTAAATAGAGATTTAATCTATCTTCAGTCAGATATTTCCATTAAGTGCATATTTTAGCAGTAATACAGGTTCAAATTATATTTCCATTTACATAACATGGAAATTCTTTATTATTTGGTCGGGTAGTGTAGTTGTATGCAATAATAAGAAAAAACTGAATTAGATCTCTTACCAGAAGGGGCCTTTTATAAGTTGTCATTGAATAACCGAAAAAAAATGGAAAGATAAATGATTATTCTATTTCTGGATTTGATATTGAAACGATCTGAATGATTAGAGTGGTCTGATTGAATTAATATGTTGTGTTGTTTTGAATTGTTTTACCTTTCGCGGCACTTTTTTGCATATATTTGACTGAATTGAATTAGGTTGTATTTCTTCTGAGCGACACTTTTTTTGCACGCAGCGAACTAAATTACCAGGTCACAAGGATCCAGTGGTGAAAATAGGCCGGTACGCGCCGGTGCGCCGTACCGGCAAGAAATTATTTGCCGGAACGACGTACCGATAAGATATTATTCAATAGTGGCCTCGTTAACGATTTCCCTTTCACTTTAATGCTTTTTCAATCGAGAATTTAATTTTTTTTTAAAGCGGACCGTTCCTTTTAAGAAAAATTCGTCGGTTTTTAATCGCAATACTACAGTTTAACCCTTTAGATACTGGATACAGTTACCCTTAGATACTGGATACCCTTAGATACTGGATACAGTATACACTTTAGATACTGGATCTGGTTTAGAAACCGGATACTTGAGATTCCATTTCTGCCGACAGGTAGTGCCAAGGGGGAGTGCTAGAAATTGGAAGCAGTGCTTTCTCTCTTTGGACGATTAGCAAGGAAATCGCAGCAGAACTAGACAGACAAAGGAGACTCTAACCAAAGCCGTCTTTCAGCAATCGTTAAGAGTTCACGGGTAATGCATGTTCCCATCCGCTGTAGCTGTCTGGGTTCGGTCTTAATCACTACCGGAGACAGAACTGGGAAAACGGGGTGGTAAATCAAAGAAAGGATATGAACTCACTTAGACGTTGAAATCCATTGCAAAGCAGCTTGTACTTGTAACTTTCGTTTTCAAAATATATATTTTTTTATATTTTGCTGAATTGAAAATTCTAAACATTTCTGGGAATAACGGAAGGCATTTAATGGGGTCGATGGGGCACATGCTTCCCCAAACTTAAGTAATGAGTTTGAAGGGGGGGGGGGGGATTTTTTAATGTAAAATAATGGAAAAACAGATTTTTAAAAATTAGTTTTATCAATTAATCACCTTACATTACGCTATTGGAGTAACCATTATAGGAAAACTAATACACGTTCTTTTAATTTTATTGTCCACACAAGTTGGTACATTTTTTTTTTTAAACATAATTTTCGCTTAGCACACCTCCCTTAATTTTAAGGCAGGAAATATTTGCTATGAATTTTAAATATTAAGTTGTCCTTCCTAGCCATTTCAAAAACTGGTGGTCTGTTTCGTCATCTCCTAAACATCTGCGAGTTCTAAGCAGACATGTATTCCGAGTATACACACACGCACAATAGAGAATACGCACACTCCTAAACTCTACGACTGAAATTATTTGGAAGACTTAAAAAAAGAATTTTGGCGTATGTCAGGCTAGAGGCCTTTTTAGATTTTTTTTTTCAGGCTTTGTATATTTATTTTCGATTTCACCAACAAGGCTTATGCTACGTGGGAGGCCCTCTGTCCCGGCATCTGGAAAGTTAATTGAAGTAACAGTGCCCAGAGGGGACGGAGGTCACCCCACTGCTCGCGGACGCCCCAGATGGTCAGGCAGAGAGAGAAAGAGAAAGGGTTGGCAACAACGAGAAGGTCAGAGCCGGTCAAGTTTCGAAAGCGTGCAGACGAGAAATTGTAAAGCAGGGAAATGCCGACTGGTAATAGCGGCATTGGGCTCTGTAAATACAGCTGAACAGGCATAGTAAGCTGGTGTTGTTGTAATCTATGTAATTGAGCATATGTCCTCGTCCATCAAGCATGTTTGGAAGGTTAAATAAATATTTGTTATTTTAAAGTAAAGGCTGAAGTTTGAACCAATTTATTGGGGAGGAGCCTCAGTATTGAGTCCCTGCAGTTGTGATAAAAATCTTTGATTTTTGTTCCGAAAGACTCTTTCACCCGTCGCGTATAGCGATCGAACCGAGGGGATGTTCCTAAGTGGTCCCAATAGACCGACAAACGAAGAAGTAACATCACAGCGTATATTATTTAAAATTTTTTTATTCATATCTAATTATAAACTTTAACAAAAGAAAGTAAATATATTTATTTACTCTAAATAAGTTTATTTGAATATTAAATAGAAGGTATTATATCTATATCTAATTTTTACTTTCTCCCTCATCGCTCCTCATAAGGTTAGCTTTAGACCCTTTAAAAATATTTTCCATCTGAGTCTTGTCGCCAATATACCACTGGGGAAAGCGATTTTTATTTCAGTGCAGTTAATTTGTTTATAAAGTTTGAAGAGAAAACTTCAGATTGCTGTAAATTTTCTCTTTGTAAGTAAAATATTCCAATTGTTTTTTTGTTTGTTTGTTTGATGTTAAATATTAATAATGAATGCTTTTGAAAAATCTCTGACTCTTAATACGTACCTGTAGTCTGAGATTTTCGACATCCAAAAAAGACCCATACTCTAAAGGCAATTGTAATGATAAATCCTCCTCATATTTCATCAGTAGTTTATACTGAACTATCAGTTTCGACTTTTATAACCACTATCATTTTCACTGAATTCAGCATATTTTTTAGTATTGACCCGCAGCATGTCAACATTGTCGTCTGTATAAAAGAAGTTTAAAATAATGGATAGCTAATGATAAAGAAGATAGTTCAAGAATAAGACTCACAGAAGATTCAAAATAATTAACAAAAACTGCGTCGTTGATAACTAGCATTTGACAAATTTATTAATCTTGACATCGTTTCGCTTCAAGTTTATGGGACCTGGATTCGAGACCCTATAGGTATGGCAATTTTCTTTCTGCTGAGATTTCGCCTTCATAATAGGTCATCTGACGTCTTAAATCGACAGATTCTTATCAGATCAGTGATAAACAGCTGTTTGAGAGATGTAAAAAATTTATCAACTAAGAATTTAATTTTCTAATCCTTTTTCATCATTTGCATCCCTTGGAATTTAACCTTCAGTATCAGAATTTATAGTATTTGTATACATACTAGAAACGTCGAGCCATTTCAGATCCCCAAATATCAGAATCATTATAATAAAAAGAAATTATGATTATCAACTTATGATAAGGATGTTTTTCCTTAGAAATATTGATAAAATTATTAATTTTTTTAATTACACGAAACAATAAATTTAATATAAAAATAGTGCTATAATAGCATGATTTGGGTTCTGCTTCAACGAACAATGCTGTGGAACTGAAAGAAAAAGCCCAGCAGTTTTGCATTATACAAAAGCGAGGTTACTTTTCTTGGAATCTTTTATCGGAGTGGATTAAGGTCAGGAGAGAACAGAAAGAATTCTGTCATGTCTACTAGAAGAGGGGCGTTGTAGTTTACAATTAGCGACTACCTCTTAAGGGGGAAAGGAAGCAAGCATGAGAGACGAGGAGAATTTGGGATGCAATGGTCTTCTGCATATCGGACTGCGATGGTATCCAAATGGTAAAAGCCTTCACGCACGGCCAACCTAATAGTTGTCATTTTCACTCTGTGGTATTAGCGTTGCTGAGTCGCTGAACATTTTTCATTAAGATGAAGACAAGGTTTACATTGAGGTCAAATCATACGTAAAGTTAAGCATGCCAACAAATATGTATATTACGTGTAAAAGAGAAATTAATTTTTCAACTGCAGGTATGGCCAACCTATAGCACCCGTGACAAGAGTGGAAAGATAGATGGTTTTGCTTGGTACATAAGAGCGCTCAACAAAATCATCTCGCAACTTTTGTTTTTGACAAAATTAGCTCTTTTCCTACTTCATTTTGGATGCAATTTCGCATTTCGATTTTCGCATTTATTATCGAGGATAAGTCAGAGGCTAAATATCGGTATGTCATGTAATCATTGATATTATATATTTCATTGATATTATTTATTTAATTTTAAAAGCTATTTCAAATCTCTGATAAATGTTATTCTAAAAAAATGCTACATTTGGCTTCTGAGTTTAAAATATGTAAGTTGAGTATTCAAAATTGCAATACGAGTGAAACGCTAATTTTCCTTTCTGAAAATATTTCTTTAATTACTAAAATAATTTTAAAAACATTAAGTCACATTATTATATTTTTCAATAAGACTGAAATTCAAGAATACAAGGGAATCAGCAAGTATTTGAAAATATTATTTTTTATTTCACATTAAAAGTCCCTAAATCATTCAGTATTTGCTGAAAACACATGAAAAATGAGTAAATCAAAGAGCACTGTACTTTCGTCGCCACACACTTCAATTTGTTAACCCCTGTAAGTCAACTTCAGTGGAGTGAGCGACTGTGTGTGATTTTCCACACATAGCTATGCTTTGAAGCGTACCGGTAAGAAATAAAATTTACTTTCACCACTGCAAGGATCCAAAAGTCTCGGGAAAAGTTTGAAGGATGGGAGAGGGGGAGGACTCATTGGGCAGCTGTTAGGAGACGGATTAAAGACCTCCAAGGTAATGCAGCACGTTCTTTAAACATACACAGGGTATGGCTCTCCTGCACATGGAGCCAAGGCTTACTCTCATTCGGCAGACGGTGTCTTGTCGAAGCCCATCGGTGTCCCCTTTCTCAAGGTTGGGTTGTTTTACCTCTGAGCGGCATTTTTTTGCACACCATGGGCTAAATGGCCAGGTCATATGGACCCCGAGGACTCAGAGAAGGTTGGGGGAGTGTACACACTGGAACAGCTGTTGGGAGACAGATAGTAGCCTCCCGTCAAGGCCATCCAGTGTGTTCTTTAACGTGACAGGGTATGGCTCTCCCGCACACGGTCCATGGCTTAACGTCCCATACGATGGACGGTGACCTTTTCAAGCATATCAGTGTCCCCCACTGATCGTGGGCAGGGCGGGAAGTTTTGTGGAGAAAAATCTCAACGCTGACCAAGCTGACCTTTCTGAAGGAGAGCAGGGTGGAAGAGAGGAGATAAATCTGAAAACTGGCATAAGTGGGAATCGAACTTGGGAATTTTCAGATTACGAGTCTGGCGCGATACTGGTTGAGCCAATCGCATCCTAGGTTGGAGGAATGTTGGTACTCTAGTCTTTTATTTATTCACGAGAAAGAAAAATACATTATTTTGGCTTTCGTAAGGTATGTAAGTTCACAGACCTTCTACTATGGCGTATAAACTGACTCCTATCAGAAACTTTGTAGCAAGCAGCTACTTGAGGGGGTATTTATTTTATTTTATTTTTCCCAAGGATCCATGATTTAAAAGTGTTTAAATGTCTGCTCTCTCCTGACAATAGAAAATGAACTTTAAGTGAATATGTAGTGTGAGAATATAATTTGTTCATTACAGAACAAAAAATATGTAGAAAAAAAAACAGGAACATTTTAATTGATATTTATATTATAATAGACTGATTATTTAAACACAAAATATTTTATTTATTTATATTACTTATATGTTGAACGTTTTAATTTACTGTATAAAACATATTAACCCCCGAGGCCTAAATAATATGTGCTTGAATTATAGCAGGGTGATAGCACAGCTAATTTGGAAATACTGCCGGGTCTGAGAAGGGATACCAAATGTTCCGGAATCTTCGGGACGTCTCTCAGAGCATTAATTTGTCTCGCGTACTCCTCTAATCTTCGAATATCCTGCGAAATTCATTTCCATTCCTTTCTTATATAAAGTCTGTTATTTAAAAGCTAAAATGTCATTCTCTTTGTGTGTCACTCTAATTCATGTACAATATGTGATTTATCTATTAAATAACGTAGCCTAAACAGTGGTTTTCTCTAACTGTAGCTGAATAAGGCAAGAAGTTGCAAATTATAACCAAATCTTCTACTTGAACGTTTAAGTACACATAATAGTATTTTAATTTTTCTGGAATTTGTGTACGAAATTACACTACAGTAAACTCCCGGTTATCCGGCATTTATGGAGAATGGGGTTGTCTGGCAACCTTCGTGTCACGTGACACGAAGGTTGCCAGATCACAGATTTCTAAAAAAATCGTTGCCAGATATTTTTTCTGAATTCTATAATCAACCATAGTGTTCGGATACTTTTTTGAGCGACTGTACAGGACAACCGAGACGTTTACTCTGTTTTTGTCGCAATCCGTCAACCATTTAATTTAGATTTTTTCCTTCTTATGGTTGCAAAAGAAATTATATGCTTTACACAAAATTAGAAAAACGAAAGTCGACACAAAAGAAGGTGTTACAGCAACTTCTATCTAAGGAAACTTGAAATGCAAATCCCGCCTTATCTGTGAGCATAAAAGTCGGACGATAACTGTTCTGGATTTTTCTTAACAAACAAAACTCAGTGGGCACACTTTTTATTTAAATTTATTAGGTAGAGTTACATGCCTTGTCAATAGTAACTCAGATACAGAAATCATTAACTTCTTAAATATGCTTTTTATGAAAAAAAAAAGACGTGACTGAAGATAATTTAAAGATCTCAATCAAATCCGTTTCAATCTCGATTTTCAACGATATGCATTCAATATTTATGAAACTACTGAGTTCTGTATCTGAGTTATTATTGACATAACATTGAATTGTACCTAATAAAGTAGTCGCTGAGTGTATATACTTGCTTCACTTGTATTAACTTGATATCAATGTTGGAAAACTAGTATGTGGGCGTATTTGGCAATGGATTAGAAAAGCATGAATTAATTATGTAGAAAGTAATCGGTGGAGACTTGTTCCCAAACCAAACGGTTTGGGAACAAAGTTGTGCTAGGGTGTCTTTTTCATTAACTCTGAAGTAGCTGCTTGCCACTGAGGCTGACAGGAGACTGTCAATGTCATAAGCTATAGAGGAGAACTGAGAAGGAAAATGAAAGAGAAAAGAAATAGCCATATTTTATTCGGGCCTGACCCACGTCTTTTCGATCAGAAATCGAGGGAGAAGGGATAATGCAGACACAGGTGGAATTCGAACCCTGGGAACTAAAGATTATGAGCCTGGCGTGCTAACAACTGAGCTAATCCCCCCTTACCCACGGTCAGAGCAGAGACACAGATGAACTGGAAAAACCGCTATCCATCGGATAGGACGTTACGTCGTGATCCGTGTACAGGATAACCATACCCTGTGCAATTTAGGAATATGCTGGATGTGAGGCTTGATGGAGGCTTCAATATGTCTCCAAATAGCTGTCAATGAGCACCCCTTCTCCAAACTTCTCCGAGACCTTTAGGGTCTTTGCGACCTGGCTACTTAGCTCAATGTGCGCAAAAAAAAAGAGCAGCTCTGAGGTAAAACAACAAAGAGTAATAAAGCTCTTTAGCCACTCGTCCACCAGAATGGTCAAATAATCTAAAATAATACGGTGTTGAAAAAAAAATATCCGGTTTGGTTTTAGATAAATTCATAAAATATCAAGGGATATATAAATGAGGGGAAAAAATTCATAGTGTTATCAAAGAGTTAATTCCAAAATAAAAATAATTAGATTCAGAAATAAAGTTGTGGTTTTAATAAACACAAAGTTATGGAGATTAATACTATAGTAACACTATAATATAATGTAATATAGTATATATATAATATAGTAAATACTTCTGAAAATCTTCTTACACACATTAAGAACTCTGAAAAGGAAAAAAAAGTGATGACAAGAATAATTAAAGTTTTGAATGAGTCAAGATCATCTTATTTTGACCCTGGAAGAATTCAAATCGGAGATTTTAAATCAAGTAACACGAAAAGTATCGGTTCACTATTACTGAGAAAAAAAGATCAATGGATGGTATAGTGGAAATATAAAAAATAAACGAGATTTAAAACATAACAGAGCATCCTTTGCAGTTATTAAATGTAAAAAACAAATTAATAAGACTTAAGTCTTTCATTTCATTTTCCCAATTAATCAAAAGCGTGAAGGAAGCCTTTAAGAGCAAAAGTTTAATTCCACTGAGTAACTTTCTTCTTTAAACGAAAGGCAATTAAATTCACAGACTGCGAAAAAAACACGAATAGATGTCCATGTATTCACGATACCTGTTGACCATACGTGAGCTTGACGGGTGAGGTCAATGGCTTGGAACAAAAGAGTCAGTAGGTGAAGTAAGACACCAAGGACGTCAACCGACTAGCAAGGCAAGTGAGGAGGCATTGGGCGAGCGTCCTCTAGACTATCGATCACATGACCTCCCCTGGTGTGTCGCCTTCCTGTCGCCGCCTGTAATCTCAGCATGATTGATGGAGGACGGTGCGTCCCGCTTTTCGTGTTCTGCCCGTCGAAGGGAAACAAACGCGAGACACTGGTTTCCAGGTGGGAGCGAAGAAAGTGCCCCTTGATTGGAGGAAACTTTAGGTCGTCTTGAAGTAGTTGAACGACGAACGTTAAATATTTATTTGGAATAAATTGATGGTGAGGAGAGGATTTTCCTTTTGGGAGGAAAGTGTCATAATGCTGCGCGAGAGGACAGACATTTCTTTCCTTTTTGATTTTTCGGAATTTGTTTCATCGAAGCTTTTTTTTTTCGTTCAGTCTTCTATGAAATAACCGAACGTTAGAATTCGTTTTAGCAATAAATCTCTACTATGTAGTGCGTCAAGAGAGAGAAGGATAAGTGATGTATTAAAGATGGTTGGACTCCTTAGGCTCAAGACCAGAGAGGTTACCGTACAGGCTCTAGTCGAGGCTAGTTTGAGTAATTCTGATCATTTATATTCCATTTATCCCACGTCTAGACAAATAGTTCCATTATTTAAACGTTTTGCAGTCTACAGGCGAAGTGATCGTTATGATTTAGCTTTCACTTGGAATCACTGTTGGATCCTCTCGTCAATAAAGGAATTCACATCCCCATGCTTGTGGCCCAGAGTATAAGATATAGAGGTTAATCTCCGTATAGTGCAATGGTAATATTTTATCACTGTTCATTCTCATAGAGTAGCGCACCTGTGTCTGAGCAATGAACTATAACGTAACTTCGACATGAAAAGTTTATGACTGAATGCTTCTTATTCATTCGCTCACAAATAACAGAGTTGGGTTGGGTTGTTTTACCTCTGAGCGACACTTTTTTGCACACAATGGGCTAAATGGCCAGGTTGCAAGGACTCCCGAAGATTCAGATAAGGTTGTGGGAGGGAACCCACTGGAACAGCTGTTGGAAGACAGATGGTAGCCTCCCGTCAAGGCCATTCAATGTGTTCTTTAACATGTACAAGGTATGGCTCTCTCGCACACGGCGCAACGGCTTAACGTCCCATTCGATAGATGGCGACTTTTCCAAGTCCATCGGTGTCCCCTACAGACCATGGGCAGGGCGGGGAGTTTTGCGGAGATAAATCTCAACGCTGACCCAGCTGGGACTCGAACCTGAGAATTGCAGATTAAGAGCCTGGCGCGTTACCGACTGAGCCAACCCCTTCCCCAAATAACAGGATAACGTGAATAAGGGAAAATTGGTAGCCTGGTTGGATATCTACTATTTCAATCAAGCGCAAAGAACTTTGGCCTAACAATTACATATTACAACTTTAAAACTTAATTGCTCATTAATCATTTTTAAAAAGTCAGCAATTAATTTTCGATTATTCTATAAATTCTTATATTATTATAATAAAGATTATTTAAACAATATACAGAGAAACCAACTAAGCAGGGGTGGAGATGGCTCCTATGATTGTTATTAGCGCACAATGTTGGTGATTTTCGCGGCTAACCCCGAATCTATACTCAGTGAGAAAAGAAACATAGATTGGATTGGAAAAGAATATATTTATATATGTACGTTTAATAAAATTTCCATATATGTATCGTGGCTTATGTCAGGTGCGTATCCCAGGATTTAGTTTCAGGGTGGGGGTGAGGTGTTTGTGTATGTGTGTGTATGTGGAGAATTTAGTTCAGAGGAGGATTCGAGAATTTTGCCTCTTTGGTAGGGGTGCGACTTAAAGCTTTCTCGTAATATTTCGCGCTGATAATTAAGGCTTTCAAGACAGTTTCGTATATATTACTTCACTAAATGCTTATTGAAATGAAATAAAACGGGCAAGACATTTTATAGAGCAAATATCCATATAAAATATTATTTTTATTATTTATTCCAAATCGGAGTTTAATGCTTTAGGATATATACTACATAAATGTTTCTGGAATCTCTCTTGCTGCTAATGATGAACCGCCATTGCTCTTCTACTATTTAACTTTGGACTCCTGGGATCATTGTGTGCATAAAAGCGCCGCTCAGTGGTAAAATAATAAAATGAATAATTCTAAGATACTCTCTAATAGTACGATGGCTTTTTTCAGGTGTAGAGTTCCATAGGCATGCCAATACTTTTTAAGTGATAAACTTGATCAGCAACTTAGCATGCTAAAAAATGACGATATTATAAAAAATATTTTATCTGATTTATTTCTAGTAAGCCATTTCTAGTAATCAGGAAAAGGATTGTTGCCATCAAAGTGAAACTTTCCAAGATGGGTTCGGCGATTTCATTATTGGCGTTTTGATGCATTATTAATAAAAATGTGATTAAACAAATGCTTCAGAAAGAAACGTTTCTTGCATTATCGGAAAACTATTAACTCTTAATTTTGTGGCTCGCCATTTTACATCTTCGCCTCTTAAACATTTTTCAATAAAAAAAAAAAACCCGTGGAGACCACGGCTGAAGAAAAGTATGAATATATTAAAAGAAAAAGTAACTGATATGTGTTACAATGTAAATGCCTCATTTGCAATCACTTTAAAATACAAATCTACATGGGAGAAGTCAGTTGCCGCTTTCGGCTCCTCACAATTTTTTTTTCATTTCTTCTGATTTCTTGAACTCCATTCGAACCCCATTAGACCTTCAACGTGACATCGGTTCTGAAAAGTTTTAACATTTCTCAGATCTACTACCCAAAATACACCAAAATACCAAATATCGAATTTCTAGCAGAGGCGGATAGAAATTTGACCTCTGGCCTAGATGCAGTGAACCTGAAAGACCTCCGAGCACAAAATTTTAGGTTTGTAGAAGGTATAGATCAACACCTCCTGTAATAGAAGGCCAGTGGACCAAATTTATGACGTCAGCTTAAGTAGTCTTACGTAGATCGTAGATCGTATAATCATATTCGATGTACCAGGTAATAATTTTACCCCTAACCATCTCTATCAGAAAGATATGCCTATTTGGAATGAGTAAGAACAAAATATATAAGTAAACCACCATTAGGTGGGCCCCTAAGGGCAAATAGAAGAAAAGCTAAAAATAGCAGTAAAATTGTATAAGAAACCTAAAACGGGTAGGTCTCCTTAGAGAACGCTACCGTTTTAGGCCTCTTGTACTTGGTCAAAACAGTATGATCGTAAAGAATCAGAGAAGAAATAATCTCATTGGGATTATTGCTTACAGCCTCAAAAATTCTTTTTGAGGTGCATTTTATATGTGTGTGTGTATATATATATGGTCGATGCCCAGGTCTTTATGGAGTTGTCTGTTAGTGACAAACCAGGGGTCATCGACCGCAGTTCTCAAAATCTTGTTCTGTGAGACCTGAATCTTACGAATATTGGTGGGTGTAGTATTCGCCCATATGGGTGAAGCATAGAGAATCACCGGTCTGATGATCATATCATAGAGTAAAAGCTTATGATCAATCATTAAAATGGAATTTCTCCTAAGGAGTGGGCCTAGCTGGCCCCTCAATGAATTGACTTTGGAGATTATGTTATTTATGTGATAGTCCCACTTTATCCTCTTATGTATAAGAACCCGAAGATATTTGACTGAATCACTCCAATCAATGGTAATATCTTGTAAATGGAGGCAAGTGGGATTCATAATATGTTTTCCAGTAAAAAAGGATGGCAGAACTCTTGTCAGAGTTAATCTTTATCTTCCATTTTTCGTACCATGTGCCCAGCTCGGTCAAGCTATGCTGCAGCCTCTTCACAGCGATTGCTAGTAGTCTTACTATCATATAGACAATTCTTATATTTTTGAATATACTATTATTACTGGTGGATTCTTATGTTAATCTTTACATTAATGTTTGTCTATAAACATTTTATTTAGAAGAAAAATTATTTGTATTAATTAGCATTATGATATTTGATAATAAATACGAATAATTTCTTTCTAAATAAAATATATTTTTCGATAAACGTTAGTAAGAAGATTAGCAGAAGAGTCTACCAGTAAAAATAAGAAAAACTGAAAAATAAGAATTATCTAGAGTTCATACTACCTATGCTGACGTCATAACTTGGTCCTATGACTTTCTGTTATAGGAGGTGTTGATAGATCCCAGTCTGATCGAGAACTGATTTCTATTTTATCTTGAGGGAAACATCAGTGTCTATATTTCATAGTGTTTCTGAGATATACGACGCGAAACACCCCTAAGCATTCATTTTCTAGTAATAAATCAAAGTTTGACCTGTAGGTAGTCTCTATTTGACTTTGAAGAACTCGTCAGATGCCAAATTTCTGATCTTTTGAGAAGTTCTACTACCGGGATTACTCCTAGTTTGAGAAATTTCACAGCTCTATCAGGGCAAAATTTCAGAGCCATCCCATCCAAAATTTCATGTTCATGAAAACTACAACCAAAAACACCCATAGGCACCATTTTTTTAGTTCTCTAGCACTGGTTGATTGGTATTTGATCTTTGACCTCTAAGGACTGTTTGGATCTGGCATTTGGTAACATTTCTGAGATCTATAACCCAAACAAACCAAGACACCAATTTTCACGTTTCTAGTGCTCGTAGACCAAGGTTTAATCTCTATGTGACCATTGTTTGACCTTGAAAGAAACGTCGGAGGTTAAATTTCGGATTTTTCCCGAGATCTATGATCCAGATTATCCATCAGTGAAACTTTTCAGACCACTAACTTTTCTACAAACTTGGAACAGTTAGCCTTATCCTCTATCCTAACTCGCTCAAACCAACATCTCCTATAACAAAAGGCCAGTGGACCAACTTATGACGTCAGCATTTGCAGTCCTATAATCTAAATAACACGTAGAAAATATTTTATTAATTTTACTGGTATACTTATATGCTAATCTTTATATTAATGTTTATTCACAAATATACGTTTATTTAAAAGAAAAAGTATTCATTGTCATTAGCATTATGATAACTAATAATGAACACGAATAATTTTTCTTCTAAATAGGGTATACTTATAACTAAACATTAATACAAAGATTAGCGTAAAAGCACACCAGTGTAGAAGATGGAACTGACTCGGACTTTGCAAAGAACTTGACTAACTCTTAGTCTCATGGTTTAGACTACATATTAAGATCAGAAAACATTAACAAGCATTCAAAAAGTGACATTCCTAGTAAACGTCCTAAGCTACAGGAGGACCGAATCACCTGATATCCCTCCACCTCTGTAGCTGTTTCTACAAGTGTCCCAGACATTCGTAATGCTAAAGCATTAAAAACAACGAGCTCATATGCTGAGAAAACCCAAACTAACTTGCCTAAAAAAATCACTACTAAAATGACAACAATTCAACTTTCGCCCAGCTCCATTGCCAAGAAGATAGCGGAAGAAAACGTCACTGTGAATATTATCATTGACTTAATCTTACACCTGTTATGTCTGCTCATCAGATGAGAATTTCAAACTTATAAGTGAAATACTTCTACAGCTCAAAACATAAGCACTTGTCGCTCCTGCAATGGAATTGCAGGGGCTTAATCTCAAAAAAAGAGGAACTTATATTATTTTCTAAAGTTAACAAAATAAATGTTTTGCTTTACAAGAACTGCAGACTAAAAAACAGATAAACATTCCAGGTTTCCTGGCGTACACCTATTTTGCTGAACATAGCAGCAATGGTGTCGCTATTTTTCTTGATAAAAGAATTAACCATAGGTAGGACCTTGTTAGAATTGGTGTGCAGTGGCCGGATGCAGCAGATGTAGCTCAGAACAGATATGCTTGGAGAATTAAACTGCACGGTCTGGTTGGACCTCCGTAGACCATGGCTGCTTGAGGATGATGATGATGACATACAGATAAATTTTGATTTGCATCCATTAGAATGCATTGCATACAAGTTTTAATTAACAATTTATCTATATCTATTTTAAATATTTATAACTCTGGTTTGGCTGTTAATGACTCCTTTTTCACTAACGTATTAGCACAAATTCCCGAACCATGTATCATCATAGGTGATTTCAATTCTCATCACCGATGTGGTTTTCTTGTACTACCAACTATGCAGTTATTCATTTAAGTAAGTTTATTACCAAATCAGACTTTTTTATTTTAAATGAAAAAATCACAACACATGAAAATCCTGCAAATCATCGTTCTGTAATTGACCTAACTTTAATATCTCCCATTCTTAGTCAAAATTTGAATTGACCGTTGCTCCCTGATACAAGGGGCAGCGATCATCATCCAATTATTATTAATTCTGATATTAAATTAAATTTTAACAAACTATATATATTTAAATAATTGGAGATTGTTCTCACAAATTCTCGAACATGAAATACCGTCAGATAAAAATAACGACTATTTAGAATTTTTCAATTAGGTCTTCTCACACACAAAATTGGCATTCCAAACCATTCAAAACAAAATACTAAAATTACAACGAAACTTTTGGCATATGAATCGGCTTGTAGCCATAAGGAAAAAAGGCAGAAAATCGAGCCAAAAGATCCAGGGACTTTTCGGACATTGAGTCTTATAAGAATATTAATGCTATGGTACGCAGAAAACTAAAACAATCATATAGAGATAATTGGAAAAATTTCATTTCCCAACTTACTACTACGTCTCCGGGGACCAACATCTGGAAGGCATACCAGAAACTCCTTGCAGACAAATCTCAAAATATTCCTATGGCTGAAATAGCCCTACTTAATAACATAAATTTAAAACAAACTACCGAGTTTTTGCTAATAATCTAAAAACCACTCAAAAATTATTTACAAATGATTTTGATATTCAGCTTCAATTAATGAATAACAAAACCACTAATCCAAAAATGGATAGACCTTTTAATATAGTGGAACTGAACTCTGCAATTAGAAACATTAATCTTAAATCAGCCCCTGGAGCTGATTCTATTTCAAATAATTTTTTTTTCCATCTTCCATACAAATGGAAGTTAAAATTATTGGATGTCTATAATTATATTTGGGAACATAATTACATTACTCCTGAATAGAGGAAAATCATTGTATTTTTTTTATTCTAAAATCTGGCAAGTTGGCAACATTACTCAATTCACATCGCCCAATTTCTCTAACTTCTAACTCTGTCAAAAATTTTGAGAGGTTAGTATATAAAAGACTTTCCTGGTATTTTGAGACAGGAAACTTTTTTCCAAATTATTTCTTTGGTTTTAGGAAACATCGTTCTGCCAAAGAAAATATTTCCTTACTTTTACATGATATTTTTAGAGCTATTAAACAGAAAAAAATTCTTTTAGCTATCTCTTTGGACTTAACACGAGCTTTTGATTCAGTATCAATAAATGGTTTTCGCAAAATTATTAAAATCTAACTTAAGTGCAAAATTTATTAACTTTTTATATAATCTGTTAAGCAACAGATTAATACACGTTAAAATTGGAGACTTTCTCAGAAACTCACAAAATGACCCAAGGTCTTTCTCAGGGATCAATATTGTCCCCGATGTTATTTAATTTTTATTTACACGATATTAAAAAAATTTTTGAAAAATCAATCACATTTACCGAATATGCAGATGACATCATTTTTTGGTCATCGGGGAAAAATGAATACAAGTTACAGGAAAATTTACAAAAACAGTTAAATAAACTTAGTGAATATTGTTTAATATGGAACTTGGAAATTAACATTAAAAAAACGTTTATAATTCCTTTTCATAAAAAAGAAATTACAATCCCAAATTTAAACTATTTATTAACTCAGAAACTTTAACTCAGGTTAATAAATGCAAAATTTTAGGTATGTATTTAGATAAAAATTAAATTGACAATATCACCTTAATAATAAACATAATTCAGCTTTATAAATAAAATAAATACCCCCTCAAGCAGCTGCTTGCCACAGAGGTCTGACAGGAGCCTGTCGGTTTATTATGCCACAGTAGGAGATCTGAGAGGATGGCAGTACCTCAGCAGAAAACAACACACATCCATGCCTTACCCGGGGCTCGAACCCAGGTCCCTTAGATCAGTAGCCAAGCATGCTAACCACTCGGCCACGGGGACAACTATTAAATTGTATTAAACACTTTGCTTTCAAAAATGAAGGTACACAGCAACAGCAACTAATAACTGTATATAAAAATCTTACAAGACCTAAAATCGAATTTGGCCTAGAATTTATTTCTGGAGCTCTTTCTTCTAAATTCAGGAAACTTAATTCTTTACAGAATCAATGTCTGAAAATTGCCCTAGGACTTGTAAAATGCTGTCCCACAATTTCTGTAATATCAGAGACTGCTATTCCACCATTTGAAATTAGACATGACATTTTATTAACAAAATATTTTTAAACTACATTATAAACTTCTTAAAGTTTTAAAAGAAACAGGTTCCTCTGCTGCTGCTTTTCTTATCCCTTCACTTAAAGTGTCTAACTCTTTTAAGTTCTTTAAAAACACAACAATTATTCAAGCTGAATTAACAGCTATCTATGAATCCTTCAAATGGATTCTGAATAATCTAACTAATCAGAATATAGCAATATTTTCTGACTCAAAAGGCGCCCTTCAGGTGCTCCAACAAGAAATATATTATTTAAATTATAACCAATTTATCTCCAATATCCTCAATTGAATTTGTCAAATATCTCCCTTAAGAATAACAAAATCAGATTACAGTGGATCCCAAGTCATATTGGGATTCAAAAAAATGAAAGGGTTGATATTTTGGCTAAAAATGCACATAACTTAAATGACATCACTCCAATATTTAATTTTTTCCATTCTTTTAAGCAAGAACTCAATAAAGTAGACTTTTCTCTTACAGAAAAACATTTCCAAGCACAGGCAATCTGCAAAAATGACTTTAGAGTTCATTTATCAAATAAAATTAATTATATCGAAAAACTACCTTTCTCTCGTAAAGAAAACAAAATTATGTACAGATTAAAAACAGATACAATAAATCTAAACAAACAAGAATTCCAATTAAGGCTTAAAAACTCTCCAAACTGTTTCAAATGTAACCTATTAGAAAATACAAATCATGTACTTTTAAACTGTAATTAATATTCTAAACAAAGAGAAACCTTATTCTCCGAATTAAATAAATTAGGAATAGTAGACTTAAACATCCAAAATCTATTAAACCATCCCAAATATGAAACTAAAATTTTAATTTATAAGCTCATTCTTAACTTCCTTATTTCCACTCCATTATGGAATAAGATTTAAAAAAAAATTAAAAAAAAAGAATTTAACTCTGGAAAATAAAATTTAAAAAATAAAAGAGAAATATAAAAAAAAACCCTTAAAAATAGAATTAAAAAATAAATTTAAAAAAAATGAGTCTAAGCTTGAAAATAGAATTAAAAGAAAAACATTAAATAAAGTCTGATTTTGAAAATAGAAATTAAAAAAAAATAGAAAAAAATAAATGAATAAAAAAAAATAATAATAAAATAGTTTAAGTTAAAAAAAACTTTAAAAAATTAAATTTTTAATGTTTATTCATTGATTATGCTTACTTTGCTCAAAACTCTAATTGGGAAAGCCTGAATAAGGACATCCCATATTTCTTGTAACGTGAAGCAGAAGAAGCTCACCAGTAATAATAATAATTAAATATATATATATTATGTATATTGTATGGAGTATAGCTATTCTCCAAACTGCTATATATGTAACTTACCTGAAAATACAATTCACATTTTATTAAATTGTAGAAAATATGAGAATCTTAGACAAATTTTATTTGATAAGCTTCAAAAACTTGGTTTTCAAGAATTTAGGATTGATTCTCTTTTGAATCACTCGTCAGGGTATTTAAAAATTAAATCTTATGCTTTAATCTTGGACTTCCTTAAAGAGACACACTATTGGAATTTAATTTAAACATGTTTTTCTTTTAGAGGTAAATTACCTTTTTGGTTTAAAAAAAAATATATATATATATATATTTATATAAATAAAAATAAATAGAAAAAAATATATATAAAATAAAAAAGAAAAAAAAATAATAATAAATAATACAGAAAAAAATATAGAAATAAATATATATATATAAAAAAATATTTATATATAAAATATAAAAAAAAGCAATTCTCTACAAAAAAGATCAATACTATAACTCTAGAATTTTTAATTCATCAAAAAAAAAAAATCAATCCTTCAACAAAACTCTTTAAATAAAATTTTTTGATTGGGTAAGACTGAAGAAGGACTACCCACAATTATAGCAACGTTTTGAATGAATGTTTGGAATATAGCTCTGTCAAACTTGCAACCAACTTGAAAATGTCGAACATGTTCTAATTCACTATTCACTTTATGACCTCCAAAGAAACAATATGTTTTCAAGTCTCAAGCAGATCAACATCACAGATGTTACTATCAACTCCATCCTGGGCAGAAGACAACTGCGAACTTGTGTACAGGATTTCTAAAAATTTGCTGCAGTTCCTGAAAGACCCTGCCTCTTCAGCTCCATTTGAGATTTTCAGTGTAATTTTTTGGTGACTTTTGAACTCTCACAACGTTTGAAGATCAGATGATCTTCAAAAGACCTTGAAAGACTTTATACCAAAACTATTTAAACCTTTACTTATTATTTTTTTCAAAGTGAATATTTCTGTTTCATTGCACTGTTATGCTTAGGAAAATTTTCTTTCCTCCCTACTATGGGTTTGGAATAGTAAATAACCAATCCAGGGTGCCAATTTTCCTTGACTCCCCGTTATCCTGTTATCCTGTTATGGATTATAGGACATTACATTCATCCTGAACAGAAGAAAGCACTCAACATGCATCAGATGCTCCGAGTCGTTGAAGCTGTTTCTGAGGCCGGAATAAGAAGAAATCCACTATTGCCGTTTTTCTGGATGCCGCAAAGGCTTTTAATAGGGTGTGGATCGAAGGGAATCATCTGCAAGCTTATCGCATCCATGTTCCCTGCCGGACTCATTCATCTAATACAGAGCTATCTCACAAATAGGAAATTTAAGGTTCGAGTTGGCAATGACTGCAAAAGCCTATCCCATTTTTGCTGGAGTACCACAAGGCTCTGTCCGAGGTCCAACCCCCTTCAATACATATGTTGCTGACATTCCAAAAATTCTTACTAAGACTGCCATGCACACAGATGACTCTGCGTTTCTGGCTTCCTCTATTTCGCATGATTTTGCTTTACAAAGAGTGCAAATGATGCTTAAAGACTTTGAAACGTGGTGTACTAACTGGAGGAAAAGATAAATGCTGATAAAAGTGTTGCCATGATCTTTACACACAAAAGGTTACACCATATTCCGAATTAGAAAATTTTTGATAGGAATTCGTCTGGAGGAACACTGCTACTTATCTCGGATTCACATTACACAAAAGCTTAATTGGACACATCACATAAGAAAAAGTATCTGCAAAGCAAAAGCAGTGCACAATAAATTGATATCTCTTTTCGGCCTTTTCTCCTACATGTATCTCTAACTTGGAGCTACTGTGAAAGAAGTAAAATACAGAAAATTCAAACTTTTCAAAACAAGATCATCGACAGATTATCGGCACACCCTGGTTCGTGCGTAATTCCATCATCCAAGGGATCTTTGCATCCCTTCTGTTCGGTACTGTACTAGAGATGTTGCAATTAAGTTTTTTGAAAATGCTATGGAATATCAGAATCTTCTGATTTCAGGAACTGTTAAGTACGATCTCCACTGACAGCAAAAGTTTACGAGACCAAACATTCTGGTATCAGATCAATTCTACCACTTTTTTTCCTAGTTGATCTTGAATAGCAAAGAAATAGCCTTAGGGCTCTGATTCTTTTCAGTTTATATCTCTTTACATTTAACTTTAATGCCACAGGTACACTTCAGATGGACGAGATAAAGGACTTGCAAATAGCCCGGTGCTCAATTTCGCCCATTTATGATCTCTGATCTCTATAGGATTACATAAGCTGAGGTCATAAGTTTGTCTCCCCCCTGAATTTCTGTTATGTGAATTGTTGCTCAGTCACTCACAATCGTCTATAAATATTTGATGATTATGAATGTCTAAATCATCTATTGTGATGTAGAAATAAAACACGAATCAAAACATCGGCGATTAATTTCATCAGTAGCAAAGGTGAAACAAGTGACAAGGGATTACAGATTTCAAAAACTGATGATTCAAGCAATTATGTTTCTCTTTCAGAACATGGGAATGGGGAGTTAGCTCAGTCAGTAGAAAGCCAGACTTGTAATCTGCAATTCCAAGGTTCGAATCACCCATTGCCACTGCGTTGAGGTTTATTTCCGCTAATCCCCACTCGGTGAAGAATTGGGGATAGATGGACTTGGCAAAGGCCGACACATCCGTCGGATGGGGGGGGGGCTCAGTCGGTAGCGCGCCAGGCTCGTAATCTGTAGTTCCCGGGTTCGAGTCCCAGCTGGGTCAGCGTTGAGATTTATCTCCGCAAAATTACCCGCCCTGCCCACGGTCAGTAGGGGACACCGATGGGCTTGGAAAGGCCGCCGTCCGTCGGATGGGACGTTAAGCCGTGGCCCCATGTGCGGGAGAGCCATACCCTGTGCACGTTAAAGAACACGCTGGATGGCCTTGACGGGAGGCTACCATCTGTCTCCCAACAGCTGTTCCAGTGGGTCCCTTCCCCCAACCTTCTCTGAGCCTTCAGGGTCCATGTGACCTGGCCATTTAGCCCATGGTGTGCAAAAAAGTGCCGCTCAGAGGTAAAACAACCCAACCCAACCGTCGGATGGGACGTTAAGCTGTGGTTTCATGTACAGGAGAGCTACACCCTGTTAACGTTAAAAAAACGCTGGATGATCGTGACTGGAGGCTTCCATCTGTCTAGTAACAGCTGTCCAGTGGGTTCCCTACCCAACTCTGAGTGTTAGGTGTTCTTGTGAACTAATCATTTAACCCACTGTGTGTTCAAAAGTACCACTCACAGGTAAAACAATCCAATTTTCTTTACATTTTCCCCCTAATCTTAATCTTTTAACTTTAATATAACTTGATTCCTAATCTCCGAAACGATTGTGGCGGGGGTAGTTCAGTTGGTAGCGCGCCAAGCTGGCTATTTACAGTTCCCAAATTCGAGTCCCACCCAGGCCAGCGTTGAGATTCATCTCTGACAAACTTCCTGCCCTGACCTCAGTCAGTAGTGGACACCAATAGGCCTGGAAAGGCTGCCTTCCGTGGGATGGGAAGTTAAGCCGTGGCTTCTTGTGCAGGAGAGCCATGCCCTGTGCACGTTAAAGAACACGCTGGATGACTTTGACGGGAGGCCACCATCAGTCTCCCAACAGTTGTGCAGTGTATCCCCTCCCCCCAGCTTTCTCTGAGCCCTCGGGCGACCTTCTCTGAATCCTTGTGATCTGGCCATTTATCTCATTGTGTGCATAAAAGTGCCCCTCAGAGGCAAAACAATCCAATCGGATATCTTGCCCAAATTCTTTCTCAGTTGTTGTTTATTGCCAATCTATTTAAATTCATGAGCATTACGGTTGAAAAGGACTTTTTCTATTTTTTTAGTAAACTAGTCGTACGTTAGCTATCGAAGTTTACATCAACGCAAAGAGGAACTAATTTTATACATAAATAGAGACTCACAATGTCTTCATCGAATCACCCTATTGATACTCCGATCTTAAAGGAGTGATTGCATGAATGTAAAATTAAACTATGTTTGCTTCTTCGTTCCCTGCGGTTTTATTGACGACACCTCGGAAAACAACGGCAATTAGCAACCGAGCACTACGTCTTGAGGCTCGAACAATTGGAACAACTACCACTGTTTTCTCACCCCAATTCAAGAAGAAAGGTGGTCTTCGAGACCCAAGTTTGCTTATGCAAGTATACACAAAGACATTTAGGGTCTTGTGTAGCCTCGCCTGGATCTCGAAGATGGTCTTTCGCTTCTCACTAATGGCAAGGCTCGGGACAACTGACACTAATTGATATTACCATGTGCCATCTCGCTGTTAGGCTGAATTAAAGCAGTATTAGCGCGTTTCACGTCCACTGGCTGCGCTTCACCGCTGCTGATTGCAGATTGATGCTCTGATGAATAATTCATTGTTTGCCAGCTACGTTTTTGTGTACCCAACGTCAGTAAACACAAGCGCCACCTAATGGCGAACGCAGGCCTCACTCAAAAAGTCGTCATGCAGCCAGGGATTTGGTTAAGAGGTGGAGCCTCTATCGGTTCTTGTTTGGAAAACGTTAGAAAGAGAATAAGTGCGCTTAGCTTCTCCAAAATGCCATATCTCCTCCGGTTTGGAGGTTAGGATATTGCACTTCGGAGTGTACAATGCTCTGAGGTGATTAGTATATGCAGCTTCTTAAAGTACACGTAAATGGCTCTGTGCTCGTTATTCTCTGAGATAAAAGAGAATGAAAGAGAGGACAAAAACAAACAGATTTCGGTTGTTGTTTTACCTTTGAGCGACACTTTTTTTGCGCACAATGGGCTAAATGGCCAGGTTGCGTAGGATCTTGAAGGCTCAGAAAAGGTTGGGGGAATAAGAACCACTGTACAGATGTTAGGAAACAGATGGTAGTCTCCCTTCAAGGTCATCTAGCGTGCTCTTTAAATTGCAGGTATGGTTCTCCCGCACACGGGACCAAGGCATAACATCCCATCCGATGGAAGGCTGCCTTTCAAATCCCGCTAATACCCTCTACTGACCGTGAGAAGGGCGGAGAATTTCGCGGAGACAAATCTCAATGCTGGCGAAAGTGGGATTCGACCCTGGAAACTGCAGATTACGCGGTATGCTACCAATTGAATCACTCTTGCCCTCCGGACAAATAACAGAAACTTTGACGAGAGAATGAACCAAATTCTTCACGAACTGTTGATGTAATGTTTTAAATTTAATGACATTTTTGGTTACTATTGTAAACAGAACAGATCTGGAATCTCTATTGGGGGCTTAGCTACTAACGTTCCATGCTCGTAATCTACAGTTCCAGGTTTGAGTCGCAACTCTTACAGGGCTGAAATTTATATCCGCACCCTGACCATGGGGAGAAAGAGGACACAAGTGGGATTTTGGAAAGACCTTCATCTTCAGTACTGAAAAACGGCAAAATAAGAAAACCCAATTGAATAACTCTCGTAAACATTTTGCGATTGCCATGAAATTTGGTTGGTTGGTTGTTTTACCTCTGAGCGGCACTTTTTTGCACACCATTGGGCTAAATGGCCAGGTCACACTGGACCCCGAAGGCTCAGAGAAGGTTGGGGGAGGGGACCCACTGGAACAGCTGTTGGGAGACAGATGGTAGCCTCCCGTCAAGGCCATCCAGTGTGTTCTTTAACGTGCACAGGGTATGGCTCTCCCGCACACGGGGCCACGGCTTAACGTCCCATCCGACGGACGGCGGCCTTTCCAAGCCCATCGGTGTCCCCTACTGACCGTGGGCAGGGCGGGGAATTTTGCGGAGATAAATCTCAACGCTGACCCAGCTGGGACTCGAACCTGGGAACACAGATTACGAGCCTGGCGCGCTACCGACTGAGCCACCCCCGCCCCCATGAAATTTGGAATAACAAATGTTCTTGCATATGTCTGTAATACAGTTGATATTGTATTGGTTGGAATATACTAGATAATTGAGAATCA
Source organism: Ryuthela nishihirai (assembly GCA_038380435.1). Taxonomy (NCBI): domain Eukaryota; kingdom Metazoa; phylum Arthropoda; class Arachnida; order Araneae; family Heptathelidae; genus Ryuthela; species Ryuthela nishihirai. The sequence continues at coordinate 44,962,113 of JAWZYU010000003.1, read as the reverse complement.
ATTAGGAATTGAATTTCCTAATGATATAGAATTTTATTTAGTTGAATTAGTTTATATAAATTATTGTAATATTTTACTTGCATTATTTCGAATTCTGATGCTATTCAATGGGAAACTTCAAAGAATTTATTACGAGGTACAGTCACTCAAAAAATATCCGAACATTATGGTTGGTTACAGAATTTAGAAAGAATATCTGGCAACGATTTTTTTAGAAATTAGTGATCTGGCAACCTTCGTGTACAGTATAGATTCGTGTACAGGATATTTTTTTTTAAGCGACTGTATAACTGAAAAATAAAAAAAAAATCCATTTTCCTGAAATTCGGTTATTAATTGCTGGCGTATAAGTTCATATCATATTTGAAAATTGCGGGACTACATACGAAGGTGGGTCATACGAGTTAATACAGGACAGGATCCATACGAGTTAATACAGGACAAATAACGCGCACAAAAACAAACACCTATCCAAAGCGAGAAAAGTGCAGAGACTGATTGCTTACTGTTATTTGCGACCGTATTGCAATGTGTTTCAGTTTGCAAACAATGTTCCATGACCTTGAAGTCGCTGTATTGACACTTATCATGTAATTGATTCGTAAGAAAGATTATTTCATAACTATCGCTGAATATTTAACTCGTCTGTCACATTTTCTCATGAAAAAAAAAAAACCTTTAACTTATTAAATAAGTAAGGGAACTCTGATCTTTAAATCTCTTTTTTATCTCGTTTGCAAAGAAAACGAGATAATAGTTTCGCTTTGTCGTCTGTCTGTCCGTCTGCAGACATCAATTTTTTTGTTTAAAAAGATAAATTAAAAATTCTTTTTGTGTTGGATAGGTATTGATGAAATATTACGATATGCACTTCCGAATCTCTCTCTAAAGCTATAATTATGCCCTCTAGCGGTGGAAAATTTCAAAAATTCCAAAATTTTAAACGAATGTTGCAAACGATGTATTTATGATAGAAATTTGCAATTTTGGTGGTGGAATGTGAAGGTCACGAAGTTTCCGTTGCCAACAATGAGTTGACCCCTTAGACCCAGGGGGGATGGAAAAATACACCTTTTTAGTTTTAGCAGATAATTGTTTTTAGTGATAATGAAAAACCGTTTTTGGATTAGATAGGAATTGATAAAATATTATAATTCACACTTTTTAATCTTCCGAAAACTATAATTACGCCTTCTAATGGTGGAAAAATTTTCAAATTCCAAAATTTCAAACAAATATTGCAAACGACGTATTTAAGCTAAAAAATTTAAATTTTGTGGTAGAATACGAACATCATGCGGTTTCCATTGGCAACAATGAATTGACCTCTTAGACCCAGGGTGGGTGGGTAAAGAGAATTTTTTGTTTTAGCAGATAATTGTTTGTAATTAGAGATAAATGAAAAAAATCTTTTTTTTTTAGGGTTAGATAGGAGTTCAAAAAGCAATATACTTCGCACTTTCCGAATATTTCAAACACTATAATTACGCCCTCTAACGGTTAAAAAGATTGAAAATTCCTAAATTTCAAACGAATATTGCAACAATATATTAATGATAGAAATATAAAATTTTGGTGGTGAAATGTGAACGTCATGAAGTTTTCATTGGAAACAATGAAAATAATAATTAGAAAACTCTTTTATAATGATTGGTACTAATGAAATATTATAATTCGTATTTTTCAAATACTTAGTATTTTTAATATAATATATATACGGTATATACCTTTACAGATCACTGAAATGGTGACACAGTAGCGATGTTATAAATATTAGCAAATAATAAATATATATAGAATAAAATTTGAAAAAATTAGTGGTAGCTTTTAAGAGATATTCCATTGACAGCATTAGTGTACCCACTTTTCTGAAAGAGGTGTAGGAAATGCAACTTTTTAGATTTAAGAATTAAAAGACGAATACTATAGAGGGGTAACGAAACAGTATAATTACTAATGAAATACTATTTGCATTTTTCCCATCATCCGCTAGTTCAAATTAAAACGTTTAAGGAATGAAACAATAGGTAGAGGAAAAACTTCTTTCTCTTTGAAAACGAGATTCTCATATACGCAAGAGACGATATGCGCTCTTCTAGTTACAATCTCTGTCTTTGTTCCGATCTTATCACTGATGTAACAAGGGATACCCTAGTTATGGACAGTCTCTATAATATAATATAAAAACCTTTTTTCTCTGAGGGTAGCACCTAAGAGCAGTTACACTTTAAAGATTATAAAGGTTAGAGTCACTGTGTCATCCCTCATGTTATTGACATTTCAGAGCCAAAATTTCGAATTTCTAACATAATTGCATCGTTAATAAATATTCGTTAAATGTTTGGAATTTTTAAAACTTTCCACCATTAGAAGGTGCAATAAATGCTCTTGGGAGATTCCAGAAATGCAAATCGTAATATTATATTTCATCATTACGTATCTAACCCAAACTGAATTTTTAATTTCTGTTCAAAACCGAAAAAAGTTGGATGACTACAGACAAACAAACAAACAATAAAGTAAAAACACGAACTGGTTTTTCTGAAAACGAGCTACCTGCTCTCCCCCCCCCCCCCCGATTCAATATCTGGTCCCCTAGATCCAGTACTCAAAAGTCTGAAACACCCTTCTTCCCGCCAACATCTTTGAAAATGTTAGTAAGGGTAATAGTTGCAAAAAAATGTTAAACTTATATACATTTCATGCATTTTTTTTGGGGGGGGGGCGGGAGTGGCTCAGCCGGTAGAGCTCCAGGCTCGTAATCTGTAGTTCCCAGGTTCGAGTCCCAGCTGGGTCAGCGTTGAGATTTATCTCCGCAAAATTCCCCGCCCTGCCCACGGTCAGTTGGGGACACCGATGGGCTTGGAAAGGCCGCCGTCCGTCGGATGGGACGTTAAGCCGTGGCCCCGTGTGTGGGAGAGCCATACCCTGTGCACGTTAAAGAACACGCTGGATGGCCTTGATGGGAGCCTACCATTTGTCTCCCAACAGCTGTTCCAGTGGGTCCCCTCCCCCAACCTTCTCTGAGCCTTCGGGGTCTATGTGACCAGGCCATTTAGCCCATGGTGTGCAAAAAAATGCCGCTCAGAGGTAAAACAACACAACACAACAATATGCCTTTTTTATATTTGTATTTTTGAAAATCTCTGAATGTTATTCTGTAACGAAATTCTAATATCTCCCCCCCCCCCCCCCCATTTACCTCTTCAATGCTCAGTCCTGTCATTTGCTACCCCCTCTCCCCGCACACACACTCACTTATATTTTTCTAGATTTGGGGGTGTAAGTAAACTACCACTACCAAATCTCTGTATATTGACGGCGAATTTTCCAGAAGCTCTAGCATCTATCCAATGGATGGGCAGTTTTTTTTTACAAATTTTCATCTACTGGCATTGTATATTCCGTTAGTTGTACCACATATACATGAGTGTTCCTTAATCGGAGTGTATGCTACGCGGCAGATCAAATACATCACTGATCTGATCCTGCATACCTGTCAACCTAACTAAACCTGTTTATACTTATGTCTAATGTGTCTAATCCCGATTTTACTATTTAATCCTGTCTACCTCTCGGGTTGGGTTGGGTTGTTTTACCTCTGAGCGGCACTTTTTTGCACACCATGGGTTAAATGGCCAGGTCACATGGACCCCGAAGGCTCAGAGAAGGTTGGGGGAGGGGACTCACTGGAACAGCTGTTGGAAGACAGATGGTAGCCTCCCGTCAAGGCCATCCAACGTGTTCTTTAACATGCACAGGGTATGGCTCTCCCGCACACGGGGCCACGGCTTAACGTCCCATCCGACGGACGGCGGCCTTTCCAAGCCCATCGGTGTCCCCTACTGATCGTGGGCAGGGCGGGGAATTTTTGCGGAGATAAATCTCAACGCTGACCCAGCTGGGACTCGAACCTGGGAACCACAGATTACGAGCCTGGCGCGCTACCGACTGAGATACCCCAGCCCCGTCTACCTCTCGGAGATCTAATCTAGGAACCAGATCGGAACGGGATGTAAGGAACCGAATAGGAACAGGATCTAAGGATGGAATCGAACAGGATCTAAGAAACGGAATCGGAACAGGATCTAAGAAACGGAATCGGAACAGGATCTAAGGAACGGAATCGGAATAGGATCTAAAAAACCGTAGATCGGATCTAGAGGGGCGAGAGTTTCCCCACCTAGATCTTAGCTATAGTTCCTTAATTTATGTTATTATTTTATTAATAAATTAAGTTATTTAATATCCGTTATTATATCTCAAGATCCAAATCGGGACTAGATGGAGGGCTTTGCCTTTCTACTCTCGATTCTTCGATTACTTAGATCCAACAATGATAGAAGCCCCCCAACCCTCCTTCGGAAATACTAGTAAGGGCAAAAATTCTGGTAATGGTAAATGCTGGTACGGAGACAAATGTGAATATCTCAATAATTTTTAAAACCTCTAAAACGGAGAGGAAAAGGTTATTCTGCAATGGAATTTCAATCTTTTGCTACCCCCCCCCCTTCCCTTTACTTTTTCTCTATTCGATCGAGTCACATGTACCCGCTTTTCCACCACTCTTATTCTTTTTTAGATGCGGGGTGGAAGTAAACCACCGCTACAAAATCTCTTATTGACGTTGAATTTCCAGAAGTTTGTATCTATCAAATGGATGAACAGTTATTTTTTTGATTTCTCATCTACTGTCATTGTATACCCAGTTTGTCGTATCACATATACCTAAGTGTTCCTTATTCGGAGTTGAATGGTATCCGGCAGATTGATCCCTTAAGACCAAAGCAACGTCAGTTGTAACTGACGTATTGCGTAGTATCAGATGCATCACTGATTGTGCCTGGATCCTTTGCCAGCATTCTGTGTGACAGTTTTATTACTTCGGGTCTATCACGGAATGAATTTGCTGAACAGCCTGATGACATGCTCTATAGTATGAATTCCTTTCGACTAGAACACTGAATACGCTGGAAGAGCTCCTTGTTTGCAAAAGTGACGATGTAGCTGTATATATAGATAAACATTGTCACTTTCATAATTGTGAGATATTACATTCGGAAAAGACGAAAAAATTCTGTCTTTGAAAAGCAGAGAAAAGTCAATTCGGATATATATTATATATTTCAAACGCACATGAATATGCTTCAGTAAACTAAAGTTAAAACGCTATAAACCTCAGAAAGGACTTTTCACCTATTTTTTTTACGTAACAATGATTAAATTTACATAGATAGTTACAGCACGTCCCCAAGATTTAGTTTCGGGGGTGGAGGGGATTCGAGAATAAGATTTGAATAATTTTTTGAATTACTAAAATATTCCACTGGACCAGAAAGGTTGAAATGGTATTATATATATATAAGGAATAAAATTTTCGTGTTTATTTTAAATCTATTTTTAGTGTCTGACTCATACCTAAGGGGCTAAAATAAAATCATCGAAAGGTATCTTGTTTGGATTTCAAAGCAGGTAGACAAGTCTGAGATTTAGGGTAAGACGACAGGATTTTCGGACGTGCAGAGACATAACCCCCTTGGTTATGTCTCTGCACGTCCTTAGAATTTAGCTTCGGGAAGAGGGAGTAAGAGATTAAGAGTTTGAGAGAATAAGACTTGAATAATGCTTCCCAATTGATAAAATATTTCACTGGACAGAAAAGGTTGAAATGATATTCTAATATAATAAAATTTTAGAGTTGTTTACTTTTTTTAAATCTATTGTTAGTATCGTCCATATAATATGGTACTAAAATAATGTTATACAAAGATACCTGTTTTGGATTTTATAGCCGGTAGAAAAGTTTGAGATTTCTTATAAGACAGGGGAGTTCATTTTGTTTTACTTTTTTTATGGAGGGATCTGGACACCTTAATCTTCCACGGGTACGTCCTTGGGTAGGAAGGTATATACCGTTCAGGCACTTACCCAGGATTTAGTTCGGGGAGATTTAGTTAGAGAATAAAACTAAAACACTCCATGGGTACTAAACGTTTATACAATGTCTCAAATATTGTTTCAGAAACTTATCTTTTGTCTCCGTGTATTCAGTGACATATCCCCCCCTGTTCCTCAATCGTCCCTTTTTTTCGGAACATCAGCAAAAATAGGAAAAAGGAGGGGAGTGGTGTAGGGAGGGTGGTGGTATGGAATGGCGATTCAAGAAGTATATTAATTTCCAATTTACTCTATTAAGAAAGTAGACAGACTTTTACTTCATAGTAATAATATTTGATACGATACTTATTGTTCAAATTCAATTAACTTCTGAAGTCAGTTTTTATGACTGGCATTGTCATTGTTAAATATTGAAACTTTATTTTTTTCATTAAATACTAAAAGAATAGTGTTCATTCGTGATATTGATATATTTGATTGAGAGCTTAATCTGCTATCACATTTTTTAGAACAAAAAACGATATTTTAGAAGTTATAGAACTTCGATGTTAGCTTCCCATTGACATTCCATAGCGTCGTTCCTTAATTTATGGAAATCAGTGTACAGCAGTTTTTCTAAAGGTTCGGCAGTCTTGGAAAGCATAGATACTTTAAATTCCAAATAATTGTGCATTTAAAAATAAACATATTAAAATAATAAATAACAAGTATATATTTGCAAAATGAATTTTCGGAGTAAAAAAAAAACGCGGAAAAGGCACAAGGATTTTCTTTGCATGTAAAGATAACGAAATCTACCATTTATAATATAATATTTAATTATAATTATATTAATATTATAATGTGTATTATAATAATAATAATAATATTAATTTATATATAAATATAATAATAATAATAATAATAATAATAATAATAATAATAATAATAATAATAATAATAATAATAATAATAATAATAATAATAATAATAATAATAATAATAATAATAATAATAATAATAATAATAATAATAATAATAATAATAATTTATATATTAATATTATAATATTTTTAATTATCTTTCTCATTTTCATATATGCGAATAATGGTAAATTTATTACGAATAATTGAATTGGTTATTATTAATTGCAGTTGTGAAGAAAAATAATCTCACTGGAGCAGAGGTAGGGTTTTAAAGGGAAGTGTTGCGCTGAAATGTTTGAGAAAACGTGAACACAAATGAAATTATTAGAAGTTATTGAAAAAGCAAGCATTAATATTTTAAATTTTCCCTTAAAATTTTGAAATCATACATCACACAAAGAAACTTATTGGCTACATAAAATGTGTGCAGTTGTTTTGTTTTACATTTAGGTTGTTATAATCTTATTTATTTTCAGAAGTATCATATAGACTTTTATTTCATTTGACCTTTAACTCATTAGATCAATAATTTTCCTTTCATTTTGAATACATCACGATCGACTACTTTCATCTGACCTTTAACTCCACGCTATCAACTACTTTTATTTAACTTTTAACTCATTGCGATCCACCACTTTCATTTCACTTTAACTTATTAAGATCGACACTTTCATTTTTGACTTTTAACTCATTGTGATCAACCACTTTCATTTGATTTTTAACTCATTAGATCGACAAATTTCAGTTTTGATTTTTAACTCATTGCGATTCACCACATTCATTTGACTTTTAACTCATTGCGATTCAACACTTTGATTTGACTTTTAACTCATTGCGATCCATCACTTCCATTTGACCTTTACTCATTGCGATCCATCACTTCCATTTGACCTTTACTCATTGCGATCCATCACTTCCATTTGACCTTTACTCATGGTGATCGATCACTTTCATTTTTCACTTTTAACTCATTGTGATCAACCACTTTTATTGAACCATTAGATCGACCACTTTCATTTGAACTATAACTCATTACGATCACCACTTTCATTTGACCTTTAACTCATTGTGATCGTCCATTTCCAATTTTGACTTTTAACTCATTGTGATCAACCGCTTTCATTTGACTTTCAACTCATTAGATCGACTACTTTAATATAATATTTCTCAGTATGATCAGCAACTTTCATATGAGATTTAACTGATTAAAATCCATCACGCCCATTTGACCATTCACTCGTTACGATCGACCACTTTCATTTCACATTTAACTCCGTACGATCTATCACATTCAATTTACTCTTAATTCCTTACAATCGACAACATTAATTTTATTTCGAACACATCACAATCGACTATTTCCATTTCGCCTTTAACTCACCACGATCGACCGCTTTTAGTTGACCTTGAGCCCCGGGTAAGGCATGGATGTGTGTGCTGTTTTTCTGCTGAGGTCCTGCCATCCTCACAGACCTTCTACTATGGCATATAAACTGACAGGCTCCTGTCAGACCTCTGTGGCAAGCAGATGCTTGAGGGGGTATATATATATATATATTTTTTAATCCCTTACGATCTACCATATTAATTTTACTTTTAATTCCTTATGATCGACAACTTTCATTCGTCATTTCTATTTCATCTTTAAATCATTACGATCCACTACTTTCATTTGACCTTTAACTCCCTATGACCCATAACATTAATTTTACCTTTAATTCCTCACGATCAACCACTTTCATTATGACCTTTAACTCATTAGATCGACCACTTTCGTCTGATATTTAATTCATTACGACCGATCACTTCCATTTGACCTTTAACTCATTATGACGACCACTTCCATTTGACCTTTAACTCATTATGACGACCACTTCCATTTGACCTTTAACTACTTACAATCGACATTTCCATTTAACCTTTAACTCATTACGACGACCACTTTCGTCTGATATTTAATTTATTACGACCGACCACTTCCATTTGACCTTTAACTCATTATGATCAACACTTTCATTTGATCTTTCTCTTTATGATCGGCCACTTTCATTTCAGCGTTATTACAATCGACCACATGCAATTTACCATTAACTCATTACTATCAACCACTTTCGCTTGATTTTTAACTCATTGTAATCAACACTTCCATTTGATCTTTAACTCTTTACGACGACCACTTTCATTTGACCTTTAACTCATATGATCAACACTTTCATTTGATCTTTCTCTTTATGATCGGACACTTTCATTTCAGCGTTATTACAATCGACCACAGGCAATTTACCTTTAACTCATTACTATCGACCACTTTCGCTTGATTTTTAACTCATTGTAATCAACACTTCCATTTGATCTTTAAGTCTTTACGACGACCACTTTCATTTGACCTTTAACTCATTATGATCAACCACTTTCATTTGATATTTCTCATTATGATCGGCCACTTTCATTTGAGCGTTTTTACAATCGACCACTTGCAATTTACCTTTAACTCATTACTATAGACCACTTTCGCTTGATTTTTAACTCATTGTAATCAACACTTCCATTTGACCTTTAACTCTTTACGACGACCACTTTCATTTGACCTTTAACTCTTTACGACGACCACTTTCATTTGACCTTTAACTCTTTACGACGACCACTTTCATTTGACCTTTAACTCTTTACAGTCGATCACTTCCATTTTGCCTTTAACTCATTACGATCGACTACTTCCATTTGAACTTTAACCTTTTACGATCGACAACTGCCACTTGACCTTTAACTCATCGCTATCAACTCTTTACATTCAACCTTTAACTCATTGTGATCGCCAACTTTCATTTGACGTTTAAAACGATCGATCTTCAGTTCGTTGACCCATGAGTCATTGCTGTCGGCATTCGAGCCGAGAAGATATGACAGAATAACTGTTGAGAAATTCAATACACATGAAAAGTTAAAAACAATTTGAAAACTAGGTAAAAAATAACCCTATTTTTAAGAAATCTTCATTTGTAAAGAAAACATTTTTTTTGTTTATGTTTGCTTCAATTTTAAACTCCATTTTCACTGCTAACATTGCATTAGGGACAAACATCTTTTATTTTTAACTTCTTCTTAAAACGTTAACAGGGATGAAATGGCGGAATGGAACAAGAAAGGGAAGAAAAAAAATCTTCTAGTCACACAGAATAAGTTATTTATTCTGCACGGATAACTTCAAACTTTACGAACGACGAACTTTATGAACCATGCGAAGTTAACTAGTCTTTTGAAGTGTCAGCGAAATTTCTATCGTATATCAAATTATATTTCAGCTTCGTAATGGAACTGGAAATGAAGCACCTGGACAGACAGTGTCTACCCCTAACTACCGCAGCGATTAAGATGTTATGAAATAGCAAAACAGCTCGCATTAAATTTCGAATAGCTTGTAAATATTACTGCACTTTCCGAAGTTCTTAGGAATAACCGCAGTAAAGTTAGAAACAGTAATTAAAAAAAAAACTAACTTTAAAAAGCTTTTTATGCCATTCATTGGAGGACGAAACATTCTTTTCGTTTTACTGTTCGTCCAGTTTCTAGTTTTTGTAGTATTTAACTTTTGCTCAGTGTTTTAGTTGTTAAAACCAAGATCATATAAATAATAAAAGAAGGTTTGTATGTGTCTGTGTGTGTGTGTCTTTGGCAACCATTTCTCATCGGAAACATGGCACACACTTCAAATTTCCATATGTTTCTGGCTGTGATCCGCGTTTCAGTGTCAAATTTCAAGTCGAAAGTCCAAAAGGGGGCTTGCTAGATTGTTTTGGATTGGATTGTTTTACCTCTGAGCGGCACTTTTTTGCACACCATGGGCTAAATGGCCAGGCCACAAGGACTCCGAAGGCTCAGAGAAGGTTGGGGGAGGGGACCCACTGGAACAGCTGTTGGGAGACAGATGGTAGCCTCCCGTCAAGGCCATCCAGCGTGTTCTTTAACGTGCACAGGGTGTGGCTCTCCCGCACACGGGGCCACGGCTTAACGTCCCATCCGACGGACGGCGGTCTTTTCAAGCCCAGCGGTGTCCCCTACTGACCGTGGGCACGGCGGGGAAATTTTGCGGAGATAAATCTCAACGCTGACCCAGCTGGGACTCGAACCTGGGAACTACAGATTACGAGCCTGGCGCGCTACCGACTGAGCCACCCCCGCCCCAGGCTTGCTAGAAGAAAAAAAAAATATATTTACTATGGTATTCCTATGGGAAACGATAATTACTTTCAAATTTATTGTTGCTGCTTACTGCGGTCTAACTATAAACATAAAAAAAAAAATTACAGAAGTCATAAAATATTTTAAATCTGCTGCCGTTGCCAGATCACCACATATCCAAAGCCATTTTAAGGCATCTCATTGCAGCTAGGGACCTGATTTTTTAACCCAACACGGGGTCGGGCAAGGGCAACCCGTCTACGAAATTTGTGACCTTTCTGTCAAGTACGTGAGGAATCACAGAATACCAAACTCTGTCGAAATAAAGATCTCGATAGTTTGTCACGAAGCCACGGGCTATGAGAGCGCGCGATGTCAGCAATGACCTTTGCAATACCCCGAAATTATTCGTGTTGAAACTGTGCTAAAATGTCGAGAGGGGGGATAATCACAAAACTAACCTTTAGTGCAGAAAAAACGGAATATGCAGATTAAAGGTCAGACCCGAGTTGTGACAATTTGTGTAGAAACGAAACCATGGGCTAAATAGGATTGGGTTGTTTCACCTCTGAGCGGCATTTTTTTGCACACCATGGGCTAAATGGCCAGGTCACATGGACCCCGAAGGCTCAGAGAAGGTTGGGGGAGGTGACCCACTGGAACAGCTGTTGGGAGACAGATGGTAGCCTCCCGTCAAGGCCATCCAGCGTGTTCTTTAACGTGCACAGGGTGTGGCTCTCCCGCACACGCACACAGCTTAACGTCCCATCCGACGGACGGCGGCCTTTCCAAACCCATCGGTGTCCCCTACTGTCCGTGGGCAGGGCAGGGAGTTTTGCGGAGATAAGTCTCAACGCTGACCCAGCTGGGACTCGAACCTGGGAACTACAGACTACGAGCCTGGCGCGCTACCGACTGAGCCACCCCCGCCCCGGCTAAATAGAAACCTGATTTTTTTACCCAATCACCGGGATACACGGGGAAGTAGCGTAGGAAATTTGGACCATGCGGTCAACTATCACGGTAGCCATAGGTCAGCAAAATCTGTCGTAACGGACGGTAATAAAAAATCTCGCTAGTTTAGGTAGATATTAAACCACGGGCTATGAGGGAGAGAGGTGACGTCAACAACGACCCAAGTAAGTATCGGGAAATATTCTTCGTGTTAATTGTGCGCTTAAAGTGTCAGGAGGGTACAGATAGTACAAACAAAACCTACCTTTAGTGCAGTGAAAATAAGAATATATAAATAAAAACTAACAGTTAACGAGTGCCATTCAGCTAGTAAATAATAATAATACAAGATGTCTGTCAGTCATGCCTGTATGTCTGTGGCAGCCATAATTCACCGGGAAATCGTGGTAGACTCTTTAATATTTCACAGAGTGTTTGTGGTTGGGGTCCTAGTTACAATGTCGAAATAACAGAATGGGTGTTTATTTTTTTAGAAGCAAAATTAATCTTGCCATTCGTAGGAGAAACGATAATCGCTGCCAAATCCCTTGTTGCCATTTACTGCTCCCTAACTGTGAACGTGGTGCGGGAGTGGCTCAGTCGGTAGCGCGCCAGGCTCGTAATCTGTAGTTCCCAGGTTCGAGTCCCAGCTGGGTCAGCGTTGAGATTTATCTCCGCAAAATTCCCCGCCCTGCCCACGGTCAGTAGGCGACACCGATGGGCTTGGAAAGGCCGCCTTCCGTCGGATGGGACGTTAAGCCGTGGCCCCGTGTGCGGGAGAGCCATACCCTGTGCACGTTAAAGAACACGCTGGATGGCCTTAACGGGAGGCTACCATCTGTCTCCCAACAGCTGTTCCAGTGGGTCCCCTCCCCCAACCTTCTCTGAGCCTTTGGGGTCCTTGTGACCTGGCCATTTAGCCCATGGTGTGCAAAAAAGTGCCGCTCAGAGGTAAAACAACCCAACTATGAACGTAAGAGTCATACAATTTAAATCTGCTGCCTTTGCCAGATCTCTTACATTTCGAAAGTCATTTTAATTTGAAGGCATTTTAATGCAGATAGGAACCTGATTTTTTTTAATCCAACAAGAGGTCACACAGTACACCCCACGTACGAAATTAGGGACCGTTCAGTAGTTTATTAATGGAACCACATGGTGCCAAAATCTGTCGAAATGGAAACGAAAATCTCGATAGCTTGCTTAAAATCGAACCACGGGCTATGAGAATGCGCACTGACATCAGCAACGACCTGAACAATGGCGGGCAATTCTACGTTTTCAGTCTGTACTTAATGGTCGAAGCGGATAAAAAAAATAACATGTAGTGCAGTGAAAATCAGAATACACAGATTAAAAATGAGACTCAGACAACACCAGGTGCGGGTTCAGCTCGTTATTAAGCAAATGATATTATTTCGCATATCTTACAGCAAATTGTAAAATACTATATAATGTTGATCTGTTTATAGCAGCTACCTTTGGGTCCTCAGAGAGAAAGGGGACACCAATGGGTTTGAAAAATACATTGCCAGTGGATAGGGTTGGTTTGTTTTACCTCTGAGCGGCACTTTTTTGCACACTATAGGCTAAATGGCAGGTTACATGGACCCCGAAAGCTCAGAGAAGGTTGGGGGAGGGGACCCACTAGAACAGCTGTTAGGAGACAGATGGAAGCCTCCCGTCAAGGCCATCCAGAATGTTCTTTAACGTGCAGAGGTTATGGCTCTCCCGCACACGGAACCACGGCTTAACGTCTCATCCGACGGACGGCGACCTTTCCAAGCCCATCGGTGTCCCCTACTGACCGTGGGCAGGGCAGGGAATTTTCCGGAGATAAATCTCAACGCTGACCCAGCTTGGACTCGAACCTGGGAACTACAGATTACAAGCCTAGCGCGCTATCGACTGAGCCCCCCCCCCGCCCCCCGTGGATAGGGAGTTGGGATGTTAAAAATTGTCTCCATATACAAAGAAGCCATACTCCTTACACGTTAAAGAACCCACTAGATGGCTGTGATATTAAACTTCCATCTGTCTCCTGACAGCTGGGTAGTAAATTCTCTTCCACGAATATTCTCTGTGGTCTAATCATTTAGCCCATCATGTGCAGCAAAAAAGTTTCGTTGAGAGGTAAAAAAAAATCCAACCTATATTTTTTATAAGGATTACTAATAAAAATTCATTTTGAGGTGTGCTAAAGTTAAATAAGAGAATGAAATGAATAGTAAAACACAAAAAATGAACATGCATGGTAAATAAACAGATTACCTGTAGAAATAGACTTCAACAATAGTTTAAAACGTCTGAAAAAAATTATCACTGATGCGGCAGGAGTCAAATCCCCCAGCTCTCTAGATACATGCCAGAGCGCTCTATCATTGAAACACGCATCAGACGCTAAAATCTCCCAGAATTATAGATCTTATTCTGGAAGACTTTTTAGCGTCTGATACGTGGTTTAATGATAGAAAGCTCTGGCATGTTTCTGAAACGAACATGTTTTTTTAATATTAAATTTAACTATTTCTATTTATTTTAATGAATGATAGATTTACCACTTTTGAGAATTTTTTTTCTAAGAATGAGAAATGTTTAAGTATTTTTTTGATGATCTATGATTTGATGACTATAAAGAAAGTGCCTAAAAGGAGTAATTAGGTAAATGATAAATACCATTGTTAGAGCCTGATCATTCCTGGTAATAATTCTGAAAATGATAAAAAACAATTCAGTACAATTCGAAAAGCTTTTATTAATAAAAAGTGTTCATTATTAGAACTGCAAATTAAAGTATTAGGAGACTTTCCTAAAAATGTAAAGTAAAGGGATTGGTTTGATTTAGCTATTAGCGGATCTTTTTTTTTTGCACAAAGTGGGTTAAATCGCCAAGTCATAAGGAACCCAAGGGCTGAAAGAAAGTTGAGAATGGGAGCGCATTGGACAGCTTCTAAGAGACAGATGAAATCCTCCTGTTAAGGCTATCCATCATGTTCTTTAATGTGCACAGGTTATGGATTTCCTGTAAACAGGATCACAACTTAACTTTCCAATCCCAACAGGGTTCCTTTTTGAACGAGAACAGATGAGGATTTAAGGAAAATTAATTATCCCTCAAGCACATTTTTTCCACAGAAGTCGGACAGGAGCCTGACAGTTTAATATGCATAATAATAGAGAAGATCTGTGAGTAAGGCGGGACCTCAGCAGAAACACAATAGAAACATCCATTCCGTACCCGGACTAGCTAACCCGCTAAGTACCCGGCCACGGGAACGGAGGTGGCAAAGTTAGCGGAGATAAATCTCAACACTGAGAGATTTGGATTGAATTGTTTCGCCTCTGAGCGGCACGTTTTTGCTAACGATGGGCTATACGGCCAATTCAAATGGATTCCAACGGCACAGAGAAAGTTGGGTGGAGGGAAATCCACTGGACAGCTCTCGGGTTACAGATGGTAGCCTCCCGTTAAGGCCAACGTGTTTTTGAACGTACACAGGTACACTCAGGAACGTACACTCAGTGTGTGCGGGTCTCCCGCACACACTGAGACACGGCCTTTCTAAGTCCATCGGTGTCCCCTACTGACTGAGGACAGAGTGGGAAGTTTTTGCGGAATAAATCTCAAAGCTGACTCAGGTGGGGACAGATTTGGGACTCCAACCTGGGAACTACAGATTTCGAGCCTGTGGTGCCACCGATCGAGCAAACGTTTGTCCCATATTTATGACGTAAAACGTGAAAAATATTATAACCTGCTAGAATCGCAAAGAAAATCAAGTTTTATGCTGCTTCTAGCTGAAGACAAACTATAAAGAATGACTGAGCGACAAGCCTTTGAGATACGCTGGATGGTCCAAGATGGATGCCAAACAGGCCCCCAACACACATCTCCATAAATCACGGAGGCTCTTATTTTAACGGTATGCAAACGCAAGAAACGTAACAATGATTTTTCAGCAATCAATCATCCAGGCGCAAGCAGCTGTGAATAATTAGGACAAAAAAATAAGTTCCCCAAGTTTGAAAGTTAGCAATTCTGCGCAGAAGAATAGCTTAGTTGAGAAGTAGAGCGACACTTTTCGTCCATTAAGCGTAAATGGCTATTTTAAATACCATCAAAAGTTCAGATACTCTTACTGAAGTTACAAGTTTTCCATAGGAAGTTGGGTTGGGTTGTTTTACCTCTGAGCGGCACTTTTTTGCACACCATGGGCTAAATGTCCAGGTCACATGGACCCCGAAGGCTCAGAGAAGGCTGGGGGAGGAAACCCACTGGAACAGCTGTTGGGAGACAGATAGCAGCCTCCCGTCAAGGCCATCCAGCGTGTTCTTTAGCGTGCACAGGGTATGGCTCTCCCGCACACGGGGCCACGGCTTAACGTCCCATCCGCGGACGGCGGCCTTTCCAAGCCCATCGGTGTCCCCTACTGACCGTGCGCAGGGCGGGGAATTTTGCGGAGATAAATCTCAACGCTAACCCAGCTGGGACTCGAACCTGGGAACTACAGATTACGAGCCTGGCGCGCTACCGACTGAGCCACCCCCGCCCCCCATAGGAAGATACTGGGATATTGCTGTAGTAAATGTTATGTAGGTACATCACTTATACAAACCTTATACAGATAGACATACGGGACAAAACAAACAAACATGAGACACATTAGTTGATCATTGCTATTAATAAGACATTGTTGCCCATTAACAAGCTTTTGTTGTCCATTACAAGCCACTGTTGTACATTAGCAAGTCTGTGTTATTTATTAATTCACGAACCATTAATAAACGAACATTGGACACATTAGCTATTCATTGTTGTTAACAATACATTGTTGCCCATTAACAAGCCTTTGTTTTCCATTTACAAACCGTTGTTGTACCTTAGCAAGCTGTGTCGTCCATTAACTGGTCATTATTGTCCATTAACAAGAAGTTGTATATTAACAAGTCATTGTTGTCCATTAACAAATCATTGTTGCCCCATCAAGTGTCTGTTGTTAAAAATAATATGTCGTTTTGTTTATCCCTCAAACTACGTTGTTATACGACTGAAATTATATTTTAATGTTTTCGTTTAACGCGTACAATTGAAATGTTTTTAAAATCTTTCGGTTAAAGGTAATAATCAGTTTGAAACCTGTACGTATAAGTCACCTTAACTTTGTTTCAAGTTTCTAGGAGGCGTGGATGATTATCTCTGAGAGGCACTTTTTTATGCACACTGGGCTAAATGGCCAGATCACAAAGACCCGGGGGCTAAGAGAATGTTGGGGGAAGGAGATCTACTGGAACAGCTGTTGGGAGACTGAAGGACGACTTAGTTGAGAACTATGGCGATACTTTTCGACCATTAAGCCTAAACGGCTACCTTAAATACCATCGTAAATTCAGATACTGTGACTGAAGTTACCCGTTTACCGTAGAAAAATACTGAAGCCTCCCGTCCAGGCCATTTAACGTGTTCTTGAACGTGCATAGGGTTTGAGTTTACCCCACACCAGCCACGGCTTTACGTCCTGTCGGACGAATGGCGGCCTTTCCCAGTCCATCAGTGTCCCCTACTGATCGAAAGTGGGGTGGAAGTTTTGCAGAGATAAATCTCGAATCTGATACAGATAGAGCTCGAACGTGGGAACTGCAGATTACGATTCTGGCACAATACCGACTGAATCACCCCCGTCTCACCAGGTGCGTATGGTTAATATCGGCATGGTGTCTCTCATATAAACACAAGTGACTAGGTTCGTATTTGACATCAAGTGAGTGAAGAAATTTTGAAGTTGATCTCTCTTGTGGTTTGTTTTCTGTGCGCCAGGCTCGTAAAATAATGTTCCCAGGTTCAAATCTGAAATGTGCTGGGCGGGCGAATGGGGATGGGGATTTATCTCATATGAGAATGCGCCAGGTTCGAAAACTGTAGTTATCAGGTTCGAGTCGCAACTGTACCAACGTTTAGATATTTGAATCATCTAATTCTCACCTTGCCTTCTGTGAGGAAAAGGACAACAGTGCGATTGGAAAGGTCGCCGTCCCTCGGATGGGATGTTAAGCCATAAACCCGTGTGCCTATGGGAGCCATACCTATGATTGATTGTTTAACCTCTGAATGTCACTTTTTTGCACACCATTGGCTAAATGGCTAGGTCACATGGCCCCCGAAGACTCAGAGAAGGTTGGGGGAGGAGGACCCACTGGAACAGTTGCTGGGAGAAAGATGGTAGCCTTGCGTCATGGCCATCCAGCGTGTTCTTTAACGTACGCAGGGTATGGCTATCCCGCACACGGGGTAACGGCTTAACCTCCCATCCGATGGACGGCGGCCTCTCCAAGCCCATCGGTTTTCCCTACTGACCGCGGGCAGGGCGGGGAATTTTGCGGCGATAAATCTCAACGCTGACCCAGCTCGAACTCCAACCTGGGAAATACAGATTACGAGCCTGGCGCGCTACCAACTGAGCCACCCCCGCCCTTAGGAGCCATACCATGTGCACGATAAAGAACACACTGGGGATCCTTGACATGAGGCTTCTATCTGTCTCCTAACAGTTATGTCAAGGGTTGGGTTGCGTTGTTTCACCTCTGAGCGGCACTTTTTGCACAAATGGGCTAAATGACCAGGTCACAAATACCCCGACGGCTCAGAGAATTTTGGGAGGAGAGGACCCACTGGAAAGCTGTTGGGACACAGATGATAGCCTCCTGACAAGATCATCCAGGGTGGTCTTTAACGTGCACTGGATATGGCTCTTCCGCATACGGGTCACGACTTTTAGTCCCATCTGACGGATGGTGACCTTTCCAAACTCATTCGTGACCCCTACTGATCGAGGGCAGGGCTGGGAGTTTTGTGGAGATAAATCTTAACTTTATATTCATGGCACTTTTATTCTGAGTTGAATCAAGAGCAAGTCCATCCAATTCTTAGCTTTCAGCCCTTAAAAGTTTACCCCTCCAAGCGACTACTTGGAAATGCTTGTGTTGTTGGAGCTGCCATGTGCAGAGCCATCTCGAAATTGGGCCTGGACAGTCATCGCGCAAAGAAGAATAAAAAGAAGGTAATTAAAAATGCGTAAAGTCCTCAAATAATTTAATCTGTGTAAAATTTAACTACACGATTTATTTATTTATTAAACTAGAATAGCGTAAAAATAAGATAGTTTACCTACCATAACTTTATTAAAATATTATGAGATATTTAAAATAATTTACTAAAAAAGAGTAAGAAAATAATGTCTAGGTGTAGGGTTGGTCATACAGTAAAGGTAAAAGAGAAACGCTATTTTTTTACATCAAAACTCACAACATTTTTCTTTTCATTTTCTTTATAAATATGCACAAACTTGTCTGCAAAATATAATTTTTAAAAGCTACTGTTGCATAAATTAGTTCATATATTAGCATAAATTAGTTATAAATATGCACAAACTTGTCTGCAAAATATAATTTTAAAAAGCTACTGTTGCATAAATTAGTTCATTATCAAAGACAATTTATTTTCTTAAAAATAACGTCATTTACAGCTCATTATTAATGTAGGCTTCTTCGTAATCCAATATTCAATAGTAAACAATCACAGGTAAATCAAGAATTACTCTGAAAAAACAGGATTTAATGTAATTTGAATTCAGTTTATTTAGATACCATTCAAATCTTCAAGTATCCTATTTAATTATTAATATTAATTAAGTAATTTTTATATTCCTTTTTTATTTTAAAATATTAATGTGTTCTTGTATCATTAAATATTTTATAAATAGAAATTTTTACACTTCTCAAAGTGGAAATCGCAACATCAAGAAAGAATGAAAGTAGATATATATATATCTACTTTCATTCCTTCTTGATTACATCGCAGGAGGCAATCAATCATCGGAGATATACGAATGATTAAAGCTCCGCAGCGAATGGATATATGCTCAGATCCGTGGATAACGAGCGTCCACGAGCTCGTACCATAGTACGACGGACAGGTAATATAATTTATGACAAAACCCGATGCTCTGCAACTCGAGGCTGCACTACATCATTAGGGAGATGCCACGTTTACCACTATCCACCGTCGGGTCTGAACAGTACTATAGAAGTAAAGTCCAGCACTCGCCAAAACCTAACTATAATCTTCGTCCTGGGATGTCACAAACTATGATGTAGTTGGAGTGTATGCTGCGAACATGTTCGGAACATATCTTGCAGACACCGGCGGGACCCTTTTGCGTAATTGACGCCTTCTGCGAGAGAGCGAATCGTCGATATGCGATAGCTCGGAATGAACGTTCGAGAGATCGCTCACGCATCGGGTGCAATGGAAGCACACTGCAACGGTGCTTCTCATGCAACTTCACGGAGCACTTAAAGCAGGTTCGCGACTCTTCTACCACAGTGATTGTGCTGAACAGTGATTTGAGGACCGCTATGGGTTCTGTGGCTCCATGCAAACCATTAGGCAATGTTTGCATCACACAGGAAGATGGGCAAGATGTCCAGTCCGGCATCTGTCGTTTCCGCAACATCATCAGTATGCCGACACCAGTGGAGGAGTACCACCTCCCCTGGTGTCGAGCAAGACAACATTGGATTATGGTATATGGGGAGTGTTCTTCATCAACTAGCCCCAACTCTTTTTCGGCATGCCAGATGGCTGTTTGCTTTCATGGCATCGACGTTGTCAACGACATGAAGAAGCCTATTGCATTAGTCGCCATACAGATCTCCACCCTGGTATAATGATATGGGGTGGCATCACATATAGCTTCCAGAAACCTCTGCTCCTTGTTTCTGGCATGCTAATGGCGAGACATTACATCGATGACATCACTAATCCTGTGACGTGACCTTTTCTTACCACCATTCCTGGACTGAGTCTGCAGCAGGACAACGTCATCCCACATACTACACGTGCAACGATGGACAGTCTCCAAAGTATGGATATTCTCCCATGGCCACCATGCTCCCCGGACTTGCGCCCATTGAGCATGAGTGGGACATTATGAGTCGTCGTCTTCGCCAGCTCCCTCCAGCGGCGAAACTGGTACAGTTGCGTGCCCAATTGGATGCTGTTTGAAACGTCATATCTTAGGACACCATTAGCCAGTTGATTGATGAAATGCCGAGAAGTCTACAGGCTTGTATGGGCACTATGTACTGATGAATCTGCAATAAATGCACCTGCCTTATTTTCTCAGGTTCCATTTTTTTATCATTTGCACATCTACCCTCATAGCTTCTGTCCTGTCAGTTTCGGGTGTATATATCACTTCCTTCACGATACTGCGATTTCCACTTTGAGCAGTGTAGTTTAAAACAAAGAAATTCTGTCTATAGAAAAACTAAAATTAACCGAGCTAAAAAAAGATAGCATATTTTTTTAAAACAAATATTACGTTGATCTACTCAGGAATTCGAGCATATCAGTTCCATATTCCAGACGGTAGTTATTAATTTTTCATATTTATAAGGAAATGTTCATAACTATTGCTGTTTCGGTGATTAAACATAATTTACTCTTCTACATTTAGCTTCATTTTACGAACCAGCTTAAGTCGCCCCTAAGTTCTCATTACACGATAAATTCGAGCTCTTCAATTCGTCGGTTTGCCTGAGAAAGTTACATAACCAAGATCAAAGATTAGCATAAATAACCTTTAATTAAGAAAGCATCCTCATAAATAAATTCACCTAGAACAGCCACTAGTGTAGGGGAAACATTATCTGAAACTATCGCGATTCTTCAGAAACGAACTCTTGAAGCTTTAAGGAAACGTCCGAATCGTTTACTAAGTCCAGAAACATTGCTTTTAGCACTAATGCAATAAGTAGCATTAACACGTTCCTGCTGTCTTGTGACCGAACATCTAGCTTCTGTAAGGAGAATGTCACCTAATCTTTATGGCCAGTACACCGCTCGACCATATGTCAGCTAAATGGGCATTTCTCGTAGCACTCAGAAAGTATCGGATCACAGGAATACAAAAGAAAGCTGAAAGGATATTTGACAAGGTCAGAAGTAATAATATAATAGAATTACTGTTTGGTCTTAACGATAAAGGAAGCGACACTTAGGTGGGAAGGGATGTTTGTCTTCATACTGACTTGATGGGTAACAACTCTCAGACTCATTCAACGATAACCTGAGAGATGGCCACAAGATGGTTAAAAATAGCCTTCTTTCTACGATTACTTTTGTTTTTCGCAGAATCATACGGCAAGGATTTTTTTTTAGTTTTTTTTTTTAGGTTCAGAATTAATTTTCTGCTCTTTAATAACGGTAGCCGAGTGGTTGGTTAAGACCAGGATTATTGTGTTGTCTTTCTGCTGTGGTCCCGTCTGCCTCATAAGATCTTCTCTAAAGTGTATTAAACAGACATGCTCTGTGGCAAACAGTCTCTTGAGAGGTATTTTATTTATTACTAATATTAAAAAAATAGCCATCACGTGACCGAGTGGTTAGCGCATTTGGCTACTGTTTAAAGGGACCTGTGTTCGAACCCGGGATTAAGGCATGGATGTTCATGTCGTTTTTCTGCTGAGGTTCCGCCAAACTTACAGACCTTCTGCTATGGCGTATAAACTGACAAGCTCCTGTAACACCTCTGTAGCAAGCAGCTGCTTGATGGGGTATTTATTTTTATTTATGAATAACGATTGTTGTGGGCTCGGATATACAAAGAAAATTGGGGGGGAGTTGGGAGCAAGAAACTCAATCGAGACATAAAAACTCAAGGAGGAGGGAGCAAGAGACTGGATTTCCGTTACAGTATCACATTCCTCTCAATTTTAGAGGTCTTTAAAATATTTCTTGAACATTGTATGAAATAAGCAAAAGTTTCCTTGTGTTTTTTGCCACTACTACTCTTAGTAGCATTATCAAAGGGATGCTGGATTTAGGAGACCTATCTCAAAAGAACTAGCCAGCTCTAGGGGGTGGGGACCAAGGGAACAATGCCCGCTTGTCCCTGATCCCCCAGATACGGCTCTGGACTGTTGTATAAATTTTCGATAAAAAATAATCTTTAGCGATAACAATGCCAGCCACAAAAATTGACTTCAGAAGTTAATTAAAACTTAGTAATAAGTAGTGTATAAAAGTGTTTAATAAAATAACTTTGTGTTTTAGAACTTTGTGTAAAGAATTCATTCACTATTCTTCAGTTTTGTATAAGTTTCTTAAGACTGGCATTGCTGTTGTTAAATATTCAAACTTCCATAACTCATTAAATACTGAACGAATATTGTTGAAAATCGAGAAATTGATTTATTTGATTGAGATCAGTATCTGAAATCACATTTTTCAAAACAAAAAAAAATATATTTTAGAAGTTATAGAGCTTTGACTTTAACTTCCCATTGACTTAACACATGAATTGCCCTTAATTTATGGAAACCATGTATCAGCGAAACAGGTAATAAGGCACGCCTTCTCAAATATACATTCATTAACCTTAGCACTGTAATTAATCATCACACATAGCCTGACTCTTCATTTATGACATATAACATTGAGGCGTGGTTATAAGCATGGCATTTCCTTTGAGATCGCCTATAACAACATCACTTGAACGTAGCTATCTTATCCGGTATAGAAATTCATCTCTACCGAATCACACGAGAGAACAGTCTCTCTTGTTATACTCTGTTACCGAATATATATCCCATAACCATATTTTGAAAACTTTTAGAAATTGAAAAACGTTCAGAGCATGCTCATTAGTCCGTGGTATTCTATCCATTATGGGTTATATTGCTTTACCATTGAGCGGCATTTCTTTTCACACATTGGGCAAATGACCAGGTCATAAGGACCCTAAGGGTTAGGAGATATTTGGAGAGAAGGGCCCATTGGACAGCTGTTAAGAGGCAGATGGAAGCTTCTGAAAAGGCCATCCATCTTGTTTTATAAAAGGCACAAGGTATGGCTCTGTACACGGGTCCACGGCTTAAATTCCCATCCGATGAATGGCGGTCTCTCCAAGCTCATAGGTGTCCCATTCACACTTGGGTTGTTGTTTTACTACTGAGCGGCACTCTTTTGCACACAACAGACTAAATGATCAAGTCATAAGGACCCCGAAGATTCAGAGATGAGTAGGAAAGAGGAGCCACTGAATAGCTGTTAGGAGACATAACGAAACCTCCTTCCAAGGTCATCTGGCGTGGTTCTTATAATGCTCAGGGCATAGCTCTTTTGCACACGGAAGCGCGACTTTACGTCTCATCCGACGGTTGGCAGCCTTTCTGTGCCCATCGGTGTATCTTTTCTCACCGAGGGACATAATGGGGTTAGCGGAGATAAATCTCAACCCTGATACCGTACTGTAGGGATGGCGGTCTTTTCAAGTCCATCGGTGTCCCCTACTGATTGTGGGCAGGGAGTTTTGCGGCGATAAATCTCGACGCTGGCCCATCTGGGATTCGAACCTGGGAACTACAGATTACAATCCTGGCGTGCTATCGACTGAGTCATGCCCGTCGCCCCACTTTAGAATATGTTATATAGATACACCGAAGAGCCAAAACATTGTATATGATATGATGTTGGTCCTCCACATGACGACAAAATAGCTCTTACCGGGCGAGGCATGGACGCTACAAGATTTCTAAAGATGTTTTGTGGTGTGTGGTGTTCTCAATGTTCAATCTCAATGTTTCTGCTTTGAAACTCTGGGTTCAGTCACTCATGTGCAGGAAACTATGACGACTACCACCTACCTAAACATCATTGCAAACCAGGTACATCCTTTCATGGCAACGCTATTTCCCTCTAGTAGTGCCTTCTTTCAGCAGGATAATGCGCCATGCCGCACTGCCCAGATTGTTCAAGAATGGGTCGCGGAACATGAGGAAGACTTCCAGATATTGATCTGGAAGTCTTCTCATCGCGTTCCCACAAACATGAATGATTGAACCCAGAGTTTCCCAGCAGAATTTTGCCCAAAGCTTGCCGCCTTTTCGTCCCATGGTGCTAGCGTCGATGAGCTTGGTCTGCCTACGCCTTGTTGGAGATTCGTACCTCCCTGGTACCAATACCTCCCTAGGTAAACGATGCCCACGCACCCAGTCATCCACATGGTGTAACAGGAAACGAGATTCATCGGACCATACGACCTTCTTCTAACCACTCAAGGTCCAGTTTTGCTCATTGTATGGGTTTTTGACAGTGAGCCGAGGTTAGCATGGACACTCAGAGTTGTCTGCTTTCGGACGCAGCCCCATTTTCAGCAGGGTTCGATGTACTGTGTGTTGTGACATATTACTCCGTCACCAACATTTAAATTACGGGGGAGTTACGCCACAGTATCCCTTCTGTTGGCTCGTACCATAAGGGATATCCTTCACTCACCTCTAACGTCAATGAGTTGTGGTCGGCCCACGCCTTGCTGGCGGTTCGTGGTTTTTCCCTCCTCAGACCACTTTTTGAAGGTACTAACCGCGGCTGACTGTGAGCACCCCACAAGTCTTGCCGTCTCGGATATGCTCTGACCCAATTGTCTGGCCATTACAATTTGGCCTTTGTCAAACTCACTTTAGTCCGCTTCCTTTCCCTTCTGAATAATAAGAATAACACTGATTAACAGAGCTCAGTATCAGGTGTTATTTATACCGTTTGACTTTTTTTATTTCTTGCCATGAAAATACATTAACATACTGACATATGTGTTTAGGCAGCTGCTTCTTCCTTTGCCTTATCTTTTTTCAATGGGTATGTATCTCATTCAAATGTCATGTCTTCAGAAATTTCGTTCTCAGAAAATTAGTTCTGTTTCAAATGTCATGTTTCAGAAAGCATGTGTCTCAGCATCAGTCAGGAATCTACCATGTCCAAACTTGGAAGAAGTATCGATGAATTTCAAATTAATCTTTTCCTGTGCAGCCCTCTTAATATGTGTTAGAAGAGACATTCCTAAAGTAATGACTATTTTCTTTTGGGCCCATAATGCATCCCTTTAGCATTAAATAGTCACAGTTAACTTCTCCATAATGAGGAAATCCACCCATTGGAGTGATGGTCTTTTCAGTTAAATCATAATCTGTTGAAACATTGTTCTTTATAATTTTACCATCCTTAGTATGTATTCCCTGACCAATGCGATATATTTTTTTATTGATTTCAGTTCGATGGTGATAACCCTTCTGTCCAGCTTGAGCAACTGTAAAC
Source organism: Ryuthela nishihirai (assembly GCA_038380435.1). NCBI lineage: Eukaryota > Metazoa > Arthropoda > Arachnida > Araneae > Heptathelidae > Ryuthela > Ryuthela nishihirai. Next base: position 44,936,025 of record JAWZYU010000003.1, on the reverse strand, counting down.
TGCACATGACTTGGATGCCATGCTCCAATACCAGCAACCTTTCGTAACCCTTTATGTGTTTTTCTGGGGAGCTTCTTTGCATGCCAACGGCTTGTTACACCTTTAAATCCCTTTCCTTTAATTACACCAATACAATAAATCATTTCATCCTGTGAAAATATCTGGCTCAATAGAACTGGTTTCTCAAGGTGACCATGAGCCCATTATATTTTCTGGCCAATGTTGCCACTATTTAATTGAATCTCCATTATATGAGCTTTCTTCTGACGTTTGCGCATCAACTTCATCTCAGTATGTGCAATCACTCTTATCACTTTACAATATTTAGCCATCTTCTTGAAATCTTTTTCAATATCGTTCTTTCCCATATCGTCTTGCCTTTTAATTTGACTTGTACGAATTTTTATAGAATCGTCACTTGCAGTCTTCACTCAGATGTTCTGCCCATACAGTCTTGAAAGCTCGCAAACCTTTTGGAGTTTCAATGTAACCAACCACACCAACGAACAGTACCGTCATAGAGGCAGTCTGCCTCACGGCGCCTGTGATGGTCCACCCATTCACTTTTACTTTTCCTTAAACAGTTTTGCTTAATTTACGTTATATTTATCGTTTTGGGGGTTATTGTTAACAATTAGGATATTGTTAAAAATTCCTGTTAGCGTAACAAGTGCGGAAAGAAGTTTTTCCAAGCTTAAACTGATTAAAAATTATTTGTGAACAGCAATGATCCAAGAAGCAACTATATCGATAGAGGCGGACATAGCTTATAATCTAAATTTGGAAGAACTTATAAACAGTTTTATTGTGCAATATCCCAGTAGAGCAAACATTTAATTAATATTAGTATATAATTGTTATGCATTAATGTTTCTCTTGCAATAAAAACAAAATAGCAATTTGAGATTTTCTTATATTTTTGTCTTATAATCCACCAGGGTCGATATTTAATTGTTTGCCTCAGGGCGCGATCTAATCTGGCGACGGCCCTGCCAACAATCATCATAGGTGGTGTTTCCAAAACTGTTACAGCTTCAAAAACTTCTTTTTTATTTACCTTTGAGCCTGGTTTGTCAACTTCCCTGAGTATGTGGGTCATTCCAGCTTTGTATTCAATAAAAGCTGTCAAATGAGCTGGTTTGGAAGAATCATCTTTAGGAAATGCTTTGACCTTTCCACGATGTCTTTTACTCCTTTTCTTCGGCACGAAGCCCATTGATCCATGCCGAGGTGCAGAAAACTTCCTATGAGACATGGCTCACACACGTTACCACTTTTTCCTACACCAAGATTCATGACTTTACAAGCGCGTCGTTTATCTGCAGTTGCTTCGATTTGCATAAAGACGCGCTGGTCATAATGTTTTGGCTCTTCGTGTATATTCATAGTAATATAGGAGGAATTCAATAATAGACTTAAGTAAAGTTCCATTAAGAAATCAACTGTTTTCGTGGGGAAAAATGCTTCTGAGAGTGCTTTGAAACAAAACAACAATACTTTGAACACAAAAAGGTCGTACTTACACCTAAGGATTTCCACAGGGCTATGTTGATGTGTTTATTGTGCTTCTGGCAGGGCCGGATCTAGGAGGAAGGGGGGGGCAAGAGGGGGATCAGTTATGTCAAAGGAAGTTTTAGAAACTCTATAACTTTTGAGATAAGCAGTTTATAGGAATAAATGTGACTAAAAGTAAATTAAAGATCTGAATTAATTCTATCTAAATGTCATTTTTGAACAACATTCCTTCAGTATTTAAAGTGCTACAGAAGTTTGAGCATTTAGCAACAGCAATGCTAGACAGAAGAATTTACCTTTGTAGGTAATTGGAACCTGATCTAGATCTAGGGGTGACTAAGGTGGCCACACCCGTCCCCATTCATTTTAGGATGCTAGTAAGGGTAATATAGATAAAAAAAAATATTAAGCTTATTTATATTTCATGCATTTACAAGGAATTTTTTATGACCTGTGAAACAGAGCGGAAATGCTGTACTGCGTTGGAAATCCAGTCTCTTGGACTTCCCTTTTCCATTTTATCCGGCTCGATTGTGTTTCTTTCCCCCTCCCTCAATTTTGTTCTACATCTGCGCTTGATTGAAACTGAAATAAAATGTGTTATTTCAAACCAATTCCTAAATAACTACATATTTTAAAATGTATGTAAATAATTCCTTCAAATTTTGGAAAAATGTTGTTAAACGCATTACTGCTTTTAAATGTTTAAACTTCAATTACCCGTTTAAATACCGAAATAATATTATTGAAAACTGAGATTTAGATTTGATTGAGATATTTAGATTATCGTCAGACACATTTTCACTTTAAACGCTTATTTTCGAAGTTATAGATTTTTGAAATCAAGTTTCCACTGACGAAACATGGAGTGGAGTGGTCATAATTCAATGATCACTGCATTTTACTCTACTGCTAATATTTTAATTATGTTCGTTAATGTATACTTTTTTCAATTTCAAAAAATTCGTTGGCTCAGTCGGTAGCGCGCTAAGCTAGTAATCTGCAATTCCCAAGTTCGAGTTCCAAGTGTGCCAGCCTTGAGATTTATCTCCGCCAAAACCTGACCCTGCCCTCGGTCAGAAAGTGGACACCAATGAGCTTGGAGAGGAATGTCCGTCGAATGGTACGTTATGCCGTGGTTCTATGTGAATGTTGAAGAACACGCTAGATGATTTTGATGAGAGTCTTTTATTTGTCTCATAACAGCTGCCCAATGAATTCCTTCACCACCCTTCCCCGAGCCATTGGGGTTCTTGTGACCTGGCCATTTACCCATTTGTGTGATAAAAAGTGCTATTTAGAGGTAAAACAACCGAACAGCCCAAAGAGAGATAATAAAAAGAGAGCAACGTAAGATATCTTATCCTAGATACGAAGACAACACTCCGCCCATTCCGTTCGCTTCATATGTAACTGAAAATTACACCCAGATCACGTCACACAGATATCATGGATGCCGAAACACACTCTCGGATTTCAGCATGTCAGAACCATTGATTTTGGGCGATTTCATGATCAATAACAGATGACAACCAGCTCAACAAAAGTAACAGTTAAACATTTGTTACACCCAGAGAACGAAACATGTGGTCTGCCCATTGGGTCCACCGTAACCCATAACTTCTATGGTTACGTGCACTGCAAGCTGAAGCTTACTGTAATCTTACTGAACAATTCTTAGAGAAATTCTGCTTAACCCTTACAAAAGTAAGAGGCCTTTGCTTCAGGTCCATGCGATCTGAATTTATCACACTTGAGAAATAGCATTACTGACTACACGACCATGAAATTAAAGAGTGAAGTAATCTCGTTGAATTTATCATGAAGGTTAATTGGTAACTTTTCCATACCTTTTTAAGTCACGTTACAGAAATCTGAACTGATTATACTATATGTTGTGGTTACAATCCAGTTTTAGTGGTGTAATCTGTCATTGGAACAATTAGTAAACTTGTTATTAGGTAGTCACAGGTAGCCTCATTGCTTTACAGACCAAGTAAGACTGAATAGAATTGGGGCGGGGGTGGCTCAGTCGGTAGCGCGCCAGGCTCGTAATCTGTAGTTCCCAGGTTCGAGTCCCAGCTGGGTCAGCGTTGAGATTTATCTACGCAAAATTCCCCGCCCTGCCCACGGTCAGTAGGGGACACCGATGGGCTTGGAAAGGCCGCCGGCCGTCGAATGGGACGTTAAGCCGTGGCCCCGTGTGCGGGAGAGTCTTACCCTGTGCACGTTAAAGAACACGCTGGATGGCCTTCACGGGAGGCTACCATCTGTCTCCCAACAGCTGTTCCAATGGGTCCCCTCCCCCAACCTTCTCTGAGCCTTCGGGGTCCATGTGACCTGGTCATTTAGCCCATGGTGTGCAAAAAAGTGTCGCTCAGAGGAAAAACAACCCAACCCAACTGAATAGAATGCAAGTTGAAAATGAACTCTGTATCAATGACTACACTTGTAGAAATAAATTTGTGCTATGTACTGGTACAGAGTTGGGTTGGGTTGTTTTACCTCTGAGCTGCACTTTTTTGCACACCATGGGCTAAATGGCCAGGTCACATGGACCCCGAAGGCTCAGAGAAGGTTGGGGGAGGGGACCCAATGCAACAGCTGTTGGGAGACAGATGGTAGCCTCCCGTCAAGGCCATCCAGCGTGTTCTTTAACGTGCACAGGGTATGGCTCTCCCGCACACGGGACCACGGTTTAACGTCCCATCCGACGGACGGCGGCCTTTCCAAACCCATCGGTGTCCCCTACTGATCGTGGGCAGGGCGGGGAATTTTGCGGAGTACTGGTACAGATATCTGCCATTAAACTCGACAGACTGATAGTAAAAATTTCACTGATCCACATTTAGCATTTAAGCTGCACTACCTCTCGTTACGTAGGTAAAAATATGGCTGTAGAGACACAAAAAGGATGGGCTACAGAGTTAACGAGAGTAAAAAAAGAGACTGTAGAGACATAAAAGTGCACTTACAGGGATTTCTACAGGGGTAAGGAAAGTCAAATATAGGGGCTGTAGAGACGCAAAGATGATGCACTACAGGGTAGAGGAGGGTCAAAAGTAGAGACTATAGAGACACAAAGATGATGCACTACAGGGTAGAGGAGGCTCAAAAGTAGAGACTGTAGAGACACAAAGATGATGCACTACAGGGTAGAGGAGGGTCAAAAGTAGAGACTGTAGAGACACAAAGATGATGCACTACAGGGTAGAGGAGGGTCAAAAGTAGAGACTGTAGAGATACAAAGATGATGCACTACAGGGTAGAGGAGGGTCAAAAGTAGAGACTGTAGAGACACAAAGATGATGCACTACAGGGTAGAGGAGGGTCAAAAGTAGAGACTGTAGAGACAAAAAGATGATGCACTACAGGGTAGAGGAGGGTCAAAAGTAGAGACTGTAGAGACACAAAGGGGATTCCCTACAGAATCAAGGTGATTCAAAAATTGGGACTATAGAGACACCAAGAAGGTAAGCTACAGAAAAATAAATTTCCAAAATGAGGACTCTAAGAGACAAAGAGGACAGGCAACAGAGTCAAATAGAGTGAATAATAGGGGCTGTAGAGACACAAAGAGGATGGGCTAAAAAAGTCAAGGAGAGTCAAAAATAAGATCTGTAGAGACACAAAGAGGATGAGCTGCAGGATAAAGTGAAAAATAAGGGATGTTCAAACACAAAGAAAATGAATTACAGAGTAAAAAATAAGGGCTATAGAGACACAATGGGGATGGGCTACATAGTGAAGGAGAGTAACCTGAAGAGAACCAGAGAAAAGGAGAGTAACCTGAAGAGAACCAGAGAAAATGAGCTATAGATTCAAAGAAAGCATTATAGTAATATATTATTAAATATATCCATTTTTCTGCATCATTACCGAGAGCTTCGATCTTTCTAGGAGTTTCACGTAGTTCCTTTTCAGAAAAAAAAAAGCATGTATTCCAAAGAGAGTTCCCATTTTCCAATTCGAAACAATTATCCTATAGACCGAGTTTTAGCTCTTGTCGTGCCCACTTTTGTTTTATCATGTGGACACGACTGTTGGCAGGGAGGGTCATGGCCGCCCTTATCCTCGTTCCATAAGACCATTTCCCATTGCCTTCATTTTTGATGTCTAGTTCGACGAAGAGGAACTCGGCCGCAGGCACAGAATTTTCCAGATTGACCCTGAAACCCCAGATGGCAGAGGGACTACGTGACATGCTGGCAAACAACATTGGCCGGAGGGGAGCTGAGATTCGCACCTCGGCTACTCTGGCCAATCACGAACAGCCACGCCTGAGCGTAGGTTTCCTCTGCCAGAGGGACCAGACAGTGTACCTCGAAAAACAAGCGGTAAAGTGCAGTTCTTGTCGTCGCTCTCTCGAAGGAAGAAAGATGTGAGTTGTTGCCTCTAGAAAGCAAATGAGCAGAGTTGTTGTAAACGCCCCGTGAGATGCAATGAGTTGCCGAGGACCGGAAGCCTGCAGCTAATGGCAAGCGGCTGGCCAAACTGCGATGACGTCCCCTGGGATCAACCTGCACGGAACTAGGAGGTAGGGTCAAAATCGTTTTTGCTCTGGTTTAACTTTTCCCACTCAATTGCATTACTATCGCCGTCATGCGTCCTGTATGGAACTAATACATGGTGTGTCATCTGCACAAAGATGATGCTTTTGAAACTTTGAAACTGAACTTAGTAACTTTTGTGCTTTTGAAACTGAACTTAGTAACTTTTTGGACTGTGCTGCGCCATCTCTGGGGTAAGCCTCCTTAAATTGAGAAGTGTTGCACCGAGGGCGCCTGATGCGCAGCAGTTCTGCCATCTGGGGTTTCAGGGTCAACATGCGCTGCAGTTCTGCCATCTGGGGTTTCAGGGTCAATCTGGAAAATTCTGTGCCTGCGGCCGAGTTCCTCTTCGTCGAACTAGACATCAAAAATGAAGGCAATGGGAAATGGTCTTATGGAACGAGGATAAGGGCGGCCATGACCCTCCCTGCCAACAGTCGTGTGCACATCTGCACAAAGATGATGCACTACAGGGTAGAGGAGGGTCAAAAGTAGAGACTGTAAAGTAGAAACTTTGGGCGCCTGTTGCACCGAGGCGCCTTTTTTTTTTAATTTTAGTGCTTTTGAAACTGAACTTAGTAACTTTTTGGACTGTGCTGCGCCATCTCTGGGGTAAGCCTCCTTAAATTGAGAAGTGTTGCACCGAGGGCGCCTGATGAAATTGTCCGATGAGTGGACCTACATGTGTGAAAATGTCGAAACAGCAACTTGTTAATAAATGTTGTGTTTTATTTGTTAATTACAAATTATCTCAGTTTTCATTATGGTAATGTCTGTATTCTTAATGTTGGGTCCGGGAACTGCCTTAGACTTGGCAGCAAGTAAACGAATCACGGCCTAAGTACGTGCGCCGCCCTAAATATACACAGGGGTGGTCACCACACTCGAACAACTCGAGGAAAACTTCTGGAAGTGGACCGTACATTTCTTGAAACATGAATGAGGCGAATGAGTTCATTTGCTTTTGCAACATCAGTCGATAAGCGGCATGCCATTGTTCATTCGTTTTATACACATCGAAAACAGAATCTGAATGCAAAAAGATGGTGTTCCGAAAACGAACTAGATTAACTCAGAATGGAATTGCTTGGCTTCTTTCACACTTCCTAAACCAAGATATTTATATTTGCATGGCTCCTTTAACATCCCCTTGGGGAAAAAAAAACAATGTTTTATGACTTGTTTTACTTTCTCTCTCTTTACCTAATATTTGAAACATTCTTCCTTATGCTAATGGGATGTAGTACGGAGATAAATGTTCCCTCCCTGCCCCAAAATAATATATATATATTGAACTATCTCTATGCTTTCTATTTTCTCATTAAATGTTTTAGAAGTCCTTGAGCAACAGCCTTTTTAGTTTTTATTTTATCAGAGCCATCTGCGTAATTCCATTGAACAAGGTATGGGCTAATTAAATATCTATGTACAGTCGCTCAAAAAGTATCCAAACACTATGGTCGATTACAGAATTCAGAAAAAATATCTGGCAACGATTTTTTAGAAATTAGTGATCTGGCAACCTTCGTGTCACGTGACAAGAAGGTTGCCAGATCACTAATTTCTAAAAAAATCGTTGCCAGATATTTTTTCTGAATTCTGTAATCGACCATAGTGTTCGGATACGTTTTTGAGCGACTGTACTTCATCTTGATACGTTATAACCCATGGCAGGCTTAGGCAAACGTTTTAGCTGAAGGGCAAACGTTTAGCTGAAGAGAGCCGCGAAAGAAATATATAATCAATGATATATTTATAATCTACGAACAATATAATTTTATTAAATTTATTATTTTAATGAGAATTCGCTTTGCCGAATTTTTTCCCCTCTTATATAAATACATATCCTTTTTTCACATTTAGAATTTAAATCTATTTGTCACCAGTAGCTTCTGCGCCGCGCAAAAAATTGGTAGGCCATAGTTTGCCTAAACCTGATCTATGGTTTATGTTGAAATTCAAGATTTAAAGAGATTTGATTCAAGTCTTGTTGTATCTGTAATACTAGTATACCGCAAAAAACCTATTTTGGATTTACAGAGATTCGCACTTGGATTTCCGTTAGAAGACGGTCTGAGCTGGGGGCACGAAACTTCATCTACAGCTTCTTCTCATTGTAACTTAGTAAATACATTCTCATGGTTCCGACAGCACAAAATTAGTCTCGCCCTCAGAAGTTGCCTGCGAAACTTCTGGTCACTGATAATTTTGCGGATCGATAACATACTGCTACATTTCAAACTATCAGCTCTCTATTCGTTCCATAAGGTAGGCGATGCGCCTTCAGAGATTATGACACTTGTGTCGGGTTCAATCTGGCGAATCACAACTAGGTACCGGATCTTTAAACCCTACGTACTCAGAACTAGGTGGGACCACCACACCAAATTCGGAAGTACGTGCGGATTACAGGGAGACGATAACTTCCATCACCTGTAATGTCAGCCCAGACTTCAACTGTCTGTACACTGATTACGAACACACCAACTACTCTCAGTCACTACATTAAGGCCCGAGCGACTCAAGGCACCTCTGCTAGTATAGAATAAAAATTAATTTACCTATAGAGAGTATTAATTCCTGTCCAGCTGTCCAGAGACGTTTGCCCAACGTGAAGTGACATGATACCCTGTTCATTGAATGACTTTGACTTTTTTTTGAGGAATTCTGTAACCATAGCTGTACCTGTTTGTCCGACAGAAACATCTTTCCTTTAATGGATTTCTTAGAGGACTGAAAATGTAAAAAATAACACGGAGAGAGGTTAGGATTTTACGTAAGGTGTTACAAGCATTCCCAACGATACCTGTTCCCAGATTACTGTTAATTGGGTAGTATGTTGTTATGCAATAAAGCTACCTTCCTGCTCTACGGCACTAGTAACCTCAACTTTAGTGGCATGATGACCAAAATTTTTGCAATATTGCGTTGACGATACGCAAACTTAATCCACAGTGAAGCAGGATTTGGCTCAAACGACAGCACGCCAAGATCGTAATCTGCAGTTCCCAGATTCCAATCCCAACTGCGCACGCCAGATTTATTTATCTCTGCTAAATCCCCACCTTGACCTCGGTCAGAAAAGGGGACACTGATGAGCTTGGAAAGACCGCCGTCCGTCAGATGGGACTTTAAGCCCTGGATCGATGTGCAGGATAGTCATACCTTGTGCACGTTAAACGACACAATAGATGGCCTTGACTAGAGGTTTCGATCTGTTTCCTAAAAGCTACTAACTGGGTTCATTTTTCCCTGTGGCGAGGATGTCGGCTTTGTAATCTACAGTTCCCAGTTCGATTCATAGCTGGGTCAGTGTTGAGATTTATCTCCGCAAAATTCCCCACCCTGCCCTTAGTCATAGGGGACACCGATGGAATTAGAAAGGTAGCCGTCCGTCATATGGGACGTTAAAGCCGTGTCCCATAATCGGGAGAACATACCCTTTTCACGTTAAAGAACACGCTGGATGGCCTTGACGGGAGGCTGTCATCTGTCTCCCAACAGCTGTCTAGTGAGTCCCCTCCCCAAACCTTCTCTGAGCCTTCAGGGTCTTTGTGACCTGGCCATTTAACCAATTGTGCGCAAAAATTGCCTTTCAGAGGTAAAAGACCCCAACCCAACAGCGGACACTGAAAGTGAAAGAAAAACGTGAACATAAATTTCCCCGCGCTGTACAATAATTATGACAGTCTCTAGACTGTCATAGTCAATGTACAACGCGGGGAAATTTATGCTCACGTTTTCCAAGAATGGATTTCGCACACCACTAGTGTTCTACCCAAAGGGTTACTCATCATAAACCTCATTTATACGCCTGTAAACATCGGATGATATTGCTTCTGCTCCTAAAAACCGAATAAGTCATCGTTTGTTTAACTTTAGAATTTCCATAAGGTCTTTGACTGGAATTCACACACATCACGTTTACGCCGATATCTTTTGACTCATTCTGTTGTTCAGTCGCATACCCAGGGGAAAGTTTTAAACCTCTACTCTCAATTAAAATTATCAGGTACGCTACTGCTGGCTCCGAAGTTAGCAGTTCCTTAATTTCGATTGCAATTCTACAGCCACGTGTCAAGAACTTTTTTTTAAAGCCCTCCGTATCGTTCTGCGTGAACCTACGCAGAACATCAGATAAATATCAACGCTAGAACAGGTGGGACTCGAACCTGGGAACTGCAGATCAGGAGCCTGGCGTGATACCGACTGAGCCAACCTATGCTCCGAAAATACTTTTTATTAGAAAGAATGAAAACGAGCAAGTGATTATTATTAAGAGTGTTCAGACAGAGCCTAGCAGTGATTCCCAACCTTTTCTGGACCATCGCTCCCTTTAGAAGAGAACAAAAATTTCAACGCCTCCTAGTCCATAATAGTTAATTTTATATGAATTAAAATATTGTTGCATATTATCTGTACCTAATTTATCTGTTTATTTATCTATTAAAAATCATAATACCGCCCCCATGGAAGGCTCCAGCGCCCACTGGGGGGCGGTATCGCCCCCGTTGGGAATCTATGCCTAGAGGATTGGAAAAAGAAGACTAAAATAATTTTCTGTCCTAAATTTAAATAGAATGATGAGGTTAGATAAAGTCTGTCCTATATTTAAATAGAATGATGAGGTTAGAAAAGTGTCGGTGAGAAAATGTTAAAATTGATGTATTTAAATATTAGATCACTGAAAAATATTTGGATAATTTATTAGTTCATATTGAACTTCTTGAATTCCAGTTGAATTTGATCATCTTGGTTGAAACTATGGTAACTGAACAGGAATCATCTACATTTAATATTGAAGGGTATAACAAGCCTATTTTAAAGGCAAAATAAACTAAACAACATAGGTTAATCATTTTTTATCTAATAAAAATTAATTTAGTACAACTGGATGAAAGTATTGGAGAATCAGCAGAAGCAATAATTACTAAATTATTAATTAATAATATTGAAATTAATATCATCGCATTATATAGATTACCTAGTAAAAATATTAACTGGTTTCTAAAAGAAATTTCTGATAATTTATTAAAAGATTCAGGAATTAAAAATTCAATTGTTGTGGATGATAATAGTATTGATGTGGCAAATACTAATAAATATGTAGTTGTGATATGTATTTCAATACTTTGATTGAATATGATTTAGAACAAATTGTTAAGGGTTTTACTAGAGAAGACGAAACATTAAATTAAATTTACAAGGACGTTAATTGATCATGTTTTGGTTAAAACAAGCAGTTTTGATGTTAAAAGTAAAACATATAGAAATAAATTTGGAGACTATTATGATATCTTAATTAAGATTTTGAACAAGAATTTTAGCTCTAATGAGGTTACATTTTTGAAAGAGGATTCAAACCTAGGTTTAAAAAAATTTTATAACGATACTCTTATTATTCAAAAATTGCAAATGACACAGTGGAATGATACAGTTGATGAAAACATAAGCACAGAATTAGTATATCAGAAAATATTAAGTAAAAATTGATGAAATTTAGGAAAATTCTTGTTGTTTTAAACATATTAATAAATGTAAAACTAAGAGAATACGGAATGAATGAATTACTGATGATATTATTTTAGCAATTAAAAATAGAGATAAATTATGGAAAAGATTTAAAGATAATGTTAATAATAAACAAAAATATGATTTTTTTAAATGGAAAGAAATAGGATAAACACCATTATAAGGAACCGCATATTTTATTCAAATAAATTAACAATTAATAAAGATAATAATACGAGGTTGTGGGAATTAATTAATGGTATTATTTATGATAAAAAAAGGATGTCAATCGACGAAAATGTTGAAAGACACTTGATTAGAGATAATACTCCAAAAGAAATTCTAAATAATTTTGTTAATTTTTTGTAACAACTATTAGTGAGAAGCAAACATAATTAATAAACAATTTACGACGATGAATACTAGATCAGATAAGGTTTACGAATTATGTTACATAAATAAGAAGTCTATGCGATTTCTACTAGCTAGTAACTTCAATGTTGATCACTCTATTAACATTTTTTGATAAGATAATGGAAAAATACGTTGGAGACTGCTTGAAAATTTTTTTAAATGAAATAAACCTTCTCTCAAATCAGAAATTTGGGTTCCGTAAAGGTATGGGAATGCAAAGCCTTTTGGAAGATTTTGTAAATAATATAAATATTAATTTAAATATAGGAAAGAAATGCGTTGCAGTATTTATGGACTTAAGCATTTGATTCCATTCATATTGATATCTTGCTACAGAAATTATATTTGCTTGGTATTAGAGGGAATATTTTTGAATGGTTTAAAAGCTACTTATTACATAGAGGAATAGTTATGAAAATAAATGATAATTATAGTGATAAATTTCAGATGAATTTTGGAATTCCACAAGGATCTATTCTCGGCCCTATGATATTTCAAATATACATAAATGATTTGGCTAATATTAACTTCAATAGTAAATTATATATGTGTGCTGATGATATAGTGCTAATCAACTACCACTCAAATTTAGAATACGCTATTTACAATCTACAAAGACATTTTAATAAAGCAATTAAATGGTTTGCTCTTAACAAACTGAGTGTAAAAGATAAAAAAACTAAATTTATGTGCATTGGCTTTCAACAACCTACACTCAACAGAAGTATTACTAAACATCGAATCAGTTGTTCTATGTTGGATGGTTTATTACCTGATATATGTAATTGTCCTAAAATAGAAGAAATAAATGAAATAATATATCTAGGCTTGAAAATGCATTCGAAAATGAAATGGAATAAATTATTGAATGGATGTGTTCAAGACTACGATTTGTATCATTTAAAATTAGGAAACTTAACTTGTTTGTTGATACACATTTAACTATTTTAGTATGTATATATATAGTACATTTTGAACCTATAATTAGATATGGAATAACAGTTTATGGGACTATAAGACAGACTTAAATAAAATTAAAAGAATATAAATTAGTCTACTAAAAGTATTGTGTAATTCAGAAGTTAAAAATTCACTTGCAGTAAAAGATGATATATTTAGTTTGTTCCAAATTTTACCTATTGAAAGTTTATATGTGTTTGTTATCAAAACTTCTTTAATAATACCTATAAGCAAAATATTTCCCCTCAATAAATTTACTAGAAAAAAGACTAAGGTATTTTGAAACAACCAAAATTTTATAACAATTACGGACAAAATTCCAAAGAATATCAAATTCCCTACCTATTTAACTTGCTTCCTAGAGAAATTGTTAAAAAAAATAAATATCCCCTCAAGCAACTGCTTGCCACAGAGGTCTGACAGGAGCCTGTCAGTTTATATGCCAGAGTAGAAGATCTAAGAGGATGGCAGGACCTCAGCAGAAAAACAATGCGAACATCCATGCCTTATCCGGGGATCGAACCCAGGTCCCTTAGATCAGTAGCCAAGCGCGCTAACCACTCGGTCACGGGACGGGAAGAAATTGTTAACTTAAGTGAAATTTGTTATGTTAAAGAAAAATTATTTCAGTGGTTGATGAAAAAATGATGTTTTTATTCGGAATCATTTATCATTTTGTTGGTTTTCTTTTTTATTTATTCTTTTTTCCCCCTCCATTATGTTATATAATGATATTGATGTAATCTAGATCATATCTGTCAAAACCATATGCATTCCTGCTGATAAGCTTCGGCTTATTGGGTTTTTTATGTGAAATAAATATAGATAATACTTAAAATAAAATAAATAAATACCCCCTCAAGCAGCTGCTTGCCACAGAGGTCTGACAGGAGCCTATCAGTACTTTGGCATATAAACTGACAGGCTCCTGTCAGACCTCTGTGGCAAGCGGCTGCTTGAGGGGGTATTTATTATTATTTTTAGATAATACTTAATGAAAAATAAATTTGAATTTGAATTCCTTCTTTCTTTCTATACAAAAAATGATAGGTACAATGAAACAATTGCAACCACTGTATCAGTTTCTCGTAATCAAACCATATGTTTGAAATATGCGTATTTTCAAGTCGATCGCTATCTCATGTTGGCTTCTTCCCGGAGAAAATCAGATTAAATTTTCTCATAGAAATTCGTTTGTGATATTGTTTAGCTAAAGAAAATTCGTTTTAATGACAAACGTGAAACTTAATGTGTAGAAAATTAAATCGACGCCAGAAATACAGGTGTGTAATAAAAAACACAATGAAATCAATTTTTTTTTCTAAGTATATTAGGCATTAGGAAGCGAAAAGACTACGGAAGATTAAACTGACTGTGGTGAATTTCTTGCTGCAGAATAATTTGAAATGCAGTTGAAATTTAAATTTCAAATGAAAAAGCCATCAGTTTTGATAATTCGATCATTTGCATCGTTATGCATATTGATGATAAGCTCATATCGAGTTCATATGTAAACTGATGCTATTTCATGCATAACTATATTTCATACATGAATATATTATTTATCCCTTACGCATTGGCTATTTGAGCTGAATAGTCTGTTTTTTGGATTGTTTTACCTCTGAGCGGCACTTTTTTTGCACACCATGGGCTAAATGGCCAGGCCACAAGGACCCCGAAGTCTCAGAGAAGGTTGGGGGAGGGGACCCACTGGAACAGCTGTTGGGAGACAGATGGTAGCCTCCTGTCAAGGCCATCCAGCGTGTTCTTTAACGTGCACAGGGTATGTCTCTCCCGCACACGGGGCCACGGCTTAACGTCCCATCCGACGGACGGCGGCCTTTTCAAGCCCATCGGTGTCCCCTACTGACCGTGGGCAGGGCGGGGAAATTTTGCGGAGATAAATCTCAACGCTGACCCAGCTGGGACTCGAACCTGGGAACTACAGATTTCGAGACTGGCGCGCTACTGACTGAGCCACTCCTAGGAGCTGAATAGAGTTTCAATGTGTTATTCAATGCAGTGTGAAGTTGAAGATCCGGAACAGTACAGAGCAGGAGTGTACAAACTACGGTGACCGTTGACAAAGGAATTTTTGAAAGAGGACAAGGTGTGTACTTATAAAAATAATTTTTTTGCGTTGTTTGTAAATTTGTTATTGAATGCATTTTACTTTGGTGTACTCCATTCCATTCCAGTTTTTTATGCTGCCATCAACTAAAACGTTTGTCCAAGCCTGGTTCAGAAATGGGGAAAATCCTTCTTCCTTAAAAAAATTCTTTACGATTTATTTCTCATTTATTTTCATTTTAATAATCAATAAATGGCATGAATTAAAAAACAAAAATAATAAATGTGATTAAATCTCGTGTAAAAAAAAAAGGAAACAGACGAGTAAATGTTTTACTTTGTCGTCCGTCTGTACACTTTTTTTTCCTTACATGAAATTTATAGATAAAATTGCTTTCTGGTAAGATTTTTTTTAACTTAAAAATAAAATTGTTTTATGGTAGGATATTGATGAATTAGAGTATTACGATTCACATTTTTAAAATCGCCTACAAGCTTTAACTTGTCTGTTTACTGCAGAAACATTAAGAAATTGCCACAACTTTGAATTGATATGGCAACGGGACTATTTGCTAAAACGTTTGATAGTAAAATACCATTTCCAAGAAAAATTTATTGATTGCATTGATTTTATTTTTATTTACTTATTTCTATTTTATTTACATAATGAGAATATTTTTGTATTTTATAAATACACAATAAATTTCTTGCCTTTTACGTTTTTGAATTTAGTTCTTTCGATGAAATGGATGATCAAATCATCCATTTCATCGAATTTTCATCGTTAGACGCGGGAAATAGACTACTCGTTATCTTGCAACGTATCATTCTCTTTGAAAACGATCACACCATATACATCAGAAGAGATACGCATTCTAATTGTTCTTATATGTTTATAAGAAAGTACAATATACGTCAGCAACGGAATTTTTGTTTTCCAAGTGTTTAGAGACATCGAGGTTGGGTTGACTTCTAAACGAACTTTTGTGCACACAGTGGGTTAAAAGGCCAGGTCACAAGAACCCCAAGGACTTAGAGAAGACTAGAGAAAGGGGACCCACTGGACACTTATTAGGAAACAGGTGGAAGCGTCTCATCAAGGCTATCCAGCGTATTCTTTAACACCAAAAGGCTATGGATCTCTTGAATATAGTGGGGGTGGATGGCTCAGTCGGTATCACGCCAGACTCGTAATCGGTAGTTCCCAGGTTTGAGTGCCATCTGGGCCAGTATTCAGATTTATCTCCCCCAAAACATCCCATAGTCAGTAGGAGGCACCGATAGCTTTGGAAAGACCACCGTCCATCGGATGAGATGTTAAGCTGTGTCTCCGTGTGCGGGAGAACCATACCCTGTGGCCTTTGAAGAACACGCTGGATGGCCTTTAAGGGAGGCTATCATCTGTTTCCCAACTGTTCCAGTGGGTCCCCTTCCTACAACCTTCTTTGAACCTTCGGGGTTCTTGTAACTTGGCCATTTAGCCCAAATACAGCTCAGAGGTAAAACAATTCAACATCAATATAGAACCACGGTTTAATATTACATCCGACGGATGCCAACCTTTACAAACTCAACGATGCTTCCTTTCTTATTCAAGAAGAATGGAATTTAGCGGAGTTAAATCTGAGCACAGGCAGGATTGAGAGACTCGAACCTAGGAATTGAAGATTATGAGTCTGGCGCCGTACTGACTGAGCCAACCACCTCCCAAACGAACACATTACATTCGATAACAGATTTTCTGCCAAGGGTGATAACACACGTCTCACGAAACGGACTTGACAGTATTCATCCGACT
Organism: Ryuthela nishihirai; assembly: GCA_038380435.1. NCBI lineage: Eukaryota > Metazoa > Arthropoda > Arachnida > Araneae > Heptathelidae > Ryuthela > Ryuthela nishihirai. The sequence continues at coordinate 44,919,207 of JAWZYU010000003.1, read as the reverse complement.
TTAACATATGAGCAATTGTTAGAACCAAGAAAAGAAAGGGACCTATATAGGTGCTGAATTCATTTGATTATTGAAGGGATATGACGTAAGCAATGCGTACAATCTCTTCTCATTTTTGCCACACCTCGTAGGGTCAAGGGTTGGTTCAGTCGGTAACAATCGGTCGTTTTCTAATTTCCAGTTATTAAATCGCTAAACTCCCATCCTGACCTCGGTTAGAAAGGGGACACCGCTTGGTTTAGAAAGGCCGCCGTCCGTCAAATAAGACACGTTAAACCATGGGTTGTTTTACGTTTGAGCGGCATTTTTTCCACACAATGAGCTAAATGGCCAAGACACAAAGACCCCGAAGGCTCAGAGAAGATTAAGGGAAGGGACCCACTGGAGAGCTGTTAGGAGACAGATGAAAGCCTCCCGTTAAGGCCAACTAGTACGTTCTTTTAAGTGCTCAGGGTATGGCTCTCCGTACACTGAGCCACGGATTAACATCCCATCTGATAGATGGCGCCTTTCACAGCCATCAGTGTCCCCTACTGACCGAGGGCAGGGCTGGGAGTTTTGCAGAGATAAATCTCAACACTGGCCAGCTGGAATTATCGAATCTGTAAACTGCAGAGGTGGTTCAATCGAAGTCTAACGCGCTACCGATTAAAGCCAGGGCGTTATCTTCAAATCAGCACGTTAGAAAACACACTGGATGGCCTTGACGGGAGGCTTTCATCTGTCTCCCAACAGCTATGCAGTGGATCCTCTTCTGCCAACCTTCTCTGAGCCCTTGGGGTCCCTCCGACATAGACATTTAGTCCATTGTGTCAATAATCGACGTTTAGAGCTTAGTGGTGAAAACTAACCCAACCCAGAAAAATTTTGTCGACGCGAACGCGAGCTTTCTCAACACCTGATGCATAGTACGTTTGCAATAATGGGTTGTAATAATGATACATTTGCATTTTTTTTTCTTTGCAAGCGCTATAATTTTGGTATCTATTTGAGTAGAGTGATTTAGAGCGGGGATGGCCAATTCTTTTCCACAATGTGACGCATATTATGCTCGAAATGGGTTTTGTTGTTTTATCTTTGAGCGGCACTTTTTTGCACACCATGGGCTAAATGGCCAGGTCACATGGACCCCGAAGGCTCAGAGAAAGTTGGGGGAGGGGACCCACTGGAACAGCTGTTGGGATACAGATGGTAGCCTCCCGTCGAGGCCATCCAGCGTGTTCTTTAACGTGCACAGGGTATGGCTCTCCCGCACACGGGACCACGGCTTAAAGTCCCATCCTACGGACGGCGGCCTTTCCAAGCCCATCGGTGTCCCCTACTTACCGTGGGCAGGGCGGGGAATTTTGCGGAGATAAATCTCAACGCTGACCCAGCTGGGACTCGAACCTGGGAATACAGATTACGAGCCTGGCGCGCTACCGACTGAGCCATCCCCGTCCCCTATGCTCGAAATGTGTCGCGTGTCACTCCGGGGAGAAATCATGCGCTACCTGGGGAAAATAAAATTTGAAAGATCCAAAAATCGCGAGAAATTGGGTTGTTTTACCTTTGAGCGGCACTTTTTTTTTGCATACAATGAGCTAAATGACCAGGTCACAAGGAACCTCGAGGACTCAGAGACGGGTGTAGGGAGGGGACCTACTGGATACTGGTTGTTGGAAGACAGATAGGGGCCTCCGTCATGGCTATCCAGCATGTTCTTTAACGTCAGAATATCGCGCACTCGCGCACGACCACAACTTATCGTCCCATCCGACGGACGGCGGTCTTTCCAATCCCATCGGTGTTTCCTACTGACTGAGGGTATAGTGGGGAGTTTTGTAGAGATAAATCTCAATGCTGGCCCAGATGGGACTCAAACCAGAAAACTACAGATTGCGAGCTTGGTGTGCTGCCGACTGAGAGTACTCCTCGGGATATGTGCCACTGAAAAAATCTTCGGGTGTCACAAATGCCACGCGTATGTGTATTTCACAACAGTAATGTGCCATAAGAATTTACTCAGATCTTAAAACCTACATCATAAGTATTGTTTCACATTGTTTTATAAAATAAATATATTTTTTATAAGTCACAGTAATGATTATTTTTAGGAAACAAGATAATTTATTGTTAAATATTTCAGTATTCTTTAAATACCGAACGAATATTGTTGAAAATCGAGATTTAAGTAGATTTGATTTTGATCTTTAATTTATCTTGACTCATATTTTTACATTAAATGTATATATCAGTAGTTATAGATCTTCGAAGTTTAATTACCATTGACATAACCAGGAGATTCTTTGCTGTTTCGATAGGGCAGTGTAGCTTCAGTATTTATGTCTCGAGTCCTGTCATCCCAAGTATAATCTTATTTCGGCTCCATCGACAAAGGGGGTGGCTCAGTCGGTAGCGCGACAGGCTCGTAATCTGTAGTTCCCAGGTTCGAGTCCCAGCTGGATCAGCGTTGAGATTTATCTCCGCAAAATTCCCCGCCCTGCCCACGGTCAGTAGGGGACACCGATGGGCTTGGAAAGGCCGCCGTCCGTCGGATGGGATTAAGCCGTGGCCCCGTGTGTGGGAGAGCCATACCCTGTGCACATTAAAGAACACGCTGGATGGCCTTGACGGGAGGCTACCATCTGTCTTCCAACAGTTGTTCCAGTGGGTCCCCTCCCCCACGGGGCGGGGGTGGCTCAGTCGGTAGCGCGCCAGGCTCGTAATCTGTAGTTCCCAGGTTCGAGTCCCAGCTGGGTCAGCGTTGAGATTTATCTCCGCAAAATTCCCCGCCCTGCCCACGGTCAGTAGAGGATACCGATGGGCTTGGAAAGGCCGCCGTCCGTCGGATGGGACGTTAAGCCGTGGCCCCGTGTATGGGAGAGCCATACCCTGTGCACGTTAAAGAACACGCTGGATGGCCTTGACGGGAGGCTACCATCTGTCTCCCAACAGCTGTTCCAGTGGGTCCCCTCCCCCAACCTTCTCTGAACCTTCGGGGTCCATGTGACCTGGCCATTTAGCCCATGGTGTGAAAAAAGTGCCGCTCAGAGGTAAAACAACCCAACCCATCGACAAAGTTCTCCTGTCTCCTCTGGGTGTTTTATAAGAATGATGGGAAATTCTGCTCTTTAATTCGAAGAGCAACCTCAGTTATTGGTGCTATAAATTTATCTCTGATTTATTGTTGTCCTTTTTCCTTTTTTTTCAATGAATCCTAAGGTACACTGAGAGCAACAGAATGTTATACACCGTAATTTATGTTGATTTGTTACGTCACTTTTTTAGGCCCAGATATAAAAAAAAGCTAGGGGAGGTAAGTGTCTTCATTGAACCCTGAAACAGAACATAAGGCTGTAAATGTTTTTAAATGAGAAATCTTGTAGTTGAATATTGAAATATAGGTTTCCCTCAATTGTATTTCAGTGGTTTACAATATTTCCTCTCCTTCACGGTTATTACATTTCTCCATACGGTTACCTCTGAGTCGTACTTTTTTTCGCACAATGGGATAAATGGCCAGGTGATAAGGACCCCGGGGTCTCAGAGAAGGTTGTAAGAGGATACCTACTGGATAGCTGTTGGGAAACAATGGTTGCCTCCTGTCAAAGTCATCCAGCGTGTTCTTTAACGTGCACAGGGTATGCTCTCCCCGCACACGTCCATGGCTTAAAGTCCCATCTGATGGACGGTGGGCTTTCCAAGCCCATCGGTGTCCTCTATTGATTTAGGGTAGAAGAGGAATTTTTGCGAAGATAAAACTCAACGCTGGCCCAGGCGGGACTCGAAGCTGGGAACTGCAGATTACGAGCATGTCGCGCTACTGAGTGAGCCACTCTCCACCCCTTCGGAGGGGGGAAGAGGAGGGTTAGGTTGTTTTACCTCTGGGCAGCATTTTCTTTTTGCCCACAATAGATTATATTCTCAAGAACCCGAATGGCTCGAGAAAGTTTAGGGAAGAGGACCGACAAGACAGTTGTTACGAGACAGATGGAAGTCTCCCGTCAGGGTCATCCAGCATATTCTTGAACGTGTATAGCGTATAGCTCTCCTACACACGACGGTGGGGCAGGGGTGGCTCAGTCGGTAGCGCGCCAGGCTCGTAATCTGCAGTTCCCAGGTTCGAGTCCCAGCTGAGTCAGCGTTGAGACTTCTTCGCAAAACTCCCCGCCCTGCCTACGGTCAGTACCAGCCCACCGATGGGCTTGGAAAGGCCACCGTCCGTCGGATGGGACGTTAATCAGTGGCCCCGTGTGCAAGAGAGCCATACCCTGTGCACGTTAAAGAAAACGCTGGATGGCCTTGATGGGAGGCTACCATCTATCTCCCAACAGCTGTTTCACTGGGTCCCCTCCCCCAAACTTCTCTGAGTCTTCGGGTTCCTTGTGACCTGGCCATTTAGCCCATGGTGTGCAAAAAAGTGATGCTCAGAGGTAAAACAATCCAATCCAACATACGACGGCTTAACCTCCCATCCGACAGAAAGCGGTCTTTCCAAACCGTTCGATGTTCCTTTTCTCTGCGAGGGAAGGGTGACAGATAAAATTTATTAGATCTCGACGATCTCTAGATTAAATCTCGACGACTATTGTCCCTCGAACCTGGGAATTGCAGATTAAGAGCTCGGCACGTTACTGAATAGGCCAACCCCCTCCTAAGAGGATGGATGAGGAAATAGTCCACAGCTTCCCCTTTCCAGATCTGATCCTAGCACCTATCATTCGTGGAGAGAATTATTAACACTTAGAAGAAAAAAATCCTTTTAGAATCAAGAAACGTAATTAGAAGCTCTCCCAATGGGACTGTCACAAGGCCATTGGTCAGAGTCTCCCCTCTAGAAAGGCCCTGTTAAAATAGAGCCAATAGTAATATCATTACTATTCGTCTAAATATCGGCACTAGTCGCCAGAAACAAATCTGAAGGAAATAAGAATTCATAAAGGCAACTAAAAAAGGGGATATTTTTTTCCTCTTTGGAAACATTTTTATAACAATGCTAAATTCAGCTATTCTTCTGTCTGTGTTCTAAAAAAAAGCTTCCGAATTTCTGATATAAATGGAGAGTTCCAAGACAATTACATTCGCCATAAATCCGGCGGCGAATGAGTTTTGCAGCAGCACGAACTGCTTCCTTCCACTGTGAAAGAGGCAGGAAAGGAGAGGTAGATGCCAACGCCTGACTGTACATTACTTGGCCTCTCGGCAAAGGGCTTGTGATTGCAGCCTCACTTTTCCTGTTTGCTTGCGGTCGATGTCCGGCTTCAACGCCAACAATACTCCGTGAGATGTGCTGGAGAGCAGGCCGGCCAGCTGTAAATATTCCACGGGATGAGGGTGTGCGATCGCAGCATTGTCTCTGGTGGCTTGCTTCTTCGTATCATCTGTTTTATCACTTTCCGTTGGACTTTATCAAGCGTTGGAAGATCAAAGTTTAACGTTATCGGATTTTTCCTTCTCTACCGGAGAGTTTTTATTTCTCGGAATACCATTGTTTGTGTTTTTAAGCAAGGATTCGGGAGAGAGAAAAAACGCTCAGGCTTTTTTAATGCTGTCGTGATAATGGTGAATATGGGTGGTTCGATGGACTAAGAATAATAATAAAAAGATAATATTAAAGGGCAAATTGGCGGTGAAGCTTACTGGATGCAAAAGTTGGGCTAAAACACGAACGATACGAGTTCGGCTCACAGGCAATATATACTTTCTTGTTTGACTACTTTATCTTGTAAGTTGTAGGAAAAATGAAAGCGTTTAGGAAAATACAACTGGTTTGGTTTTTATTTTTCTTGAGATATGTCTTCATTTCATAAGGATTTGATTGTCTCTTCTGAGTGGTACTTTTTAGAACACAATTTTCTAAATTAGAGGTTCTCAACGTGGGGTATGCGGTAAAAATATTTTTGGGGTACACTGTCAGAGCTCAAAAGTTGCTAGATCTAGCAACAAAGTCAGTGTTTTATTTTATTCCCATTGTTATACTATAACTATAGTTTTATCTATCTATACAAGGGGTACGCCAGTTACATACACATTTCCAGGGGGTACGTGGAGCATAAACGCTTGAGAACCACTGTTCTAAATGATTATATCACAAGGACCATAAAAACTTGGAACTGTCTAGGGATCCACGAGGACCTCAAAGATTCCGTTCTGGGTACAATTTCACAATTTTGGATAATTTTACCTCTGAGCAGCAATTTTTTTCCAATCTATGGGCAAAATGGTCATGTCACTGAGACCGTAAGGACTCAAGAGAAGTTGATGAAGGGAACCCACTGGCAGCTGTTAGGAGACAATTGGGAGCCCTCCGTAAAGGCCATCCAACATTGTTGTTTAACGTGCCAGGGTATGGTTCTCTCACATAAGGAGCCACTGATTTATGTCCCATCCGACGGAAGCGGACTTTTCAAGCCCGATTGATGTTGGGTTGTTTTACCTCTGAGCGGCACTTTTTTGCACACCATGGGCTAAATGGCCAGGTCACAATGACCCCGAAGGCTAAGAGAAGGTTGGGGGAGGGAACCCACGGAACAGCTGTTGGGAGACAGATGGTAGCCTCCCATCAAAGCCATCCAGCGTGTTCTTTAACGTGCGCAGGGTATGGCTCTCCCGCACAGGGAGCCACGGCTTAACGTCCCATCCGACGGACGGCGGCCGTTCCAAGCCCATCGGTATTCCCTACTGACCGTGGGCAGGGCGGGGAGTTTTACGGAGCCCAATTGGGGTCTGCTATTGACTGAGGGCAGAGTGCGAGTTTAGAGGAGATAAATATCAACGCTGGCCCAGCTGGTCCATCATAGGTTTAATAATATAATGTGTGATAGTCACATACTTCAGAAACTAATGAACAAAAACTCACTGGAACTGAAATAATTACGCTTAGAACTCGAAATTGCTTTCTCAAATGATTAAAGAAGGAGCAATAGTTGAATGATTAACTCCTATTGAATTAATTTTGAAAGCTACTAATTCAGGCGCGGATCTAGAAGAAAAAAAAGAGGACGTGGTGGTGGAGGGGGGGGGGGGGCAAGCGACGCGACATAGCCAGAAAAAGATAATTCCACTAAAGTGTAATATAATTACTATAATTTTAGAAGTTTAAAAATTATTCACCTTAATTTTAGAAGTTTAAAAAATTTTTGAAAAATGTGTGCAATGGTGCACAATTTTTATACATTTTGGCCTACTCTAACAACCATTCTGAAAAGAGGGCTGGAGGCTTGCACCTTTGCCTCCTCCCATACTAGATCCGTCCGTGGTCTCGTTTAAATTCTAATATGCAGAAGGACAATTACCTCTGTATCGTATCTAGGCTGATGCCCTTCAGCAGATTAAATAAATTTTGATATTTGCATTAGATTTTGAATAAATTATCAAAAGCGAAATCGTCCTATGAAATTGATTTCCCAGATTCTGGAGTTTAGATTAGAGAGGAGTTCTGATGGGATCGGGATGAAATATAGTTTAATTTCAATATTTTGCTTATAACTGGAAAACAAATTACTAAAATAATTAAACTAAAAAAAGTGTTTGATTATGATTTCTGTCATAATCAAAACACTTTTTTTCATCATTTAAGTAATCAAAAAAGATGGAGTAATTAAAATTAATAAACATCTTTCAACCTTTGATCAATGTTTCAGACATCTTTCTCTCTTTCCTTAATAAAAGGCTCTTAGCGTATATGATAATGTTACTCATCAATTTTCCGTTTCTAAGAATTATTTCTAATATTTTTTCTTTCCAAATAATATTAAAGTATCAATTTTGTCTTCAAATATCATTATTTTAAATTTTATAATAGACTCTAACAGTGGTTTCCATACTTTTTCATCGGCGAGGGTTAGCCAGGTCGGTAGCGCCCCAGGCTCGTAATCTCCAGTTCTGTTCAGTTGAAAACTCTGGTGTAAAATTTAAAATAATGGCTAATTAAATAAATATATTATATATATTATATATAAATATATTATATATAGAATATAATATATATTCTATTTCAAGACAGCTGTCTTGAAATCTTGTATGAATCTTGTATGAATAATTTGAATAGCTTTATTGTCATTTTGAAGAAAAAATACTGGAAATAAATCGAAGAAAAGAAAATGTTTGAGTAGCATTATCATAAACGATGAGAGTCAGATTCGGGCCCACCTAGGCCAACGTCCAGATTTTATCTCCGCCTAAACCCCCACCCTACCTCCGTCAGTAGGATACACAGATGGGCTAGGAAAGGCCGCCGTCCGTTGGATGGGACATTAAGCCGTGGCGCCATGTACGGGAGAACCATATCCTGTGTACGTTAAAGAACACGCTGGATGGCCTAGACAGGAGGCTACCATCTGTTTCTAACAGCTGTCCAGTGGGTCCCCTCCCCCAACTGGGTCAGAACGTTGAGACTTATCTCTCCAAACTCGCCGCCCTGCCCACGGTCGGTAGGGGATACCGATGGACTTGGAAAGGCCGCCGTCCGTCGGATGGGACGTTAAGCCGTAGCCCTTGTGCGGGAGAGCTATACCCTGTGCACGTTAAATAACACCTTCGATGGCCTTGACGGGAGGCTACCATTTGTCTCCCAACAGTTGTTACAGTGGGTTCCCTCCCCCAACCTTCTCTGTGCCTTCGAGGTTCTTGTGACCTGGCCATTTAGCCCATGGTGTGCAAAAATTGTCGCTCAAAGGTAAAACAACCAGCCAACCAACCCTTTCCCCAACTCTCTCTGACCCTTCGGGGTCTTTGTGACTTGGACTTTTTCCATTATGTGGAAAAAAGCACCGTTCAGAGATAAACCAATTCATTCATTTCTTCAGAAAAATTTTAGAAAGAAAATTCTCACCACAAGATGATGTACATCTGTATTTTAAATCTATTTTTTAACAACGAAATATTTCGAAAAAAAAAATATCTAAGAAAAACTTCTTTCTTTCTCATGCCCCATTGTAAGGAAGGTCAAAAGCTATTCCGCATTGTTTCTCGCCTCGTCACTTCATTGGAGCACAATAAATCGATTGTGACGTAAGGAACCATGGGAGAAACGTGAGTATGGGAGAATTCGACACATTTCTTCTGTCGCATTTCGATATCCCCCTAGGTCGTGCGCCTCATTAGAGTATTGGCGGTAGTTCTTGTTTTTCCGATGAATCCGCAGTCAGGTTTTTGGCTTGTTTGTCGTTGTGAAGGTATTTCCTCTTCTGTTTATGTAACATGCACACTCGCAAGAGATATGCAATACTCACAAGAGATGTGCAATATTCTCGATGTGACATTTAGTAGTTTACTGAGTCCGGCTAAGAAAAAAAAAGATTTATTGCATATCGAAAAATATCTAAACACATAAATGCATGTTGTTAAATCGTTTCTCTTTTAACTCTTTATTTTACAAGCCTTTTAACTCTTCATTTTATGTTCCAGTGGCTCCCACCGAAGAAGTTTTAGAAATTAGATAGATGGGGCATTCTTGAGTTTTTCTGTAGAAACAGATTAAATAAAATATTGATTGTTTCTGAGATTAACATATTTATGCATGTTTTGGTTCGATAGAAAAAAATCTCAGAAATTCATGGATGCAGTACAAAATACTCATAAATTTCTATACACAACAAATATTATTTCTACTTCTTCTATAATAAAAAATAAATTAATGCCCCTCAAGAAGACTCGTGCCATAGAGATCTGACAGGAGACTGTCAGTTTATATGCCATAGTTGGTCTGTGGGGATGGCAGAACCTCAGCAGAAAAACAACACACACATCCAAGCCTTACCTAGGGCTCGAACCCAGGTCCCTTAGATCAGTAGCCAAGCTCGCTAACCACTCGGAGAGGAAAAACCTTTTGAATTCCATGAAGTTAGAAAGAGTAAAGAGTGAGATGAGATCTAAAAGGTTGGGCTGTTTTACTGTTGAGCGGCAATTTATTGCACAGAATGGATTCTAATTAATTGTGACCTGGCTAAATGACCAGGTCACAGTACCTGGTCCTTTAACCTCTGAGACCTCGGGAGTACCCTCCCGAGGTCTCAGAGAAGGGAGGGAGGAGACAATCTATTGGCTAGCTGTTAAGAAACAGATGATTGCTTCCCGTCAAGGATATCCAGCGTGTCACAGAGTATGTCTCTCCCGCACAAAGTGCCACGGCTTTACGTCCCATCCCATGTACTGTGGCCTTTTTCTAGCCCAGAGGTCAATAAATGAAGGACTGTGGCCTTATCTAGCCAGAGGACATATCCCATTGACTGAGAATAGGGTGGGGGTTTAGCGGAGATAAAATTCGACAGTATCCCAGATGGGCCAGCGTCGAAAAGGGTCGTCTGAAGAGGGCAAGGGAGCATCCCCCCGTCCTCTTTTCAGAATGGCAGTTGATTGTTTTATACCTCTAAGCGGCATTTTTGTGCACACAATGAGCTATATGGCAGGCCACAAGTATTCCGAGGGCCCAGAGAAAGTTGGGGGAGCAACCCTGAAACCACGGACAAATGTTGGGAGAGAGATGGACAGATAGGTATTAAGGGTAAGAATAAGGGAGGCCAAAAATTGTGAAACTTGTGAACATTTCACTCATTTTTCAAAAAAATGTTTTAAAAACTTCCAAAACGGAGGTGAAAATGTTACACTGTAGTGAAAATCTAGTCTCTTGTCCCACTTCCTTTTGTCTTTTTCTGGCTCTATTGCGTTGCCTGTCTCTCCTACCCTCTCTTTTTTTGATCCTGGCCTAAGGTCGTCATTTAACTATCCTCCCTTATTCTTACCTCCCTTGTTCTCCCCTACCTTCTCTTTTTTTAAACCTGGCCTAAGATCGTCATTTAACTATCCTCCCTTATTCTTACCTCCCTTGTTCTCCCCTACCTTCTCTTTTTTTGAACCTGGCCTAAGATCGTCATTTAACTATCCTCCCTTATTCTTACCTCCCTTGTTCTCCCCTACCCTCTCTTTTTTTATCCTGGCCTAAGATCGTCATTTAACTATCCTCCCTTATTCTTACCTCCCTTGTTCTCCCCTACCTTCTCTTTTTTTGATCCTGGCCTAAGATCGTCATTTAACTATCCTCCCTTATTCTTACCTCCCTTGTTCTCCCCTACCTTCTCTTTTTTTGAACCTGGCCTAAGATCGTCATTTAACTATCCTCCCTTATTCTTACCTTCCTTGTTCTCCCCTACCTTCTCATTTTTTATCCTGGCCTAAGATCGTCATTTAACTATCCTCCCTTATTCTTACCTCCCTTGTTCTCCCCTACCTTCTCTTTTTTTGATCCTGGCCTAAGATCGTCATTTAACTATCCTCCCTTATTCTTACCTCCCTTGTTCTCCCCTACCTTCTCTTTTTTTAAACCTGGCCTAAGATCGTCATTTAACTATCCTCCCTTATTCTTACCTCCCTTGTTCTCCCCTACCTTCTCTTTTTTTGAACCTGGCCTAAGATCGTCATTTAACTATTCTCCCTTATTCTTACCTCCCTTGTTCTCCCCCTACTTTCTCTTTTTTTAAACCTGGTCTAAGATCGACATTTAACTATCCTCCCTTATTCTTACCTCCCTTGTTCTCCCCCTACTTTCTCTTTTTTTAAACCTGGCCTAAGATCGTCATTTAACTATCCTCCCTTATTCTTACCTCCCTTGTTCTCCCCTACCTTCTCTTTTTTGAACCTGGCCTAAGATCGTCATTTAACTATATCTGTTTCTTTAATCTTTTGGAGAAACAGTTTTCCATTCTAAACGTAATTATTTCAATTCTACTGGGTTTTCATGCAACAGTTTCTGAAGTGTGGGACCATCGCTCATTATATTATTATACCTATGACTCTGAAAGCTGTGACTCGGGGAGAAGTATTTATTCTACTTCTTCGAATAGTTGTTAAAATGTGTCGCAACTTTTATAAATGCTTCTGAAACAGATCGCAAATTTCGAAATGGATTCTAAAGTAAACCGAAATCCTTGGAATGATTTTTAAAAAAGGATCGAAACCTTTGAAGTGTGTTTAAAATAGTCGCAGTCATTGGAATGATTACTAAAATAAGTCGTAGTCATGTGAATGTTTGCTGAAATAGGTCTAAATGATTGAAACGTCTGTTGCTGCAATTCGTTGTAGTATGCAATCGTAGGAATGGTGGTTAAAAATCATCGCGACCCTTTGAATGGTTTTTAAACAAGTCGCAACCCTGAAAATATTGTTAAAATCTTTCGCAGTCATCAAAATATTTGCTAAAATAAGTGGGTTGGGTTGTTTTACCTCTCAGCGGCACTTTTTTGCACACCATGGGCTAAATGGCCAGGTCACATGGACCCCGAAGGCTCAGAGAAGGTTGGGGGAGGGGACCCACTGGAACAGCTGTTGGGAGACAGATGGTAGCCTCCCGTCAAGGCCATCCAGTGTGTTCTTTAACGTGCACAGGGTATGGCTCTCCCACACACGGGGCCACGGCTTAACGTCCCATCCGACGGACTGCGGCCTTTCGAAGCCCATCGGTGTCCCCTACTGACCGTGGGCAGAGCGGGGAATTTTGCGGAGATAAATCTCAACGCTGACCAAGCTGGGACTCGAACCTGGGAACTATAGATTACGAGTCTGGCGCGCTACCGACTGAGCCACCCCCGCCCCAAAATAAGTGGAAACTTTAGACTTATTAAAATAGGTGACAATTCTTGAAATGGTTTTTACAATGGGTCTCATCCTTTGGAATGATTTTTGAAATCGTTGCTACCCTTTAAATGCTTGCGAAATTGATCACATTAAAATGGGTCGCAACTATTTTCAATGGTTGTTAAAAAGTCCCTCAACTCGTGGAATCGTTGTTAAAATTGGTCGCAATCTGCTGAATGATTATATTTATATTAATATAGGTTCTCATCCTTGGAATGATTATTGAAAGAAAAATGTCCTAAAGGTAATGGGGAATTTCGAGAACCAAAATACAGGAAAATAATATACATATTCCAGAGAGCAATATTTTAACTGAAAGCATACGTGAAATAATTTTCAACATACTTCATGTATTTCCACTTGTGCACAGCTCATGACCCGGCATATGTCCAATCGGTATTCAACTTTTTGCCGTACACAATGCAGCATATGCCAATGCGTCATAAACCCCAAATAACGAACAAAACAACCACTGCAGCATATCTCTTGTTATTTGCTTGGTTGCTTCTATTGCTTTGGCTTTCACATAATTCAGTTCTAGAATTTTGTCGATGCAAACATAATTATTTGCAAAATAAATGAGTATCAGATCAGAGCTTCCTGGTGACCATAGAATTGTAGCACTCCTGCCAATCCATCTGTCAGGGTTGGGTTGTTGTTTTACCTCTGAGCGGCACTTTTTTGCACACCATGGGCTAAATGGCCAGGTCACATGGATCCCGAAGGCTCAGAGGTGGTTGGGGGAGGAGACCCCCAACCTTCTCTGAGCTGTTGGGAGACAGATGGTAGCCTCCCGTCAAGGCCATCCAGCGTGTTCTTTAACGTGCACAGGGTATGGCTCTCCCATGCACGGGGCCACGGCTTAACGTCCCATCCGACGGACGGCCGCCTTTCCAAGCCCATCGGTGTCCCCTATTGACCGTGGGCAGGGCGGGGAATTTTGCGGAGACGAATCTCAACGCTGACCCAGCTGGGACTCGAACCTGGGAACTACAGATTATGAGCCTGGCGCGCTACCCACTGAGCCACCCTCGCCCCCCATCTGTCAGGAATGTTGCACTAACAATTTCCCTAACATCTCTTGAGAAATGTGGCAGTGCGCCGTCCTCTGATGGTGACTGTTGGAGAATATCCAATTACAACCAGTGATGGAAGTGTGATTTTTGAATTATGGGTAAGGCAACATACTTCGATTATACGACCCACCCGCAAAATAAATTACGATTTACCTGAAAACATCCTTGGACAAAGCTCAAGCTAGCAAACGGTGAAATGTGAGACTTGCTTACTACTTAGATGGAAAAAATAAAGCAGAACAAACTGCAAAATATTCTTGCCTTGAAGTTGACTGTTGTCTGTAAATGGAATTATTGCAGAATTTACTGAGAACTGGAAAGAGAAGTATTGGGAAAACTCCCCCGTTGGAAAACTGGTTTAAAGAAGCAAAAATGAGAATACAGATAAATTAGTTTATTCAAATGATTTTAAGTTACATACATGGATTTAAAAGTTTATTGGATATGGAGTTTTATGGAGTTAAAATTTGTAGAGATATTTTCAGGACAATATAAAATATCCTGGAAATATTTAAACTCAGAATCATCATATCGAACTTTTTTTTCATGTAGTTTCTGCAGCACTGTGCCTTACCTGAAGAAGCCAAGTCTTAACTAGAACGACGTATATTCGAATAATCAGGTACATCAGGTACAGTTCAAAATCTCCAGATACAGCCATGTTCAAATCGTCAGGTAGAGATCAAAATCGCCAGGTACAGCGACGTTGCAATCCACAGGTACAGTCGCTCAAAAAAGTATCCGAACACTATGGTTGATTACAGAATTCAGAAAAAATATCTGGCAACGATTTTTTTTAGAAATTAGTGATCTGGCAACCTTCGTGTCACGTGACACGAAGGTTGCCAGATCACTAATTTCTAAAAATAATCGTTGCCAGATATTTTTCTGAATTCTGTAATCAACCATAGTGTTCGGATACTTTTTTTGAGCGACTGTAGGTGGTCATATTATTTTGATACTGGATCGTGTGGGCTCACTCACGGAAATATTGAGAGTGTGCAGTTACCGTTCACAGCAAACTGGAGCGTGTGCAGTAACTGCACACGCTCCAGTTTGCTATGAACGGTAACTGGAGCGTGCACAGTTGCTTACACGCTCCAGATAATTTTCCTGAATTCTGTAATCACGTGACACGAAGGTTGCCAGATCACTAATTTCTAAAAATAATCGTTGCCAGATATTTTTTCTGAATTCTGTAATCAACCATAGTGTTCGGATATTGTAGGACAAAGTAGGAGGTCTGAGAGGATGGCAGGACCTCAGCAGAAAAACGACACAAACTGCCATGCCTTAACCCGGACTCGAACCCAGGTTCCTTAGATCAGTAGTCAAGCGTGCTAACCACCCGGCCATGGGACGGCCAATGTTGCAAAGAAACACAAAATCTGTTTATGAAAAATTATTTAATTTTCAAAAAGAAAAACAAATAACAGCTAACAACAACAACAACAAAAAAGAGATATCCTGCTCTTATTAAGACATTTCTTCTGATAAAAAATCGTTAGGTCCTCTACCTTGCTTTTTTTACCCATCTGCCTATCCGAGTCATCATTTTAACCCGCATCATTTGCTTGACTGGAAAGCGTGGACTTCAAAAAACAGCATTAATAATAATAGTTCTTTTATTTCCCCACATAAAACAATTTTCAGTATTAAAAGTTCAAAGAAAACATCTTTCACAACCCCCCCCTCCCCCCTCTCCCGCGAGAAAAGAAAAGAGGACTCTAAGACGAAGAAGATTTACGGCACATCTCCTTTCACTCTACGGCATATGGCAGGCAAAGGCACCGCAGAGATTGTCGCTGAAGTTTCAGGGACAAGACAAGCAATCAAGAAAATTCACTACCAGCTGCACATCACCTGCAGGGGAGGTGAGGCTATGTGTGTGCGGCGGCGGTCCCTTCCACGCCCTCCTTCCCTCCCGCCATCATCGCCACCACCACTTCTGCTTACGGATGTGAGCAGGTGGCCGAGGCGCTGATCCGCGGAGAAGCTGGGGATCTCTCAGCGTCCCGTTATCTCATCGCATTCGGAGCACCAGGTGAGACAACACTCGTGTGACGGGCACATCTTCAGCCTCCGCCTTAGCGCTCTGAGACAACAAGATGAACGACAAGTGCATTACCAAATGCTGAAATGTTTTCTTCGTCTTCTTCTATTGATTGCCGTTGTCTCGTGAGCTAAAGCCCCGGTTAGGGAAAAGTGCGCTCCGAAAGAGGTGATGGCCAAGAATCGAGTGTTCATAGTACCTCCTAGTCTTTGCCTCTTTTTTCTCTTTCTCTCTTCTTCGTCGCTCTTTCTATCACATCCTCTTTCTCTCCTTTGTTCCCTACACTTCCACTGTTTCCCTCCGTCTTCCTTTCTTCCTTCTCTCGTTCTCTTCCACATCAGTAGATCGGAGGTTGATCAAATTGACTACTTAACTGACGACTGTATCGGACAGCTACTAAACATCATCTCCCCCATCTCAATCACACCAACTTTCCTTTCCCTTTTAGGGAGCAGGAAAAACTGCGACTGTGAAATGTGTTGCTCTTCAGACCTCCGGGACCTCCGCGACTTAAGCATCAGTAGTGCTGATTGGGTATTCAGTAGATGACGGGAACACTAAAATCAATATTTTCTACTCTGATTGTTCAATATTTTAACTAATAAGTAGCATGCTAAAAATTATTAGAGTTTAAATCCCAAAACGAAGAGAGGATCATCAAATGAGATTTTAACATCATTAAGTAGTGGGACTGGGCTTGTTTCAGTTGGTAGAAAACCCGGCTTATACTTAGGGTATGACTTTTTTGAGTTTTACCTGATTTCATCCCATTTTTTATTCCCCGAACAACACATAAATATTAGAGCTAAATAAACCCTAAAAAACATGAAAAAGGAATTAATTTCATAATAGTCATTTACTTTTTTTATTACAAAAAAAAAATAAAAAATTAAATTAGTATATTGTAATAAATATTTCTTTTTTTTATGTGTATAGGAGGGAATGCAGTTTCAGCATAGACATTCAAGCCATGTGAGTTCTGAGAAAGTCTCAAACAGAATTTTAAAATTTTTATTTGGGTATCATACACGAATACTACATCACATATAATACAGGCAATTATCGATATAACGATTTGGATTTTTTTCTTTTATTTCAACCAGAAATCAAAAGAAAAAAAAAATCATAATTGCCGTCCGAAGGGAGTTTTTTTTACCCGAAAAAGTCATCACCTACTTATAATCCTTAGTCTTGGTTCGTGAACCAAATGCACCTGCTGTGAAATTTAGTTCCACTAAACCCCACCCCTCCTTCGGTGAGTTGTTTGTTTCGTTTAACCTCTGAAAGGCACTTTTTTGCACACAATGGGCTAAATGTTCAGGTCACAAAGACCCCGAGTGTTCAGAAAAGTATGGGGGAGGCGACCCAATTAACAGCTGTTAGGAGACATATGGCAGCCTCCAATCAAGGCCATCCAACGTATTCTTTAACGTGCACAATGTATAGGCCATAATAGCTCTCCTTTACACGGCCCCACGGCTTTAGGTCCTATCTGATGGACGGCGATCTTTCCAAGCCCATCAGTCTCCCCTACTGATCGAGGAGAGGGCGCGGAGTTTTGCGGAGATGAAACTCAACGACCTTCGGTGAGAATGGGACTTGCCGCCGTCTGTGGAATGGGATGCTAAATCGTGGTTCCGTGTGAAGGAAGCACATACAGAAGCACATTAAAGCCAGCTTCACATTAAATACACGCTGCGTGGTCTTCAGAGGAGTCTTTCATCTCTTTGTCTTCTATCAGCTGCGCAGTGAAGGGGAAGGGATTGCTCAGTCGGTAACACGCCAAGCTCATAATCTGTGCTATCAACCTTCTCTCAGATTTTGGGGTCCTTGTGACTTTTTACGCAAAGACGTTCCTCTCAGAGGTCAAAAACTACACAACTTTAAGCAGTTTGCAGTTTTTTTTCTGTAATGGATTTACCACTTATGATAAAATTTTCAATTTCTATTACAAGAAATAGTTTTCGCATGATCTTAATTTAATAATTAAATTCTTCAATTATTCTAATGCGAAGCTAAAAACTGCAAAAATTGTTCTGCATGGAAATAAGGAAAAAAATAATGAATCTTAAGAAATGTAAATATTTCATGAAGAAGTTATTGGCGATGTTGAAGCGAACAATAACTACTAATTGAATAATGGAAGAAGTCTACCGTTGATCATGAAGATGATAACTTGATTTTCAAGTGTTACTGGGGCGGGGGTGGCTCAGTCGGTAGCGCGCCAGACTCGTAATCTGTAGTTCCCAGGTTCGAGACCCATCTGGGACAGCGTTGAGATTTATCTCCGTAAAATTCCCCGCCCTGCCCACGGTCAGTAGGGGACACCGATGGGTTTGGAAAGGCCGCCGTCCGATGGATGGGACGTTAAGCCGTGGCCCCGTGTGCGGGAGAGACATACCCTGTGCACGTTAAAGAACACGCTGGATGGCCTTGACGGGAGGCTACCATCTGTCTCCCAACAGCTGTTCCAGTGGGTCCCCTCCCCCAACCTTCTCTGAGCCTTCGGGGTCCATGTGACCTGGCCATTTAGCCCATGGTGTGCAAAAAAGTGCCGCTCAGAGGTAAAACAACCCAACTCAAGTGTTACTGTTGTTGCATCAGGGGTGACTCGTCTATTAGGCCACCTGGGACACTTCCCCCACAAAAATAATCACAAAAAGTAATAAACGAATTTGAAATTTAATATTAATTTTTTTTATCTTATAAAAATATAATAGCATTTTTATATTCTTTTTGTAATTATTGTTTACCGTGTTATGTGATTTATTATATTATCATAAGCCCTTTAGAAGGACAAAAATATGGTGTGTTTTTTTCTCAGCCATATATATCACAACGTTTACTTTGTGAATTGGGGCGGGGGTGGCTCAGTCGGTAACGCGCCAGGCTCGTAATCTGCAGTTCCCACGTTCGAGTCTCAGCTGGGTAAACGTTGAGACTTATCTCCGCAAAACTCCCCGACCTGCCCACGATCAGTAGGGGACACCGATGGGCTTGGAAAGTCCGCCGTCCATCGGATGGGACGTTAAGACATGGCCCCATGTGCGGGAGAGCCATACCCTGTGCACGTTAAAGAACATGCTGAATGGCCTTAACGGGAGGCTACCATCACTCTCTCAACAGCTGTTCCAGTGGGTCCCCTCCCCCAACCTTCTCTGAGCCTTCGGGGTCCTTGTGACCTGACCATTTTGGCCATGGTGTACACAAAAAAAAAAGCCGCTCGGAGGTAAAACAACTTTTGTGGAATTCAGTGCTATATCATCTGCTTTAGTTTACACGATGCGAATTTATCCGTTGCGGTCGCTGCCCGAAACTTAAAATTATTTATTGTGGCGATTACACAAATGCGCATGCGCTGAAATACAATAGCAATAACTGCAAGAGGTAGGTCACCGATTCATTATCATCGTCATTGGTTTATTAATATAATAATATTATATATATAGCATATATTTCTAATATTCTTATTATTCCCAAGAGTATCTAAATTCATTTAAGTTAACACACAAATTATTTAAATACATAATTTTGGCAAAATGACACTCAAATTTACATAACGAAAAAAATATATACACAAATAGTAAGGAATTTATAAAAATGAATTACAGTTTTTTTTTTTTACTTTAACACGGAAAACAGGCTGTCAGCAATTGTAACGCTCATTAGATAATTAGCAGCGAGTGATCTGAAATGCAAAAAATTAATTTTATTTCGAAATATAATCGGTAAAGAATTAAAAAATTTAGAGGCCAGAATATTATAATGTTTGTGCATAATTTCTATTTTTGCAAGTGGCAAAAAACTTTTTTCCGTCATCTTGTAATGAATAATTTGTATAATGTAGCACTCCATTGTTGCTTTTAAGGAAGAAATTTAATGTTCCATAAACAAATAAGTGTCTTAATAGAAATACACCTAAAATTGCATAATTACAAAAGATGGTAACAGTTTTATATTTGGTAATATTTGAAATATTAATTTATTTTGTATTGAAATTAGACTTCTTAATGATGAAATGTATGTTCCTCCCAAAAGGTATAGCAGATTGAACCCAAGATTTGTATATCATTATTAACATTTTATTACTGACGATTGTTTTAAATAATACAATTTATATAGCATTTGTTAGTTTTCCAATGTGCATTTTCCAACTTAGGGAGCTATCAATATAAACGCCTAGGTATAGTCGACTTCGAACTTGTCCAATTTCTTCGCAGCAACAAACTGAGTAATTGTTGCATGAAAAGATATAATTTTAATTTAATCAAATTTTGATTATACGATTTATTTTTTAGGTTAAGTAAAATATTTTTTTTATGGTTAAGCAAAATATACTTAACCTTTTTCGTATTTAAATGTAATCCATTTATATATTAATATTGAAAACAAAGTTTGGCCCTAGGACTGAGCCTTTGGTACACCATATGAAATAGTTTGGGTTGCTAACTGTATTAAAAAGACGGACACATTGCGTTTTGTGCTGTAAGTAATTTTTAAACCATTTTAACACAACACCAAGAACGCTAATATTTTCTACTTTTCTATTTAAATTTTCGTGATCAATGGTGTCAAAAGCTTTCTTGATTATTGTACATGGAAGCTAAATTGATTATTGTCCATGGAACTAAACATCTTTGACGTAAAATTCAGTAAAATTCAGCAATACAGTTTTTGTACCTCTACCCCTCCTGAACCGAAATAGGTTTCAGAGAGAAAATTAAAACTATCAAAAACATTTATCAGTCAATATTATTAATTAGTTTTTCTAATATTGTTGAAAAAATAGGAGAAGAAATCTGGTCGATAATTCTTAAAATCATTTTTGTTTCCCTTTTTATAAACTGGAATTACAATAGATTTCTTTATTAATTCTTGAAAAGTGCCAGTTTCGAAGGATAAATTGAAAATGTGAAAGTATGGTTGAATCAAGTTAAAAGAATATTTTTAACAGAAATAAAAGAAATATTGTCATACGCAGCTGATCTTTTATTTATAAAACCTTTCATAATGTCAATTAATTCCTTTCTAAAAGTTCGAGTTAAAAACATAGATTTGGCATTTTTGTTCATACAGCTATTTTCATTTCTTGCAACCCCATTCGTTGACAGATTTGCTGCTATGCAATGTTTATGTATATATGTATATACATAAACATATATATATATGTGTATATATGTAATATGCTATGTTTACAAAGTGTTCATTAAATGCGTTTGCCAATAATTTAGTATTTTTAATTGAATTAGAACTACTTTTTAATTCTGGATATCTATTTTGTACTTTCTTCTGATTTATTATTTCGCCTATCAATTTCCGCTGCTTTGATATATTACCATCACATTTCTGAAACTGAATTTTAAGAAAACCGTTTCTTGCATCACGAATTTTATATTATTTGATTTTAAAAATTTTTAAAGTTAATTTCGTAAGTTTCATGCAAAGGGCAATTTTTGTGTTTCTTAAATAATTAATCTCTTTATTTTTTTACTATGGCATATAAACTGACAGGCTCCTGTCAGACCTCTGTGGCAAGCAGCTGCTTGAGGGGGTATTATTTTTTTTATTTTATTTCAATAAGTTCAGAATTTTCGAATTGAACCGTGGCTTTGTTGATTGTGATTTATTATAACCTTTTCTTTCCCCTATTGTTTTTTTAATTACGAGATTAAATGTAGTTAAACATTTACTATAAGCTTCATCTACGTCATTAAATATTAATTCTTCGTCCCAAGTACATAAAACGTAAAAGCCTGTTCAATAAATTATAGTTTATGCAGTGATAAAGAATAGGCTCTGGATAATTATCATACTGTGCATTCATATTGTAGTTAAAAATTAACTATTAAGGCAATGGGATAATGAACAGTCACTGCTAATTTGACCTTGAATGAACTTTCGATTTTTTTTCTTTTAATGAAAATGTGATCTAAACAAGTAGAAGATATCATAGTTTCATTGGTCGGTGAATTTGTGAAACTTTTATAGCCATTTGATTAAAGCAAATTTAGATACTCATTTTGCGTAGTGATCATTTCCTAGCATATCTATCTATAAATCACAATTACAACTTCGCCTTTATTTCAATTGATAAGAGTAATTCTTGAAATTCTACTAGGAAGGTGGTAAGTGGGATACAAAGATCTATAGACACATACGAAATATTGCTGATATTTTTTAGATAAATAACAACATATTCAGCTGAACTTATATCATTAAAAGCAATTTGCTTGACTATTAAGAAACTTTTAACGTAGCAAAGTATCCCATCAGATTTATTTTAATCTCTACAACAATGAAACGTATGCTATCCATCTATTTGATACGAATTTAACTCATGTGGTTTGATCCATATTTCGTAAAATGTACAAAACATTCGCACATCCGATGACAACTTACTTTCAACGCGACTTTCAGAGAAGGAGTAACATGGTAATCCCGGCTATACTAGTCACTTACGCTAACTGACAGTAAAGGCGCCTCCACCTTTTCCTACCTCCATAGACTAAACTGGCTTAAATGTTCTTGGTAGGATGTGTTTGAATTTAACTTGAACTGGTTTGCCAACTTTTCATTATGCCAAGGAAGGACTTTTATGACACAATTTAAGACTCACAATTTAGTACGACATTTAAGAATGAAAATAAAATAATATATTGAGCATATAGTTTACAATAAAACACTAATAGCATATTTTTACAAAGTGTTTCATCAGCAGCAATTCCCCTCATAATAGATTTTTTCCAATAATTTCATTGTATTACCATATCACTTTTCCACAAGCATTTTAAGTTCTACGATATTAATATATATATTATAATGATATATATATCAAATAAGTTAATAGCATAAACATTTTTACCAAAATAAGACAACTGTTCAAGTAATAATTTAGGACGAGTAATTCAGTTTAAATTAATAAATATAAATTTATAATCGGAACAGAGTAAAATAAAAATGAAACCTATATATTAGACATATTTTATCAGTAGAAAGGAAAAAAAAAAATACAAGTATATCGGCAATTATTTAAGGGAATGACAAAATACTGACTTGAACTAGAAATTGGACGGGAAAATCTTTTTGAGTTATTTTTTTCCCCCGAAATATTTAGCTAAATAATTCATTTTGAGATTAACAATACATATGTACCAGTATATGCATTATAAAATGTTTTTTTTTTCTGTTCGATTCAGCTCAGTTCAATATGAGAAATCTCCACAGAAAATATTTTCCCATATCAATGCTTTTCCTGCGCTAATCAAAGTTCCTCTTTTGCATTTTTTTAGGCTAGATTGTGTTTCTTGCCTCCCCCCCGACCATAATTTTTTCCTAGGTCTGGGCCTGTTCTTCATAGTATTACAATTTTCGTGTTGCATAGTGTATTTTTATTGATAGCAATATATTTATGTTACACATGAAATTACCGATACTGATTACGTTACGTGGAGCTGATTTTAGAGACCCGTAGAATATCACAATACCTTTACTCCAGCATCGATAATGCTCGATCTGGTATCCCTGTTGTGCTACAATTGCACTACAACGTATCTTATATTGTAGTAGGCTTCTGCGAAGCATTGTTATATCTCTAATCGGTTGTATTCCTGTTTACAAGCTTTCCATAATTCATCAACAGTCCGCAGATGATGTTTGCCCAGAGCTCGTTTCAACAGTTTGAATGCTCAAAAGTTCATGGACGGAGCATTCGGTAACTTTACGAGATTGTCCTGGAATGGTATAGCGCAGATTCCAGTTTCCTTTGCCATTCGTCGATCCTCAGTGGCATATCGCACGGCTCGTGGTCACAAATCGGTACGCGTATATCTATTGAGCCACATACATTGTTACCACAATTTAGTCGTCGTGGGTTGCATGTCAACGAGGTACATTTGCTTATGAAATCAACGCCATAATAAACCTAAATACCCTACAGTTTTGTTTCTGTACAAATAATTTTTAATTGCTTGAAGATTTGGGTTGTTTTACTTCTGAGAGTCACATTTTTGCACACAATGGGCTAAAAGGCCATACTACAAGGACCCGAGGGCACACAGAAGGTTGGGGGAAAGGACCCACTGAACAGCGGTTAGAATACGGATAGTAGCATCCAGTTAATGATATCCAATGTGTTCTTTAACGTGCATAGGTCCCGCACATTGAGTCACGGCTTAACGTGACAAACGAATTTTAATATTTTAATATTTAATGCCAAATGAATTTTAATATTTTAATATTTAATGCCAAACGATTCAACACCTATTTAGGTCTCTTTCTTTTCTTGGTTCTAACAATCGCTCTATGTTAAAATCTGATGAATAGTGTCTATATATATATATGAGACGTGTGTTATCGCTCTTGGCAGAAAGTCTGTTACCGAATGTATTGTGCTCATTTGAGAGTTGGTTGCTTTAAGTCAGTAAGACACCAGACGCATAATCTTTAGTTTTCAGATTCGACTCTCAACCCTGCCGGGGCGGGGGTGGCTCAGTCGGTAGCGCGCCAGGCTTGTAATCTGCAGTTCCCAGGTTCGAGTCCCAGCTGGGTCAGCATTAAGATTTATTTCCGCAAAACTCTCCGCCCTTCCCATGGTCAGTAGGGAACACTGATGAGCTTGGAAATACCGCCATCTGTCGGATGGGACGTTGAGCCGTTGCCCCGTAAATACCGCCATATTTCGGATGGGACGTTAAGCCGTTGCCCCGTAAATACCGCCATATTTCGGATGGGACGTTAAGCCGTTGCCCCCTGTGTGTACAACCCTTTACCCTGTGCACTTTAAAGAACATGCTGGATGACCTTGACGGGAGGCTACCATCTGTCTCCCAACAGCTGTTCCAGTGAGTCCCCTCCCCCAACCTTCTCTGAGCCATCGGGGTCCATGTCCCACCTTGCCTGCGCTCAGATTTATCTCCACTAAATTCCATTCTTCTTTGGATACGAAAGGAAGCATCGTTGGGTTTGTAAAGACTGCCTTCCGTCGAATGGGACATTAAGCCGTTGTGCTATATTCAGGTTGGCTTGTTCTACTTCTGAACGGCGGATATTTGCATACACTAGGCTAAATGGCCAGTCCACAAGGATCTCAAAGCTCAGAGAAGATTGGGGTAGAAGACCCACTGGAACAGTTGTTGGGAGATACATGGTAGCCTCCCGTCAAAACCATCCAGCATGTTCTTTAACGTGCACAGGGTATGATTCTCTCGCACACAGACTCACAGCTTAACGTCCCCTCCGACAGAGAGCGGCGAGTCCAACATGTCCCCTACTGTCCGAGGGTTTTTTCCGGAGATAAATCCCAATATTGGCTCAGCTGGGACTCGATTCCAAGACTCGTAATCTCGACTGCAGGTTAAGAGCCTTGGCGCGCTACCGATTGAGACCCCCCCCCCCGTCCTGGGCCAACCGAAGGAAACTTACAATTCGGATTTCTTGTTTCCTACTGTTAACGGTTCTGGCGATTCTGTAATGGTATCGGATGCTTTCTAGTAGCATGGTTTAGGTGCACTCATTCCGTTAGATGGCATGATTAATGTACATCACAATTTGACAGTCCTGAGTGATCATCTTCATCCAATAGTACAGCATTTCTTTTGTGAGAAGAGAGCTGTCTTTCAGGATGACAATCCTCCCATTCACAGAGCACATATGGCCACCCAGTGGTTTAAGGAGCCGATAAATTGTTTTTGGGGGTCCGATAATTCAGTTTCGATGAGGCTCCGATAATTGAACTATAGGAGGGGGAGGATCGAAGAATAAGACTTGAGTAGGGTTTCCAAATTACTAAAATATTCCATCGAACAGGAAAAATTAAAATTAAATATATCGAATGAGATTTTATAGTTGTGTTTTTTTTTGTAATCAATTTTTAGCATCGGATATAAAGTACGGGGCTAAAATAACATTATGCAAACAACTGTTTTGGATTTCAAAGCAGTAGAAAAGTGGAGAAAGTCCTGACTCCCATACTTCCCCTTTGCATACATCCCTTTGCTTTGCACGGATGTGATCCTAAACTGGAAGAAAAAGAAACGGTTATATATTTTTAGATATTAATAAAAATAATAATAAAAACAGAGCAAAAACTTTGCATTGCTTTCAAATGTCTCGAAAGAGATATTCCGCAAACCTCTATAAATATTTAATACTGATTCTGTGGTGGGTTATTTTACCTTTAGGAATCAATTTTTTCCACACAATGGGTAAAATGACCGAATCACAGGGACCCCAAGGTCATAGAGAAGGTTAAATGAAGAGACCCACTAGACAGCTGTTAGGAAGCAAATTAAGGCCATCCAGCGAGTTCTTTAAAATGAACAGTTATGGTCGTTCTATATATTTTCCTCTAAGAATCACTTTTTTTCCACACAATGGGTTAAATGACCGAATCACAAGGACCCCAAGGTCACAGACAAGATTGAATGAAGAGACCCGTAAGACAGCTGTTAGGAAGCAAATTAAGGCCATCCAGCGAGTTCTTTAAAATGAACAGTAATGGTCGTTCTATATATTTTCCTCTAAGAATCACTTTTTTTCCACACAATGGGTTAAATGACCGAATCACAAGGACCCCAAGGTCACAGACAAGATTGAATGAAGAGACCCGTTAGACAGCTGTTAGGAAGCAAATTAAGGCCATCCAGCGAGTTCTTTAAAATGAACAGTTATGGTCGTTCTATATATTTTCCTCTAAGAATCACTTTTTTTCCACACAATGGGTTAAATGACCGAATCACAAGGACCCCAAGGTCACAGACAAGATTGAATGAAGAGACCCGTTAGTCAGCTGTTAGGAAGCAAATTAAGGCCATCCAGCGAGTTCTTTAAAATGAACAGTTATGGTCGTTCTATATATTTTCCTCTAAGAATCACTTTTTTTCCACACAATGGGTTAAATGACCGAATCACAAGCACCCCAAGGTCTCAGAAAAGATTGAATGAAGAGACCCACTAGACAGCTGTTAGGAAGCAAGTTAAGGCCATCCAGCGAGTTGTTTAAAATTCACAATTATGATCGTTCTATACATTTTCCTCTAAGAATCACTTTTTTTCCACACAATGGGTTAAATGACCGAATCACAAGGACACCAAGGTCTCAGAGAAGGTTGAATGAAGAGACCCACTAGACAGCTGTTAGGAAGCAAGCTAAGGCCATCCAGCGAGTTCTTTAAAATGCACAATTATGGTCGTTCTATACATTTTCCCCTAAGAATCACTTTTTTTCTTCACGATGGGTTAAATGACCGAATCACAAGCATCCCAAGGTCTGAGAGAAGGTTGAATGAAGAGACCCACTAAACAGCTGTTAGGAAGGAATTTAAGGCCATCCAGCGAGTTCTTTGAAATGCACAGTTATGGTCGTTCTATACATTTTCTTTTAAGAATCACTTTTTTCCACACAATGGGTTAAATGACCGAATCACAAGGACCCAAGGTCTGAGAGAAGATTGAGTGTAGAGATCCACTAGACAGCTGTTAGGAAACAAATTAGGACCTCCAATTAAGGTCATCCAGCGAGTTCTTTAAAATGCACGGTTATGGTCGTTCTATACATGGGACAAAGCTTAACGTCCCATCCGACGGATTTTGTCTTACCAAGCCCATCGACGTCCCCTTTCTCACCGACAGCTGAACGAAGATTAGCGGAGATAAAATGTCGACGCTAGTACGATTGAGACTCGAACTTTGGAATACCAAATTTAAAGCCTTGGCGCACTATTCACCGCGCCAACTCCAGCCCAAAAGAGAGTTGGGTTGGGTTGTTTTACCTCTGAGCGGCACTTTTTTGCACACCATGGGCTAAATGGCCAGGTCACATGGACCCCGAAGGCTCAGAGAAGGTTGGGGGAGGGAACCCACTGGAACAGTTGTTGGGAGACACATGGTAGCCTCCCGTCAAGGCCATCCAGCGTGTTCTTTAACGTGCACAGGGTATGGCTCTCCCACACACGGGGCCACGGCTTAACGTCCCATCCGATGGACGGCGGCCTTTCCAAGCCCATAAGAAAGAGACTATAGAGAGAAATCCCCAGAGCTGAACACTGCTCAAAGATTTAAATACACTAATTTGTTCTGACACTCTCTTCCTCTTATAAATAAATTTATAGTAGTCGTTTCATTCTCATTTCTAAGTATTTGTTACCTTGTGATAATTTTTTTTGAAAAAATCCTGCAAGCTCCTTTTCATCCTCTGGTATATATATAAGCGAAGTAACTGAGCTGAATTATCACCCAAATTCTCTGTCCCAGACTGCAACGAAATGTTCCCTTACCCGACGTGCCCTAGCCATAAAATAAGACGCATTACATTACACCTCGAGTCGTTAGCTTATATTTTAATGTTTCTTGAGATCTTTCTCCCAACTCAAGGGAAAGAGAAAACTTAAGCACAGCAGCGCTTAGATAATTAGACGGGTCACCGTTCGGGAAATGCTTTACTTTTATCCAACAAACGACGCAGTTATGTTTAACATTTTTGCGCATTAGAACCAGCATAAACATTGGTAGTAAATATTGCATAATGTATTTGAACCTGTAAACGAAATTTCACTTTTCTCTTTAGAATAATCTGAGACATGAGGCGTTTCAATAATTTATGGTATCCTTCATTTTCTAGTGCCGTGTGTATGATGAGAAAGAATTTAATAAACTTCAGTCAATTACTGAGTCACCATTAGAGCAGCTAATTATGATTCAGTACATTAGCCAGTTTGTTTATAACTACTTCCATAATTAAATATAATTATTCCACGGCCAATTTCATTACCCGAGTTGCAATCTAACCTGTCGCTCACTGGTGCAGCCATAATGTTTAGGGCCATGAAAATCCACCCCCACGAAAAGCGTTTCTCCTTAGCTCAACTCCTTAGCCTCAGGGAGAAAACAGTTGCACATAAAAGTGCTAAATCGATTGTTGATCTTCCGAGACACCGGAGCCAACATAAGTGATCGTTTTCCCATGTGGCATGTGCTAATCAAGGAACACATAATTGTGTTCTCGTAAAAAATAAACACACACACATACACGTAAATTTGATCTCTAAAATTGTTTTGCTCTTCCAACTTGACAGTCTTCTTTGGTTCGGCAAGTAGTGGCTGTGATTTGCAAGCCACTCGGGATGCGATGATGTTCATTCTTGTCTCTTTCGGTTACACTGGTTTACAAGGTTTTAATAAAACGAATAATTGTAGCTGCTTTTAACTATTTTTCCGGTGCAGATTTCAGACATGGCTTTAAAAAATGGGTAAAAAAGTTTTTATTTTTTTGGTAATTTTGACTCCTATTAAGATGTTCTTATACCAACACCTCCAGACAACTGGAAGAATACTAGATATTTTACTTTTTGTGGCTGGCAACACTGATTGCTAAATGGGTGAAAACATGTGACAGTAACTTTACCTCAGACCACCAATTTTGTTTCCATTGTAGGAGGAACACGTGGTGTCGTTGAAGAGAGAATTTTGGCGTTTAAATGGCACAAAGGCAGCGTTGCAAATGTGTTAATGTGCCAGATAAGTTTTGTTATGTGTGTGGAAATTATATTTTAAAATCACAGGGTCGTTCTTTGACAAAGATATGAAAAAAGCCTATAACTTGTATTTTGGATGTCATGATGGAGATCAGGACAAAACATGGGCTCCACATGTTTTGTTCTGATGTGTGCTGCATTTCGTCCTTTGTTGACCTGAGTGAATGGTTGAAAGGTAAGATAAAATCCATGCCCTTTGCCGTTCCGATGATTTGGCTTGAGCTAACTAGTCAGTTGCATGATTGCTATTTTTGTTTAACTGAAGTGTAAGGCTTTTCAAAAAAGAACAATAGCAAAATACAATATCCAAATGTGCCTTCAGCCATAAGGCCAGTTCCTCATGGAGACGATCTTCCTATACCAACACCTCCAATCAACTGGGAGGAGATGGATTCACATTCATCAGAGTAAGACTTTGAGGCACATACAGATCCTGATCCTACATACACCCCCTCAAAAGTTCGACGAGCCTCATCTGATTCCGCAAAATGAACTAAATGATCGTGTTCGATACCTAGGACTTTCCAAACAACAAGCTGAGGTTTTAAGTTCGAGACTTCAAGAGTGGAATCTTCTAGCCAAGGGTACCAGAGTTTCTCTGTTGAGAAAGAGAAATATGGCTTTATCTGCTTATTACGAGATGCAAGATGTTTTGCTGTTTCTGCACAGATATTTCATGGCTGATGGAAGAAATTGCAACAACTCACGACCCTAAGGAATGGCGTCAATTTATAGATTCGTCAAAATTCATCTTAAAAGCTGTCTTTTTGCATAAAGGAAACCAAAAACTTTCCATTCCAGTAACACAGGCTGTGGGAATGAAGGAAACTTATGAAAGCATGGAAAAAATACTCACTGCTATAAAATATGACCAGTTTAAATGGACAATATGTGGTGACCTAAAAGTCATATATCAGTCCCGTGGCCTAGTGGTTAGAACGCTTGGCTTCTGACCTAACGGATCTGGGTTCGAACCCCGAGTACGGCATGGATGTCGTGTTGTTTTTCTGCTGAGGTCCTGACATCCTCACAGACCTTCTACTGTGGCATATAAACTGACAGGCTCCTATCAGACATCTGTGTCAAGCAGCTGCTTGAGGGGGTATTTATTTATTTATTTAAAAGTCACATCTCTCTCTCTCTCTCACTCGGCGTTCAAGGAAGCTTAACGAAATTTTGCTGTTTTCTGTGTTTGTGGGACAGTAGGGCGAGAAAGGAACATTGCAAAACAAAAGACTGGCCCAAAAGAGATGTTTTTATTCCTAGAAATAGTAATGTGAGGTACAGCCTCTAGTTGATCCCTCTGATGTTCTGCTCCCACCACTACACATCAAACTGGGGCTTATGAAAAACTTTGTAAATGCTATGGACAAAACTGGTAAAAGGTTTTTGCACTTGAAGGAAAAATTTCCAAACCTAAATGATGCCAAACTCAAAGAAGGGATCTTTGTTTGTCTTCAGATCAGGAAGCTAGTGAATGATACTGTCTTCGACGAAAAACTGAATATTAAGGAGAGAGCTGCAAGGAAATCCTTCACGCCTGTGGTCCAGGGTTTTCTGGGTAATCACAAAGAGGAAAACTACCATCAGCTCATTCAAGGTCTTCTCAAAAACTAAGAAAATCTTGGCTTCCGAATGTCTTCGAATATCTATTTGTTGAACTCGCATCTCGACTTCTTTCCCAAGAACTTAGGAGCTGTCAGTACTGAGCAAGGGGAAAGATTTCACCCGGATATCCGAACCATGGAGGAGAAATACCAAGGCAGGTGGGACCCAGCAATGAAGGGTGACTACTGCTGGTTCTTGCAGAAGGAACATACCTCTGCACATAAAAGACAAAAATGAACTTCTTGTAAGTATAAAAGATCCTTACCCATGTTTCCTTATTTTGTGTTTCAATATTATTTCATTTGTTACTTTATATTCAGTGGTCTATAACTATGATATTTCTAATTTTTTTACTGTAATCATGTAATTAATTAATGAGGTTTAAGTTGCAATTTAATAAAAGTCACATTTATTTTCATTTCCCAGATATGTGTATTCATTAAAATTTGAAATACATCAATCCATAATTAAAATAAAAACAACTGTACATGCTGCAGATTTTTCACAGCCATATTTGAATTCAGTACTCCAAAATTAGTTAAAAACATCCTATATGATCAATGTTATAAAAAAAAAGTTTAAATTTGTTGTGTAGTGTTATTTTTCTTACTCCTTCCTTTTATCGATTTGCGCAAACGAATTTAAAATTGTGCAATTGTTTGAACTGTTTCCGACAAGAATTGAAATCACGAGTCTGTTGAAAGCCGTTTTTCATTTTTGTGATCACCGTAGAGTATTTGAAAATATTATTTTTTCCACACCGGATATCATTCAGCTTTCTTGACAATGTGAGAATATCAACAGTAGTTTTTTTTTCCACAGAGGAAAATTGACAGCTATTTTATGTGCATATAAATCAGCAGCTTTGTACAATTCATGTGAAAATTAACAATTCTGTACATAGAGAAATGCACGCCTTTCTTCTGTCCACGGAAAATTATCAGCTTTCCTGTGTGCATAGAGGGGCGGGGGTGGCTCAGTCGGTAGCGCGCCAGACTCGTAATCTGTAGTTCCCAGGTTCGAGTCCCAGCTGGGTCAGGGTTGAGATTTATCTCCGCAAAACTCCCCGCCTTGCCCACGGTCAGTAGGGGACACCGATGGGCTTGAAAAGGCCGCCGTCCGTCGGATGGGACGTTAAGCCGTGGCCCCGGGTGCGGAAGAGCCATACCCTGTGCACGTTAAAGAACCGCTGGATGCCTTGACGGGAGGCTACCATCTGTCTCCCAACAGCTGTTCCAGTGGGTCCCCTCCCCCAACCTTCTCTGAGCCTTCGGGGTCCATGTGACCTGGCCATTTAGCCCATGGTGTGCAAAAAAGTGCCGCTCAGAGGTAAAACAACCCAACCCAACTGTGTGCATGGAAATTAACAATATTTCCTGTGGGCGTACAACATTATGGGTTTTCTTTTGCGTACAGTAATATTAAGAGCTTATTTTTTTAGTAATATTAAGAGCATTTTTTTAGTAATATTAAGATCTACGTAGCGAGTAATATTAAGAACTAAGTAGGAAAACAACAATTTTGTTATGTGCATAGAAATTAACGGCTTTTTTGTGTACATATTAATGTTAGCAACTCTCGTGCTACATAGGGATAAGGATAGCTGTCTTGTATTCACAGCAAATTGACAGTTTTCTCATTTATAAAAAATCAACAATTTTCTGGCGCACCTTAAACACTCCCTTCTGAGTATCAAACACTTGTCAACATAAAAAAACAGCTTTCTTTGTATAAAATAATTAACAGATTCCTTCCAAAGACAGAAAAATTGACAGCTTTCTTTTGTACAAAGAGAAATTATCTGTTTTTGTGCGCATAAAAGAACAACAGATTTCTTATGCACACAAGGAAACAGACATCTTTCTTGTTCATAGAGGAAAACCGACAAATTTCATGTTTACAGCGGAATATTGGAAACTTCAGGTTTACAAAGGAAAACTCACTAAAATATTGTCTCTATTTGAGAGCATTTGCAGCTGTATTATAAGAATATTAACAACTTTATTTCTAGATAGGAAACTTAACTTTTTTGTCTATATATGAATTCTCACAGTTTTCTTTTGCTTATAAATATTAACAATTTTCTAGTGTATATGTTACCGCTAAAGCTCGAAAGCCGTTAATGTGCACATTAACTAGCTAATCTGCAGATTAACTGATTTGCTCCGTTAACGTGCGGAATCAAGAGTTTTCCGCATTTTACCTAGGTAATGTGCACATTAACGGCTTCCGTATCGTTAAAGTTCAAAAGTTTGTTTCTCTCATAGTGGTGAATCTCTTGAATATGAATCTTCGTGTCACGTGATTCACTCGTCCGCATTATAAAAAACGCCCCGGATGAGCGGAGGCCAAGTGAGAACGAATCGGTAAAGTGATTCATTCTTGATAACGAATCACTAAAATGATTCGTTCTCACTTGGCCTGCTCATTTTGGGGGCGTTTTTTTATAATTCGGACGACTGATTCATGTTGACAGAGGGATGACCCTGGTTTCAACTCTACTCTCGGACACTAGATAAATAACATTATGTTAATTTAAGCGTACAGAAACGTTCCTGTTGTTCCAGCAAAGATCTTATTTTCACTTTAACGAGTGCCTAGTAGGTAATGTGCAGATTACCTAGTAATTTGAGAAATGAAACAATTTTCCGCAGGTTAACGGATCACCCTAGTTAATCTGCACAATACCTAGATAATCTGTAGAATAACTGATTTCTGCACTTTAGCGGTAACATATATACAAATTCCCAGTTTTCTTGTGTCCTAGGAAGAAGAAAACTGGAAGTTTTAAGAAGTGTCGTGTTAATAGCTTTCTTAGAGTCAAGATATCTAATTGGTACTAATTTCTATGAAAAAAAAAACAGTTTTCTTTGTATAAAATAATTAACAGATTTCTTCCATAGATAGAAAAATTAACAGCTTTCTTTTGTACAAAGAGAATTTATCGGCTTTTTGGATACATACGAAGGAAGAAAATGACATTCAAAATAGAAGGAAGAAAATAACATTAAAGATAGAAAGAAAAAATCAATTTAAGATAGAAAGAAGGAAATTACAAGATAGAAAGAAGGAAATTACAAGATAGAAAGAAGGAAATGACAAGATAGAAAGAAGGAAATGACAAGATAGAAAGAACGAAAATGACATTCACAAGATAGAAATTCATAACACATCTTGATTTATAATTAAGCATAAAGAAAGTTTAAGATATTATAAAATATATTGGTGAATTGTAAATAAGTGATACTTTGAAAACAAATGCTAACGGTTTTGATTTTCATTCTTTGTAAGCGAAATCACCAGAAGGCCGTTTAGTCATATTTCATGATTGAATGAATACCTTGTTTCGTTGTCTAGGAAGTTTCAGAAATGATTAATGATTATCATTAACAGACATTAAGATACGGGCATTCTTTTAAAATACCATTGCATTTCAAAGTATACTTTATCTTATTAAAAAATTAAGTATGAAAAGTAAATTGGTGACTAATACATCATGAAATTTTCAAAGCTTCCTTATTTTGACTGGCCGGTATTAGTATGGCACTGTCATCACTCCGGTCATCTGGCCCCCGGAGAGGTCCCTTTTTGACACCATTGGGTATCTTCTTTTGGGGGGAATGCATTAAAAATTTTGTTTATTGTGAAAAAATATTCGCAATTGGCCGAATTTAAATCAAAAAATTGTTGTTGCATGTGTTATCAGACATACTGAGCAGAATATTGACGAAAGTTGTATATATCGTCCATTTTGAAATATGTTGAACACAAAAGAAACGTTTGAGAGTATCTTGACATTTTGCACACACACACACACACATTTTTGTAGCACATCAGTCGTGACTTCTGCACCTGCGCCTGTAATTCTTTCCTATGGATCAACATTTAACGGTAAAGGTGGAAAGTAACTTTATCCTTAACAAATATCCATAAGAAAAAGTCTGATGGATATTAGTGGATTGAGCTGGCCATGATATCGAAATCCATCTGCGTAGCCACCCATTTGGAAAACTCTCATACAACTGACAAAACCTGATTACATTTCTACGCATTTGATATGATTGATTATTTACAACCTCTCAAAGTTGTAAATCTACTTTTGAAAAACTCTGTATATAGCAAGAGACAAGACATAGAAATATCATTTACATTAAAACACTTTAAATTATTTTTCAGCGAATGCTAGCTATAATCCTAGGTCTAAACTAAACATTCAGAGTTGGTATTAGATTAGAAAACCTAATAACAAAAGCGTTCTAAATAATGGTTTGAGTAATGACAACATTTAAACAAAACTCTGGTATTATTGTGTCATTTATTGCTCCATTGTTTGATAGGAACAATAATAAACAACTGTCTCCGTTCCCACGTTATAGCCATTTATTATCAAAACCAATTAAGTGGAATATTTCCTTTGTTTACAATTTTAATGCTTGGTTTATTTTTATCAGCGTTCTTGGGTCCACACCAATCCAAGAAACATCATAAAGAAAATCGAAGCTAGCAAGAAAAAAAACCTAACGAATTTGAGCGAATGCCAACGCTACATTAGGAGACGTAAACTTCGTGTTTCCTCGCCTATTATGCTATTAAATGAGTTTTGTTAGTGTGTTATATTTCTCCATTACAGTTGGCGTCTCATGGCCAGAAAGAAAATGATTTATTACTTTCATTTTCTCAGTAACAAGTAAGCAACACGGGGGTCAATACTTTTGTTTCTATGAGCTCAATATCCATCCTTTGGTTTGGAAGAATTTTTTTTTACTTTTTTTGAGTCGTCTTTTTCTTTACATCGCCACTTTAATCTTGATGCTACAGAGCCATTAGGTAGCGGATCTGTAACCGCGCAAATAAAGCTAAATTAGAAAAAAGAAAAGCCAAGTTCTATTTAAATACTAGATACCTTTGAAAAACTAACCGTGATATAAATTATCAATACATAATTACAGTTTTATATTGAATCACTGTTAGTATACCAACTACAAGGCAAAGTCCAATTATAGTAGGCTCTACAGCAATATTTTTCTCTTGGCAACACACTTCTGAAATTGACCATTTACCGCGACAAGCTTATGAAACAGCCCATTTACTACGACACGCTTCTGAAATAGTCCATTTACTGCGACACACTTCTGAAATAGTCCATTTACTTCGATACACTTCTGAAATACTCCATTTACCGTGACACACTTCTGAAATACTCCATTTACCGTGACACACTTCTGAAACAGCATATTTACTACGACACAGTTCTGAAATAGTCCATCTATCGCGACACACTTCTGAAATAGCCCATTCACTTCGATACGCTTCTGAAGTAGTCCATTTACTGCGATACACTTCTGAAATAGCCCATTCACCGCGACACACTTTTAAAATACTCTATCTACCGCGGCACATTTCTGAAATAGTCCATTTACCGCGACACATTTCTGAAATAGTCCATTTAACCCGACACATTTCTGAAACAATGCATTTATCACGACACATCTATGGTAAAAAGTGTTTTTGTTTTATTATATAACTTAAAACTTAACATCTTTAAGTAAAAACCCACATTCAACTCAACATTTGAAAAAAAAAAGTTCTAAAGTACAAATTCTGTAGTATTATATATTTTCTTATATTTTGACGATACACTTGGACCTTTGATGCGGTGCATCGGTTGAGAATTACTGCTCTACAGAGTGACACAGTACTACGCATTTATGTTTAATTTATTTTTAAATGTTATATTAATAATATATTATTTTTTCCTTATTACCTCTATTTAAGCAATAAAATGCTAATTTTATTATATATCTTATCCTGACTAACTTGATAATTCCACCAACAAATACGATATTTAACTTTTATTGTTTCAAAGTTATGTTGAATAAGGCATATCTGAGGAGATATTCACAATTCTAACCTAAATAGAATCTATCTCGGTTGGGTGTTTAATTTTTTGTTTTGCACAAAATAAACTTAATGACAAGTTCCAATGACCCAAAAGGCTCAGAGAAGGTTGGGGAAAAGGGACCTGCTGGAAAATTATTAGGATATATATGATAGCTTCCCATCAAGGCCATCCAATGTGTTCTTTAACGTACAATGCGTATGGAACCTCGGCTGAACGTCCCATTCGACGGACGGCGGTCTTTCCAAACCCATCGGTGTCCCCTATGCCACCTATGGCAGGGTGGGATTAGCGGAGATAAATCTCAACGCTGGCACTGTTAGCACTCGAATCCGAGACCTGCAGATTACCAGCCTACCGCACTACCGACTGGTAATAGAGAGTACTTAACCACTATGATGGATAATGCTATTCAAAAAAATTATCTTAAGATCTTTGCATGGAATAGTCACGGTATTCTTACCGATCTCCCTGAGTTATGTCGTTTTTTAATAGATTCTCAGGCTGACATAGTCCTATTGGGCAAGACAGACCTCCGTGCTTCTGATGCACTTAAATTTCCTAATTTTGAAGTATATAGGACGGATCGCTCGCACAACAGTGGAGGGGATACTGCTGTTGTTGTCAAGCGATCCATGAAACATCATTTAATTTCCACTCTTAATATCAATAGTTTGGAAGCTACTGCAATCGCAGTTACAGATACCAATCTTGGCACAATCAATTTGATAGCTGCATACAAGCCACCAAATTCTGACTATGTATGCGATAATTTTAATTCCATTTTTGATACCAGAATTCCTACTGTTCTGGCAGGCGATTAAAATTTCAAGAACATAGCTTGGCACTCTAGAACCTGCAACAAGAGCTGCAGATTGCTGCTAGATTATGTTACCAAGAAAGTACTTATTGTTGATGCTCCAATCGAGCCAAACTTTTACCCTTTTAACACCATGCATAGATCAGATGTTTCGGATATGGTCGTCTTTGACAATTTTCTGTTCACTTTTCCATGAACTTTGTGTTCTGAATCAGCTAAATTCAGATCACTTGCCAATTTGTTTGACTTTATTTCTGTCTGCAACTTTTACCACAAAATCACACAGTCTTACAAATTGGGAACTCGACAAGGTTGCTGTCAATAAAAGATTCCTGGATCTTACTCACCTCTTACATTCAGATCAATTAACGATTCCATTTCAAACTTTAGTAATCTGTTGCATGACTCAAGAATTGAAATCAGAACTGAAATAACACCCAAGAAAGATTTTTACATTCTTCCATTGCATCTCTAATATCTCATCAAAAAGAAGAACAGGGCCCCACATGAATGGCAAAGAACCCGAAATAAATTTGACAAACAGTTTTATTTCTTCCTCAAGACAGAGATGAGACAAAAACTACAGGAACATAGAAGTAACTCTTGTAATAAAAAGGTCCCTTCACTATTTACGCATGATATCTGCACTTGGAAGATGGTGAGGGTATTGAAAACCCTTACTTGAATTACCCTCCCATCATGGGGAATCAGGAATGTGTTATAGTGAAGAATATAAATCTGAGACAGTTGCAGATGCTCTTGAGCTACAGTTTAAAGAGAATTTTGACCTTTTCGACCATGAAACCTGCAAGGAGGTTCAGGATGAACTTATGAGTATGTTTTGATCAGACACAAAGATCAAAAATTTTATTTACCTCTCCTCAGGAATTGATTCTGGCTATCAAGAAGTTTAAATTTAATAACGCTACTGATCCTGACAAAATATCGAACAGGATGATGAGGCATCTTCCTAAGAAAGCCATAATACATCTTTGTTCTGTTTTTAACATACTACTTAGAAACCTACTTTTCCTGATATTTGGAAAAATGCCTTTGTTCAGCTTATCCACAGGCCGGGAAAGAACTCAACGTTCCCTCTGAGATATCGCCCAATCAGCTTGCTCTCTTGCTTGGGCAAGCTGTTTGAGCGAATCATTCGGACCAGATTGGACGATTTTCTCTCCCTGCACCATCTTGCCTGAAACCCAGTTTGG
Organism: Ryuthela nishihirai; assembly: GCA_038380435.1. Taxonomy (NCBI): domain Eukaryota; kingdom Metazoa; phylum Arthropoda; class Arachnida; order Araneae; family Heptathelidae; genus Ryuthela; species Ryuthela nishihirai. Next base: position 44,880,396 of record JAWZYU010000003.1, on the reverse strand, counting down.
TTTCAGAAACTGAGATCAACTGAGCATCAAATTCTCAGAGTGGTGGAAAAAATCGCCGAATCTTTGAATAAGAAAGAAACAGTTGCTGCTGTCTTTCTAAACGTGGTCAAAGCTTTTGACCGCTTCTGGACGGATGGTTTGATTTATAAGTTAATTAAGATCGGTGTACCTTCGGGTCTTACAAGTATTTTACAGTCATATTTGTCAAAGAGAACTTTTCAAATGCAAGTTAAAACCTTTCTATCTACAAAGAAAGTAATGGCCGCTGAAGTACCCCAATGCTCTCTCTCCTACGCCCTTCTCTCTTTTCACATTACCTTTATGATATGCCACCTTTCGTTCGCATCCTATTAGCCCAATATGCTGATGATATCACATATCACCCCCCTCATTTCCCTCTCATTGGGTCCAGTGATTGCTATAGACAGGCTGCAGAGATGTCTTGATGAGGTGGAGGTACGATAAATGGAAGGTCAAGATAAACACTGAAAATAGCACTGCCATCCTCTTCAGTGGAAAACTTATTAAAAACCCAAAACGTTTAAATTTTTTAAATAAACCAATTGAATGGCAGAAACCATCAAATACTTGGGTATAACCCTACATCAAAAGCTCAAATGGGACCTTCATATTCATGATATTATTACTAAAGTCAATGCAGTGAGATGTCAACTAGGACCTCTCCTTCGGAGAAATGCTATCTTGATGATGGGCCATAAATTATTATTGTACAACATGGTCATTCGTCCGATAATAACTTATGCTTCCCCTATATTGGCGAACACCACCTCCACGAATATACGCTAGATTCGGTCTTGCAAAGCAAAATACTAAGATCTGAGGTCGATCCTCTTGGTTTGTTACTAATAGACAACTTCATAAAGACTCGGGCATCGACCACATATGTATACTCATATTAAACGCATCTCAAAAAGGTTTTTTAAGACTGTTAAAAATAATGCTAATGAGATTATTTCTTCTTTGCTTAATTACGATGCCGTCCCGTGGCCGAGTGGTTAGCACGCTTGGCTACTAACCTAAGGAACCTGGGTTCGAGCCCCGCTTTAAGGCATGGATGTGTGTGTCGTTTTTCTGCTGAGGCCCTGCCATCCTCTCAGATCTCCTACTATGGCATATAAACTGACAGGCTCCTGTCAGACTTCTGTAGCAAGCAGCTGCTTGAGGGGTATTTATTATTTATTTTTTTATTTTTAATTACGATCATAATGCTCTTAATAAATACAAGAAGCCTAAAATGATGGCTTTCTCTGAGGAATGCTACTCGTTTTAGGCTCTTGTGCGTGACATATGCTATTTTTAGCTTGTGTTTTATGTTAGCCTCTAAGGGCCCACCCACGGGTGGTTTACTTGTTATATGTTTTTATTTATGCCAACTGGGCTTATTCTCAGATGGAGATGGTAATGGGTAATGTTTTACCTGGAACATCGCATATCCATACACGATCTACGATCTACGGATTGGACGTTACGCCGTGGTCCTGTTGCAAGAGAGACATACCTTGATGGAAGCCTAAATGTGTCTTCTAACTGCTTTCCAGTTGATCACAACCTTATCCTCAACCTTTTTCTAGGGGAGAAGTCCTCAACCTTTTTTGATCCTTTCATTTTTCATTTGTTCCAGGTAAAACAACTCGAATTTCAACCATCCCCACCAAACTCACTCACGTTCAGCTATATATGTATACTTCGATGTTAATAAATAATTGTTCGATGAATTGTTCTTATGTCACATAACTGCCAATCAAGGACAATTATATTTAAGGGTGGCTTTTGACTTAGTAGGTATTACTCCAGGCTTGCTGTACTCTGAATTCCCATCCTGCCTTCAATCAGAAAGGGGACACTGATGAGCTAGGAAACGCTGCCCTCCATCGAATGGGATGTTAAGCAATGGCTATTATATAGGAGAGTCACACCCTGTGAGCGCTTTAAAGAACATGTTGAATCTTTTTGATGGAATGCTTTCAACTTAAACCTCCTAACAGCGAACCAGTGGGTCAACCTCCCCGACTAACTCTATGATGTTTGAGGTCCTTGTGACCTGAGCATTTAGCCCATTGTGTTCAGAAAAGTGCTTTGCAGAGATAAAACAACCCAACAGCCAATTATATTTTCTTAACTTCCTATATATATATATACATTGTTCTGCGTAGATTTTTCTATCTAGACAGGGGCGGGGGTTGCTCAGTCGGTAGGGCTCCAGGCTCGTAATCTGTAGTTCCCAGGTTCGAGTCCCAGCTGGGTCAGCGTTGAGATTTATCTCCGCAAAATTCCCCGCCCTGTCCACGGTCAGTAGGGGACACCAATGGGCTTGGAAAGGCCGCCGTCCGTCGGATGGGACGTTAAGCTGTGGTCCCGTGTGTGGGAGAGCCATACCCTGTGCACGTTAAAGAACACGCAGGATGGCCTTGACGGGAGGCTACCATCTGTCTCCCAACAGCTGTTCCAGTGGGTCCCCTCCCCCAACTTTCTCTGAGCCTTCGGGGTCCATGTGACCTGGCCATTTAGCCCATGGTGTGCAAAAAAGTGCCGCTCTGAGGTAAAACAACCCAACTCTATCTAGACAGAACGACATTAAAAATGTTTGATTGTTCTTTGTCCAGTAGTGTAACCTGAGACTTGTGAGCCATTGCCGGCAAATTCTGGTTGGCCGGCACTTTTGGTCTCTATCCTACATTTATGCCTCCGGAAAACATGACTTGAGCGAGAAATCTGTTGCTGCTAGGAAGGAAACTCCTGGCAAGTGATTATGATACTCCCAAGAGACTGGAGAAATGAGTAACATATTCTCCTGCTCGAGATGTACAGAGGTGCTCCTACCGCTGATGGATCCCCAGAGAGACAATTGGAACCACAGCATCAGAGCATTCCTGAGAAAGGAAGTGTACCTATATGGTACGAGGCGGAAGATGAAAGAAATTCTTAAACTCCACCGATATTTTGGGTCCTCCTGATCGGCTGATTCCGACCAATGGAAAAAAATCTAAAAATCTAAGAAAATGCATTTGTTGGCCCAGGATAATATGATAAATCTTTATGTTGAACAAACCCAGACATTTAAAGAGAAGGAGAAGACAAAAAAGTCTGCTGATGCTCGTCAGTGTCTGTGTCTGTTAGTCTTCTCGGAGAAAGTCGAGGATGCCATAGTTCCGGCAGTCGAAATTATGAGCCCTCCAAAACTGCGTCCAACTACAGAATTGTCTGAAATAAGTCTTGTCATTATTGTATGAAAATTTTAAAAATCTAAGAGAATGTGAGCCGTCCAGTGGCCGAGTGGTTAGCACGCTTGGCTACTGATCTAAGGGACCTGGGTCCGAGCCCCTGATTAGGCATGGATGTGTGTCGTTTTTCTGCTGAGGTCCTGCCATCCTCTCAGATCTCCTACTGTGGCATATAAACTGACAGGCTCCTGTCAGACCTCTGTGGCAAGCAGCTGCTTGAGGGGGTATTTATTTATTTATTTATTTTAAGAGAATGTATTTGTTGGCCCAGGATTATAAATAAATGTTAAATTTCTTGCTATTTAAAAAGAGAAAGTCTCTGTTGCTAGGTAATATACTTCAAGTATGCAATTCTTTTTCACCCTTTACGTGGGTCGTGCTGGCCATTAGACTAACCAAGAAAATTTTTAATACGTATGAATGTGATGTTAAAGATTTTGCAGCAAATTACAACAGTTTGTATTAGTTGAACATATCATGAATATGAACACGATGTATGCAAGAAAGTCGAGCGTGGGGTAGTTCTCCACCCTGTATTCTAGGATGTAAAGTAACCCCCCCCCCCCCCCCCCGTTTAGAACAATATACAGGGTGAATCTGAAAAATGGGGAAAACTTTACGGGGTGGTAGAACGCAGCTATACGAGCAATATTCGTCATAGAAAGTATGGGCGGAACGAAAACAGCGGGCCGCTAGGTGGCGTTGGAAATGGTATAAAAGGGTCGGTCCTCGCACCAACGGCATTTCTACCGTGGATTGCCGAGAAGATGGCTGGTTATACTAACCACGAAATGGCGGATATGCACTTTGTGTACGGTGCGGCGGACGGGAATGCAAGTGAGGCATAGAGACGTTACCGCGACCGGTTTCCGATGAGATATCTCCTCTCCTTCTTGTGTTCATTCTTTAAATGTGACAGTGGAAAACTACCTCTTAACTTCTCACCGCTTGCGTTCCGACCATACATTCTATGACGAATATTGCTCGTATAGCTGCGTTCTACCACCCCGTAAAGTTTTGCCCACTTTTTCAGATTCACCCTGTATATTAACTGAACTGCACCTGGAGCTACCCAGATCTTATTTTTATATTCATAGTCTTATTTGCAGTGAAAATAAATAATTTCGACAGTTTTTGGTACCTTGTGGTTTATCCGAGATAATGACCGAATGGTCCTAAACTTCGTACTCGGGTTCCCCATGTCTGACCCCGTGTTGGATTGAAAATATTAGGTTGCTACCTGCAATGAGAAGCTTTAAAATAATAATGTCTTTGGGAATGTGTGTGTGCTTGGGGCTGGGGATCTCGAAACAGCAGCAGATTTACACGTTGTTATGACGCTTATGTTGACAGTTAGGGAACAGTGAATGACGATAATGGATTATGCAGTGCCTATGGTTTCCATAAGAATAGCATCCAACATATGACATTTAATATAATTTAATAGCAATAACTGGAAGGTAAATATTATTTACACTGACTCCATTTGGGAGAATTTGCAAAACAAACATATATATAGATAGCTACAACATCACATATAAGAAAATGGACTGCAGATAAATGAATCCTTTGGCAGTCTTGAGATGAAGACAAATGAAACATTTTAAACGGATAATATTTAAGATATTTATATAAGTCCATGCTTCGTAAATTCTTTTTAAAAACCTCTATTGTAGGAGGGATGACTATGTCCTCTAAAAGATCATTCCATGTTCCTCTTACTCTACACACAAAGAAATGGTATTTGGAATCTCGTCTTGCAAATGGTATGTCAATACAGAGTGGTTGTTGTCTAGTCCTGCTATTAATTATATGAAAGAAAGGTTATTCGGTATTAAAGTACAAAAGCCCATGGATGATTTTGTAACATATGATTAAATCACACTCAAGTCGTCTCCATTCCAGAGTGCAGGTATAGTTCATTTAATTTCTGTTGATGGGATTTATTGCGAAAGCCCAATTGCTTTTTTTTTTGTAAAAGATCTTTCAACTGTTTTAATATCACACAAACGGTAAGGGGACCATACTGAGATTGGAAGTGAATGACTGACTGACGGCTGATAAGGGATCACACTGATTCTAACTCTGATGCAGAAATGGTAAAGATATGAAAATTTGTACCTAGAGGAAATTGGGCTTTTAGATCTTGGGAAATATCCGACGTTCGAACTCCGACGTGTCATTCAAGGCCGAATGGAGGTCACACATAGAGATTAAACCTAGACTACGAGGGCTAGAAATGTAAAAAATGGTGTCTGTGCATGTTTCGGGTTGTAGATGTCGGAATCGTTATGAAATTTTGGATCTGGAGGATCTTTCGACGTCAAAGATCAAATATAGATATACTGGTGCTAGAGGGCTAAAAATTTCTCTGGGGATATTTTGAGTTCTAGATATCATATATTATGCCAAATTTTAGATGCGATGGGTCCTTCGAAGTCAAAGGTCAAATTTAGTTACACCAGCGCTGGAGAGCTAAAAAAAATGGTGAATAGGGCTATTCCATGCAGTAGAACTCAGGAATAAGAGGAATTTTCAAATCCGCTGTTGCATTCAAGGCCAAGTACGAGTCTGAATGATGATATAATAGTACAGTAGATTCCCTTTTACCCGACCCTTACGGGACCGGACCTCTGGCCGGATGAACGAAAGACTGGTTAATACGAAAATTGTGTCAGAAAATAAATAAAAACGTCAAATGGCAAAAATACTAACTGTATTGTATTTTAATTAATAATTTGCTGTACAATATTACTCAAACTAACTTGAAAAAGTCCGTCATATTCTTTTATTTCTTTGAACTTAACAGTTTTTTTACCTGCAAAGTCTTGCCATTTTTTAATAAACATCACATCAGTCGCATATGAGGCCTTCTGTTGTTCAATGTATCTTACTGCAACATCAAAAGCTTTTTTTCCTTCAATATGGCTAAGTTTCTCTTCTTCTATCTCTTCTTCATTGTCCGCTTCTTCTACGTTCCCTTCTTGGCAGACTGCATTGATAATTTAGTCACCATTTAGTGTTTCATTTTCCAACTCTTCATCACCTTTTAACCATTTTTCAATGTCATCTTCTTCAAGTGTGTCACATCCAGGCAGCAGTTTAAAGACATTAAGCAGTGAAATATTGTCATTATCCGTCATATCTTCGGCATGCGCAGGCTCATTCAATACTTTCGTGTTGTCGTCTTTGGTACTTACTACACAGATTTCAATTTCGGGCCAAAGTTTTCTCCATGACTTCACAAACATTGTGTGAGCATTTCTTCAAAAGCTCTTGCCAACATGTAGATCACATTCTTGATATTTATTGTTTCCAAAGCATTGAAAAGTCCTATTCCGTCATTTTCGGATCGCTGTAGAATTTCTGAAACTAGCTTTCTCCTGTATTGCCTTTTTAAACTTATATTCACGTCTTGATCAATTGGTTGCACTAAAGATGTTACATTAGGTGGCAAAAACATGGCTTTTATGTTGTCAGAAATGAGTTCGCTTGGGGTGTTGGGCATTGTCGACAATAAGTAGTCCTTTGTTTGTTTTAAATCCTGATTCTGAGGTTTCTTGCGCTGTCACAAAAGTTTTCGTTGGAAGAAATATAAAATTTAACCCAGTCTTATCTACATTGTAGATTTGTTCTGCGCATAGACCTTCTTCAATAAGTAGTAAAAGCTTTTCTGAAAATTCCTTTGCCGCTAAAGGATCAGCTGACAATTTCTCACCACAAACACCAATGTAATGAACACCATGCCGTTTTTCCCAGCGAGAAAGCCATCCCTCCTTGGTGAAAAATCTCCTGCATTATCGATTTTAGAATGAAGGATTAATGCTTTTTCTTTTAAGATTGGCACACTGATTGGCGTTCCTTTTTGACGTTCTTTGCATGAACCATAACCAAAATGCATCATCGACAATTTCATTTTTAGGTTTTTTAAGAGGGCACCGAGAAGAAAGCGTTTTTTCAGACTCGACCTGAGTGCAAAAATCTTGTAAAGATTTTCTATTCCTTCTCCAGTCATTTACCGTGCTTTTATCAACATCTAGTTCATCACAAATATGCTTTACTGGATCACCTTTGTCAATACGTTCTAACGCTTTTAGTTTCATCTCCATCGTAACGACATTACGCTTACGTTTGCACACACTCATTTTGTGCCACACAATAATTAATAGATCGCAACACACACTCCTGTATACGCACAGTACATTGTAATATTCACAAAGAGGAACTGAAGCAAATATGTACTGTAATATAAACAAAACACACGGCGACTTGCTTCTGCTTCTTGGAACTGAAGGAAATAAACGAAACAAGCGGCGACTTGATTCCGAACTTGGAACGACCTGTTAAAGCGAAGGCCGGTTGAGCCGAGACCGGATAAGAGAGAATCTACTGTATGCATATTTGCTTCTGGTAATCCCACTTTTGGAATTACGATTGAAATTGTTACTATAACTCGGACGACAACCCGAAATTGCGAAAATGTGAAGCTCTGCCACAATTTCCCGATACGTTATGACTACCAGAGACACATAGAGAGACACCTCGTTTTATTAGAGTAGAATACAAGGTCAAGACTTGATTTTTAAGTCGTTATTAATTATATGCGTCTGCGTCAAATATTATGTTAGCGAAGATTAGAAAACCTGAAATTTCCCGACCTTTCTAAACAATTTTCTATCTGAAATTTACACCAATACGAATTCCACAAAACATTTGACAAATTGAGCGGTAAAGGCAAGAGAGTGAACGGTGAAGTATCCCATGACTCAAAAACACAGAAGGATAAAAGTGACGTCACTTTCAGCTTTTGCCATCTAAATCGAAAGACTAGGGCCGATACATCTTTCAGATTGCCATCGAAAGCAAGTGGCAACAACAGACATCGTCTCCATCCATCAGAATCGCATGAAAAATGGTGTCCATTTGATGAAGCATTTCTTCTTCAAATGGCATCCTGCAGTTCACAACATTACTTTGATGTTATTTAGGACGGTTCAGTGTTTCACAATGAGGTCAAACTTTTAGATCACTTTAAAAGATTTGTGCTAACAGCAAAGATATATTATTCCTCTTTACAGAGCTTTGTAATATACGAAGCTTAATAGTATATGATCAAGCAGCAATTCACGAAGTTACACAGGAAAATTTTTTGTATAGAAGGCTTTAATACAATGTAGTGGACTAAAACTCCTGTATAGTGAGGCAATTTCAACTCAAAATGGCTTTGGGTTGTATTTTACCACTTTTTTCTGATACACAATGAGCTACATGTCAAAGTCACAAGGACCGCAAGGGTCAGTTCCTGGAAGTACCAGGCTCTTATTTTTGGAAGTACTAAACTCCTGTTTTGGAAGTACTAGCTCTTATTTTTGGAAATACTACACTCCTGTTTTGGAAGTACTAGCTCTATTTTTGGAAATACTACACTCCTGTTTTGGAAGTACTAGCTCTTATTTTTGGAAATACTACACTCCTGTTTTGGAAGTACTAGCTCTTATTTTTGGAAGTACTAAACTCCTGTTTTGGAAGTACTAGCTCTTATTTTTGGAAATACTACACTCCTGTTTTGGAAATACCAGGCTCTTATTTATAGAAATACTAGACTCCTGTATTTGTAAGTTCCAGAATCTTATTTTTGGAAGTACTAGACTCCTGTTTTGGAAATATCAGGCTCTTATTTCAGCAAAGCCGTCCCGGTGGCCGACTGGTTAGCGTACTTGGCTACTGATAAAAGGGACCTGAGTTCGAGCCCCGGGTAAAGCATGGGTGTCAGTGTTATTTTTCTGCTTTTCTTGTCCCGCGATACTCACAGACCTCCTGCTGTGGCATATTAAGCTGACATGCTCTTGGCAGACTTCTGTGGCAAGCAGATATTTGAGGGGATAATTATTTTATTATTATTTATTATTATTTCAGCAATATTAGGAAGTTACGTTTGCGGTATCTGACTTTTATTCTATAAATATCTATAGATATCTGATTTTTTGCGGCTATACTCGACACTTATGCTATACTTCTTACTGTTGCTATATTCGCCTCTTACTCTTGCTATACTCGAGTCTTGCTGTTGCTATACTCGAGTCTTACTGTTGCTATACTCGAGTCTTACTCTAGCTATACTCGTCTTATTCTGCTATACTCGACTCTTATTCTTTCTATACTCGACTCTTAGTATTTCTATACTCGAATCTTATATTTTGGTATACTCGATTTTATTATTAAGTTACTTTGATCTTGCTCTTATTATTGCTACGCGACACTTACTATTACTATACTCGGCTATTGTTATATAAAATTATCATATTGCAATACTCGTTTCTTCCTGTTGCTATATTCGACTGTTCTGTTGCTATACTCGAGTCTTACCCTTGCTATACTCGAGTCTTACCCTTGCTATACTCGAGTCTTACCCTTGCTATACTCGAGTCTTACCCTTGCTATACTCGAGTCTTACCCTTGCTATACTCGAGTCTTACCCTTGCTATACTCGAGTCTTACCCTTGCTATACTCGAGTCTTTCCCTTGCTATACTCGACTCTTATTCTGCTATACTCGACTCTTATTCTTTGTATACTCGACTCTTACTCTTGCTACACTCGACTCTTAATATTTCTGTACTCGAATCTTATAATTTGCTATAGAATTCAAGCAGTAGTATGTAATTAATACTTATGCAACATAAAAATTATTTGTCTTTTATCCTTCAATTCAAAAAGTTGCACTTCTGATACCCCTCTGAGAAAAGGGGCAGATTCCCTCTGAGAAAAGGGGCTGTCAGTGGAATATATTTTGACACTTTGCCACTGCTGTAATTACCGCCAAATTCTAGCATAAATTCAACATTTGCAGTATCCGTTCAAAATTTTGAATTTTTCTGTTTTTTTTTACACCGTTAGAGTGTGCAGTTGCAGCATTTGGGAGATTCCGAAAGTGCTAATCGTAGCGTTTCATCAATGCCTATCCAACCCAAAACGAATTTTTAATTCATCTCTAAAAACAAACTATTTTCTCCTAAAAATATTACATTCCATTCACCCGGGTCTAAGGGCTCAACTCATTGTTTCCAATAAAAATTTCATGACCACATTACATTCCAAAATTTCCAATTTCGTGCATAAATACATCGTTTGCAATATTCGTTGAATTTTTGGAGGTTTCAAGATTTCTCACCATTAGAGGGTGCAGTTATAGCTTTCGAGATTTTCGAAAAGTGCGAGTTGTAATATTTCCTCGATACTTATCGCACAAAAAGTATTTTTAATTTATCTCTAAAAGCAAAAAAGTTCGATGTCTACAGACCGATAGACATACACATAGATGCACAAAGAGACAGAGGGACGGATAGATAGACAGATGGACAAACAGACAAATGGACGGATAGACAGAGAGACAGAAGGACAAACAGACAAATGAGCGGATAGACAGACAGATGTGCAAACAGGCAGACTGACGGATAGACAACCAGACAGATGGACAAACAGACAGCCAGATAGACTGACGACAAAGTGAACACATTATCTGTTTTTTTGAAAACGAGTTAAGAAAAGAACCCCAAGAGCTATTTGCTACAGATGTTTGAAGGAGCTTGTTAGTTTAATACGTAATAAAAGAATATATGTAATGAAGGCGATACTCCAGGAGAAAGACAACACAAGGAGAAATCAGATCCCTTTGATCGGTAACAACTCGGTCACCCGAACGATAATTTAGTGTCTTTTCATCGCTGGAAATGTTGCTCTTGACATCCATATTTGGGAAAATGAATTGTCTTAGTAACCAATTCATTAATATCGTAGAAATTCAAATGAACGTTTAAAAAAAATAAAATATATAACTTTTCTAATTTTTTTTTACCTTTTACGTTTTCCCCGACTAAATTACGACGTTTCCACCCTCCTTTTTTTTTTGAGATCCGGGCATCCATAGATTATATAAAAATATATATTATAATATTTATAATAATATTATACATATAATTAACATAAATTTAATATTTTCCCTCCATTTTCCTTGCCAGCATTTTCAAGCCTCCTTCCTCTCTCCCTCCCCCTAACTCCCCCCCCCCTAGATCCGACCCTAGGTTCTATTCTGTTATTCAAAAAATTGGGCAGTAGTAATATATCGTTGTTACCTATCCAGCCTAAAAAAATTCTTTTTTATCGGTTAAACTAGAATGCTTCATTAAATAGTTAGCTTAAAGAAATTGGTTTTGCCCTGAGTGGGATTCGAATTCCATTCACGGCAAAACCAATTTTTCCCCCAGCTAACTATTTGATGAGTCCCATATCTAGAGGACATCACCTGTGCTACTTTACTGCTAAAATCTTTCATTTCCAACCTCCTCCCATCCGCTAATAAAATAGGTCAAATCCTGTTGAAATGTAAACCCCTTATTATGAATAGTTTATTTAAAATAATCATTATAGTCAGAGATAATAAATTATTATACCAGAGAACCAGGTGCATACACCCATACCTCCTTCATTTAAAAAAAAAAAGGCCAATTTGTCACATAAATAAATAAATAAATAAATAAATGATACGTCACAAGCAAGTATTTGCATGGAGAACAAGCAAGATAATTCCTTTGCCAAGCAGCTACTTGAGGGGATTTTGTTTATTATAATAGTGGTAAATCACAATAAAGTCCAATCTAGAAGGGTTAGGGCTCTAAAAGTAATGATCAAGGCCTTTTGTAGGTCTGTTCACATTTATGGTCATAATCAAAAAGTTCAGTGAAGATTTTTTTTTCAAAATTTATTTATTATTTTTGGAGGATTTGGGTTGTTTTACCTCTGAGCGGCACTTTCTTTTCTCGCAATGATCCAGGACACAAGGATTTCAAGATTAGAATGAGGGGGACCCATTGGACAACTGTTAGCAGACAGATAGTAGTCTCCCATCAAGGCCATACAGCGTGTTCTTTAATGTTCACAGGTTGGTTCCCCCGAACACGGGGCTATGGCTTAAAATCCCATCCAACGGAAGGCGGTCTTTCCAAGCGCTTCGGTTGGGTTTGGTTGTTTTAACTCTGAGCGGCACTTTTTTGCACACCATGGGCTAAATGGCCAGGTCACATGGGCCCCGAAGGCTCAGAGAAGGTTGGGGGAGGGGACCCACTGGAACAGCTGTTGGGAGACAGATAGTAGCCTCCCGTCAAGGCCATCCAGCGTGTTCTTTAACGTGCACAGGGTATGGCTCTCCCGCACACGGGGTCACGGCTTAACCTCCCATCCGACGGACGGCGGCCTTTCCAAGCCCATCGGTGTCCCCTACTGATCGTGGGCACGGCGGGGAATTTTGCGGAGATAAATCTCAACGCTGACCCAGCTGGGACTCGAACCTGGGAACTACAGATTACGAGCCTGGCGCGCTACCGACTGAGCCCCCCCCCGCCCCCCAAGCGCATCGGTGTTCTCTACTGACTCCTCAGTCAGTAGAGGACACCGAGGGTAAGGCAGAGAATTTTGCAAGGGGAATTGGGCAAGGCGGAACTCGAACAATTGGGCAAAGCGCAAAAGGAATTGGGCAAGGAGGAAGTCGAACATGGGAATTGCAGATTACGAGCCTGGCACGCTACCACTGAGCCCCCCTGCCCCCAAGCGCATCGGTGTCCACTACTGACTCCTCAGTCAGTAGAGGACACCGAGGGTAAGGCAGAGAATTTTGCAAGGGGAATTGGGCAAGGCGGAACTCGAACAATTGGGCAAAGCGCAAAAGGAATTGGGCAAGGAGGAAGTCGAACCTGGGAATTGCAGATTACGAGCCTGGCACGCTACCACTGAGCCCCCCCCCCCGCCCCCAAGCGCATCGGTGTCCTCTACTGACTCCTCAGTCAGTAGAGGACACCGAGGGTAAGGCAGAGAATTTTGCAAGGGGAATTGGGCAAGGCGGAAGTCGAACCTGGGAACTGCAGATTACGAGCCTGGCACGCTACCGACTGAGCCATCCCCGCTGCATTATGGAAGAAAATTAAAATTACTGGAAGGTACGGATATATGAATCTTAATAGGTTTTAGATCTATCCAACGCAAAGTAGAGTTTTTCATTTATCTCCAAAAAGCAATAAAGTTGAATATTAACACACCACGACTAAGTGAAACAATAAGCCGTTTTCGGAAAAAGAATCAAAACGTAACAAATATAAACTGAAGAACACATTTCGCGTCAAGCGCAGTATCGTCAAACATGAATGAAATGAAGTCATTTGAAGCTAAAAATAAAAAATCCCTTCTTTGGCCTACATCTCAAAAAGGTTAAATTAAATATTAAAGGAATTTTTCATTAAAAAAAATCCAAGTCCTGCCTGGAATCCGATGAAAACAGAACACCATCATTACATTCACGAGGCTTGAAAGAAGGAGAGAATGAGTGAGAGAAGCTATTTATGTCGTGAGCGACGCGCAAAAAAGCATCGGCAGGCCCTATGAAGGATTTTTTCACAAGCGACGTCGCCAATGTCACTTGTGTGGGAGTCGGCCATTTGCAGTTTTTATCTAGAGTCGAGCGGCCGCATTTCCTGAATCGCAAAGTGCCGACTAATCTGCTGGCAGCCCGACGATCCATACATATGGAGCAGTAGGCTGCCTCGTGGTCCAGAATTCTTTTGCATATCCTTGCGACGCCGGGTTGCTTGGACATTAATAAAAGTTACCACGGCATTCTGCTCACTGTCGCTAGGAATATTTTACTAAAGACGCTCTTCAGGATGCCATTACAGAAAGAATTGCGTCTCTATCTCGTTGAGAGACAGGTTCTTGCGTGAAAGTGCGTTACGCCGTTGCTCGCACACGTATACAGGGAAGAAGGGATGCCCTGTGCTCTCTCTCTCTCTGTGTGCGAGAGAGAAAGAGAGAGCGTTTATTGCTGGAATCGGCTTTGCAGAAGAGAACTCAAAGAGACGATCTGGCAGGATCCAGATGATATTGCAATCCTCCCCATATCATCCTCCCTGCTCTTGGGCTATTTACTCTTTGCTATCTTTAAAGTTTTGCCTGTGATTGGCAATTATCTCCGTTTAGGGAAAAAGCAAAGTAAAAAACAACAACAGAGTGTTGGGAGATAAAATGCGAGAGTTTTCCTTTTGGAAATATCAACCGCTTTAGTTTAATGTGAATGAGTTTCTTCTCAACACGTCTGAATATTTTCTTTATTTTTGCTTTTTTCCTTCGGTATTTTATTCTTTCTTTGTTAATGAGTTGGTTGTAGAAATATTTTATATCTGTGGCACATTTTGTTTGCTCAAAATGAGCTAAATGACCAGGTCAGAAAAATCCCAAGAGCTCAGAGAAGGTTGGAGAAGCGGATTTACTGGACAGCCGTTAGGAGACAGATGGTAGCCTCCCGTCAAAACCATTGATGCATATGCATTCTTAAACGTGCACTCGTAATCTGCAGTTCTTAGGTTCAAGTCCCAATCGGACAAAGATCGAGATTTACTCTGCAAAACTCCCCATCCTGCCCTCAGTTAGTAGGGGACACCTATGGGTTTGGGAAGTCCGCCGTCTGTCGGATGGGATGTTTAGCCGTGGCCTGTGTGCGTAAGAGCCAAGCCCTGTGCACGATAAGGAACTTGCTACAGGGCATTGACTGGGAGCTACCTCTGTCTCCTAACAGCTCTCCAGTGCGTCCATTTCTCGCACCCTTCTCTGAACCCTCAGAGTCCTTGAGATCTGGCCATTTAGACCATTGTGTACAAAAGAAAGTGACGCCCAGAGGTAAACCAAATAATTCATTTTATCAGAAATAATTTAAAAACAAAATTTCTACCACAAGATGATATGTATCTCTATTGTAAGACTATTGAGCTAAAAGACACAATTGGCTAAACGGCTGGTTACAAAGATCTTTGAGTCAGAGAAAGTTGGGAGAAGAAGATCCACAGGACAACTGTTAGGAGACAGACGGTAGCCTCCTGTCTTGGCCATCCAGAGTGTTGTTTAAATACACAGGATATGACCCTCTCATACCTGGGACCTCAGCCTAACGTTCTATCCGACGGACGATGGCCTTTTCAAACCCATCGGTGTCCCTTACTGACCGTGGACAGGGCGGGGGTTTTGCGAATATAAATGCTGAGGGATAAAGGGCAGTTAACACTAGGCGTGTGGAATGCAAATTTCTCTCCTGCAGTCTATGAGATACACATTGGCATGATTGCGCTCCAGACCACAAAATCATTATGGTTCTTCAAAGAAACAACATGGAGCTACTCAGCTGTTATTTATTACTCGTAAGACCATTAACTACATATTTTTGTGGTATAAAACTCTGCTACTACTATTTGTAGGTTTTATACAGTGCACTATAATACACTGCCTTACCAAAATATTAAGAGACTCTCCATCATATGTCAATGGTAATCTAATTTGGATGCTCTATAATTCCTAAAAATGCGTTTAATGATAAAATGAAGCTGAAGAAAAATTAAAGATCATAAATCTATTTAAATATCGATTTTCAACGACATTCAGTATTCAAAGAATTTTTGAACTTGGAATATTTACCAACAAAATATCTTGTACTGCAAAAATGAAAATTCAGTTTAATTTATTTGCACAATATTTAAATACATAGCTAATACATAATTAAGTTCCACAAGAGTTAGTACTTAACTTGCAAATGGATATTTAAAAAACATATATATCCTGCAGTCCTGAGTACATCAATATATATAAATATATAAACAGAAAATTAGCAATTTCAGCCTCCGTAATATATAAATTTATCTTCTACTACTATTCATAATTATCTCCTATTGAAATAAATCATTACCCAACTTCTAAAATTTATATTATTTCATTAAATGGTTTGCAACAATACTTATTATTTATATTTTAATTTATTGCTGAGATAAATTCCTATGACACATTGTTAAATACCAGCTTCAGTTATTGCTGAGATAAATTCCTATGACACATTGTTAATTCCAGCTTGAATAACTGTTTAAATACTGAATGAATTTTGTTGAACATCGAGACGTGAATAGATTTGATTACGATCTTTAATTATTTTCAGTCATATTTTTCCATTAAATTTATATTTTAGAAGTTATAGAGCTTCGATATTTTATTCCATTGACAAAACGGAGATTCTCCAATATTTTCCCAATTGGACCAGCTTTGAGATTTTCCTCCATAAAACTCCCCGCCCTGGCCACGGTCAGTAGAGGACACTGATGGGCTTAGAAAGTCCACCGTCCGTCGGATGGGATGTTAAGCCGTGGACCCTTGTGCGGGAGATCCATACCCCGTGCACGTTAAAGAACACGCTGGATGGTCTTGATGGGTGACTACCATCTGTCTTCCAACAGCTGTTCCAGTGGGTCCCCTCCCCCAACCTTCTCGGAGCCTTCGGGGTCCTTGCAACACCTCCTACAAGAGAAGTCCATACAACTACGTCGCAGAAAAATGAGGACCTCTAGAGCCCCTATATACCAGGCCGACCTATCCGTCATTCTTATGCCAACTGGTGACATGATTTAGTGTTATAGTCAATGCAGCCGCCATGTGCGCCGCAGTTTTTCGAATACTTAGTATATGAAAAACAATTATTATCGGAAGATATTCAGCTGCGAATTGTCTAAACAGCTATAGGTACAATTGCACAGTATTTGAATTCCAGGCTTATCCAATTAAATTTAAAAAAGTTGGTTGAAAGAATT
The DNA here is from genome assembly GCA_038380435.1 of Ryuthela nishihirai. Taxonomy (NCBI): domain Eukaryota; kingdom Metazoa; phylum Arthropoda; class Arachnida; order Araneae; family Heptathelidae; genus Ryuthela; species Ryuthela nishihirai. The sequence goes on along the minus strand of JAWZYU010000003.1, from coordinate 44,863,491 downwards.
TGACTGAGAACGTGCATTAGATTTACAGCGTTCTATAATATATACTTCAGACTATTGCTTCTGTATTTTAATGTTAATTTACGTGATATATCGATTAGTAATATGTAGATGAATGATAGCTACATTTAAGTTAGTAGTCATTCATCGTTTACGATTAAGTTTAGTTTTGTTAATATCGTAAAATATGCATGCGGCAAACTTCGATCGCGACGGCCGTAACCCTCCACTTCCCGTGCGGACATACCGAGATCGGCGACTACCGTAGTCGCTAAACGCCGATCGCCGCTGGTTGGCCTGGAATATAGAGGCTCTAGACGTACTCAGTTTTCTGTGATGTAGTCGTATGGCCTTCTCTTGTAGGAGGTGTTGGTCCTTGTGACCTAGCCATTTAGCCCATGGTGTATAAAAAATTACCTCTAAGAGGTAAAACAACCCAACACTCCTTAAGGGTCCTAGACCACCAAATGTCATCTACAAATTCATCTCCCGTAACTGAGTGCATTGAAGGATTTCGACCACTGAAAAATTAAGCCCTACCTTAAATTTAGCAGCGAAACACCTGTCGATCGATAATTCTGCGTTCTGATAACGTACTACTCCATTCATAACTTCCGAATGCCCATTCATAAGGCAGCGCTCTACAGAAGCGTTTCCATAGATTTCTGACACTTACGGAGAGTTTAATCCTGATCCACCACACCAAACGGAACCAATCGGTCGAGTACCTGAGAAATTACGGGAAACTTCACTCAGTGCCAGGCACGTAAACCGCTCTTTCCGCCATCAGTGCCAGGCACGTAAACCACTCTTTCCGCCATCAGTGCCAGGCACGTAAACCGCACTCTCCGCCATTAGTGCCAGGCACGTAAACCGCACTCTCCGCCATCAGTGCCAGGCACGTAAACCTCACTTTCCACCATTAGTGCCAGGCACATTAACCGCACTTTCCGCCATCAGTGCCAGGCACGTAAACCTCGCTTTCCACCATCAGTGCCAGGCACGTAAATCGCACTTTCCGCCATTAGTGCCAGTCACGTAAACCTCACTTTCCACCATTAGTACCAGGCACATAAACCGCACTTTCCGCCAGCAGTGACAGGCACGGAAAACTCACTTTCCACCATTAGTACCAGGCACATAAACCGCACTTTCCGCCATCAGTGCCTGGCACTGAAACCTCACTTTCTACCGTTGGTGCCAGGCACGGAAACCCCGCTTTCCACCATCAGTGACAGGCACGTAAACCGCACTTTCCGCCATCAGTGCCAGGCACGTAAACCGCACTTTCCGCCATTAGTGCCAGGCACGTAAACCTCACTTTCCACCATTAGTGCCAGGCACGTAAACCGCACTTTCCACCATTAGTGCCAGGCACGTAAACCGCACTTTCCGCCATCAGTGCCGTCACCCGGCATCTAAACTGTACTTTTCTTTGTACAAAAAAGGTGCTGCTCAGAGGTAAAACAACCCAATCCTAGGAGACCTTGCGATAAGGTGCTACTCATTGCATCTGATACGAACGATATTTTTGCTGCCACAAACAATGTTCGATTTTTTAAAAAGATGAAAGCTGAATGAATTGGCAGCAGTGATTCCCACCAATTGATCACTAACGGAAAGAAAATTTTAAAAGAATTCACTGGGAGGGGAGAAAGTTAAAACTCCCAATTAAATATTCTGCGCAAGTTAGAAAACTGAATTCTTTTTGTACAATTTCTATGTACATTCAACCAAAAGTGAAATCCCAGGAATCGCGACAGCCTGCTTCCAGTCTGCTCTGGGATATACGACCTTCCGGGATCAAAATCAGCCATTGTGGCTCGACCTTTTCTCCTCCATTGTGGGGAACTTATAAGTCACATTAACTAAAGAAAAAGTTAGTCGGTAATGATGGAGTGGTCAGCACGGCTGGCATGTAACTGAGAAGTGCGGGTTCTGATTCCGCTCACGGTAAAACAAATTTGTTCATCTATCTATGCGTTAGTTAAACTTAATCAAGTTTTCCGTGGGAGTTAAAATTCCGAGAAGAAACGTTCAAGTTTCAATAAACTGAAATTAGAACCATACCTAAATTGTTCTTGTTTCAAGAAGCTGAAACTGTGACATTTACGGAAATATTCCCTTTTCAATAAACTGAAATCAAAACCGTAACTAAACAGTCGCAGTTTCAGAGAGCTGTAACAGTGATATTTACTGAAATGTCCCAGTAAATAATTTGCGCAGCATTTACTAAAATGTCCCGATTTCAATAAGCTGAAATCAGAACCATAAATATATTGTCCTGATTTCAGAAAGCTGAAATCACGACATTTACTTAAATGTTTCCAAAGTAAAGGTTCTCGTTGCGATAAACTGAAATCAGAACTATAACTAAACTGTCGCAGTTTCAGAGAGCAGTAACAGGAACATTTACTGAAATGTCCCAATAAATAGTTTGCGTAGCATTTACTGAAATGTCCCGATTTCAGTAAGCCGAAATCAGAACCATAATTAAACTGTCGTGGTTTCAGAAAGCTCTATTGCGTACATAGAAGTTTCTATTTTTTTTCTTTTCACTCTTCTCTCATTTTATTTTCGTCTCGCTCCGTCTGTTGTGCGAAACAGAAAATAAAAAGCAACCTTTCAATAACAGGAAGAAAGAAAAACCTTTAAAGTTGAGCAAAGTGAAGATAGTGCTCCCGCTATATATGTTCATGCATATTACTTTCTCCAGATTCTAGTGCTTTCGACACAATTTAAAAATTTTCCTCAACAGAAAACGCAGATTTATATATTTCGCTTTATCATGCAATTTGTGAAATCGTCGATTTACTCAGACAACCAGATAAATTACCTTCAGAGCAAGATCTATAAAAAATTTTTGACAAACTTTAAAAAACTTCAAATCACAGTGTATGATGTTTCTTTGTTCTTGATTCTATTTCTTTAATTATCTGCGTTTATGTGTGTTGTATATATTTACCCAGACAACCAGATCTATATCCAGACCAGAGCAAGATCTATAAAAAATTTTTTGTTGTGCGAAACAGAAATTTTGTTGTGTGATTTCAGATTTTAAAATGTGGCATATGTCCTTATTCACTTTTTTTTGTACTGATTTTTTTATGTATCTTAATATGCACTAATGTTTAATAATTATCTTTGTATCTGTCCACTGTTATTGGATCATTGATCTGTTATGATTACATTAAATAAATATTTTATTCCCTTAACTAATTTTAATTTACTCACTACTTTTCTACACCTAACTATATTTTATTGGGAAAACATCCACTACGTGTGTTCACACCATTTCACACAAAACCAAATCATCCAAGTATTGCACCAGCAAAACCCATAAATCGTTATTTGCAATTCAGGGAATCCATTGATAAACCCGTAAGAGCTAGAGACAGTTGCATTGGTGTCCCCTTTTCGTAGATTGCTTTTTGTGCCTTGAAGTATTTTGTTTCGACTTCTGCTGATTAAATTGATCCTTAAAGTTCATACCTAAGTTCCCAGACAAGTTAATGATCAGTCGCCCCCATCCGACAACAGAAGCTTGCTGCCCAACGACCAAAAAGAAGTGGAGACATAATAAAACCCGCCTTCCTTGCCGACCATGCCACGACTTCATGTACGGAGGTTCGATCCTTGCTTACAATTTCCGGTGTTCCTTGATCAGGACAATCCGCAACCGTCAAGGAAAGCCTCCGCCTGCCAAGTCACCAGCTTCAACGTCCTGCGGCAGACCTCTGACAGATCTTCAATACACAAGGCACTACGTTCACCTGCTGCAGGGGTTGCGGTCCTTCGCACTGTTGATGGGGGCCATTCCGCTCTGCCGACACGAAGCCGTACTCCGCCCCACGGCGCCCTCCGTTTCTCTATTGCGGACATCGAAGTTTCTCTTTCTTTTCACTCTTTTTTCCTTTCTCTTTCTTTCATTTTATTTTCCTCTCGCTCCGTCAGTTGTACGAGACAGAAAATGAAAAGCGACCTTTCCGTAAACAGGAAGAAAGAAAAGACTTTAAAGTTGAGCAAAAGAGTAGATAGTGCTCCCGCTCTTTATCCCTCCCCACTAAATAAGAGATCCTTACCCCCACCCTTCTCAAAGAAGTTAAAAACTCTTCTTCTTTTGCTTTTCTTGCGTGTTCATTATTTATTATCCGTATTAAATCTTTCGTTTCAGAAAATGATTGTTTATTTTCGTAATCCTCTCGACAGCGCGTAGTTATCATATTTGACTCTGGAACGATGACACTGGGGTCCGTATCCGGATAAGATGATACATTGTTATAGTGAAATATTCATATCTAAGTAATACTATGAAAGTCCACGAGAAGGATTCTAAATTTGTTAACAACAAAGAGCACAAAATATGTAAATTAAATTTTAAAGCATTATATATATATAAAGAAATATATATATATATTATAGCCGTCCCGTGGTCGAGTGGTTAACGCGCTTGGCTACTTATCTAAGAGCCCTGGGAAAGGCATGGACGTTTGTGTTGTTTTTCTGCTGAGGTCCTGCCACCCTCACAGACCTTCTAATATGGCATATAAACTGACAGGCTCCTGTCAGACTTCTGTGGCAAGCCGCTGCTTGAGGGGGTATTTATTTATTATTATTATATATATTATATATTATTATTATATATATATTATTATTATTATTATTATATATATATATACTAAAACGCTGTTTTAGCTCTCACTTTTGTTTACACAATGGGGCTAAATGGCAGGTCATAAGAACCCCCAGGACTCAAAGAAGGTAGCCCACTGGAAGGCTGCTAGCAGATAGGTGGATGTTTCCCGTAGAGGTCACCTAGCGGGTTCTTTAACGTGCACAAGGTATTACCCTCCTGCACGAGGGACGGACTGAAGGTAACCTTTCCAAGACTTTCGATGTCTCCGTCCGTGAGATGGAACGTCAAGTCATGGCTCTGTGCGCAGGAGAAAATCATACCCTGTACAAGTTAAAGAACACATTGGCTGGACTTGACGGGAGGCTGCCATCTATTTTCTAACAGCTGTCCAGCGGATACGCTTTCCCATATCTTCTCTGGGTTCTCGGGGTCCTTGTGACCTGGCCGTTTAGCCCGTTATGTGCAAAACAAATGTCACTAAATAGTAAAACAATACATCTGTGTCTCTTTCTCACCGAATCAGAGTGGGAGTTTAGCAGGGACAAATCTCAACGCTGGCGCAGTTGGGACACGAATCTGGGAACATCAGATGACTAGTGTGGTGTACTACGTACTGAGTCAACCCTCGCCCTGATATGTGTAAGGATAAAATAAGTAAGGATATTTAAGTAATCTTAAAAAATGGAAAACTTGAGGAGATCAGTAACGAAATTAATGGTACGAATAATTGGGGCGGGGGTGGCTCAGTCGGTGGCGCGCCAGGCTCGTAATCTGTAGTTCCCAGTTTCGAGTCCCCGCTGGGTCAGCGTTGAGATTTATCTCCGCAAAATTCCCCGCCCTGCCCACGGTCAGTAGGGGACACCGATGGGCTTGGAAAGGCCGCCGTCCGTCGGATGGGACGTTAAGCCGTGGCCCCGTGTGTGGGAGAGCCATACCCTGTGCACGTTAAAGAACACGCTGGATGGCCTTGACGGGAGGCTACCATCTGTCTCCCAATAGCTGTTCCAGTGGGTCCCCTCCCCCAACCTTCTCTGAGCCTTCGGGGTCAATGTGACCTGGCCATTTAGGCCATGGTGTGCAAAAAAGAGCCGCTCAGAGGTAAAACAACCCAACCCATGGTACGAATAATTAGTATTACTTGTGAAGAAGATATTACAAAAAAAAAACGTTTAATGAAATATATTATTCTAATGATAAAAATGGAATTACTGAGAAAAGGAAAAGAAAACAGGGCTATTAGCAATAAAAGGCGTTGATTACAGTAAGAAGCGAAAAAGACGGAAATAACATCCAGTCTCATTCCCAGACGGAAAGTCTCCACATTGCGAAGTGTGACAAAGTGCCTAGAGGACAATTACAGTAGGAGAGCACCTTACTACTTCTAATGAGAAGGAACGTCAAGCAGTGAATGTCCGCCCATGCGTATGCAGCAACGCGCTGAGGAGCTACCAATTGTGGAAACAAAGTCACGGACAAAGACAATGGACTCTGATTTCAAGGGAAATCAACGTCCAAGAAGGAAAAGGGAAGATCCTCCACTAGATAATGCAACACAGAGGATACTGCATTTCAAAGAGAGTAACCCTTTTACTCTCCACTAGATAATGCAACACAGAGGATACTGCATTTCAAAGAGAGTAACCCTTTTACTCTCCATTAGAAAGTGAGGTGCGTATCGTGACTATGTTTAAATTAGGGTAGGAGCACATTTTAATAGGTAAGGATAATACTTTAGGCCGCAAAAAAAATTTAAGTACGAGACAGAGAGATACTTGTCTATCAGAGTGCACAAACAAAGGATTTGCAGTCTCAGTGGTATTCATCAGTTGATTATTGAAGATTCAATCAATAGCAGTTACACAAATTAGATGTTGACATAGAATTCAAGAAACACTCTTTGGAAAAAATGAGTCTCGTCGATGCGTGGGATTCGAATCTGGCTACATGCCAAGTGTTCTAACCACTTAGTTGCACTCATGAAACTCAGTTTTTTCGCAAAAGTTTTTTTTTTAATTCTGTGACAACAGGCAATCTTTTTATTTGCTTTGAGTGATTCTTGCATTAACGACACTTAGGAGTGAATGACTTTCTTATTTACATCCATGCGTGGATCTAGAAAAAAATTAAGGAGGTACGATAAGCAACGCACTCAGGAATGAAAAAGATAAAGTGGGGGGGGGGGAGGGCATGAGACTGGATTTCCATTCCAGTGTAACATTTAAGGTGGATGTTTCCCGTAGAGGTTTGTTTCCCGTTTTTTCACCTTCATTTTAGGCTTTCTTTTTTAAAAAAGTTCTTAAATGTGCGAATTATGCATAAATTTAATAAATTTGGGCCTCAATTACTTTTGCTAGCATTCTCAAAAGGGTACAGTCGGTCAAAAAAGTATCCGAACGCTATGGTTGTATACAAAGTTCAGAAAAAACAACTGGCAACGATTTTTTTAGAAATTAATGATCTGGCAACCTTCGTGTACTGTACACGAAGGTTGCCAGATCATTAATTTCTAAAAAAAAATCGTTGCCAGATTTTTTTCTGAATTTTGTATGCAACCATAGCGTTCGGATACTTTTTTGAGCGACTGTACCGTGACGCTCCCCATAATCGGCACTGTTTACATCTGTACTGAGATATATGGACAGTTTACTTTCCTGATCATAGATGGCGCCATGAGCGATAAAGTCGGGAAGATATAATAATAGATAAATGGTGGATCTCGTGATAGTTTAGTGGTTAGGACACTTGGCACGTAACTAGAAGGTGTTTGTTCTTGTCCCATTCATCTTCAAACGGTTGAATTTCTTTCCCTCTGAGCGGTATTTTTTGTACACGTGCTAATTGGACAAGTCACAAGGACCCGAGAGCTCAGAGACGTTTATGGGAGAGGAGACTTATCGGATAGCTATTGAGAGACAGATGGAGACCTATGTCAATGAATACCTGTTCACACAAATTGATTTGTGCTCAAATGGCAACTAAATTCTCTTTTAAATATGAACGTTCTACGCAAATGTACTGAAAATTTTGGGGGCCCGAAATATTTTGCCCAGTGCCCGTGATCCCCCCACTTGGTTCTAAACATGGTTGGGTTGTTTTACTTCTGAGTGGAACTTTCTTTTGCACACAATGCACTAATTGCTTTGGTCACAAGGACTCCAAGGGCTCAAAGTTCAGTAGGAGAAATGAACCCACTGGACAACTGTTAGGAGTCAGATGGCAGCCTCCTGTCAAGGCCATCTAATGTATTCTTTAACATTCACAGGATATCGAACTTCTGAATATAGATCCACGGCTTAACGTCCCATCGGACAAGATGCCCTTGTGGGCCTCCCATCTGATGAACGGTTACCTTTCCCAGCTGATCGGTGTCCCCTACTGACTGAGGACATGGTGGAGAGTATTGAGGAGATAAATCTGCTTCTCTGGTGGAACTCGAAACTTTGAACTGCAGATTATGGGCCTCGCTTGCTACTGACTGAGCCACCTCCACCCACTTTATTCATCGACAACACTCTTTTCCACAAAAGTATTTTATGAATTATGTGTCAACAGTTAACCAATGTATTTACTTTTGATTTATTCTTGTATTAATAACACTTTAGCGTGAATGGCTTCCTTAATTATATTTTTAATGCGCAATATTGAAAAGTTGCTTTTCCCGATCATAGATGGCGACATGAGCAACAAAGTCCGGGAGATATAAAAGTCACAGTTAATGGGTAAATGATGAATGGGTTTAATGGTTAGACTCCTCCGTTCCGCCATCTAATCCCATTCATCAGCAAAGCTACATTTTTCCACAAAAATATTTATTGATTTTTGAAAATTCGTACGAAAGTGAATTAATAAATAATAATAATCGCGCTTTAATATTTTTTTTGTGTGTGCCAGTTATCCTACTGAACAGTCTCCTAATTCAAATTGGGGGGGGGGTGATAACTGACTCACTGGGAGCGCACCAGGCTTGCAAATTTATTTATATATATATTAAAATAAAAATATTATACATATATGTTTATTTTATCCTCGGAACATTCAGAACATCAGATTGATGTTCCGAGGTTCAAGTTCAAACTGTGCCAGCTTTGAGATTTTTCTCCACTAAATCCTCTGGTTGGAAAGGCTGCCATCTGTCCGATGGGACGTTAAGCAGTGGATCTATATTCAGAAGTTCGATATCCTGTGAATGTTAAAGAATACACTAGATGGCCTTGACAGGAGGCTGCCATCTGACTCCTAACAGTTGTCCAGTGGGTTCATTTCTCCTACTGAACTCTGAGCCCTTGGAGTCCTTGTGACCAAAACAATTAGCGCATTGTGTGCAAAAGAAAGTTCCACTCAGAAGTAAAACAACCCAACCATGTTTAGAGCCAAGTGGGGGGGGGGGGATCACGGGCATTGGGCAAAATATTTTGGCCCACTCAGAAGTGAAACAACCCAACCATATTTAGAGCCAAGTGGGATCACGGGCACCGGGCAAAGTATTTTGGGTCCCCAAAATTTTCAGTACATTTGCGTAGAACGTTCATATATAAAAGAGAATTTAGTTGCCATTCGAGCACAAATCAATTTGTGTGAACAGGTATTCATTGACAACTAAAGACATGGCCAAACTTACGAATAGTAGAAGTCGTGCCTCCATCGACATCAGCAGTGAATTGTAATCGAGATGTCGGTCCAAGACGTACCCAGCAGTGTTGTGCAGAGCATAATTATCATATTTGTCACGGTATGTGAAATACGAGGGACGTTCAAATATAAACGATAATTTGATTCTACAAAATTTACTCAGAACAAAATAACAAAAATCAATCATATTACATCTCAAGGTAGTTACAAAGAGGCCAGGGTTGGGTTGGGTTGTTTTACCTCTGAGCGGCACTTTTTTGCACACCATGGGCTAAATGGCCAGGTCACATGGACCCCGAAGGCTCAGAGAAGGTTGGGGGAGGGGACCCACTGGAACAGCTGCTGGGAGACAGATGGTAGCCTCCCGTCAAGGCCATCCAGCCTGTTCTTTAACGTGTACAGGGTATGACTCCCGCACACGGCGCCACGGCTTAACGTCCCATACGACGGACGGCGGCCTTTCCAAGCCCATCGGTGTCCCCTACTGACCGTGAGCAGGGCGGGGAACTTTGCGGAGATAAATCTCAACGCTGACACAGCTGGGACTCGAACCTGGGAACTATAGATTACGAGCCTGGCGCGCTATCGACTAAGCCACCTCCGCCCCTCAAATAGGCCAGGAGTTAACAAGTTCCAGTGCAATTAGACACCTAGCACTGCCGTTGGGAAACATGCATCTCGAAATTTAATCAGTACCTAGGTTCGAGATTTGTCTCCACAAAACTCCACGCCCTGCCTCGTTCAGAAGAAAACACCGATGGGTTTGGAGAGGCCGTTGTTCTTTTGGAAATGTCGTTAAACTGTGGCTCCGTGTGCGGGAGAGACATACCCTGTGCACGTTAATGAACACGCTAGATGGCCTTGACGGGAGGATTCTGAAAATAATAATAAATAAAAAAAAACATTGAATCATAAGCGTATTGTTGTTTTAACTCTAAACGGCACTTTTTGCACACAATGACTAAATGTCCAGGTCACAAAGACCCGAAGTTTGAGGGGGCGGGGTATCTCAGTCGGTTGCGCGCCAGGATCGTAATCTGTAGTTCCCAGGTTCGAGTCCCAGCTGGGTCAGCGTTGAGATTTATCTCCGCAAAATTCCCCGCCCTGCCCACGCTCAGTAGTCCCCTACTGAGCGTGGGCAGGGCGGGGAATTTTCTAAGCTGTGGGCAAGGCGGCGGCATTTCCAAGTCGATGGGCGACGGAAGACGGCATTTCCAAGCCGATGGGCTTGGAAATGCCGTCGTCCGTCGGATGGGACGTTAAGCCGTGGCTCCGTGTGCTGGAGTCATACCCTGTACACGTTAAAGAACACGCTGGATGGCCTTGACGGGAGGCTACCATCTGTTTCCCAACAACTGTTCCAGTGGGTTCCCTCTTCCAACCTTCTCTGAGCCTTCGGGGTCCATGTGACTTGGTCATTTAGCCCCATTGTGGGCAAAAAAAGTGTCGTTCAGAGGTAAAACAATACAACCCAACCGAAGGTTGAGAAAAGATTGGGATAGGGGACACACTGGAGAGCTGTTGGGTGACAGAGAGTAGCCTCTAGTCAAGGCCATCCAGCTTGTTCTTTAACGTGCACAGGGTATGGCCTCCCGCACACGGGTCCACAGTTTAACGTCCCATCCGACGGACGGCATTTTTCCAGGGCCACCATTGTCCACTACTGACCGTGGGCACTGCGGGGAGTTTTGCGGAGATAAATCTTAAAGCTGGCCCAGGCGGAACAGTGAGCGCGTATTATTCATTTTCTCATCATTACAAATTTTGCTCTTCCTTTTGAAAGTTCTTCTACATTTAATGCATCGAACTACTACTGTCCCTAGTTTAAAATAAACAACTCTAAAGGAAGAAATAATTTCAGCTTTAGATTGCGTTTGATATCTGAGCTTCATAAAGACCACAAGATCAAGCGATAAAGGCTGTTATTCTTGCGTAAAGTTAAGACGTCGCTTCGGCATGCAGCGCTGAATTGAAATAACGTACGACCTTCCACGAATGTGAATTGCCCCCTTAAATAAACTTCAGTTTTAACATCATTTGCAGAAACCGAAAAGAATATCGGCTACTTTCGGCAATTAGAAGAGTCAACAGAAGCGAATAATCATAAAAGTGCATTATATTTAAATTTAGGATTAACTGCTGAGACATTTTAAAACGTTCTGCTTCCCTTCCTAATAAGCCTTAGGGGCACATCGCTAGTTTCTCAGAAAGGAAAGGTAAATGTAGCGAGAAAAATCTCTCTGTAACGCTTTAGACGACAAGCATATAAATGGCTACTAATTAGCATAAAGAGGAGATCTCTAGACTTGTGTAAATGGTCTGGTAATGAGGAGGAAAATCGAAGAAACTTTGGAATCAAAGAAACACCAATTACGCCCAAATCTAAACTAGGAATATTAAGGAAATATTTCATTTCTGAAGTCTTTATTACCGACTGCTTTTAGAGATTCATTCCACGTATAAAAGTGTGTAAATCTTTCCGTACCAATAAATCTTTATCCTAATTTCTAAGCGGAAGGCTGGTTTTTTCGTGAATTACAAAAAAAATGATATTTTCTTAACTTTCTGGTATTATTATGAACAAGAAAATCTAATCCAATATTATTGATGCACTATTCGAAACATGGGTTGGTTGTTTTACATCTCAGGGATATTTTTTTCACACAATGGAGTAAATGGCCAGAAACAAAATGGATCCCAAGGACTCAGAGAAAGTTGGTAAGGGACCCCACTACATATTAGTTAGAAGAAAGGGGGAAGCATCCCATCAAGGCCATTCAGCGTGTTCTTAGACAGACAGTTGCCTCTCTAATCCAATCGGTGTTCTCTTGCTGACTGAGCGTATAAGAGGGGGTTTGGCGGAGATAAATCTCAAAGCTGGCCCATGTCGGACTCGAATCTCGGGGAAAAAGAGAAGGGTGCTATCACTGGAGTACTATTAGGAAACAGATGGAAAAATTTCATCAGGCTATCTGGTAGGTTCTTTAAAGTGTACAGTACATGGTTCTCCTACACAAAGGGCCCTAAATTAGCGTCCCTTCTGAAAGACGGGGTCTTTCTTTGTATCAGATTTTTCACAAAGAACCGAACAAGTTTAGTGGATACGATATAGCGCTTTTTTACAACTCTCTTTCTACGGAGGAGGTGACAGCTCTCGTTAATTTCCAGTGTTCAGTTGTTTTACCTCTGAAAGGCTTTTTTTGCACACAATGTACTAAATGGCCAGGTCACAAAGGACCAAAGGTCTCAGAGAAGGTTGGGAAAGAGGACTAACTGGACAGTAGTTAGGAGACAGATGGAAACATCCTGTCAAGGCAATCCAGATAGCGTGCAGAGGATATGTCTCTCTCGACCACGAGCCAAGGTTTTATGCCCCACCGATGGGCTAGGAAAGGTGGTGTCCTTTCCTAGCCCATAGGTGTCCCCTTTCTCACCGAAGGCATGGTGGGATTAGCAGAGATAAATCTCAATACTATTACAATAGGGACTCAGACTTAGGCATGGTACGATACCGACTGAGTCAACCCTCACCCCCAAAACTTAATAGGACTTATAAGTAGGACTTATCCAATAGCACGTATACGCAAGAGTTATAAAATAGGATCTATCTAATAGGACTTATCCAATAGGACCTATCCAACTGGGCTTATACATAGGGCTTATCAAATGGGACCTATCCAATAGGACTATATACAATAGGACTTATCCAAAAGTTAAGCGTACATGGCATTGTCATCATCATCATCCTCAAGCAGCCATGGGCTACGGAGGTCCAACCATACCGTGCAATTTAGTTCTCCAAACAGGTCTGTCCTGAGCTACATCTGCTGCATCTGGCCACTGCACACCAATTCTAATAAGGTCCTGTTTGACATTGTTTGCCCACCGCATCCTAGGTCTCTCCTTCTTTCTGAGGCCTTTAGGCACACTGTTCATAACCCTATTCGCCAATCTATAATTATTCATACGGGCAACATGGCCAAACCAACGGAGTCTCTCTCTGCACAATATGCTGCTTAAAGGAGGTTGCAAACTCCTTTGCCTAACCTCATCATTAGTTACAAAGTTGAACCACCTAATGCCCAAGATATTGCGTAAGCATCTGGAATCAAAAGCATCTAGTTTCCTGTTATCTTGTTTAAAAAGTGTCCAAGTTTCACTACCATAACTAACTCTAGAAAGAACCAAACTATTACACAATCTAATTTTAGTCTTTAGGTGTATACTCCTATTTCTCCACACTCTCCATAGATTCTTAAAAGTCCCGGCAGCAATCCCTATTCGTCTGTTAATCTCATGCTGCACATCACCATTATCTGTTACATAGCTCCCAAGATAATTAAACTGTGACACCCGCTCAAGACTGCAACCATTCAGATTAACTGAATCACAGTCTGCCTGACCAATTTTCATCACTTTAGTTTTCTCTCTGTTTATAACCAAACCTACTCTACTACCAGTTTCATCAACAGCTCGAATGAAAGAGTTCATCTCATCAACATCATTTGCCATAAGGGTTAAATCATCAGCATAATCTAAATCAGAAAGTTTCGTATCTCCAGTCCATTTAAGGCCAAAATCTTTCCCTTGCAATGAATTTCGCATAACGTAATCAATAACCAAACTAAAGAGAAACGGAAACAAAATGCACCCTTGTCGAATACCAGAAGTAATGCTAAATCAATTGCTACAAGCCTTACCAATTCTCACACACGACTCAGTGTTATTATAGAGAGCTTTCATTATGTTAACTAACCATATGATCTCACAATCAACCTCAAATTATGACGATCAACAGAGTTCAAAGCCTTTTTGAAATCAACAAAGTTAGCAACCAAAGGTTTCTGAAACTCTAAACATTTCTAAAGAATCTGCCTAAGTGAAAATATCTGATCCACACATCCCCTACCATTTCTGAATCCACATTGCTCATCACGCAATTGACTGTCAACCAGATTCTTAATTCTATTAAGCAGAATCATGGAAAAAATTTTCCCTGGAACAGAGACTAGGCTGATACCCCTATAGTTATCACAAGAACTGCGATGACCTTTTTTGAAAATAAGTATAACAATAGCTCTGGTAAAATCCTTAGGAACCATGCCTTGTATTCAGAATTTCAGTCATCCAAGTGGTAACCGAAACATTCCCAGCTCTAAGCATTTCCTTAGTAATTTCATCTACACCTGGGAATTTATTTAGTTTAAGTTTAGAAACAGCCAAAATAACTTCAGATTGTGTTATAGGGCCAACATTAAAGCCACCAATACATCTATCATCATTGCAAACAATGGGAAAAGAACTAACCACATTGTTTAGAATATCACTGAAATGCTCAGCCCACCTAGCCATGACAGAATCCTCACCTTCTATAGCATTACCTTGTTTATCCTTCAATCCCTGTATACCTGTCCGTTTTCTACCACACAAAACATTAACTATCTGGTACAGCTCTCTGCTGTTGTGCTGTCTAACTGCTTTCTCGGCTTTGCCAGCCAAACCATCAAGCCAAAGATTCTTATCAGCAGCTAACTGATCCTTTACAAGTTTATTAAGGTCTCTGTAATGCTTTTTATTAGGACTAGTAGGGTATTGATTAAGGGCATTCCTGCAGTTCTTTCTTTCCGAAATAAGCTCAAGTGCCTTATCACTCAGATAATTCTGTCTCTTCTGCTTCTTTTTTCCTAAAAGAGTACTGTTAGTGTCCAAAAAAGCCTGTTTAAAATGATTCCATTCTTTCTCAACTTCAGTAGTAAGCATACCATGACTGTCATAATGACTAAGTAACCTATCATGGTAAGCTTTGGCTATAACTGGGTCTTTCAGAGCTTCAGTATTAAAAGTAAATTCTGTCTCACATCAAGATCTTATCTCAAAAATTAGAAAATTTAAAATCTGTGACAACATGTATCATTTTCTTTCACAAATTATTCAACCAAAACAATTCAGAGTGAAAATTAGCAATAACATTTCAAAAAAATATAACTTTCATAATGGAATTATCCAGGGAGATATCCTTTCTCCATTATTTTTCAATATATATTTAAATGATATTAATTCAGTTTTTTCATCAGAAATTACATATCATATTTATGCAGATGATATTATAATTTGGACTATACACAAAAACCTAGATATTATAAATAAAATTCTACAAAAATCATAAATAAATTATCAATTTACTGTTCCAACTTAAATCTAAAAATATCAACTAAAAAAACTAAAATCATATATTTTCATAAAAGATTTAAAAATACAGATGAATTAAAAAAATTTAAATAATACAGAAATCAATATCACTGACAACATAAAATTCCTAGGATTACTATAGATTCTAAACTTTTATGGAATCAATATATCAATAATGCTAAAAATAAAGCCACTAAACTATTGAACTTCATGAGATATTTAGGTAGCTCAAAATGGGGTTGTTCCATTAAAATCTTTTGCTAATTTTTAATTCTATAATATTACCAAAGTGCACCTACGGAATTGAACTAATTAATCAAATCTCTAAAACCAAACTAATTAAATTAGAAACAATTAAAACAAAAATTTTAAACGATTGTCTTGGCCAATTTCAAACTTCAAATAACTTAAACATATATGCTGAAACATCAATTCCACCACTTGAAATAAAAAAAAAAATTATTATCAAATTTAATATTTAGAATAATTAGCAAAAATCATTCACACCCTATAATCGAAAAATTTATTAATAACTTCCAAGATGTAACCTCATATAACTTTTATGAAAAAGAACAATCACTATATATGCTTATTATGTTATTATATTTTTATATAATACTATTTATGCTTAACAATAACTTCAGTGGAGATTTGATTCCTAAATTCCCATGTTGGATTTCAACAACTCCAATCATTATTGATAAAATTCCTGGAATTGATTTTAAAAAGCAATTTGATCCAATTATTATAAAAATACTATCAGAGAATTATATCAATAAAAAATATAATAACTTTGTTCAAATCTATACAGATGGATCATTAAATTCTGATAAAACCATTACTTCTGGAGCAATATATTGTCCAATTGAAAAATACGAACAACAATTTAAATTTAAGATTAATGAACCTGTTTTTCTAGCAGTTATATTTGCAATAAATTGGTCCCTGAAATTTAGTAATAAACATATAGTCATTTTCACTGATTGTAAAAGTACTCTAGACATCTTTCAACAAAAACTATTTAAAAATAACTTCACCATTTTTTTAAATGATATTTATTCACTGACATATGATCACCTAAATAGAAAAAATATAATAATTTTACAATGGCTACCCTCTCATGTGAATATAAAACATAACGAATATGTAGATTTATTAGCTAAAAATGCAAAACATCTTATAATACAATCACTACCCCTTTTCATTTTATATTACACAAAAAATCAAATAAATCTAAAATATTAATTGAAACACAGAATTGGTATAAGAATAAAGCAGTTAATACACATCGTTATCAAATATCAAATAAAATTGAAAAATTTTCAAACTATGGTTTAAGTAAAAGAGAAATAATCATAATACTCAGAATGAAAGCTAACTTAGCTCTCACGAACTCAACTTTATACAAATTTAAAAAAATTGATTCTCCAAACTGCAATAAATGTAATGTAAAACAAACCATAGAACACATAATATTTAATTGTAAAAATTACGAACCAAAAAGAAAATCTTATTTTAATAAACTAAAAGCCTGCAATATTTATATATATAACTTTCAAAATATCTTAGAACCTACCAGTAAGAATCTTAAACCTATCCTATATAAATAATTAATTCAATTTCTTATAAATATTAATATTTTGGATAAATTGTAAAAAAATAAAAATATGCCTATATAAATGAAAAATAATTATATAGAGAAAAAAATGGAAAAAATACAAAAAAAATAGAAAATATAATAAAGAAAATAGAAATTTTCTTTTCACTAAAATTTTGTCTGAATGAGTCTACATCTATCACGTTATTAGATGTAGGAATTTTCATTTGTGGATTTGGATTGGATTGGATGTTCCGCTCGGATCTATGTCACCTGAGCAAACTGAGCTCACAGTAGGACACATCTCAAAGTCGTATTTGAAGCTCAGTGAGGCAAATGAGTCTGGATCAGCCACTTCCGATGAAACCAGTGATGATTTGAAGGCACTATTAAAGGAATTAAATATAAAAATCAGGTTATTAATGAACTGAAAGATGAAATTGTAGACCTAAGAAGTTCTGTAGAGTTTTTCTCTGAAAGATATGATACATTACGAGAAAGATTACAAATATATGAAAAACAGCAAACTGAGATAGAACACAAAAACTCTACAAAATAAATTAAACGACTTAGATAAGCATGGACGTAACAAAAATCTTGAAATTCATGGGATCCGCGTTCAGTACCAGGAAGATGGAAATAAACTGCACGTGTTAATGTCCACCATCGAGAAAAAACTTGAAATAAGTAATTTTAACTTAGAGCAAATAAAAGCCATCCACAGAACTGTCTGTGAGAAATAAAAATAAAATCCCGCTTATCACTGTGCAATTTTCATCGCGGAGAAGAAGGAGTATGCTGGCCTCAGAAGTAGCCTCTAATGCTGACGATTTACCTGAATGAAAATCTTACGTCTGCGAATAAAGATCTTTTGTGAAGAGCAAAATCAATCGCTCATGAAAGGCAGAACAAATATCTGTGGTGTAAAGAAAGAAAACGTTTCTTGAGAAAATCAGGTGACAATATCATAAAACTCGATATTCATAGCAACTTAGACAAGCTTTGAATTTTCTGTCTGAAATTACTGCTTTATGTCGGCCATGGCTAACGAACTGTAATATCCACAATGGCCTTCTTCGACGATGCAAATGATCTTGGTGCGGACTGGAATTACCAGAATCATTATGAACTGGACAGTATTGCTGAAGTTAAAAACTGGTTCAAAGAAAATAAAAACGTAACGTATGATACAATAGAACAGTTATACATGTTAATGTCAGAAATAAAAAAAACAAACAAACTGGGAACTCTTATATTGCTATTTAATTAATATCTTAGATTTTCTAGATGTAATCGTATTAATAGAAACGAATGGTAATGAATATGAAAAATCCTTATACAATATAGGTAATTTTAGCCAAATTTCTTTACATAATACCGGTAAGAAAGCAAAAGGCATAATTGTTTTCTATAGAGAAACCTTGGTAATTGAAAATGTTAGCCCACGTATCTCACCAGCATAATCTATGCACTTTAAGATTATCAAACATAACGTAATATATAACTTGGTATCCGTTTATTAATCTCCGATATTAGTGAATTTCTTTCTTCTCTGACTAGGTAGATGGGGGAGAGCCATAAATTTAAGACTACAGTACTCGTTGGAGATTTCAATATTGATGTTTCTCAATATAGAAAGTTTAGAAATGTCTTAATGCTCTTTATGAGTTTAGCTTTGTCCCAACAATAAGAGAATATATTAGAAAAGAGATTTTGGGAAGCTCCACTACTCATTCGTGCATTGATCACATTAATGTAAAATTAGATGGAAATTTTAATTATAAATCATTAATCTCACGAATCAAAGTTGCAGACCATTATTTTATTTCGTTATTGCTAAGCTCGAATAAATCAGTGTGAATATACAAGTGATGAAAAATATTTTAAATATGATCATAAAAATATTATTAATTCAATAATGAGGACAAATTGGAATACTGAACAAGTAAACACCTCGGCTGATGAAATGTATAATAGTTTTAAAAATAAATTCAACATGATTCTGGATGAAAATATCTCAACAAATCAGCACAACACCAAATTTTGGAAAAACTGCAAAGAAAAAAATACTCCCGAAATTATGAATGTGATTGAAGAAAGAGATGCAGCATGGGTTACTTCAAGAAGCAACAGAAACTACAATGCTAATAAAGAACTTTATCAACAACTACGAAATTCAGTAACCGATTTTATAACAAAAATCTAAATTTTACAAGAAAACGTTTCAAATCCATAGCTGGAAATACAAAACAATCCTGGGATATGATTAATACTATATTATATGGAAAATAGAAAAAAGCCACTAGATAATTAAATAATTAATCATATGCCCAAAAATCTGGCAAATTCTCAAATTGCTACGAATTTTAATAATTATTTTGCAGACATGGTTGATAAATTACGGGAGAACAACCCAAAAAGACAATTATAAGCCGGCCCTTAATATCCCATTGAGCTCATCCATTTACATATTTCGGACATTCAGTTGAAAAAAATAATTACCTCTTTGGATGAACGCAAATCATGTGGCGTTGATAACAAACACGCCAAACATATAAAGGCATGCATGAATCAATTAACAGAATATTATTGCTAAACTAATTAACTTATGTATTACTCCTGCAAATATCCCCTCCACTTTAAAAATTGTAATACTGAGACCTATCTATAAAAGTGGTGTTAAAAGTAATTATTTGAATTACAGGCCTATTGCTATTCTTGTCCACCGTAAACAAAATTGTAGAGAGGTACATAGATGACACTCTCTGTAGCTTTCTCTTAAACACAATATTATCTCTAATAGGCAATATGGCTTAAGGGAAAAAGTACTAAATTTCTACTGTCTAATTTTGGAGAATGTGTTAACAAAGCCTTAAACTACGGAGAAAGTTTGCTGCTCTCTTTCTCGACTTTAGTAAAGCATTCGACACATTGGATCACAATATACTTCTTTCAAAACTTGAAAACTATGGAATTAGAGGGACAGCTCTTATATGGTTCCTAAGTAATAGGACTATTATAACCAAAATTGGAAACACATTAAGTAGAGAAAGAAAATTAAATGTTGGAGTTCCACAAGGATCTATACTTGGACCCTTGTTGTTTCTCTTTTATATTAATGATATGAGAAATTTAAATTTTAAAAGTAAATTATTTCTTTATGTTGATGATACTGTTATTTTAAACAGCAATCGCGACGTGGACGCGGGCTATAAGAAAATTACAGGATGACCATAATTGCTTGATGAGATGGCTGAATATTAACTTAACATATATAAATAACGACAAAACTAAATGGATGATCTTCCACTCACCAGGTATTCTGAAAACATCAAACCATGTAATTAAGACCCACAATATAATTTGTATATATAAATCCGAAACTTATAAAAATATTTGTGATTGTCATAGCATTGAATTAGTGGATAATTTAAGTGCCTGGGTTTATATTTGGATTCAACCTTTCGATGGAACACTCACGTCTTGAAGCTATGTGAAAATCTCAGATATCTCGTCGCTAAAATTTGCAAATTGCAATTCATAGTCGATATCGACGTTTGCCTTATGGTCTACAAGGCAATTTGTGAATCTTTAATTGGTATGGAATTACAATATATGGAACAACTGGCATCACTATCCTAAAAAAAAATTGAAAAATTGCAATCATCTATAGCAAAAATATAATTCCATACAAGCTTAGAGATAATTTTTCAAACGCAAGTGAAAGATTTTCATTCCTCCAATATTCTATCAGTCCGAAATCTCTTTAGATATGGCATTATTTATTCTGGATAACGTTTTCAATGACACATATGAAGTACAAATTACACATGATAAGAATACCAGACTTCAGACGAATAATTATTTTCAAATCCCGAATTAGGGTAAAAATCTTAAAGAGTATAAAGTGACAGAGATCTTTAACCAGTTACCAAGAGAAATCATATATCTTACTAATTTTAGTGATATTAAGTTAACGGTTAAAAACTATTTAAAGAATGTCTGTTAATCTATAATCCTGAGAAAACCTGTATCTCTGTGACTTTTGTGTTCGTTTTTACTATGTTCATTTTTGTATGAAAACTAATGCTCATCAATATTTCCGGCAGATAAGCTATTAGCTTTGCTGGTCAAATATATAAAATCTCTTTACATCTGTGTTTTGTGAGATGACGAAGAATTTGTTTTGTGAGATGACAAATATATTTACTAAAATCAAAACACGTTGGATGCCCTTGACGAGAGACTACCATCTGTCTCCCAACAGATCTCGAATGGGTCCCGTTCCCCCATCTTGTAAATAGAAAATATTTTTTTGATTACTTACGTATTAATTCATAATAATATTTCTATCTACATCCATTGCTATCCTTGCCGTTATAACACATTATAAAAGGCATTATTAATATAAGGCGTCCCATTACTGCTGGGGACCTTATTTTTTAACCAACACCGTGTTTTGCAGGGGAAATTCGCTTGCGAAATTTGGAACCGTTTGGTGAAATACAGTTGCTCAAAAAATATCCGAACACTATGGTTGATTACAGAATTCAGAAATAATATTTGGCAACGATTTTTTTTAGAAATTAGTGATTTGGCAACCTTAGTGTACTGTACACTCTCCGTAGATTTCTCTTAAAACACAACATTACCTCTAATAGGCAATATGGCTTCCAGAAGTTCTAGGGTTATTTTACCTCTGAGCGGCACTTTTCTGCACACCATGGGCTAAATGGCCAGGTCACAGGGGCCCCGTAGGCTCAGAGAAGGTTGGGGGAGGGGACTCACTGGAACAGCTGTTGGGAGACAGATGGTAGCCTCCCGTCAAGGCCATCCAGCGTGTTCTTTAACGTGCACAGGGTATGTCTCTCCCGCACGCGGGGCCACGGCTTAACGTCCCATCCGACGGACGACGGCCTTTCCAAGCCCATCGGTGTCCCCTACTGACCGTGGGCAGGGCGGGGAATTTTTGTGGAGATAAATCTCAACGCTGACCGAGCTGGGACTCGAACCTGGGAACTACAGATTACGAGCCTGGCGCACTACCGACAGAGCCACCCCCGCCCCACTTCCAGAAGGGAAAAAGCACTGCAACTCTACTGTTTAATTTTGCAGAATGTGTTAATAAAGCCTTGAATTATGGAGTAACGTTTGCTTCTCTCTTCTCGACTTTAATAAAGCATTCGACACATTGGATCAAAATATACTTCTTCCAAAAATTTTACTTTATTTGTAGTGTAGATGATGGTTGCCAGATCACTAGTTTTTTTAAAAAAATCACTGCTAAATATTTTTTCTGAATTCTGTAATCAACCATATTGTTCGGATATTTTTTTGAGCGACTGTACATCGGGAACTATATGGTATAAAAATCTAATTGAAGATCTCAATAGTTTGCCACGAAGCTACGGGCTATGTGAGCGCACGTAGGCATCAGTAATGACCTGATGAAAGCCTGTGCTGTAATTATATATTATTATTGGGTTGTTTTATCTCTGAGCTGCACTTTTTTGTACACAATGTATACAATGGGCTAAACGGCCAGGTCATAAAGGCTAAACGGCCAGGTCACATGTATACAATGGGCTAAACGGGCACGTCCCGAAGGTTCATAGAAGGTTAAGGGAAAGGGATCCACTGGAGATCTGTTGGGAGACAGATGGTAGCCTCCAGTCAAGGCATCCAGCGTGTTGTTTAACGTGCTCTCCCTTCTTTAAGTTGTTATGGCTCTCCCAAACACGGGACAGCGGCTTAACATTCCATCCATCGCTGTTCCTTACTAACCGACGGCAAGGAGGGCGTTTTGTGGAGATATATATCAATGCTGGCCCAGGGGGGACTTGAATCTGGGAACTGCAGATTACGAGCCCGGCAAGCTACCGACTGAGCACGCACACCCCAAACATATGCAGCATTTCAACCTCTATATTCCGTACCACAGTCGAAATAAAGATTTTTAAAGTGTGCTCTTAATTGTTTTCAGCAGTATTGAAAGTGACATTTTTGTATTTTATGAACCTTAAGCCACTTGAGATATATTATTTGTATTACTGTAACACATTATCAAATGATGTCTTCTCAACATTTGTTTTCATCACAGATACATAATGTAACAATGCAGCGTGTACAAATAGCGACTGGGTTGTCTAAAGCACAGAACAGTGACAGTTATAGCCCTGGTAATAATTCACCATTAGTGTGAACAAGGACTTCATCATTCATGCCGTTTTGTAAGTTTAGTTTCTCCGTCGAGCAAATAGCATTACGATTTTCGCCCAGGGCTCTGGTATGACTGCGACGATTCGCCAATTTCGCCGTGTTGTTGTTGAACAAACTGCCCCGTTCTCTTGTACATCTAAGGATAAATATACGACTTGTGTTGTATGTTTTAAATTATTTGGCTCCCAATTTGAGAGACTATTTGTAATAATTCATAACCCATTCAGAGTTTCTATCTATTAGGCATTTCTGTTTCCTCGTTATTTTTATATATTTAACGTAATGCTTTAACTCTGCTTTAAATAACTCTCTAACGCGACTTGTTCTAAACATCATTATGAATATATTTGTACACCGGTGAGCAAAAATTAAGGTTACAACCTCCATTTTATGTCAATAAGAAATTAACTTCGGAATTCTGTAACTTCTAAAATAAGTCACAAAAATTTCTCGCCCTGTTCTAGGTTAGTAGGAGACACCGATGGGCATGGAAAGGGCTGCCGTCCTTCGGATGAGACATTGAGCCATGCAGGTCCCTTTTCCCAAGCGTCTCATAGCCCTCGGGGTCCTTGTGATCTGGCTATTAAGTTCATTGTGTGCAAAAAGTGTCGCTCAGAGATAAAAAAAAAAACTAACAGCCCATCCCCACCCCAATCTTTTTTGAGACTTCGGAGTACATGTGAGCTAGCCATTTAGCCCATTGTGTGCAAAAACTGCAGCTAAGTGGTAAAATAATCCAACTCTAAAATAAGCTTCTTATGGTAAAATGTGTGAAGATAAATTACACTGTTCTACAAGTGAAAATTTTGTTTGGTTAACTGATATGTTCCTAAAGTATTTTGGTGTGGGAAATTGAAATCTGAGATCAGAATTGGCCTATCAGTGCTAGTTTTAGAGTTATGGAGACATAACACATCAATTTCATACATATTACTTGGGGAATGTAAAATCAGGAAATGTTAGAGCAAAAAAGTTGGCAACACTAACTTGTTTGCAATAGTTTATACTCACATGTTGGTAATAATGTTATTCTATTCATAGTTTAGATAACTACTAGCCTGCTTCCGTAAAGTTTATTTTAAAAACGTATAGGTGACAAGATATTTGTGGAATAAACATCAGTTTTTTATAACTGTATTCTAGGGTATGTAAATATATTTTATAACAATATTTGTGTAATTAATTAACATGACAGGTTTGTGAATACTTCCATTTTGTTTTTTTTTCTTTTGTATTCTAGAAAATGCTCCTCCTAAATGTCAAAATAAGGCGGACAACTTCTGTTATATATGCGGAGAGTTCACCTTTGCAAGACATAAGAAAAAAATGTCATCTATAATAAATAGAGCATACAAACATTACTTTGGATGTAAAATAGGAGATCAGGATAAACAATGGGCCCCTCACATATATTGTGCAATTTGCTATGTGAAATTAATAAACTGGTGGAATAGTAAAGATAGCGCCATGTTATTTGTTGTACCCGTGATGTGGAGGAAACCGAACGACCATTCCACGGATTGCTACTTATGTATGACAGGTATCCAGGGCTTTACCAGCAGAAAATCGAAGAAACATGTCGATTGTCCCAACTTATCTTCTGCAATACAAGTACTACATTCTAAAACTTTTCCAGTTCCACTAACTCCAAGTCAGGAAACAGAAGATGAAGAAAGTACTGGTGAAGAGAGTGAGGCACGTGAATCACTTTCCAGAAAGAAGTGATCCTTCCTACGAGGCTACCATGGATTCAGCTCCACATTTTTTAACGCAGACAGATCTTAACGATTTGGTTCGTGATCTAGGGCTTAGTAAACGAAATTCTGAACTACTGGGCTCTAGGTTGCAAGAATGGAATATTCTCCAATCTAGTACAAGTATAACTTTATATAGAAATATACAACATAATTTTGTTGCATTCTTCTCACATGATGGCCGATTGACTTTCTGTAATGATATTGCAGGTTTGATGACAGCTTTAGGCTTTATTCATGACCTACAAAATTGGAGGCTCTTTATAGATGCATCGAAAACTAGCTTGAAGGCAGTTTAACTACATAATGATAATTTAATGCCTTTTATTCCATGCCTATGCTAGTAGGGCAAAAGAATCATATGAAATTCTAGACATAATGCTCAAATCCATTTAATATGCGGATTGTAATTGGAAAATACACATGTGGAGATTTAAAACCCATTGCCATGATATTGGGAATGTAACAAGGGGACACAGAATTTCTTGTTTCCTTTGTGAATGGGACAGTCGTGACAGAGCATCCCATTACTTGAAGAAAACTTGGCCAATACGTAATTGGAAAGTGGGAGCAAAACATTTACAGAAGCAAAGACATATCTTATGAGGACGTGATCCTTCCTCCCCTTCATATAAAACTGGGACTTATGAAGCAATTTGTCAAGGCAGTGGATTAAATATGGTAGAGGATATGCCAACGTAACAACAAAATTCCCCAGTCTTTCAGAAGCAAAGATAAAAGAGGGCGTGTTTGTTGACCCTCAAATAAAACAGTTGAAGAAAGATGTGAAATTTGACGAATCTCTAACGGAGAAAGAGAAACTTGCTTGGACATGTTTTAAGAAAGTTACAGACAATTTTCTTGGAAAAAAAAAGGTCTATAGATTGTAAAGAAATAGTAAACCAGATGCTAAATGCATATCGGGATTTAGGATGTAACATGTCTCTGAAAGTGCACTTTCTGCATTCACATCTGGACTACTTTCCGGAAAGCTGCAGTGACGACTCTGATGAACACGGCCAGAGGTTTCACAAAGATATTTCGACCATTGAAAAACGATATGAAAAGGAAGCGGATGCCTACAATGTTAGCTGATTTTTGTTGGAATTTCAAAAGAGACAGCACAGATAAACATAAAAGAAAAAAAAATGATTTACGCTTGGTATTTTTGTTATTTAGTTATTCTGTATTAAATTTATTTCTCTATAATATTCTGTAAAATTTTCTGTATGAATCTATAATCATCTTAATACTAAGGAAGCTAAGAATAATCTCTTTTTTTTCTCTATTATTATTCTTTGTAAATCTAGGAATAAAATGGAAAATTAAAAATCATCTAACTCGAAAACTATCCCTGATAGAAAACATCTAAGCATAGATCTGAAGTCTGCACTAAAAAACCTTTAAGAATCACACAATTCTTACTTAAAAAAATTTTTTTTTGTAGAACCAGTGTTATTGATCTAATCAAATTCTTAAATCTCAGCAATATCCGTTATATTTAAAGAGTTATGGAAGTTTGCATTACAATATAACAGTGTCATGACGTCTTCTTTTGCAGCCACAGTGATCATCAGGTTCATTTGAAGTCACACTCTTCGCTATTGTATTCTGCTAATACTGGGTATAGAGTAAAATAGTTTTTTTGAGTTGTTGGGTTGTTTGGGTTGTTTTACCTCTGAGCGGCACTTTTTTGCACACCATGGGCTAAATGGCCAGGTCACATGGATCCCGTAGGCTCAGAGAAGGTTGGAGGAGGGGACCCACTGGAACAGCTGTTGGGAGACAGATGGTAGCCTCCCGTCAAGGCCATCCAGCGTGTTCTTTAACGTGCACAGGGTATGACTCTCCCGCACACGAAGCCACGGCTTAACGTCCCATCCGACGGACGGCGGCCTTTCCAAGCCCATCGGTGTCCCCTACTGACCGTGGGCAGGGCAGGGAATTTTGCGGAGATAAATCTCAACGCTGACCCAGCTGGGACTATAACCTGGGAACTACAGATTACGAGCCTGTCGCGCTACCGACTGAGCCACCCCCGCCCCAGTTTTTTTTTAGATATTTTAACACCTCTCCATGCATGTTGGTACATATGTTAGTGCAACATAGTCATCTTCTTTTGTACTAGTGTCAGCAAAATACAACAACGAAAATAATAGCTTCAAATAAATATCAATGGCCGTCATAAAATTTCACCTCAAAAAATTAATAATACTTAATTCATAAGTACTATTTCGGGACTTTTAATAAGTCTATGTTTTCGAAGCTTGTTTAAGTAATTCATTCAATATTTTTTAAACATTGAATGAATCTCATAGTAGTCATTACTCATGTGGGTTAAAGATTCTAACTTCCATAACTCTGTAAATATAAGCGATTGCTGCAGAAAATCGAGATTTATAGAGATTTAATTGAGATTCCACAACGCTCCATTACGGAAACAACTTTAAGGAAAAGGTGCTGGTATCGACCCATTACAGAAACAGCTGTAACAAAAAGGTGTTAGTATCGCCTCATTACTGTAACAACTTTAACGAACAGCTCGCCTCATTACTCAAACATCTTTAAGAAAAAGGTGCTAGAATAGCCTCATTACTGAAACAACTTTAACCAAAAAAGTGTATTAGCATCGCCTCATACTTAAGCAACTTTAACAAAGAAGTATTACTATCGCCTCATTACTGAATCAACTTTAACAAAAGAGAATGGTGTTAGAATCGACTCATTACTGAAACAACTTTAACAAACAAAGGTGCAAACATCGCCTCATTACTGAAACAATTTTTACAAAAGAGAGCCACTATTATCATTACTGTAAAAACTTTAACGAACAGGTCGCTTCATTACTCAAAAATCTTTAAGAAAAAGGTGCTAGAATCGCCTCATTACTGAAACGACTTTAATCAAATAAAAAGGTGTTAGCATCGTCTCACACTGAAGCAACTTTAACAAAGAAGTACTACCATCACTTCATTGCTGAAACAACTTTAACAAAGAAGTATTACTATCGCCTCATTGCTGAAACAACTTTAACAAAGAAGTACTACTTTCGCCTCATTACTGAAACAACTTTAACAACAAGAAAGGTGTTAGCATCGCCTCATTACCGAAACAACTTTAACGAAGAGGTGTTTAGTCGTCTCATTACTCAAACGCATTTAACAAAAAGTTGTTAGAATTGTCTCATTACTGAAACAGCTTTAAGAAAATGATGCTAGTATGCTATTTTTCACTTTTTTTGGCACATAATAGGCAAAATTTGTAAATCTTACGGGACCTATCAAATTTGTAAATAAAAGTGTCACACAGAGAGTAGACGATCGAACCTAACTTGTGTATACCAATTCATGCTAAAGGAATATTCCTACTGTTCATTAAGAAACTCTTCCTCACCTATCGGAAGTAATTTTTCATAATCTGTAAAGTTATTTTAATTATTTTTCAATAACTGTTCATAACTTCACAAAACTATTCATAACTATAAATTAATCAGTTACATTTAAAAAAAAACTGTTCAAAAGTCCACAGCAAAAAAAAAGGAATGCAGGTTAGTACCATACAAACAACTGCAGTGATTTTAATGATGTCCACAAATAGAGGTAATAATAAGGGGACTCGTATGAAAAGAAATCCGAGACGACTGCAATATGGTGAAAAGAGAAAACCGTTTCATGTACGAAACAAATAAAACGCCAGTGAAAATTTTACTTCGGAATGAATCTGAGAGAAGTACACGTTTTCTTAATTAATCTCTCAAACTGATATCTCCACTCTCTGCTACTAAGCGAGAGTTAGTAATAATGGCGCATGGGTGTATATCACCCATTGTGCGTTCTTTCTAATTGCATTGGCAAAGAAAAGTAACTGCGCCTTGATAAAAGATACACTCGCATTCCCTCTGCTTTTGGACTTTAATTATGAAGCCTTCTTTGAACTTCTGCCAAATGAAAATAGTCTTCTTCGAATGCTGGGAGCTGGAGATAAAAAAATGAGAAGCTGGGTAATGAGAGACAAGGTAAAGAATGCAATCAGGCCGCATCAGTGAGACAGGGATGCCCTCGAGGACAGTGCAGCCGCCGGAAGTAGGTGCTGGTAGTGCCCCCATTACGGAGTCGTGGCTGGCGTAATGAGGCGTCTGGCGTTGATTAACGAGCCGGCCAGATAAGCTATTGGTGGTGGACG
This sequence comes from Ryuthela nishihirai, assembly GCA_038380435.1. Lineage (NCBI taxonomy): Eukaryota > Metazoa > Arthropoda > Arachnida > Araneae > Heptathelidae > Ryuthela > Ryuthela nishihirai. The sequence goes on along the minus strand of JAWZYU010000003.1, from coordinate 44,834,288 downwards.
ACGCACCGCATCAAGCAGTGGTGGTTGGCTCTTGCGACATCTTTGGTCTCCCTATGTCACCTGATGAACAAGAACCGATGAACTAGTAGATCCCCACGTCGTGTTCTATTAAACAGACGAGAGCTTTGAGTTTTAATGGGCTCCTTTTTTTATTAAATGTGTACGCGAGTGTTTAATTTTAATGCTTAAAATGTTCTGATTAATAATTTAGCAATATTTTCCCATTTTTATTTTGTGGAGGAATCTGATCTCACGATTTTAAATGGTCGTTTTAAAAATAAGTTGTTAATGATTTTATGCATCTTAATTTAACTGGAGAGAAAAAAAAAGAGAAATAAAAAACTGATCTTAAAATTTGTTTGAAAAAATGTGTTAAAGGAAAAAAAAACAAACACTGGGTGTTAAAATAAAAAACACTGAGGCGTGAAAATGATTAGAATAATAGATTTTTCCCTGACAGGTCAATCTAAGAAGAAAACAAAAACTGAATCTCGTGTCATGGAATGAAAGGAAAAAAACTAAAGACCACAACTCATTTGCGATTAATCAGCAGGGAATAAACAAAAAGACCAGCATAATGAGCTTCGATATATAAGGAGGGAATAAAAAAAAGATAAGAATCAAGGCTTCTGAAATGAAACCTCAAGTTATATTGTGTTGGCTCCAATTGAGAATTTTATTTTTGTTGTTGGAATGTGCTACGCGTTTAGTTTTTGATTTCCTTTTCATTTTGCATTTGTTTTCTGTCTGTTCTTTTACAGCCATTTTTTTTTTCGGGAGATAAATGAAAAACATTTTTTGAGTTAGATATGTAGTGGAATATTGGTATTCCAGTTTCGTGCTCTTTCAGTAGCTTGAATTTTTCACTTTTAGAGGTTTTCAAAGTAGCAAAAGCTTAAAAAGAATATTGTAAACAAATATTTTTGTTTTTGCAATTCTGTTGCTGGGACTCGATAGCTAATGTTCACTTTATGTCCCAATCTGAGAATATAGATTTGCTTTTGAGATTCCGGTAATTGAATGTTTTTTTTAACCGAGACAATTACAACATATATGAGAAAACAAACGAACTTGCCCGAGATCGACCACGGGTAGGAGCAGTAACAAGTGAGCAAAGCGATACCCTTAAGCCGCTTGTAAACTTCTATCCTAGAAATTTAAATTTATGGTAGCCAAGAGGTTGACACAAGCTTACATTAGTGCATATTAATTAGCTAATTTTATATATATTGTTACAGAATTTCGGCAATTATTATTTGACAGTATCGTGTAATGAGTTCGAAATAACGAAACAAATAATAAATGAAAATATTTAATTGATATGAAATTTATTTGCAAGAAATAAGTGGGTTGTTTTACTTCTGAGCGGCACTTTTTTTTCACACAATGGACAAAATGGCCAGGTCACAAGGACCCCGAAGGCTCAGAGACGGTTGGGGGAAGGGAACCCACTGCAACAGCTGTTGGGAGACAGGTGGTAGCCTGCCGTCAAGGCCATCTAGTGTGTCCTTCAACGTGCATAGGGTATGGTTCTCTACGCACTTGGGGCCACGGCTTAACGTCCCATCCGACAGACGGCGGCCTTTCCGAGCCACCTGTGTCCCTATTGACCGTGGGCAGGCGGGGAGTTTTGCCGAGATAAATCTTAACACTAGGCCAGATGGGACTCGAACCTGGGAACTTCAGATTACGAGTCTGGCGCGATACCGACGCAGGTGATACAGTTACCCCCGCCCCCCAAGAAATAAGTAAAGCATGAATTATTCATTTTAGAAACTTAAGGACAGACTAAACTAATGACTAATTATTACTGGTTATCTTTTAGTGACAAATTCTAACAGACTATAAGGTTAAATTTTTTTTACAATGCATTCTATTTAACCAAATTATGAGTCGATCCTTATCAAATAACCATCTTACTTCGTAACAAAATATGCTTATTAGGAAGGATATTCTTTTAAATAGTGAAGACTATTTATTTGATTATCACAATCGACTAGTCAACGCTAAGTTTTTATACTTATAAAATTTATCATCAAACAACGACATATAAGACGACAAACAGCGCACTCAACAAAAAACAAAGTAACTTACTTTGTACTTCTAATGCATCTTTCAAGGGGGCGGGGTGGCTCAGTCGGTAGCGCGCCAGGCTGGTAATCTGTAGTTCCCAGGTTCGAGTCCCAGCTGGGTCAGCGTTGAGATTTATCTCCGCAAAATTACCCGCCCTGCCCGCGGTCAGTAGGAGACACCGATGGACTTGGAAAGGCCGCCGTCCGTTGGATGGGACGTTAAGCCGTGGCTCCGTGTGCGGGAGAAACATACCCTGTGCACGTTAAAGAACACGCTGGATGGCCTTGACGGGACGCTACCATCTGTCTCCCAACAGCTGTTCCAGTGGGTCCCCTCCCCTAACCTTCTCTGAGCCTTCGGGGTCCATGTGACCTGGCCATTTAGCCCTTGGTGTGCAAAAAAGTGCCGCTCAGAGGTAAAACAACCCAACCCAAATGTATCTTTCAAACAAAAGTGTCTGTTCGATTCCAAACATGGCGCATTTTCTCAGCATATCTCGTGATACGATAATCACGCATTTATTAGTAATTGCTGCCCGTGAACATGTCGTTTCAAATGATTTCGGTTAACATCAGATGAAATGTTGTGTTATGATCGTGCTCTCGAGCCTAAGCATCCGTGGCGCTCGCGAGAGATGGTACGTATCTCTGATCTACTCATCTTGCCAAGTTTGTGTCGAGCATTTCTCAAATGGGCTGGGAATTTGGCTGTAAAAGTTTTAAGAAACTGCTTTAAATTCTTGAGTAAAAGTCAAAAGAATTCATAGATTGCTATTATTAGACACTTTTTACAGTAAAGAAGTTCCTCGATTTTTTAAACGTTTGAAAATGCCATGAAGTGTATCATCCTGCTAATGAACTTTGTAAATGTATGTCTTGAAAATTACAATAAACTTTCGAAAATCTGAAGATTCAAATTTTCAAAGATCTGAAACTGTTACTTATAGATAATACCAGAAGTGCTATACACGAAACATGTATCACTACACTCTTGGAATGGGGTAGGGATTGGGGTAGGTTTAGCTCAATTGGTAGGCAATGAGATTTATCTCCGCAAATCCCCCGCACAGCTGTCATTCAGAAAGTGAAAACCTATGTCTTTGAAAAGGCTTCCGTCTATTAGATGGGATATTAGCCGTGTCTCCGCGTTCAGGACAGCCCATGATTTGGCCACGTTAAAGAATACAGTGCGTGGCCTTGATATGAGTCTTCCTCTGTCTGCTAACAGCTGTCCAGTGGGTCCCCATCTCCCAACCTTCTCTGAGTCCTAGGGGTCTTCATGGCCCGGCAATTTACCAAATTTGGTGCAAAAAGAGTAGCACTCAGAAGTAAAACAACCCAACCTGCCACTGTACGAGTGACGAAAAACAGGCATGGGAAATGTGGTCGATTGGCAGTTAGGGTCGGTAATAATGAAAGAGCTTTCTAAGCGTGTGCGTTTCTGTGACTGTCAAGTTACTTTCGTTGCAAGTGAGTGGATCCATTCTTAGCTACGATATCAACCATGCATGTAGTTCAGTGTCTCGCAAACTGTGTGCCGCGAGAGATTTTCAAATTGACACTAAATATTCCAAAGATTTCATTTTGACTTGACTTGTGTTATCGACGTGCTTTAATAAAAATCTTTCAGATTTTATCAACTGGGATCTTGTAAGTATTTATCAAGCTTTTTCCAAATTTTGGTATTAATTTTTCATTATTTCAAGCCATAGAATGGACAAATATTTAAAACAAACACCGAGTTATGATTAATTATATTTATTATTATATTTATTTTAAATAAAATGCATTTAACGAAACCTCAATTTTCCTCTTTTTACGTAATAATCAAAAATTCTTTTTTAGGTGTGCCGCGGAAAAAAAATTAGATTCAGTGTGCCGCAGAGTAAAAAGATTTGCGAGATACTGATGTAGTTAAAACTTTAGAAGCATTTAAAAAGTATTGTTCTATTAAGTTTCTCTTTAAGGATTGTAACAAATACCTAACCAGAAAATATTTTCGGGAGTGGTAAGAAGAAAAAATTCAGGATCAGGCTAAAGTTAATAAATTAACTATGGGATAGAATTACTGATGATAAAGAATATAATTGCATATTTGCCCAAAATAAGTGGCTGAAACCTAACCAACTGCACGCAAAAAATTGCTTCTTACAATTAAATCTTCTAGATTTTCAACCATCTTAGAATTTCGGAGAACACACTGAGAACACACTGAATAAAAGTCGCCCTGTTAGTAAAAACCTCAACTCTCTTATCTATTAGGTGTTACACATTCATTAATGACCATTTGTTTACTTTCTTTGATATAGGAAACTGTCAATTTTCAATTACTTCTGTTATCTTTCAAAAGAAGAGTTTACTTGACAGAAGGTATGTTATATTTCGAGGATTCGAATAGCCTTCGGTTCAAAGCCGTCGGAATTTCGACAGATTTCTGTATCTGCAACGTTTTCTCTGTAGTTATAGAATGAGTACAGGAAAGACAGACATCAGGCGCTGTCATTTCAACATACTTTACTGGATATTTTAAGCGAACATTTTTCTCTTACAGTGTTTTTTCATTATTTTTCCATATTTAGACGGCAGACTTACCCTCACGATTAAAAGCATATTCATAATTTGTTTAAGCCAAATTCGTTTAAATTCTTCGAATATGCAAGAGTGAAGGAATAGGTGTCGTGTCCCTCTAATTTATATATTTTACTTGATTTGTTATAGTGTATATCTCTGTTACATGCGTATTTTCATCAGTGTCTTTAATGAGAATGTTGTTTATTATTTAACATCGTGACCCAGCTGTGTAGTTCTTCAGATACTTGTGGAAGTGAGCACCGGCAAATGGTTTTATGTGGTCTCCGTCGCTCGTTTCCCGCTTGCAGCGGGAAGTGTTATAGTGTGAGTCATCGAGAGAAGGGATGGTGAGATACGGAAATAACCAGAGCAAAAGAAATTACCTGTGGAAGTAAGGAGTTCACGTTCGTTTAGGGAGTTTAAAAATGACATAGCTCTTTCTCGAAAATTCTAAAGGAACAGGGTTCGGTTCTTTGGTGAATCAGAGTCTGTTGGCAGGGATTGGGATAACCTCTTGCTGAGTTCTGAGGTCTGTGAAGTGATTTCTGTACGGGAAAATGCAGAGTTCCATCTGTTTAAGAGGATATTTATAAAAGCAAAACAGCATTCAAGCTATGTTAAGCTGATGGGAGGAAGTCTCCAAAGCGCCTCAACTTATGCCATTTCATTTAGCAAAGTGTTGAGCACAACTAAGGCCCACAGAATCAAGCACATTCCCATATTGTATATACATAGGTGTGAATGCAAAAAGAACTGTTAACGAACATCACATCGAACTGTGACCAAACCTTAGATCATGGTCACAGTTTTGACCAATATATAAAGAAAACATATTTCATGATTTTTTACCCTGCATATTATTTAATTTTACTAAATTGCTCTTTTTATAATTATTATATTTAAATTATAATTATTGAATTTTTATATAAAATTATTTTACTAAATTACTTTTCATAAGCTCTTCCCCAGTTATTAAAATTCCATAAAAGAGATTGGAGAATTCAAAATATCACGTCTGTAAAAATTTAAAACTGACCATCTTTTCAAGTTTAGAAAATTAAAAAATATATGCCGAAGTTCAGTAAATAATTCAAATCGATAATTATACACAAACAAGGCCGGATTAAAGAGAGGTCAAACGGAGGCGAATATAATATTAAACATTTATATTTTATCTGTATTTCTCATCAAATTTGTTAAAGACCACAACGGGCAGAAACTATTTACATCAGAACAATTATTTTGAATTCCAATTTAATTGTTTCCTCTCTTTTTTTTTAAATAAGGACCTGTACTCAAATATTTGTAATCAGAAGTTTTTTCAATACTTTCACATATACAATGTTAAAATATTATTAATGAAGTGAAAATATGGATATTGAATGTTGAGAACTATTGTTTAATGAATTAACTTATATCTCCAAACTGTATTATTAAATTGTTATTGGGATTGTTCACACAACAAAATTGTTGACATGATTGTTGTGTGCAAAATAATTTTTTTCCTATACATGGGAGTCATAGTATTAATATAAAAATTGTGTTTTGGTAATCTGTGTGCAGAGAATTAAATAATAACTATTATATGACTGTAAATAAAATTAAAAAAGTAATAAATTGTTTGGATAATTACAATGCTATTAAGATGTTTTAATATAAAATCTATATTTCTATCAATAACATCAAAGCAAATAAATTTCGTTTCCTCGATATTAACCTTAACTTATGATGCAAAAGCCATCTCTACAAAATTAACCAAATTCTGTTCTGCACTATGTTTTTAAACCATTTACAGTTTGAGACGAATGCATAATAATTGTATCGCCCGAAAAAAGTTATTAACTTACCGTTAAATTTCAATAAAAACAAATCATTTTCATAAATGAGGGATAAGTTTAAGCTTAGTACTAAACCTTGAGTATTCCAATTTTCATACCAAGAAAAGTGCTTAAAATGTTCCCAAAAGATATTAATTGCTGGCGATTATGTAAATATGAGTTAAACCATTTATAACTATTACCTTCCATTTCAAAATTATAATTTTTATTTAGTAATATTTGATGATAGAGAGCCTTTTATATGTATAAAAAACGCTGGGTTATTTTTCCTGTGAGATGCACTTTTCTGCATACAATTGACTAAATAGCCAGGTCACAAGGACCCTGACGTCTCAGAGAAGATTGGGGAAAGGGGACCCACTGGACAGATATTAGGAGACACATTGTAAGCTCCCGTCAAGACCGTCCAGCGTGTTATTTAATGTGCACGGGTATGGATCTCCCGCACACGGGGCCACGGCTTAACATCCCATTCGACGGACTGCGGCCTTTCTACATTCATCGGTGTCTCCTAATGACCGAGGGCAAGGCGGAGAGTTTTGCGGAGATATATCTCAACGCTGGCACAGGCGGGACTCGAACCTGGGAACTGCAGATTGCAAGCTTGGCGTGCTAACGGCAGAGCCAAACCCTCCTCTAAAGAACTATTTTTTTTATTATTATTATCGATACTACTGTATATTAAATTTGCAAATTTTAAACGGATATGGCATTAAAATCGACAATATAAAAGAAAAGCAAAAAAAAATATTTTTTAAGTAATCTGCCGGGTTGCAATAGAAATTATAGATGATACTACACAGCAACTCATTTTAATTCACAAAATCAACTACAACAGCAGAAAATAAATGTAACTATCTTTCGTATAAATGTGAAATTCATCGCATTATGGTTGGTAATGATTTAGAAATCAGCTCTTCATCGCAAACCAATTTCATGCACTTTAAATAATAATTTCATCACATTCAAGTCCAAATTCCATTTCCTGTTATCGTTTAGCTACAGTGAAGCTTTTGCTTTGACAAAAAAAAATATTCGTTTGTGTAGATGTGCTTACATTATCCTGTATCCAAAGTAAGGAGAAAAAAAAGGGAGAACAAAAGTATTGATTGCGTGGGATTCATTCCTTAGCAGTTGCGGAACCACCTGAGGCAATGGTTAAGAAAGACTTTCCGTAATCCATTAGAGTTACTTGTTTTTCATATCAGTAATGCCCCATAATCGAATTTTGTGGCTGTGGCTCTGTGTGTCAGTTGGCTCTATGCGCATGCAACGAGGGGTAGGGGGAGAGGAGATTCCCTCCCTCCCCACCTTTTTCCTGCTCCCTCTCTTCCCACCACACACTCACCCTGGTATTGAGACTAAGTGAATTAGAGGCTATGTCTTCGCTTCCCCATAGCAAAGCGAAGAATGAGGAAGTGGAGCAATGGAGCAACAGCAATAGCAGGCAAAGCAAACCTAATAATGGCTGGCATGAGGCGAGGAGTCTCACTTACATTCACTGTTTTTGGCAAAGAAGAGGGAGGGCCGAGCGACAAGAAGAATGGGCAAAGTTGCCAAGTACGATGACTTTCATATTCTGTTTAAGTCGTGCCATCTATCTTCTCTCGGAGACTCCGGTGTCAACATATAAGAGCACATTCATCCATATCATCAAGAGTGCCTTCGTCTTTTGGTCCTTTCCAACTTACTCGCTCACTATATCTCGGCGCACACATCCAGCAGACACTTTAAGAGACTGTCACGATTCCCGTTATCAAGCGATGCGTATCGATGTGGGGGCGGGTCGATAAAAAAGCGTAGTAGCCAGTTGAAATGCGCGTGCATGCATGTGTGTTGCACATTCGTGGTGTCTAACATTTGGGGAGTGACTGGTTACTTTTAAAAATAAAAAAAGTGTCAGTTAAAAATGCATTGAAGGATGATAAACGATAAAATGGGTTTTAATTTTAACGCATTTATTTTAAACGTTTTGAATGCTCATCTTACATTTGATATCGGATTATATGTCATACGTTGTTGTAATCTTCAGTAAAATAATAATAATAAATTGGTCCTCCGTGCAGAAGACTTGTTCTGGAAGTCTGAGAAGGATCTCGTTATAAAAGGTAGGTGATAAAATCTTTGAAAAACGAAAGCCCTCAGGAGAAAGAGAATATACCCCTACAAGAAATGAAAATTTTACTCTCAGAAGGTTGTGTCTTGATTTTTTACTCGCAATGAGTTAAATGGCCAGGCCACAATGACCCCAACCGCTCAGAGAAGATTGGGGAAAGGGACCCACTGGACAGATGTTAAGAGATATATGGTTCAACTTCAAAGACATCCAGCGTGTTCTTTAACGTGCACAGCGTATAGCTCTCCTGAATACCGAGCCGTGTCTTAATGTCCCATCTGAAGAACGACGGCCTTTTTATGCTAATCGGTGTCCCCCATTGACAGAGGGCAGAGCGGGAAGTTTTTCGGAGATAATTTTTCTCAACGCTGTCCGAGGTTGGACTCAAACCTGGAAATTTCAGAATACTAACCTGGAGCGCTACCACCTGAGCAACCTCCGTTTCCACTCAGAAATAGTGTATGTAATCTCATGAAACTCATGACACACAGTGATCACATGTATATGATATAGTATTGTTTACAGTTCAGTGTAAGAAATTAAACGAAAAGGATACACTAAAATGTACGTACTATTGGATGTAAGGAAATCGTCGTGGTTCGTGATACATTCAGCGATACGTCCCTGCTTAAAGGCGTAGAGAATTATGATGGTCCTGAGGGATGTCCCACGACGCCACGTGGTATGCTGGTAATCACGCAGAACATCTAGGAATCCCATATCTGAAGAATGTTCGAGGAATATCCCTCAGGACACCATTAGAAGAACATCAATTCTAAAACATGCTCGGTGGGACATTCCAAAGGACACCACTAGAAGAACATCAAATCTAAAGCATGCTCGATGGGACATATCTCAGAACACCACTAGGAAAACAACTCTAAAACACCATTAGAAGAGCATTATCTCTGGATATAATGTTTAAAACATGCTTGATGAGCGACAGATCTGGGGAAATGGCTTAGCTTTTGTGGATTACTTCTGGATCTGTCAATGTCATCTCCAGGCCCGGATGGAACAAGGGTCAACACTTTGACCTCGTCATTGAAGACAACGTTTTGCCATTACTCATTCAAGGTAATTCTAATACGATACCAGTCCAGCTGAGTCCACAGTGGTGGACAGTTTCCGCAATGGAAGTTGGACCTAGAGTCCTTTGTCGGCGTCTCCTGGCAATGATCCTGGTACTGATTTACATATGTGATATACGGTTCCGTTCGGGTCTCCTATTGCCTACCAACGAATCCGATGATCCACCCGTGCATTTGTGCGTCTAACGGTGGGGATCTTGAGCGACTCTAAGTGCCTTCTTGAGATCATTGGTTCCAATAACGTCCAACCGTGCTCGCATTCAAGCCCACATGTAGCAGATAGGACATCCGGCTCTTTTGCAGCTTATTGCAGACAACTACAGCACCTGAGCATCTCGTTTAGTCGCTCAGGGTTTTCTGTGATCACCCACAGATACTACGAGTTTGTTATGGAAACGTAATCATTTGTATATGTTACTGCTAAAGTGCAGAAATCAGTTATTCTACAGATTATCTAGGTATTGTGCAGATTAATTAGGGTGATCCGTTAACGTGCGGAAAATTGTTTCATTTCTCAAATTACCTAGGTAATCTGCACATTACCTACTAGGCACTCGTTAAAGTGAAAATAAGATCTTTGCTGGAACAACAGGAACGTTTCTGTACGCTTAAATTAACATAATATTATTTATCTAGTGTCCGAGAGTAGAGTTGAAACCAGAGTCATCCCTCTGTCAACATGAATCAGTCGTCCGAATTATAAAAAACGCCCCCAAAATGAGCAGGCCAAGTGAGAACGAATCATTTTAGTGATTCGTTATCAAGAATGAATCACTTTAACAATTCGTTCTCACTTGGCCTCCGCTCATCCGGGGCGTTTTTTATAATGTCGACGAGTGAATCACGTGACACGAAGATTGATATTCAAGAGATTCACCACTATGAGAGAAACAAATTTTGAACTTTAACGATACGGAAGCCGTTAATGTGCACATTACCTAGGTAAAATGCGGAAAACTCTTGATTCCGCACGTTAACGGAGCAAATCAGTTAATCTGCAGATTAGCTAGGTAATGTGCACATTAACGGCTTTCGAGCTTTAGCGGTAACATATATACCATTACCCAGTACTCACATCTTAATTTGCATCTAAATCCGATGGATCGGCAATTTAAATGTCGAGTGATGTATGTTAAAAAGGAAAAAAAAATGACTTTTCCTAATTCGTCCCCGGATTCATTTGAATTACAGTCAAATACATAACCAATCGTCAGTTAGGACGTAGTTTAAAAAAAATCCATAATTTGATAGTAACATATATGACTGTTTGAATTGTTCTACCTGTGAGAGGCACCACGAAGTGAGTATGCACACAATGGGCTAAGTGGTCAGGTCACAAGGACCCCCAAGAACTCAGATAACTTTAGGGGAGGGGACTCACTGGGTACCTGTTGGAAGACAGATGGAAGTCTCCCGTCAAGGCCATCCAACGTGTTCTTTAACGTGCACAGGATATAGCTCTCATGCTGCGGAACAACAGTTTAGCGTTCCATCTGAGGGACGGTTATCTTTCCAAGCCCAAAAATGTTCCCTTCGTCACCGAGGACAAGGTGGGAGTTAGAGGCGATAAATCTCACTGCTGGCACACAGGTAAGACTCGAACCTGGGAACTTCAGATTACTTGCCTTGCATATTATTAGTTCACCCAATCCCCGCCCCTAGCACAGAGCGTAAACTGGTCAACTAAACTTGTATTGCTAAAATCTTGGTATAATAAAAGAAATAGTAGTGCATTCTAACATCTTCAATTTTTAATATCGTATCTGATATTCTATATTCTTCATACTCATAGCTGACATTATTTTAACGATCTTCAGACGATCTTTTTTAAGTTGACTGGCTAGAGTCTGGACAATGAAAGTTTTAAATAATATTTGATAAATTATTTTCGTCTCATGTAAAAACTTAAAGGGGCCATAATCATGAAACGGTGAGATCGTCTCTATCTAAAGTCTTTGTTCTGAAATTGCTGTGCCAGCTACAAGATGAGGCGACCCAGTGGGGTGTCTTTGCAGAACTTTAGATAAAAACACCCTACTCAGAAATGGGCGAAGATGATTCGCCATATTTCACCTCGTTGTATTTTTACAACAGCAAAATTATCATTCATTTGTTTCAGCGATAATTTTATTATCTTTGAAAATTACAATCTGAAAAAGAAAAAAAAAAAAGTCAAAACCACTTAAAGCATATTTATTTAAAAACGTATGTTCTGACGTACAAAACTGATTATTCAGCCAACTTGAAAAGTTATGTAAAAGTGCATGTATCGCAATTAGTAAAGAATATTTCATGCTGTTTGAAACTCTATTCAGACAGTTAATCAAAAACTCAATTTAAAATTTAAAGAAACTTTTGCTATGATGTTATAATTGTTTTAACTCTGAGCGGCGTTTTTTGTGCCCACAATGAGCTATATGGCTAGGTCACAAGGACCCCAAGGGCTCAGAGAAAGTAGGGAAAGGGAACTCACAGAATAGCTGTTAGGAGACATATGGTAGCCTCACGTCAACACCATCCTTCGTGTTCTTTAATGCGAGCAGGATATGGCTCTCGTGCACATGGGGATATGGCTTCATATTCCATACTACTGATCTGCAGCCTTTCCAAGCCAATCGTTGGCTTCTTTATACACCGAAGACATGGACGGGAGTTAGCGGTGATAAATATTAACGCTGATACAGTTGGGGTTCGAATCTGGGAACTGTAGATTACGAACCTCGCGCGCTACCGACTAAGACAACTCCCGCCCCAAAATATATTGTCTTTTGAAGCATGTTTAAGAGGGCGGGGGTGGCTCAGCAGATAGCGCACCATGCTCGTAATCTGCAGTTACCAGGTTCGAGTGCCACCGTTGAGTATTTATCTCTCTCTAACTTCTGCCCCCGGTCAGAAAGGGGACACCGATGGGAGTGGAAAGGCCGACGTCCGTCAGGTGAGAGGTAAAGTCGTGGCCTTGTGTGCAGGAGAGTCATACCAGTTAGCATTCATTCATTCATTAAACGTTACATGATAATGGGAGCTCCTTCTTCAATACCAGTTAGCAGTGGTGAAAGTAAAATTTATTTCTTACCGGTACGCCTCAAAGCATAGCTATATGTGTAAAATCACACAGGGCTCACTCCACTGAAGTCGTCTTACAGGGGTTAATAAGTTGAAGTGTGTAGCGACGAAAGTACAGTGCTCTTAGATTTATTCATTTTCCATGTGTTTTCCGCAAATAGTGAATGATTTAGGGATTTTTAATGCGAAATGAATATTAATATTTTTAAATACTTGCTTATTCCCTTGTATTCTTGGATTCCAGTCTTATTGAAAAAATAATATGATTCAGATGTTTTTAAAATTATTTCAGTAATTAAAGAAATATTTTAGAAAGGAAAATTGACGTTTCACTCGTATAGTAATTTTGAATACTCAACTTGCATATTTTATACTCGAAAGCCAAATATAGCATTTTTTTTTAGAATAACATTTATCCAAGATTTGGAATGGCCTTTGAAATTTATAAAGCTTAATCAGTAAATACATGACATACGGAAATTTCGCCTCTGACGTATCCCCCTTAATAGATGCGAAATTGCAGAGTTTTCGCGTTCAAAATGAGGTAGGAAAAAGAGTGACTTTTGTCAAAAAAAAAGTTGCGAGATGATTTTGTTGAGCGCTTTTGTGTGACAAGCAAAAATCATCCAGCTTTCCACTCTTGTCACGGGTACTATAGGTTGTTCATACCTGCCGTAGAAAAATTAATCATTCATTTTTACACGTGATATACGTATTTGTTGGCACGCTTAACTTTACATATCATTTAACCTCAACATAGACCTTGTCTTCACCTTAATGAGAAATGTATAGCGTTTCAGCAACGCTAATAACACAGAATGAAAATGGCAACTATTAGGTTGGCCGTGCGTGAAGGCTTTTACCATTTGGATACCATCGCAGCCGATGGGATAGATCCGATGGATAGACCGATAGATAGATCCATCGCAGTCGATGGGATCCATTTGGATACCAGACCATTGCATCCCAAACTCTCCTCATCTCTCATGCTTGCTTCCTTTCCCTCTTAAGAGGTAGCCACTAATTGTAAACTGCAATGCCATTCTTCTAGTGGACCTGGCAGAATTCTTTCCGTTCTCTCCTAACCTTAATCCACTCTGACAAAAGATTCCAAGAAAAGTAACCCCGCTTTTGTATAATGCAAAACTGCTGGGCTTGTTCTTTCAGTTCCACAGCATTGTTCGTTAAAGCAGAACCCAAATCATGCTATAGCATTATTTTTATATCAAATTTATTGTTTGGTGTAATTAAAAAGTTGATAATAATTTTATCATTGTTTCTAAGGAAAAACATCTTTATCATAAGTTGATGATCATATTTCTTTTTATTATAATGATTCTGATATTTGGGGATCTGAAATGGCTCGACGTATCTAGTATGTATACAAATACTGTAAATTCTGATACTGAAGGTTAAATTCCAAGGGATGCAAATGATGAAAAAGAATTAGAGAATTAAATTCTTAGTTGATAATTTTTACACCTCTCAAACAGCTGTTTATCACTGGTCTGATAAGATCCTGTCGATTAAGACGTCAGATGACCTATTATGAAGGCGAGATCTGAGCAGAAAGAAAATAGTCATACGTATAGGGTCTCGAAATCAGGTCCTATAAACTTGAAGCGAAGCGTGTAAACCACTTGATCACAAGGACGATGTCAAGCACAATACATTTGATAAATGGCAGTTATCAACGACGCAGGTTTTGTTAATCATTTCGAATCTTCCGTGGGTCTTATTCTTGAATTATCTTCATTATCATTAGCAATCCATTATTTTAAACTTATTTTTCCTGACGACAATATTGACATGCTGCGTTCAATACTAAGAAATATGCTGAATTCAGTGAAAATGATAGTGGTTATAAAAGTTGAAACTTCTAGTTCAGTATAAACTACTGATGAAATATGATTAGGATTCATCATTGCAATTGCCTTGAGTATGGCTTTTTTTTTGGATGTCGAAAATCTCAGACTACAGGTACAGTCGCTCAAAAAAGTATCCGAACGCTATGGTTGATTACAGAATTCAGAAAAAATATCTGGCAACGATTTTTTTAGAAATTAGTGATCTGGCAACCTTCGTGTCACGTGACACGAAGGTTGCCAGATCACTAATTTCTAAAAAATCCTTACCAAAATTTTTTTCTGAATTCTGTAATCAACAATAGCGTTCGGATACTTTTTTGAGCGACTGTACGTATTAAGAGTTAGAGAATTTTCAAAAGCATTCATTATAAATATTAAACATCAAACAAACAAAAAACAGTTGGAATATTGTTACTTACAAAGAGAATATTTCAGCAATCTGAAGTTTTCTCTTCAAACTCTATTAAACAAATTAACTGCACTGAAATAAAAATCGCAAAATCGTTTTCCCCAGTAGTATATTGGCGACAATACTCAGGTGGGAAAATAATTTTTGAAGGGCAGCTAACCTTATGAGGAGCAATGCAAGAGGAAATAAAGTAAAAATTCGATAGAAGTATAATACCTTTTATTTAATATTCAAATAAACTCATCTAGAGTAAATAAATATATTTCCCTTCTTTTGTTAAAGTTTATAATTAGATTCAAATAAAAAAAAATAAATTAATATACGCCAAAATTATTTTTTTAAGTCTTCCAAATAATTTCAGTTGTAGAGTTTAGGAGTGTGCGTATTCTCTATTGTGCGTGTGTGTATACTCTGAATACATGTCTGTTTAGAACTTTCAGATGTTTAGAGAGATGACGAAACGGACCACCAGTTTTTGAAATGGTTAGGAAGGACAACTTAATATTTAAAATTCATAGCAAATATTTTCGGCCTTAAAATTAAGGGAGGTGTGCTAAGTGAAAATTATGTTTAAAAAAAAATAATGTGCCAACTTTTGTGGGACAATAAAATTAAAAAGAATATCTATTAGTTTTTCTATTATAGTTACTCTAGTAATGGTAAACTGGTTATGTAATGTAAGGTGATTAATTGATAAAACTAATTTTTTAAAATCTATTTTTCCGTGATTTTACATTAAAATTCCCCGTCCCCCTTCAAACTCATTGCTTAAATTTGGGGAAGAAAGTGCTCCATCTCCCCCATTAAACTGTCATCCGTTATTCCCAGAAATGTTTAGAATTTTCAATTCAGCAGAATATAAAAAAATATATATTTGGAAACGAAAATTTTAAAACCAAGTACACGCTGCTTTTCAATGGATTTCAACGAATAAGTGAGTTCATGTCCTTTCTTTACCACCCCGTTTTCCCAGTTCTGCCTCCAGTAGTGATTAAGACCGAACCCAGACAGCTACAGCGGATGGGAACGTGCATTGTCCGTGAACTCTTTTACGACTCCCCGAAAGACGGCTTTGGTTGGAGTCGCATTTGTCTGTCTAGTTCCGCTGTCTACACCCGATTTCCTTGATAATCGTTCAAAGAGAGAAAGCACTACATCCAATTTCTAGCACTCCCTGTCAGCAGAAATGGAATCTCAAGTATCCAGTTTCTAAATAGCTTGGTATCTAAAAGGTTAAACTGTAGTAATGTAATTAAAAACCGACGAGTTTTTCTTAAAAGGAATGATCCGCTTTAAAAAATATTAAATTCTCGGTTGGAAAAGCATTAAGGTGAAAAGGAAATCGTTATCGGAGCCACTATTGAAAAATGTCTTACCGGTACGTCGTACCGGCGCATACCGGCCTACTTTCACCACTGCCAGTTAGGCACGTTAAAGGACATGCTGGATGGCCTTGACGGAAGGCTATCATTTTGCCTCCTAACAGATGCTATCTTGAGATCATTGGTTCCAACGATGTCCAACCGTGCTCGCATCTAGGCCACATGGCGGTCAGATCATCCGGCTGTTTTGTAACTTATTGCAGACAACTACAGCACCTGAGCATATCGTCATAGATGCCCAGTGGGTGCCCTTCCACAACCTTCTCTGAGCCCATGGAGTCCTATGATTTCAGAGGTAAAACAAACCAACTTTCTGCTGGCTGGTAGGTAAATTGAACTAATGTTCATTATGCATGAGAGAATATTTGATTTAAAAAATAATTTATATTAAATAATATCAGGTTTGCCAAATATGAGTGTTTTTAATTTAAAGGAAATGTAATTCTTGTTTTTTATCTTTAATTTTATGAATTTTTTAAGTTGGTGGAAGTATTCAATTCATCTTTATTATGAAGAATATTTTTGCGTGTACTTTTAATGATAAGTTCGTTTTTTTTTTGTCTTTTCGCTTTAGGGCATCTTTAGTTGTAATGGCCGTCCCGTGGCTTTCGTATTCTGTTAGGTGTTAGGGTGCTTGGCTACTGATCAACGGGACCTGGGTTCGAGACCAGGATAAGACATGGATGTTTGTGTTGTCTTAATGCTGAGGTCTCGCCATCCTCACAGACTTTCTACTATGGCTTATAAATTGACAGTCTCCTTTCTGACCTCTGTGACAAGCAGCTGCTTGAGGGGGTATTTATTTATCGTTTTATACATTTATCGTGTGTCCTGTCTTATGTTCATAACTGCCAGGTTTAGTTGGATTGTTTTACTTCTGAGTGGCACTTCTGTGCAGATATTAGGCTAAATAGGCAAGTCACAAGGACCCCCAAAATCTCAGAAAAGTCTTGGGAAGGGGATTCACTGAACAACTATTAGGAGACAGATGGAATCTTCTCGTTCAGCCCATCCAGCGAAAATAATTGTTGAATTAATTAAATAATTAGAGAAAAGGATGTTCCCTATAAACAGAGGTTGAAAAACCATAAGGGTGTATTTATTTATTTTTTAGCTGTATTTGGTACGCTATATTCATGAATCCCTGATTTGCAACTGCATTCGTTAATGAACTGCTCGACATAAATATTTCTATCTTGAAACACTGTTTTTTTTTTGGCTGCCTTCTGAAAATAATTTGCTTCTACCTCCTCCCTCGTGAATAATGCTTTCTAGCCCCCATGCAGCGAACTGTGACTAATAAGGTGAGGGCTGAATGTAAATTATAACCATATCCTTAAATCCAAAACATTAATACATTTACCCTACAGAGAAGAGGTTACGTTCTTCAAAAAAAAAAAAACGACTAGTCGCGTAGTTAGTACCCAAATACGAAGATGCTAGCTATACTTCAGAAGAAAACAAAAACTACGACTGTGTCATAGGGTTTCTTGGGACCTGACTCTACAAATGATCACAGCATGAGAGGTTCGTAAGGTCGCCATTTTTTTTTCTCTGAAGGAAGCTCAACTTGAGGAATGTCGAAGCTATCCATACCGATTAGTTTCGTATTCTGTTTGAGTTTCTTCATTTATCTTCCTCAGTGACAGACAACCATCTCACAAGAGGACATTCATCCATATAACCAAGATTCCTTTTCTTCTTGCCCTTCCATTTCGGCAAATATGGACTCGCAATTTCTTCTAGTAAGCGGAATTCCTTCCTAGTGCTTCATGTTCAACTCGGTGGCAAAGTAGGCTGCAAAAATGTGACAGTGGGCTGATTATACTTTGGAAAAAAAAAACTTGTAGTAGCTCTCATCTCTTAGATGATTGAAAGCATTGCGTCGGATTCGGGAATTTCTTTCGTAAGTAATTCTACTTCAAGTTCCAAAAAATAAAGTGAATTCTGACACACTTAATTTGGTAACTTTGTTTCCAAATGAAGTAGATTTGGGTCAGTAATATCTGAATTACAATATCTGTGTTTTTGATAAATTTACTGACTCTATAATAAAATATGACACATTTGTGAGAGTTGTTAAAGCTCTATGTGATCGGTGTAGCATTACAGCTGGAGTTCGATAAGGAACATTTTGTCTCGTTTTCATTTTATGTTGGCTACTGATTATGTTACCAGGAATTCACTGCAAGCAGGCACGGATCTAGGAAAAATAAAGGGAAGGGAGGGGGGGAGGGTAAATAGGCTAATCGAGCCGAAAAAAAAGGGGTGGGGTTTTAAATAGGCTAATCGATCCGAAAAAAAATGGGTGGGGTTTTAAATAGGCTAATTGAGCCGAAAAAAAGGGGTGGGGTTGTAAATAGGCTAATCGAGCCGAAAAAAAAGGGGGGGGGGGGTAAATAGGCTAATCGAGCCGGGAAAAAAAGGGTGGGGTTTTAAATAGGCTAATTGAGCCGAAAAAAAGGGGTGGGGTTGTAAATAGGCTAATCGAGCCGAAAAAAAGGGGGGGGTGGGGGTAAATAGGCTAATCGAGCCGGGAAAAAAAAGGGTGGGGTTTTAAATAGGCTAATTGAGCCGAAAAAAAGGGGTGGGGTTGTAAATAGGCTAATCGAGCCGAAAAAAAAGGGGGGGTGGGGGTAAATAGGCTAATCGAGCCGGGAAAAAAAGGATGGGGTTTTAAATAGGCTAATTGAGCGGAAAAAAAGGGGTGGGGTTGTAAATAGGCTAATCGAGCCGAAAAAAAAGGGGGGTGGGGGTAAATAGGCTAATCGAGCCGGGGAAAAAGGGGGGGGGGTAAATAGGCTAATCGAGCCGAAAAAAGGGGGGGGGGTAAATAGGCTAATCGAGCCGAAAAAAAAAGGGGAGGGGGTCAAGTGACTGGATTTTCATTGCAGTATAACATTTTGTGTTCCGTTTTATTTTCTCGAAAAATGCGTAAAATATCCACAATTTGAATCATTTTTGTTCTATTGCCTTTACTAGCATTCTGAAATGGGGGGATGTCATCCTCCTCTCCAAGATCCAAATCAAAATAGCCAAAACTGGAGCCATATTTGGTCTAGAGCAGAGATGGTCAAACTACGGCTTCTTCCGAACCGTGTGACGTCAGAGTTTTTAAAAATAAATTAATGTATTACGAGAATCCTCCACCAGATCAAAAGCAATCGTACAACATTTAAATGCATTATTACTTATTTCCACAAGATGTTGTTAAAAAGAAAGGATGTTGTTAAATAATTTACAAAAAATGTCAAGTAGTTTCATTTATCGCATTAATAAGTAATTTTGTTAATAAATTGTTTTATTGGAAAAGTTACAAATAACGTTAAACTATTACACTCAGTGCTTACTAAATTATGACCACCTCCTTTCAGGGGCGGGTGCTCAGTGGGTAGCGCGCCAGGCTCGTAATCTGTAGTTCCCAGGTTCGAGTCCCAGCTGGGTCAGCGTTGAGATTTATCTCCGCAAAATTCCCCGCCCTGCCCACGGTCAGTAGGGGACACCGATGGGCTTGGAAAGGCCGCCGTCCGTCGGATGGGACGTTAAGCCGTGACCCCGTGTGCGGGAGAGCCATACCCTGTGCACGTTAAAGAACACGCTGGATGGCCTTGACGGGAGGCTACCATCTGTCTCCCAACAGCTTGTTCCAGTGGGTCCCCTCCCCCAACCTTCTCTGAGCCTTCGGGGTTCATGTGACCTGGCCATTTAGCCCATGGTGTGCAAAAAAGTGCCGCTCAGAGGTAAAACAACCCAACCCTCCTTTCATGTTTTGTCAGTACAGGTAACCCCCGTTCATCGCGACCCCGGCGAGTGCGGATTCGTTATATCGCGATCTTTTTTTTATCTCGGCACTTGCGTGGCTTTGAAACATGCCAGGAAAAGTCAAAACCAATGTTGCACGTGCGTGCTAACTTTCTTTCTCGCTCAATCACATCATACACATGTACAGTCGCTCAAAAAAGTATCCGAACACTATGGTTGATTAAAAAAATTCGGAAAAAATATCTAGCAACTTTTTTAGGAATTAGTGATCTGCCAACCTTCGTGTCACGTGACACGAAGGTTGGCAGATCACTAATTTATAAAAAAATCGTTGCCAGATATTTTTTCTGAATTCTGTAATCAACCATAGCGTTCGGATATTTTTAATAGAATTAATAATATTTATTTTATTAACAAAGTGTTTTTTCGAATTTTAAAATATTTTTTTAAAATCCCCCCCGTTGATCGCGAAATTTCGCTTATCGCGACCATGTCCAGAACGTATCCTTCGCGATGAACGGGGGGGGGGGGGTTACCTGTAAAAGGTAACTTTGAAGCTCTGTAATTGCTGAAAAAGAGTTTTGTGACAGAATGAGACTGAAGAGAAATAAAAGATCTCAAATCTCGATTTTCAACAATATACCCTTAGTATTTCAAAAGTTATGGAAGTTTGAATATTTAAAACAGAAATGCCTAACGTTGAAGTTTAACTCGGAAGTTAATTATAATTTGAATAAGAAGTATTATATACACCATTTAATACAACAGGTGTGAATGTAAATAATTTTTCAAAGACTTGCATTTGTTGCTATTAAATATTCAAAGTCCATAACTCTTTAAGCACAAAGCGAACATTATTGAAAATCGAGATTTTGATAGATTCGATTGACATCTTTAATTTATCATCTGTTACATTTTCTCATAAAACGCTTAGTTTAGAAGTTATTAAGCTTCGAAGTTAGCTTCCATTTATAAAATATGGGTTGGGTTGTTTTACCTCTGAGCGGCACTTTTTTGCACACCATGGGCTAAATGGCCAGGTCACATGAACCCCGAAGGCTCAGAGAAGGTTGGGGGAGGGGACCACTGGAACAGCTGTTGGGAGACAGATGGTAGCCTCCCGTCAAGGCCATCCAGCGTGTTCTTTAACGTGCACAGGGTATGGCTCTCCCACACACCAGGCCACTGCTTAACGTCCCATCCGACGGACGGTGGCCTTTCCAAGCCCATTGGTGTCCGTTACTGACCGTGGGCAGGGCGGGGAATTTTGCGGAGATAAATCTCAACGCTGACCTAGCTGGGACTCGAACCTGGGAACGACAGATTACGAGCCTGGCGCGCTACCGACTGAGCCACCCCCGCCCCATCTAAGGGGGGCAAGGGCCATGTCCCCCATTGGAGAATGCTAGTAAGAGTAATAGAATCAAAATATTGTTATATGTATGGTATATATAATGCATTTTTCAAATTTTTTAACAATTTCTAAAACGGAGAGGGAAATATTATACTGCAATGGAAATCCAGTCGCTTGGCCTTCTCCCCGCCCTGTTTTTGTTTTCTGGTATGATTGAGTTTTTCTCCTCAACTCTCCGAGAATTTTTAGATTCCGCATTTCATATATCATATATAGTATTTTATTGATAAATTAATGTGTTTTATTAACTTTTTTTACCTAGTGGTCCGCAGAATTATTTTTTTTTAATTTGAACTTAGTCCTCAATAAAAAAAAAAAAAATTAAGCCATGCCTGGTCTAGAGACTTGCAAATATCTGATTTAGATTCTGCTGTCTAGAACTTTTTTAAGCTAACGATGTTGACAAGATGAACTCCTTTACTAATGCGGGACGGGGGTGGCTCAGTTGTTAGCGTGCCAGGTTCCTATTCTGAAGTTTCTAGGTTTGCGTCCCACCTGAAATAGAGTTGAGAACAGTGTCCTCGGTCAGTAGGGGACACCGATGGACTCGGAAAAGCAACGTTCTCAGATGGGACGTAAAGTCGTGGCATGTGCGGGGGAAAGCCATGCATTCTGGGTGTTAAACAACACGCTCTATGGCCTGGAAGGAAGGTTTCCATCTGTCTCCTAACAGCTGTCCAGTAGGTTCCCTTCCACCAACCTCCTTTCAGTGACTGGACCTTCTTGTGACCTGGGCAATTGGCCGATTGTGTGCAAAAAGTGCAGCTAAAAGGTAAAACAACCCAACTCTTTACTAATACTGTTGATCAGATTGATATTAATGTAGGTGTGGTGATCAATTGGGAGAAAACTAAACGTTGAAAGTTGGTCAGGCCGTTGGTGCTTCAGTTCTTTTGAATAACTGTGCTCTTGAAGTAGTTGCTCAATTTAGTTGTGTAATAGGTATTGAAGATAATTGATATGAGATAAACAGAAGAATTGCATTGTGGAGAATTGGAGCTTTAACGAAAAGACTGAAATTTAGCGATATAATAGTTTGATACTTTCTCAAGTTTGATACGGTAGTGAAATTTAGATGTATCTGTCTATCAATGAACACAACCTACTTGACTCTCTTTAAGAAAGATAGCAGTAAAGTTAATAATTTTAATCTAGATGCTTAGGCAGCATCTCGGGTATTT
Organism: Ryuthela nishihirai; assembly: GCA_038380435.1. Lineage (NCBI taxonomy): Eukaryota > Metazoa > Arthropoda > Arachnida > Araneae > Heptathelidae > Ryuthela > Ryuthela nishihirai. The sequence continues at coordinate 44,811,521 of JAWZYU010000003.1, read as the reverse complement.
GGCGGTTTGAATATATAAGTAGTAATGAGATCAGACGAGTCAGCTATGTTTAAGAATCACATAGGGATAGACAGCGTTGATTTGCCCATGTTACCAACATGATTAGCGAATAAAGTTATGAATGGTGCACCTGAAAAGCTCAGGAAAAAAGTACGAATATATATAAGTATGCAGATATGTTCACTACAGAATCATAAAATTTGCTAAATTACTAAAGTAATGACAATATGCATAAAATATCTAAAACCTAAAGAGATATGTTAAATGTAATAATCTCTGGGTTTCGGCATTGTTTTTAGTTTGTTATGCACATTTCAATTCCGTAATTTCTTTCCATCTTTGCCTTCTTTAGTTTCATGACGTGTGCAAGAGTATCACAAAACGGCAGAGAAGTTGAATTAGAGATACGGAAACATCGAATGAATTCAAAAATGCAACGAATGGAAACAGAGTTATAACCTATAATATCACAGATAGCAAAATTATTTCCATTCCGTAAGGGTTGGGTTGTTTTACTTCTGAGAGGCACTTTTTTGCACACCATGCGCTAAATGGCCAGGTCACAAGGACCCCGAAGGCTCAGAGAAGGTTGGGGGAGGGGACCCATCGGAACAGCTGTTGGGAGACAGATGGTAGCTTCCCGTCAAGGCCATCCAATGTGTTCTTTAACGTGCACAGGGTATGGCTCTCCCACGCACGGGGCCACGGCTTAACGTCCCATCCGACGGACGGCGGCCTTTCCAGCCCATCGGTGTCCCCTACTGACCGTGGGCAGGGCGAGGAATTTTGCGGAGATAAATCTCAACGCTAACCCAGCTGGGACTCGAACCTGGGAACTGCTGATTACGAGCCTGGTGCGCTACCGGCTGAGTCACCCCCGCCCCATTCCGTAAGGAATTAACATACAAATATACAGGATGTCCCAAAAATATAGGTACAAACTTTTAGGGGAGGTAGATAACATCTAAAGGAATGAGAATTGCATAGGAACCCATAACCGGAAACGTCACCATAAGTCAATAGGCGGCGCTGTTCATCATTGCGCTAGAGGGGAAATTTCGGATTTCCTCATTCGAGCGGTAGTCTGCTGACGAAAAGCATGCAAAGGTATTCGAACAGGGAGCTGGCAGACATGCACTTAGTGTATGGAATAGCTGAGAGCAACGGACGAGCCGCTCAACGAATGTATCAAGAACCCTTCCCACACAGACTTGTACCGGGCCACCGTTTGTTTGCGCGTACGCATCAAAATTTTTTGCGATTATGGATCAAACTTCGAGCACCTGCTGTAATCATCTAGTACGCCATTTGTAATAATTATGTCCAATAAATGTTTTCCCATTAATCACTGTCTTGTGTCCTTTCAGATCTTGTACCTCTGCTACCACTTTCCCATGAGGTTTCCGGTTATGGGTTCCTATGCAATTCTCATTCCTTTAGATGTTATCTACCTCCCCTAAACGTTTGTACCTATATTTTTGAGACACCCTGTATATAGTAAATGTTTCCTATCCACATAAACAGTAATAGATATTTTGACGGTTTTCTTAGCTCCGGTGATCTGAATGGGAATCCGCTCCAAGAGCCCAAAATTTCAGGGACAGCTACCGTCGCCTGTCTTATCAATGGAGAGTTAAAAGTTATGAATGAAGTAGTACGTTATTGATGGGGATAGTTATCAACGGATAAAAGTTTTGTGGCCAACATTTGGGGAAGATCTAATTTTATGGGGTCAAACCGTTACAGAGCAATAAGTTACGTGAGATGAAATTTTTAGACGAAATCTGGTGGTTCTAGCTCTCATCGTTTAGGAGCAATTCTCCAGCAGAGAGATGGATCAACTTTCTAAAATGCATAATAGATTACTCACATCTCTAAGTTTGGATAAATTCTTCATTAACAAAATCCGCATGTATTTTAGCATCTTCAGTGTAAAAGCAAAGAGATGTAAAATTTGAGTTGTTTTAGGACAATCGAGGCGCCCGTGCTTAGTAGGTGCAACTGAATGAAACGCACATCTGAATGATATTCTGATCGGATAAGAACTATTAATTGTAGATACGGATGTAGAAAATCAAACAGAGAGTTTGAAAGTTCAAAATTCGATTGGAAGAGCTGCACAGTACGGTCAAGAAGAGTCTCGTTAAGACATGAAACGTTTGGGCTAACGGAAAGGAAGTGAATCTATCTGAACAGAAAAAGGCGATAACTAAGAAGTCTTGTCTAGCTCTTTGTGGCTTCTTGTAAAATATATGCACTACTCTACCAAAATAGTAAAGAAATTCCGTGTTATACGAATGGGAATCTAATTTCGATGCTCTGTAACTTCTAAAATACGCATTTAATGGAATAATATGACTAAAAATAAATTAAAATCAAATATTCATATTAATTATCAATTATTATTAATAATTATTATTCAATTATAATTAAATAATCATATTCAAATCTATTTAAAACTCGATTTTTAACAACATTTGTTCAGTGTTTAGAAAGCTATGGAGGATGAAATACAATGGCGGAATTTGAAATAGAACACCATTTTTTTTTTAGAATAGAATATAATTTTATTTCATAAGAGTAAAGAATACAAATACATTTACACTTTGACCCGCAAAAGCTAATTAGCTTATCTACAGGAAAATGAATAAATTATATTAAACATAGGTCATTCAGCCACAAAAATGGTGTACATCAAATAAATCCAACAATTGAAGCGTAATCTATGAGATTTTTTTAGTAGAAACAACTTGTTGAGAAAGGACAGTGATCACACGTGGGAAGTGATTCAATGTTTATTTTACCTTTTAATGAGTGTTACATTTTACAGAAGGCACATTTTAATAAGGTGTTGAACCTCCTCGATCTGTAATACAAGCTTCCAATCTGGCATGCAATCGGTCGTACAAATGCTGGATATCACGCTGGGGGATGCAATTCCATGCATTTTCAACTTGGAAGCGTAATTCAGCAATGGTCGTTGCCTGTCGCGGTCGCAGAAGAGTCTTTGTCCGATCCAGTCCCAGACATGCTCGATTGAAGACAAGTCCGGAGAGCGTGATGGCCAAGGGGGTTGGTACACTGCCTGAAGAGCACGTTGAGTAGCCCGGGCGTAGTGTGGGCGGGCGTTAATTTCCTGGAATAACTCATTTGGGATTGCACTCAAATATGACAGGACGACCGACTGTACGAGGTCGCTGACGCACGTATTTGCTATTCAGTGCACCCTGTACAAACACCAGACACGTACGAGAGTGATAGCTAATTGCTCCACACACCATGATGCCCGTCGTGGGCACTGTATGTCACTGGTGGATGCACGATGGAAGAAGCCGCTCATCTTGTCGCCTTCGGACGCGTAAACGACCATCAGATGCTCCTAAGCAGAATCGGCTTTCATCACTGAAGACAACAGACTGCCATTCTTCCCTCCAACGAACTCGTTCTTGACACCACTGCAAACGTGCTCGACAGTGTAACTACTTATTATGCAATACTATTATGAAATATTCTAGCTTCCGTAACTCTTTACTGTAAAACAATAGTGTTGAAAATTGAGATTTGAATAAATTTGATTTTATAGAGTATATATTAATTTCACTTATTATTTACTGATGGTTTACAACCATGGAGTGATTTTCACGTTTTTATCCATACCCCCCTTCATCTTAAATATACCAATTTGGCTCATGAATTGCATACATCAATCAATTAATAAATCAAAAAATGATACGTCACAAGAATGTATTTGCATGGAGGAGAAAAAAACACATTTCTTTTACTGCAGAAGTGGTAAACGAGGACAGAGTTCGAACATAAAAAAGGTTAAGGCTCAAAAAGCAAAGTTGGGTTGTTTTACCTCTGAGCGGCACTTTTTTGCACACCATGGGCTAAATGGCCAGGTCACATGGACCCCGAAGGCTCAGAGAAGGTTGGGGGAGGGGACCCACTGGAACAGCTGTTGGGAGACAGATGGTAGCCTCCCGTTAAGGCCATCCAGCGTGTTCTTTAACGTGCACAGGGTATGGCTCTCCCGCACACGGGGCCACGGCTTAACGTCCCATCCGACGGACGGCGGCCTTTCCAAGCCCATCGGTGTCCCCTACTGACCGTGGGAAGGGCGGGGAATTTTTGCGGAGATAAATCTGAACGCTGACCCAGCTGGGACTCGAACCTGGGATCTACAGATTACGAGCCTGGCGCGCTACCGACTAAGCCACCCCCGCCCCCTCAAAAAGTAAAGACCTAGGCCTCTTGTACAGTTGCTCAAAAAAATATCCGAACACTATGGTTGATTACAGAATTCAGAAAAAATATGTCACGTGACACAAAGGTTGCCAGATCTCTAATTTCTAAAAAAATCGTTGCCAGATATTTTTCCTGAATTCTGTAATCAACCATAGTGTTCGGATATTTTTTTGAGCGACTGTTCTTTTATTTACATTTATGGTCATAGTCTAGAAGTTTAGTGATGACCAAATTAGGATGCGATTCCACCTTCGTAAAGAAGTTTGTAGAAGTAGTTCTGATAAACTTTTTGACAGAATCGACGTTTAATTGTTTATGTAAAGTATTGCTTTCTATGCACCATGATGCTGATGCAACAGCTCTAAGTGTTTTGTTAGAAGCCTTGCAATGATCGTTTCCGTTGTATAGCCCCAAACCAGGGCAGACATGCATAATAATCAGTCGGGAGATCATTTCTTGTGTTAATAGTTTGTTGTCTATAAAAGTTTCGAGTTCCTTCCAAGTAGTATGTTTAGGCTGCACTTAACTCTTTGCGCTTTATTCAAAACATTCGTGAAATGCTGAAACCTGCTGAGTCGTCGATTCAGAGGGATAACCAGGTAGGCGTAGAGCCCTTCCATTCAATATTGGTGTCAAAAATAGGAAGTCTAGGGACTTCATGCATCCTTCTAAGGGGGAACATTATTGTTTCGCTCTTTGTGGCATTAATTTTAATCATCCATTTTGTAAACCAGACTCTTATTTATTAAGACTATCTTGCACTCTTCTTACTGCAAGTATCATCTGCGTATTCAGCTTAGTTTATTACAGTATCATCTGCGTATAATGCCACTTTCACCCTTCTAAAGTTAGTCATGTCACAAATGAATAAGTTAAAGAGGATTTGTCCCAAAAGTGATCCTTGCGGGACTCCTGAGTTAATGGATTTTGTTTCTGAGAGAGAATCTTTGACAGAGATTTGATATGTTCTTCCCTGGAAATAAGAAGAGATAATTTTGATTAGGTGTTGCTTGGAAATTCTTCTCGATGAGCTTGTAGAGAAGGCCATTCATCCATACTTCTCGAAGACCATTTGCAACATCGAGGAAGACCTTCGCAATCTATTCTATCTTATTCCGACTTGTGGTGATAGTCTCCAATACACGTAATAATTGATCCACGGTCGAATGCTCTTTTCTAAAACCAAGTTGCGTGGAGGGGATAATTTGTTTACCTTGTAGAAATGTCACTATCCTCTTAAGGATAATTCTTTCAAACGCTTTGTCGATGCAGGATAATAGACTAATAGGCCTATAATTTTGAGGGACATTACAGGTATGTCCGGTTTATAGAAATTGAAATGAACGCTCTCTTCTAAGAGTTGGGTTGGGTTGTTTTACCTCTGAGTGGCACTTTTTTGCACACCATGGGCTAAATGGCCAGGTCACATGGACCCCGAAGGCTCAGAGAAGGTTGGGGGAGGGGACCCACTGGAACAGCTGTTGGGAGACAGATGGTAGCCTCCCGTTAAGGCCATCCAGCGTGTTCTTTAACGTGCACAGGGTATGGCTCTCCCGCACACGGGGCCACGGCTTAACGTCCCATCCGACGGACGGCGGCCTTTCCAAGCCCATCGGTGTCCCTTACTGACCGTGGGCAGGGCGGGGAATTTTGCGGAGATAAATCTCAACGCTGACCCAGCTTGGACTCGAACCTGGGAACTACAGATTACGAGCCTGGCGCACTACCGATTGAGCCACCCCCGCCCCCTCTCTTCTAAGAGTCTGGGAAATTATTGTGTCTGATAAGATGGTTTGAAGATGCAACAAAGTCGTGTGATTGCTTTTATTGGCAATTTCTTGAACATAAGATTAGTTACGCTGCCCGATCCATGTGCTTTTTCCGTTTACAGTCTCGAGGTAGCTTGTTTGATTTCCCACTGCGTAAATTTGATTTTTCCATGGTATCCTTTTCATTTAAGTTTTCGAATTGATCTATCAACATGTTCTATGAAGTCGTCATCTGACTGTTTAACGTTTGGGAGAAACTGCGTCTCAAGAATATCTCCAAAAGCATCGGCCCCATCGAAATATGATAATGCAAGACCCATTAAGTGATGTAGAGATTGAATGGTTCGTTCTGAACGTTTAATGGATCTCGCAATTCTCCATAATGAATGGCCAGTGTGTTAATAAACTCCCTTATCCCAGGTATCAGCCTAAGTTTCTCCAAGCTTTTCCTTAACTCGGGTTTGTAGTCTTTTGTACAAACGCTTATCCTTATGATTTCTTGTCCTCTGACACACTCTTCTAGCTTTGTTTGCATCTCTGATTATATTTTTTATTCCTTCTGGTAGATTATATTCTATGGATTCTAACTTTATGGTGCTGTTTGCATCATGAACACAGACTTCATTACATGAGAGGTACTGCAGTCTGTGGAAGTCTTCAATACATGATCTTTTTTTTTTTCGTATCATTTTCTATAAATACATTATTACTATTACTCATCAGAAATTGGAATCTATTCCACCTAATAAAAGGTTTTCTGTTGAACCTTTTACATTCTACTTAGCGAAAGTGAGAGAATCATTGGGTTATGGCTGACGAATAGGCAAAATGTGACTAGTTTTAAAAACTGAATATTTATTTTTTGGGGCATTGTAATGTTCAAATAGAAAATTATTTATTTATATTTGTATATTAATTTTTAAATGATATTTTAATGTTTAAATTTATGTTTGTTATTGTACTTTGTTCAATTCTGACAAAAATAGTGAATAGCTACTATAAATTAATATTTTGTTATACACGGTTGCTGAAAAATAAGTATACACTTTCAAAATTTCACTTACAAATATTGTTGAAAATATAGTGACGTGATATATATAAACTGAAGGAAGAACTCTCAGAGTTGTTTTCACACCTTACAAGCAATCGATGTGAGACCCGTGAGTGACACGGCATACAAGCCGATCACAGGTACGCGAGTCGCATTCATGTTCTCACGCAACATTGGGATTTTCAGAACTTCAAACACAGGCATTGTGGCAGCTGAATTTTCCACTTACGTGAAAAGTTGTTTCATCATTGAAAATTAACCTTTCTGAAAACCTGTCATCCTCGAGTTTCTGCTATATTTATGGCAGAAATCATAACAGATGACTTAGTCACTGAACTTCAGGACATGCAGTAACTATAACTTGTAAAGTTTCATGCCTAAACGCTTCCGCAACACATATCCAAACTGTCATCTGTGGAATCCGTAGCTCACCATTTACCCTGTTGGTTGACTTCTCGTTGACCGCGTTGGAATGTTTTCCGAATTCACTGCCGTCTCCTCTGATGATGAAACCCGGTGTTCTTTGTTTGCAGAGAAACCCATTGTCTTGTAATTATTCATACCAGTCGTAGACAGACCTCCTGGCTAAGGATTCTTTCCATAACGTGCCCGAAAATGTCGTTGCTAACTGAACAATGACATTGTGATTGCGAATTCCAATGTACAGAGTTTTTTCCTGTGCATTTGCCACCATTTTGAACACAGTTCTCAGCACTACTGAGCGTCACTGGAAAAATGATTTAAATCTAAATTTTGAACAATTTCTTTTTTATCCATGCATGGAACATGTGTATGGATTTTGTAAAATTAATTTTTAAAAGTGTATAGTGTTTTTTGAACAATCCTGTTTGTTATTAATCGGTCAAAAACTTCTACACCACTGAAAGCGAGGAGCTTTTCGTCCCTCTCTTCCAGATCGACAGAAAAGGGAAATAGCCTAAAAGCAAGATTTCCCCTTAGTTCGAAGTTCCTTTAAATTATTTCAAACAGATCAAAATTGTGTAGAAATCTCGTTTCATAAAAAAAGAATCTTTTTAAAGCATAGCCTTCTTGGCCAAAAAGACTTTTAAGACTTAATTCAGTAATATTATTATCTCCTTAGAGTGTTTATTAATTATTCCCTTTGATTTTCATGTTCTTCAAGATTAAGAAGCGCACGTTATACTGTTTCTCTCACATTGTAATGATGGCTGTTTGGAGAATTAATTCTTATCGCTTTAAATAAAGAATAGTTTAATAAAGTTGAGCCCATTCTCAGCCTGGCGATGAAAATTAGGTTCATTCTTGCCACACCGAAATTTCGAAAGGGAAAAAATCCCAATTATCAAACTTCCATGATAGGATTTCCCGTATGTTAATATTTCTAAGTCGTGTAGAAATGCTTCATATAATTATTTGTCGATTGTTTTTTTTTTCGAGTGTGCACTTCCCATGTAGGAGTTAAGGGATTTTCCATGTGAAGTGACGTACATGATTACATTTTATATGTATATAATATAAAAATATGTTAAATTTATAAAGGACTCTATTTATAAATTTTCATATTTATTTGCTATTTTTTATAAAGATATACTTGAAAGAATATTATAAAATAAATAAATATCCCCTTTAGCAGCCGTTTACCACAAAGGTTTGACAGGAAACTGTCAATTTATACGCCATAGTAGGTCTGTGAGGATGGCTGAACCTCAGCATAAAAACAACACAAACCTCCATGTCTTACCCGGCCTCGAACCCAGGTCCCTTTGGTCAATAGCCAAGCACGCTAACCATTCTATCACGGGAACGGGAAATATATATATATATTATTCTATATTTATAAAGCTTACTATTAATTTTAGTCGATTCAGGATATTCAGTTTGCCGTTGTATGCCAGTAAACGATCTGCTTTACTTTTTAGTCAGTTCTGGATATTGATTTAAAACTGATGTATTAATCAACTAATTGTTGCCTTATTAATTTTTCTCAATTCTGAATGCATAGACCCTCGCATAACGATAATAATCAGTTGTGCGCGATCAATCGCTATGCAGATAAAAGAATTTATATTATTATAGATTTCGTTAAATATTTGCTTCTTCATTTAGAACCCACACACAATTAGTATTATCAAACAGATAACAAATGAAATTATTTAATAGCGAAGACAATTAATCAACGACAAATAAGTAAAATCTCTTTAATTCACTTAAAAAACAAATTATCTAACTACTCGTAAGTATACAAGAACTATTCTTTACGTAGAACAAACCTATAACTATATAACATCAGTGGTAATTTAAGGCTTCATCGTTCACAAAAGAACTCAGAATTATCAACATAAACAGTACCTTCGAAAGACGAATCAACAAACTATTCGGCCGTTTATCACAATATTTTTATATAGGGCAATGAATCCCACCTCTCGCGCAGTACACAAAATATGCACAGTCGTATCAGAAAAATATGACCACCCCCCATTTCCATTATTAGGTAGATGGTAATATTATTCTGATACGACTGTGTGTATTAAAATGTTTCTTTAAAAAAATTTAATTCCAAGTCTGTTCCATTACGGTTATGAAGTATTCTTCACAACATTCATCGTATCTCGTTGTACAATAAGCACGCGTTATGATAACACCTACTCATGGCCAAGTGGTTAGCGCGCTTGGCTACTGATCTAAGGGACCTTGGTTCGAGCCCCAAGTAAGGCATGGATATATGTGTCGTTTTTCTGCTGAGGTCTTGCCATCCTCTCAGACCTTCTACTATGACATATAAACTGACAGGCTCCTGTCAGACCTCTGTGGCAAGCAGCTGCTTGAGGGGGGTGTTTATTTTTTTTATTGTTATAACGGAAAGCCAGTGGACCGAACCATGATGTCACCATAGTTGGTCCTACGCTTGCTCTTCACCGCGCACTTTTGTTTTCTTCCCTTATTTCAGTTCTGTTTACTGAGCAGATTTTTTTCCTTATTTCAATTTTAAGTGTTATTGCACTTTTTTATTTACATTATGGAAGAACACTGTGTCAATATATCTAGCCAAATTAAATACGTAGGGTTTCTTGTCACTTCTGAAAATTATTAGGAACAGAACTCTGAAATTGACTTTTAATGAATATTAGTTCTGTAAATGGTAGCTAGGCATAAACTGGAAGGAGAGCTGTGTACCAATCCCTAGTGATGATGCACAGAACCGAACAGGTCTAGCACCTAATGTCCGAACCCGCCTTCTCGTGGTGCAGGCCGTTAGTACCTTTCAAAAGAGATATTCTCTTTTGGAAGGGAACGGAAGGAAAGGGCTACCAGTTCAGTATGGCCTACTGATCTGATCATCTGTGGCCACTTTTTTTCTTTTTTTTCCAACCCTGCTGAGGAGTGGTCAACTTCACAGGGTCCTGGTGCTGATCATTTATACCTACTAGACTGGACTTGTTTATGGATTTGAGCTTGATTATGGATCCTGGACTTGTTGCACTGGTGGACCTCTGTTGAAGGAGAATCTGCCACTGTGTTTTCTGTTTGATTCTGGGTTGCCAGCCCTAAGTGAACAGAGGCATGGGATACCTAATATCAGCTGGTGGATTATCCTAATCAGAGCCCATCGCAGGTACCTGAACCTTACTTAGCTAGTTGGGCATCGTCAAGCCTAAACTGGAGTAATGTGTCTCAGGTAGGCCATAATACTCTTGAAAAAGTCCACTTGAAAAGGTGGTCCCTGAAGTTCCTACCAGCATCGGTGATTTCAGCCTTTAGCGGAGGAGAAACAGGTATTTGTCCCATGCCTGCGATTAGGGGGCTGTTTGATATTGTTGGCCCTACCAATCTCAATAAACCTAATTTCTTTTAAAAATCCTACTAATCATTTTCTCTCTGCAGGAACGTGGAACGTGAGGACATTACATAGAGATTATTCTCTTGATGTCCTCACGCAGAAATTCCAGCGCTATAACTTAGATATTCTAGGCTTGCAAGAGACCAGATGGACAGGTAAAGGTGAGATACTTAAAAATAACTTTAAATTTCTCTTTACAGGGAGGGAGGATGGAAAGCATCACCAGGGCGTGGGTCTGCTGCTCAGCAGACATGCTAGTGATGCTCTTCTAGGATATGAGTGCATTAATGAAAGGTTTCTTACAGCAAAATTTCAGACAAGCATTAAAGACTTGAATGTTATCTGCTGTTATGCCCCCACTGAGGATGCTGATGAGGATGAGTAGGATAGGTTTTACGGACAACTTCAGGATATTTTGAATTCTGTCAAGAAAGGAGATATTACCCATGTTCTTGGTAACTTCAATGCCGAAGTTGGTACTGACTCTGATCTTTGGGGAGGGGTGATAGGCCCTTTTGGTATTGGTAGCTGCAATGGCAATGGGCAACGTCTTCTACAGGTAAGTAAACTCAATGGTTTCAGAATAACTAACACATATTACAAACACCGCGACATCCATAAGTACACATGTATTTCCCCTGTACCAAACCACCGGTATTACAAACACCGCAACATCCATAAGTACACATGTGTTTCACATGGGCTGTATAGGAATATGATTGATTATATATTAATTAACAGCAAATGTGCTAATTCTGTTAGGAATACCAGGGCATATAGGGGAGCTGAAATTGGATCTGACCATTACCTTGTTAAAAGTGTCTTGCAACTGAAACTTAAAAAGTGTTGCGCTAAAGTTAAAAAATTTACCTTTAATACTAAAGCTCTGAAAGACCCAGTTATAGCTAAGGCTTACCATGATAGGTTACTTAGTCATTATGGCAGTCATGGTTTACTTACTACTGAAGTTGAAGAAGAATGGGGCCATTTTAAACAGGCTTTTTTTGGAAACTAACAGTACTCTTTTAGGAAAAAAGGAGCAGAAGACGCATAATTATCTCAGTGATAAGGCACTTGAGCTTATTTCGGAAAGAAAAAACTGCAGGAATGTCTTAATCAATACCCTACTAGTCCTAATAGAAAGCATTACAGAGAACATAATAAACGTGTAAAAGATCAGTTAGCTGCTGATAAGAATCTTTGGCTTGATGGTTTGGTTGACAAAGCTGAGGAAGCAGTTAGACAGCACAACAGCAGAGAGCTGTACCAGATAGTTAATGTTTTGTGTGGTGAGAAAACGGACAGGTATACAGGGATTGAAGGATAAACAAGGTAAGGTTATAGATGGTGAGGATTCTCTCATGGCTAGGTGGGCTGAGCATTTCAGTGATATTCTAAACAATGCGGTTAGTTCTATTCCCATTGTTTGCAATGATGATAGATGCATTGGTGGCTTTAATATTGGCCCTATAACACAATCTGAAGTTATTTTAGCTGTTTCTAAACTTAAACTTCATAAATCCCCTGGGGTAGATGAAATTTCTACAGAAATGCTTAGAGCTGGGAATGTTTCAGTTACCACTTTGATGACTGAAATTCTGAATATCTTTTATGATAAAGGCATGGTTCCTAAAGATTTTACAAGAGCTATTATTATCCCTATTTTCCAAAAAGGTGATCGCAGTTCTTGTGATAACTATAGGGATATCAGCCTACTCTCTGTTCCATGTAAAGTTCTTTCCATGATTGTGCTTAATAGAATTAAGAATCTGGTTGCCAGTCAATTGCGTGATGAGCAATGTGGATTCAGAACTGGTAGGGGATGTGTGGATCAAATATTTTCACTCAGGCCGATTCTTGAGAAATGTTTAGAGTTTCAGAAACCTTTGGTTGCTAGCTTTGTTGATTTCAAAAAGGCGTTCGACTCTGTTGATCGACATAATTTGTGGTTGATTGTGAGATCATATGGTATACCAGACAAGTTAGTTAACATAATGAAAGCTCTCTATAATAACACTGAGTCGTGTGTGAGAGTTGGTAGAGCTTGTAGCAATTGATTTAGCATTACTTCTGGTGTTCGACAAGTGTGCATTTTGTCTCCTTTTGCTTTAATTTGGTTATTGATTACGATATGCGAAATTCGTTGCAAGGGAAAGATTTTGGCCGTAAATGGTCTGGAGATACTAAAATTTCTGATTTAGATTATGCTGATGATTTAGCCTTTTGGCAAATGATGTTAATGAGATGAACCCTTTTTTTCGAAGTGTTCATAAGATTGGTAATAGGGTAGGTTTGGTTATAAAAAAAAAAATAAAAAATAAAAACCCCCTCAAGCAGCTGCTTGCCACAGAGGTCTGACAGGAGCCTGTCAGTTTATATGCCATAGTAGAAGATCTCTGAGGATGGCAGGACCTCAGCAGAAAAACGACACACACGTCCATGCCTTACCCGGGGCACGAACCCGGTCTCTTAGATCAATAGCCAAGCGTGCTAACCACTCGGCCACAAACAGAGAGAAAACTAAAGAGCTGAAAATTGGTCAGGCAGGCTGTGATTCAGTTAATCTGAATGGTTGCAGTCTTGAGCAGGTGTCACAGTTTAATTATCTTGGGAGCTATGTAACAGATACTGGTGATGTGCGGTATGAGATTAACAGACGAATAGGGATTGCTGCCGGGACTTTTAAGAATCTATGGAGAGTGTGGAGAAACAGGCGTATACACCTAAAGACTAAAATTAGACTGTATAATAGTTTGGGTCTTTCTAGGGTTAGTTATGGTAGTGAAACGTGGACGCTGTGTAAATAAGATAACAGGAAACTAGATGCTTTTGATTCCAGATGCTTACGTAGTATCTTGGGTATTAGGTGGTTTAAATTTGTAGCTAATGATGAGGTTAGGCAAAGGAGTCTGCAACATCCTTTAAGCAGCATATTGCGCAGAGAGAGACTCCGTTGGTTTGGCCATGTTGCCCCTTATGGTTAATTATAGATTGGCGAATAGGGTTATGAACAGTGTCCATAGAGGTCTCGGAAGGAGGGGGAGACATAGGATGCGGTAGGCAGACAATGTCAAACAGGACCTTGTAAGAGTTGGTGTGCAATGGCCGGATGCAGCAGATGTAGCTCAGGACAGATATGCTTGGAGAATTAAACTGCACGGTCTGGTTGGACCTCCGTAGCCCATGGCTGCTTGAGGATAAAGAAACTCATTTTGTGCAACCGCAAAATTTAGTTCTGGCGAATCAAATAATTCTAAAGTTATGTATTACGTTTTTCAAGTTAATTCCCTGAAAAATAATAATGCCTATAATGAACCCATGAAATGATAAGAAAATATTTTATCAGTTAGATATAGATCAACTGATTATTAAATAATAATTACTAATATTATCAATAATCTTCCAGTATAACTTCCATATAATCACTTTAAGAATGTAATAAAGAAAATGCTAAAATATTGCAATTTTTTTATTTCTGCAACTTTTTTGAATTATGGAATAGTCAGTGAAAAAATCTAGAAATAGCTTTAGATTTGGGACCAAATATAACATGATTTGCTCTTAGGTTTGTATATTGAAAATGCAGGATTTCAATTTAAATACTGTTTAAATTTGATCACAATATATTCTTTAAGATTTTCTCAATCATACAGTATATCATTTAAATATAATGGATTTACAGATTATTTGCACTACAATATAATTAAAAAATATACAAATAAAAAAATCATTTAACAACAAAAAGCACAGATTATTTCAAAATGATCATAAATCTTGGATTTGCGCACATACAATTTACTGGTAAAGTAAAATAAATTAAAACGTTACCAACTGAACATTTTTTGGGGAATATGAAAAAATTGCATAACTACATATTTCATATTTTGTGTATTACTTATCCTAGAAGTAAATAAGATAGAAAAATAATTCGATTTATTTCTATCAGTGATTACTTTAATATCACACTGATAATTATTGCTACATTAGTATAAGTAGTTTAAAATTTGATTTTTTTTTCATTTATAAATATTTAAAAGAATACAAAATTTTGTATACTCTCATATGATAATCAGTTGTGAAGAGAATCAACTTCTCAAAGTATCTAAAATACCACGTATTTTTCATTTCTATATAACAATTTGGGAAAATAGACTAACCAATTTAAAGTTATTAAAGTAAAAACTTCCTTTTGGCAGTAACAAAATGTTTCATGGAATTTTACGATACAGAAAATTTGGTTTAGTTTGCTCAACAAGAACCTCAAGATTGACTGTAGTTTCATACTGAGGTTTACTGTTACACTAGCATAGCTTATGATTTCAATATAAAATGTCTTTTATAATAATATATAATTTTTATAATGTCTTATGATAACTCAATCAGGTAGAGAATCAACAACTTTGCAAAGTAGCTAAAAACCTAGTTAGCCTCGTACTGTTAAGAATGAAATATGATATATAGTATTTATATGAAATATTTGTATAGTATATTTCAAATTAACATGACTTGCCTTTTTTAAATATTTTAGAATGTAAGTTCTGGCTATCAATGAATGGATATTTATATATATAAAAAACTGTAAATCTAAATATTTCTTCACATTTTACAATAAAATTTCCTTTACATTCAAGTTTCATATGATAATTTAAACTGTTAAATGTGCAAGCATTAAATGCAAAATTGCTATAACTTTATGTACCAATGTTTAGCAATATACATCACCATATATATATACATATATTCAGTTTTAAGAGTGTTTCAATGGATAAATTACGAAAATGAAAAAAAAATAACAATTTATAACGTTTGTACATTTCCTTAATAAGGAATCATTTGGAATTTACATAGCGCCGGCATAAATAACAGCCAGAAATATATACATTTAAAGGTGCTAGCAATTTCTAACTCCGATGGCCCTTTTTTTATTACCATCATTCAAAGAAAAAAAAATATCAAGTACTTTAATTATACAAGAAATATAGAAAAACTGATAACTGACTTTCGAATTCTTCGTTGTGACGAAATCTTTTCTGTTAAACTGCATACATCCATTTTCTTCGCAACTCCAAATTATACGGGAAACTAAACACAAACATATTTGGTCCTGTTGAATTATTCCTCTTTCATCCAGGGGCTGATCATCGATAGGGGATATTGAAGATTGTACTCCACTTTTACTCACTAAAAGTAGAAATAATACAACGCACAAAGGAATTAGGAAACGCTTCACGACATTGAAATACAACAATTCAATTGCTACACGGGCGTTGATATTGCCGTTGTTACCACAATGCTGGATCGAACCACAAAGGTTGACGCGATAACACTTCCGATCTTTGATCTATTGGCCTTCCGTTATAGGAGGTACTTTGTTATGATGACCAATTGTTGCACGTTCACACATGGCTTCAATATGTTAAAGCCTTCATCTGTTCCCGGAGCCCCTGAATGTGACTTTTTCGCTCCTAAAAACGTATTCTTTATGATGCTTAAACTTTAGATTTTTGTAGATGAACCTATTCTAAACACAATAAAGCACAAATAGGGATAAAAACACGATAAATAAAGGTATAATTAATGCATAAAATTAATGAAAGAACATATTCGTTTGGAAGCATTTGTCATTCTTAGGCCTTTTGAGTTTGGCCTTTCTGTAGTATGCCAGACACAATGGAATGGGCCAGGCCATACTGCTTCGCAAGTTCATTTATTTTGTTTTCCTTCTCATGCTTTTCGAAAAGTTATAATTTAGTTTCCAATCCAATTCCTTTTCTACTTTTCACGTTTCGGGGCCATTGTAAAATAATTTACTCTCAAAGTATTTAAAAAAAGTTACCTAATAACACATGTGGTACAGAGCTTTGATCACCATCGAAAAATAGCATATTTTTTTTTCCATTTGGATGCTGGGACTAATTTACCCGATTTATGTAACAATAAGAGAACATAGAATTTTATGACATGTCAATAATTGAACACTTTTTGATATTAAGGAACAATCACAACAGATAGGACAGAACAAACGACCATGCCATCCATACCAGGACCCGAACCTGGACCTCGGTAATCGCAGTGTCACCACGGGACAACGCGATAAACGCAGCATCTGACGAAAGAAAAGTCCTAAGACTTATAAATGCGTCACGATTGGCTGAGAGCTGTCTCGATCACTATGGAGTTCTCCGATTGGCCGAAAATAACAGTCGCATACTCATCATAAGTCAGTTGTATGCAGAAGTTGCTATCGTTACGCAAACATATAGAAACCTTTGACATGGTTTGAGAATTTTTTGGGGGGCGTCTGAATATTCCACTGAACAGGAAAGGTTAAATTGACATTCTAAACAGAATAAGATTTTATAATTTATTTTTAAATTTATTTTTAGTGTCGGACATAAAATATGAGGCTAAAATAATATTATACCAAGAGAATTGTTTTGGATTTCAAAGCAGATAGGAAAATTTGAGATTTAGTATAAGACGACAAGTTTTTCGGGACCTCTTCTGAGTACGTCCCTGGAAGTTTTATACTAAAATTAAAGTACTCACTTTTTGTATTTGTTTTCTCGAATCTAAATATACAGCCAAGCCAACCTGCTGATGTTCAAGATTATTAACAATATAATCATAAGTATCTATAATAGCACCTTGTGTAGATTTACCATGTTGTAAACCATATTGTTCTAGTATATTTAGCTTCCTGTTTGATATAAATTTATACATACATTTATGCATTAATTTCAAAAAATCTTGGCGAAAACTGACAGTAAAGAAAAAGGTCTATACTTCTTTGTCTTTCATGCTTTTACTCTTATGAATAGGTATGATTTTTTCTAGTTTCAATTCATTTGTAAAAATTTCTTTCTGAAGTGACAAGTTGAAAATATATGTGAGGGGTATCTTAATTTCATTTTTAACATTTTTAATTATATTTATTGAGATATCATCAGCCCTACAAGCAGTATTAGGTTTCATTATACTTATAACATGACATATATCATCTTCAGAAAATGGTTCAATATATTAACTACCTGGAAACCAGCGTCCATTTTATTTATGATGTACTTGGTTTTTTGTATTGAAATCAGTTGTTAGATCTTTTGCAATACTTTTAAAATATTAGTTGAAAGCTGTAGCTTTTTGCGCATTCTGTTAGCACATTTTCAGCCATCTCAATGTGCCCAATTCTAAGATTTTTATTTTTATTCCGAGACAATAGGTTATTTATCAGCCTTCATTCCTGTTTCAATGAAGTATCACCATATACACCGAGGAGTCAAAACATTATGACAACCTGCCTAATATGATGTTAGTCCTCCACGTGCCGCCAAATCAGCTCTTACCTGGCGAGGCATGGATGCTACAAGATTTCTAAAGGGTGTCTTGGGGTATCTGGTACCAACACGTTACCAGCAGATTCTTTAACTCTTGTAAATTACGTGGTTGAGCCGCCGCAGATCGGATATACTGTTTCAACACAAACTACAGATGATTGATTGGATTGATGTCTGGGGATTGTGGGTTGTGGGTTGTTTTACCTCTGAGCGCCACTTTTTTGCACACCATTGGCTAAATGGCCAGGTCACAAGGATCCGGAAGGCTCAGAGAATTTGGGGGGAAGGGACGCACTGGAACAGCTATTGGGAGATAGATGGTAGCCTCCCGTCAAGGCCATCCAGCGTGTTCTTTAACGTACATGGGTTATGGCTCTCCCGCACACGGGCCACTGCTTAACGTCCCATCTGACGGACGGCGGCCTTTCCAAGCCTATCGGTGTCCCCTACTGACCGAGGACAGGGCGTTGAGTTTTGCGGAGATATGATGTTTGGAGAATTTGGAGGCCAGGGCAATATCTGGAAGTCTTCCTCGTGTTTCACGAACCATTCTCGAATAATCCGGGCAATGTGGCATGGCGCATTATCCTTCTGAAAGAAGGCACTAATAGAGGGATATATCGTCTCCATGAAATTTAATTTAATAGTAATAATTGGAAGGTAAATATTATTTACTCTGATTCCATTTGGGAAAATTAGCAAACATATGGCATTACAAACATAATACGAATTCAATGATTATGTACATCGCATATAAGAAAAAAAAAATCGATTGCAGATAGATGAGTCCTTTTGCAATCTTGAGATAAAAACAGATGAAACATTTAAAACTTAAAGCATTTAAGATATTTACATATGTCCATGCTTTGTAAATGCTTTTTAAAAATGGCTATGATAGGAGAGATGATTACGTCCTCTGGAAGATCATTCCATACCCTTCCTACTCTACAAAGAGAGAATTGGTATTTGGAATCTCTTCTTGCGAATGGTATCTCAATACACAGCGAGAGTTGTCTAGTCCTGCTGTTGACTTGCGAAAGAAAGGTTGTTCGGGATTAAAGTAGAAGAGTCCATGGATGATTTTGTAGCATACAATCAAATCATACTCAAGTCGTCTCCATTCCAGAGAGTGCAGTGATAGTTCGTTTAATCTCTGTTGATAAGGTTTATTACGAAAGCCCAATACCTTTTTGTAAAAGATCTTTGGACTTTTTCAACACTTTCAATACCACACACACGGTAAGGGGACCATACCGGAGATGCGTATTCTAGAATGGGCCGAACGCATGTGATGAATGCTTTTACAAGGGTGCTTATGTTACACTTCCTGTAGCATTTCAAAATCATGTGCACGACACGGATGGCCTTCATAGCAATGAAATTGCAGTGTTGTGAAAAAGATAAATTTGGAGTTAGGATGATGCCCAAGTCTGCGTGTCTTTCACTTTTTTTTTTAATATCTGAGGAATCAAGAGCGTAAGTGTGTTGTATATTATTATGACCTGTGTTAAATATTATAGTTATATCCTTCGAGATAGGTAGTGCATTAAGTGCGCTCCACTGTGCAATTTTATTACACGCCTCCTGAAGTGAATGATGGTCGCCAGCGTTGGAAAGAGTAGTGTAGAATTTGACGTAAAATAAAAGTAGAATTATATAAAGACAACTGTTTTCGATTTCAGAGCAGGTAGAAAAATTTGATATTTCAAATAAGACAACCAGCTTTTCAGGTGGGGGAGCCGGCCCCCTGTATAGATATGCGATGCTTTTCATTGAGTCGTTATAGCTTACGTAAGGATCAGAAAAAAAATATCCGGAAAATTTCGTTCCGTTTGCGGGATATGAACCCTATATTAACCGCGAATATATTTGTTTTAGAAATCCTAACTGATCTACAGGTTGACAATCGATTCCATCAATTTTTGCCATCGTATTCGTATAAGACTTATCTGTTCCTTTAAAGACGATTCGATGAGATGATAAATTGCAAATACTGGAAGAAAAAAGCCGACAATGAGGAGGTTGAAAGCACAAATATTCTAATGTGTGGGAAAGCGAAATGTAAGCAAAAGCAGTAGGGGAAAAAATTGATGCCTTGCATCTTTTTAGAACTTGATAAAAGCTAAAAGCTATTATTCATCATTGAGGCTACTATTCACTCATCATTGAGGCTCCTTAGAGAAATTGCTAGTAAGGATATAGTGATTTTAAACGAAATGGTGCGAAAGAAAGATTAAAATAGCAACTTCAGAGGTATTTTTAACTTTAATAGAAACTTTTTCTCGAGATTTTCGCATGGATTGACTAAAAAGCTAGAAGGTTTCTCAACTAATTTTATTATGCAATTCAGAATGATCTTTGCTAGTAGCTCAGAGACCCAAAATTTGTGAATGGGAAACTTTTAAGATATTGCCTGAAAAAAATCAAAATATATTGGAATGATCGTTTTAGTGTTTTAGAATATAGTGGTCCATCTCCAGCGAAATTCTCGAGAAAATAACTCACAATAGTTATTTCGGAATAAAGTTGCAATTACTATACACAGAATGACTCTTAAAATAATGTAGCACTTTATAAATAAGTTAAATTTTGTGTTTACTGAATTCTCACAATTGTAAATGAGCTTATTGTTATTTTCATTAGCGGAATTATATAAAACTTTCTTGATATTTGCATTATCACAATTAAAAAAAAGTTTATTGATATTTGCATTATCACAATTAAAAAAATTTATTACTATTTGCATTATCACAATTTAAAAAAAATTCATTTTTACATTATAAAAATTATAAAAAGTTCATTGTTATTTCCATTATTACAATTATAAAATGTATATTGATATTTACATTATACGTAGTTTTAAAGGAAATTTTACTGAGAATTCATAAACACGATCAGATTTAGAATCGGTTGTAAAGGACCATTTTGGTATTTATAGTATGATGATTTCCAAGGGGAAATGGAAATTGCTTTAAATGGTGCTCTCGGCCCTTATTTTATCATTACAAATGATAACGCCCTCACCACAGGGACTCATGTGGTTGATGAAATCCTTCAAAGTGAGGATTATCATAGGATGCCAGTCAGGTTTTCGGTTCCGAGTTCAATTGAACATATATGGGACAGCCTGCGGAAGCAAATTATAGGATACTCCTATTAAAACCTCCATGAGCTCAGATCTGTTTTTTATGGATGACTTATCTTTAATACTACAAAAATTTCGTAAACAACCTCGTCCTTTAGTACTAGAATATCTCATGAACATCTTCGTCCTTTAGTATTAGAAAATCTCATCAACAGTCTCGTCCTTTATTTGCAGAAAATCTCATCAACAATCTCTTCCTTTATTACTAGAAAATCTCACCAACAGCCTCGTCCTTTAATACTTGAAAATCTCAGCAGCAGCCTCGTCCTTTAATACTAGAAAATCTCACCAGCAAGCCTCGTATTTTAATACTAGAATATCTCAACATCAGTCTCGTCTTTTTAATACCAGAAAATCTCATTAATAGCATCGTCAGCATGAGTTTTATGACTAGTAAATCTCATTAACAGCCTCGTCCTTTAGTAATAGAAAATCTCAGCAGCAGCCTAGTCCATTAATAGTAGAAAATCTCATCATCAGTCTCGCCCTTAAATCTAGAAAATCTCACTAACAGCCTGGTCCTTTAGTACTAGAAAATCTCATCAACAGTCTCGTCCTTTAATACTAGAAAATCTCATCAACGCTTGTTGTGTTTTATGGTTGTCAGAAGTTATCACATCATATCAAGAGTTAATACCTTCTCTTCACTAATCACAGTACGTGTATTGTGTGAACTCATGAATATTACACGATATCTTCATCATTCTATTCGATGTTACTCACTCCTGTAATTAAAATACTTGTACGAAGTCAAACGAATCAACTAAATGTTTCTCAATTGCCATTTCCCTAATACTGGTGTGTTTTGAACACACTGGATCCGCCGATAATAAGCGAGCATAATAACACACATTTCATTTTAATATGCCTATAAGATAATTAGAAAATGCATTTTTATAAATTGGCTTAACCGGCATGGTGGTTAGGGAGCTAGCTACTATTCCAGCAGGGCAAACTTTGTATTAGCTCTAACTGAGGTAGTGGTCAGCATGACTTCGGTCTTAGTACGGCATGTCCTTGTATGAGAACACCTGTAAAAGCTAGGAGTAGCTTCTTCTCTGTCCTACGTATTTCAAAATATATATATATATATTTATACATAGTGTAAAATGTAATATACCTCAAGAGCTGATTATGAGTAAGTCGGGGGGATAATAACACAATTCTAAGATACAGAAGTGGCAGAGTCCGGAAATTTTTGGATAGTTGGAAATATCCGAAATTTGACCTCCAACGTGTCATTCAAGTTCAAACAGAGGTCAGACCTTTATCAAGGCAAGTACTAGAAACGTAAAAATAGCTGCATATGGATATTTCTGGTCGAATATCTCTGAAGCGTAAGGAAATTTTGGATCAGGCGGGTCCTATGAGGTCAAATCTCGATAAACTGGTGTTAGAGATTTAAAAACTGGAGCCTAGGGATTTTTCTGGTCATACGTACATCTCAGAAACATTACAAAGTTACCAGATAGTCTTCCGAGGTCAGGGGTCAAATCTCGTTCTATGAGTGCTGGAAAATTGGGTTGTTGGTTGTTTTACCTCGGAGCGGCACTTTTTTGCACATAATGGGCTAAATGGCAGGTCACAAGGACCCTGAAGGCTTAGAGAAGGTTGGGGACCCACTGGACAGCTGTTAGGAGACAGATGGTAACCTCTGCTCAAGGCTATGCAGCATGTTCTTAACATGCACAAAGTATGGCTCTTCCGCACACGGGCTGCGACTTACGTCCCATCTAACGGATGACAGTCTTTCCAAGCCCACTGGTGTCCCCTACTGACCATGGAAAGGGAGAGGAATTTTTCGGAGATAAATTTCGACGCTAGCCGAGCTGGGACTCGAACCTGGAAACTGTAGATTACGGGCCTGGCGTACTACCGACTGAGCCACCCCCTCCCCTAGAAAACAGGGGCTTGGAGTTACTTTAGTTCATAAATCTCAAAAACATTAAGGAATTTCAGACCCCATGAATCGTTCGTGGTGAAATAGACTTATTCATCTGACTCTGGAACTTCCACCTAGTTCTGGGAAATCTTTTCCACCTGCTCTAGGGGTGCATGGAGCCGAATAATTTAGGAACTACTCTTCTGAATGAAGAAAAAACACTCTATTGTTTGGCATTCTACTGAATAATAGAAGAATGGCAGGGAATAAAATTGTGAACCGCTATTTCAATTTTTTTTTGTAATCGGCAGTGAAAAAAATAAAGGTTTCAGAATCACTGACATGCTTTCCGCTAATTTTTCGGCTTTATTTTTGAACGATGTTGGAAAAAAATGGAATGGTTCTAATTCAGGGTGCCAAACATTTTTGGCATTGGGACGAATAGAAAAAAATAATATGATTGATGTGACTCAGGCCTAGATCTAGAAAGAAATCGAGGGGGGAGGGGTGGGGCAAGATACGCGATCGAGCCGGGAAAATGTAAAGGTGGGGGGGCAAGAGACTGGATTTCCAATGCAGTATAACATTCCCCCCTCCGTTTTACTGGTCTTTAAGGGGTGGGGTCAGTCGGTAGCGCGTTATGCTCGTAATCCGTAGTTCCCAGGTTCGAGTCCCAGCTGGGTCAGAATTGAGCTTTATCTCCGCAAAACTCCCCGCCCTGCCCAGGGTCAGTAGGGAACACCGACGGGTTTGGAAAGGCCGCCGTCCGTCGAATAGGACGTTAAGCCGTTACCCCGTATGCGGGAGAGTCATACCCTGTGCACGTTAAAGAACACGTGATGGCCTTGACGGGAGGCTACCATCTGTCTCGCAACAGCTGTTTCCCAACAGCTGTCTCCAACAGAAGGTTAGGAAGGCAGCTGGTTAGGTTAGGCAGCAGGAAGGTTAGAAGGCAGCTTAGGAAGACAGCTGTCTCCCAACAGCTGTCTCCAACAGAAGGTTAGGGGAGGGGACTCACTGGAACAGTGGGTCCCCTCCCCTAACCTTCTCTGAGCCTTCGGGGTCCATGTGACCTGGCCATTTAGCCCATAGTGTGCAAAAAAAGTGTCGCTCAGAGGTAAAACAACCCAACTGGTGTTTAAAACAATTCTTGAAAAGTGCATGAAATATAAATGAATTTTAATAATTTTCGCCCTTATTACCCTTACTAGAATTCTGAAAGGTAGAGAGGTGGCATCCCCTTTGCGCTCCCCAATCCCCCTATTCCTAGATTCGGCCCTACTGCGAGACAATCGAGAGGTATTTAACAAGAACAAACAAATAATTAGCTTTGTTTATTACATTTTGCTTTTTATACGTATGGGTACAAAATATTAACAAAATAAATAAATGATTAAATAAATGGATATAAAAATAAATTAAAATAAATATTAATATAGTAAAAACTCGATTATCCGGATTAATTGGGGATGTAGGCAGTTCGGATATCGAAATTATGGGTAATCGATTTGAAATAAAACAAGGATTTATATTATGTATATAAAAATTTTTGTTGCATGTTAAAGTAAGTATTACAACAAAATATTTAATTAATTAAACTTTGGGTAATTATACAGTATACACAAAAAGGAAAATTACATGCAAAATTAACAACAATTTTTAAATGAGAAAAAGTGCATAAAATCAAATAATCGGACGTCAAATGCTAAGGAGTGTAAACTTAATCTGTATTGTCGTCAACGTCGTGTTGCACTGTGTCTTGAAATTAATGCATCGTGAGTGATTTTGAATAAAGATGTCATGAAAATCGGAAAATTCAGTTTCTGTTCTCTAAAAATAATTTTAAAGTCAAAATTGAAGTTGGCCTGTTGAGTATGTGTACGATGTGACTGAATTTCAGAAAGAAGCTGCTGAACATTTTGGTTTTATTGCAGTTGTATGGACACTAGATATGTACACTAGATATGACTAAACCTATTCTAAGACGCCATGCCCATTATCTAAAAGTGACAATGACTCTCTTTAAATATTCTTGATCCCCTCAGGATAAATTTCTGAGGAGGCCACTGATCACAAATGAGTTTTTAAATTCCAAATTTACAAATTGTTATTGATAGAGGTAGGCTGATTTCCTCGCCAGGCTCGTAATCTGTAGTTCCCAGGTTCGAGTCCCAGCTGAGTCAACGATGAGATTTATCTCCACAAAACTCCCCGCCCTGCCCACGGTCAGTAGGGGACACCGATGGGCTTGGAAAGGCCGCCGTCCGTCGGATGGGATGTTAAGCCTTGGCCTCGTGTGCGGAGTCACCCTGTGCACGTTAAAGAACACGCTGTATGGCCTTGAATGGAGACATGGTAACCTCCAGCCATCTGTAACAGCTGTTCCAGTGGATCCTCTCTCCCAACCTTCTCTGAGTTGGGTTGGGTTGTTTTACCTCTGAGCGGCACTTTTTTGCACACCATGGGCTAAATGGCCAGGTCACATGGACCCCGAAGGCTCAGAGAAGGTTGGGGGAGGGGACCCACTGGAACAGCTGTTGGGAGACAGATGGTAGCCTCCCGTCAAGGCCATCCAGCGTGTTCTTTAACGTGCACAGGGTATGGCTCTCCCGCACACGGGGCCACGGCTTAACGTCCCATCCGACGGACGGCGGCCTTTCCAAGCCCATCGGTGTCCCCTACTGACCGTGGGCAGGGCGGGGAATTTTTGCGGAGATAAATCTCAACGCTGACCCAGCTGGGACTCGAACCTGGGAACTACAGATTACGGGCCTGGCGCGCTACCGACTGAGCCACCCCCGCCCCCCTTCTCTGAGCCTTCGGGGTCTATGTGACCTGGCCATTTAGCCCATGGTGTGCAAAAAGTGCCGCTCAGAGGTAAAACAACCCAATCCAACTGATTTCCTGATTTGATACCATTACACATTTTCGTTTTTCATCTTATCGAAACATCATTCATATTAGGGAGCTAGACGAAAAAAATATATTTTCTGATTTCCATGCTGGCCGGATATAATTGTTAAAAGTGTTGGAGTCTGTGCACTCCTGTTTTAACGTTTAAGATTTTTAAAAATCACTATTGAAGTAGGGGAGGTGACCAAACGCCTCTTCCCCCCTTCTCGTGCCTTTAACTCCGGTCATGCTTTTGACAATAAGGAGGAACACTAACTCCCTTGCATTTAATATGTGAGATCGAATCTGCAACTAGACTTCAGAAAATGTAAATCTATATGAACTTCGCAACAAAAAAATGTTGATTGACAATATCTCATCGACATAATATAAACTTACATAATCGTGACGTATCCAGTTTCAAACTGAAACAACTTAAATAGTCTGAAACCCAGTCCTCTTGAGTAGAGGTAGGAACACTAAGTAAATTCCTGCGCATTTAATATGTGAGAGCGAATTTGCTGTAATGCTTCAAATATACGATGTGTATTCTCTTAACGAGGGAGCTCCTGATGCCTATTGTCGCTTGCAGCTGAACTGACATCCCGTCTCTTCACGTCATAAGCAGGTTGGGCTTCCATGACTCTCCTGTTTCGTGAAATGCGAATTCCCAATGTTGAGTTACTCTATTGAGAATCATTCTCATCTGAATGCTCTAGTTGGTCCGCAGGCAGAGCGCTTCGAATTCCATCCTCTCCGCACAATTTCGGCTGTAGTGTATCCATTATGTTGACACATTTATCCATCATCTAATTAAAGAGATAGTGCTCGGCCTATTTCGAGTACGTTGGAGAGCGAGAATTCACTTCACTATCCTCCTCACTCTCTCTCAACAACACCATATGATTCACTCTTATTTTATAGCTTTCCCCACTTGGTTGTAGCATTAGGCATAAACAGTGGAATATTTGGCCGATTATGGATAATAATACTTAACTCGACAAATTGATTAAGCTCTTTTAAACTACCTGGTCATTATAAGAGAATGCCAATTTTAAAGTGAGAAATGTTTCGTTTAATAATTAAAGAACAAAATTAATTATGTGTTTGAAATATCAACAAACGCTCAAAGTTTCCATGTCATAAAGGTGTTGATTTTATATCACATGGTGGCGCTAGTATAGAGTGGCCAGATTTCGATTGCTAAAATCATAACATATTAGTAAATGTCTCAATTTCAGAAAGCTGAAACCGGGAAAGTTTAGATATGGTTCCGAAAATGAGAAGTTTTTTTCTCGGAAGTGAAGCCACAGAAAATTGCATTTAATTAAGACAGTTGTACAGTCGCTCAAAAAAGTATCCGAACACTATGGTTGATTGCAGAATTCAGAAAAAATATCTGGCAACGATTTTTTTAGAAATTAGTTTATCTGGCAACCTTCGTGTCACGTGACACGAAGGTTGCCAGATGACTAATTTCTAAAAAAAAATCGCTGTCAGATATTTTTTCTGAATTCTGTAATCAACCATAGTGTTCGGATATTTTTTGAACGACTGTACCCACTGTTTGGTGCTCAATGAAAGCCTCGTTATTCCACAGAAAAAAGTCCACGTAAATTAAAAATACAGGCGTAAGTACAGTGCCGAGTTATTCCAAAAACGCATTAATTTAATCCACGACAAATTGACAAGAGCCGACACAAGAAACCGGGACCTTTTGACACTCCGAAAATTGTTTCCGGGACATTGGATCAATCTCTAACACCCGTAACGTAACATTCGGGTTAAAACAATTTCTTGATTTCAACACAAATACCACTCGATTAAATACACTACGCTACGCTCATGTATGATACTAGCGTAGGACACCCTGCGCTAGTATCATACATGAGGGTCATCAAGGGTGTGTGGCATCCTCCCTGATGTGTGTTTGAAACGTGTGAAACGTGTTTTTGTTTGTCTGTTTTGTTTGTTAAGTTTTATCTTGCTCTTGTTATATAATGTTTTTTCTTTTTAGTAAAAACAAAGTCGTAAAAACGACACTATATATGACTAAACCTATTCTAAGACGCCTTGCCATTATCTAAAAGTGGCAATGACTCTCTTTAAAATAATTCTACTGATCACATATGAGTTTTAAATTCCAAATTTACAAATCATTGGATTGGTAGCGGTAGACTGATTTCCTGATTTGATACCATTATACAATTTTAGCCGTCCCGTGGCCGAGTGGTTAGCACGCTTGGCTACTGATCTAAGGGAACTGGGTTCGAGCCCCGGATTAGGCATGGATGTGTGTGTCGTTTTTCTGCTGAGGTCCTGCTATCCTCTCAGATCTCCTACTGTGGCATATAAACTGACAGGCTCCTGTCAGACCTCTGTGGCAAGCAGCTGCTTGAGGGGGTATTTATTTTTTATATTATACATTTTTGGGTGGGGAGGATACATTAAAACATCGTTTATTCCGAAATAAATCGAAATTTACAGCATTAAACGAAAGAATCACTGCAACTGCTGCAGGTGTTACGCAAAATATGCTGCAGAGTATGGACCGTAGTTGGATATCAGCCAACAATAAGTAAACTCCTGTGCATTTAATACGAGAGAGCGAATCTGCTGTAATGCTTCAAATATACTTTGGGTTGGGTTGTTTAATAGCTCTGAGCGGAACATTTTTGAACACAATGGGCTAAATGGCCAAGTCACACGGACCCCGAAGGCTCAGAGAAGGTTGGGGGTAATTAACTTACTGGAACAACTGTTGGGAGACAGGTGGTAGCCTCCCGTCAAGGCCATTCACAATGTTCTTTAACGTGCAAGCATCGAGGGAGGGGAGTTTTGCGGAGATAAGTCTCAACGCTGGCACAGATGGGACTAGAACCTGGAAACTGCAGATTGCGAGCCTGGCGCGCTACCGACTTTAGACACGCCCTCTCCATTGTGACCTTAAGCCATGGTTCCGTTTACAGGAGATCCGCAACCTTTCCGCATTAATAAAAAAATGCGCTTTATAAATCTTAAAGGGAGAGGTTTTCAGTAGTTCGTAATAACTGTTCCTTCCCGAATTCATCCTTGATACTTGAGGGCTTTTGTGGCCTGGCCCTATAACTAATCAGAGTGAACAAAATGGCTTCTCAGAGGTAAAACAACTCAAACAATCCAAATTCTATTTGTTTTCCTTCTCCTATTCTTACGATTTTCGCAGTAATATTAAAAAGAATTTTAAAATTTTCTTGAAAGACTTTAAAACACATTGTTGCATATTTTTTGTGTATTTAAATATATGTATATTCTTTACGAGGAAAAATATCATTTTCTCCCATAACTATCTGCAGTAAATATCGCTAAAGACAACCGTTTATAAATTACACCACTGACTGTACTTGAACGAAACAATGCATATTATTAAACACAAAACGTGGTATTTGCATTGAAATCAAGAAATTGTTTTAACCCGAGGTCAAATTGACTGCAAAAGCAATTTGTTAACTTTTAAATTAATAGCGTTAAATAAATAAGTGTTCAATTATCACAACAGACTTCAGTATTATTATGAATATGTAGTAATCTGATTTCAAATAATACTTTTTATGATTCTGAAGAATTTACCACAGCTTTAAGTCACTTTAGAAGCGAATTTATTCATTGAAAATGTTACAGGCATCTGATTCATCAATTATTCAAAGCTAGTTACGTTCATATTTAACAGTAATTGGAACCCTTTATGAAATAATAATAAAGGGAAATTAAGGTTAATTTTCATTGAATGGCAGCTTAACTCCAGCGTCATAGCAAACAGTTTGTATATTGGATTCTAAAGGTTTTAAACGAATTGGGTTGTTTTTACCTCTGAGCGGCACTTTTTTTTCATACCATGGGTTAATGGCCAGATCACATGGACCCCGAAGGCTCAGAGAGGGTTGGGGAAGTGAACCCACTGGAACAGCCATTGGTAGACAGGTGGTAGCTTCCCGTTTAGGCCATCCACATGTTCTTTAACGTGCGCAGGGTGTAACTCTCCTGCACGACTTAACATCCCATCTGATGGACGGCGGGCTCATGAAGACCGTCGATGTTCCCTACTGACTGTCGTGTCCCTCCTTATTTATTTTTATTTATTTATTTATGTATTTTTGTTGTATTTTATTATTGCATATATTTTTATATATTAAGTGTATTTATGCACTGGGATGTGACTCACTGTTGTTGTTTTCGGATCTGAAGCTTGCTGCTTGCATCAGATCGGTTGCAAAAGTCTTTTATGGCTGTAAATGACTAGCCTGGGTCGCGCGGTCGGCACAAGAGGCTATAAGGAAGATTTAAGCATTAGTTTGTGTGTAGCTGTCAAGCGAAAAAGGTCGTTTTGACACGCGTCAAAAGGACGCCGACTTATTCGAAAGAAACCCTGAAGGAAAGGGTACGATTCCAAAGGGAATTGAGATTCTTGTGTGAATCTGATAACAGTTTTGTGGATTCAGAGTGAACCACGGTGTAGGCAAAGGTTGATTATTCTTTCGCCGAGTTTGAGGTCTGTAAAGTGAGAACCTGTAGAGTGTGCGATTCTCCACCTCATTGTTAATGTTTGCAGCAGCAAAGCAGCAAAGCAGCAAAGGCTCACGGAGTTGAGCGCATCCCCAGCACTTGAGTGTATAAACTGTAAATAAACCGTGTTGTCCCTATCTAACTCTCGTGCAGATAATTGATGGACTATTTTTATTCATTATTCAACACCAGTCTCTTCAGAGGTGTGCAGTGCCACGGGCCTAAAAATCCACGAACCGTTCTTTTCACCGAAGTGAGGGTGAAGTAATAATCGAGTAATAATTTCATCGTTCTCTGGAGGCCATGACATTTGACCCAGTCCCATCATATTCCGAATAGGGAGTACATCCCATCTGGCTCAGTCTCCATAGATCGGAGAAGGGAGAACATCACATCTGGCTCAGTTGGGCTAGATATGGAAAGAGAGGACATCACATCTAGTGCAATCGATCAAGATTGGCACTTGTATGCCGAAGAAGAGGTCCATTATTATAAAAGAAAAAGAGGAAGAAAATTTTCCTGGAAAGAAGAAAAATTTCTTGAAATTTTTGTTCTATGGTAGTGATTCTGGAAGTGAGGAAGCTACACGCAGCTCAGTGGGCTAAGCCGCATCCAGTGCAGTGTTCTACAGAGTGCAATTTCCCCAAGTGCTACGTCATCGAGGTCTTAGCTGAGGTTCTCTGTGCCAGTCGCTGTGAAAGAGGTTCCTAGTTGTGGAAGGAGACTCCAAGCACGCAGTAAGCAGAGCCAATCATCACGGGAAGGAAAGGTCTGTGGTTTTTCTGTTGTTTCTATTTTTAGACTAATTTTGAGTTGCCAATGATGCTTAGGAGTAGCGATAAAACTAAGGGTGGAACGGAACAGGATGTGAGCGATGATATAACCAGACACATTGAGGCTGGGGAAAGTGGAGAAAGTACTGAAATTGATAGCATTGATAGCGATTTAGCGGTAGAACAGGGTACTAGCGGATGTGGTTCGAATCCGGTCGAAATGAATGATTCAGGTCCAAGATCAGTCTCTGAAAGGGAAATGCAATACCGAAGAGAGAAAGAAGAAAGAGATAGGGAAGAAAAAAGGGAGGTAATGAAACATAAGAGAAGGAGGGAATAAATACTTAGGGAGAGTGAAGAAATAGTTAGGGAGACTGAAGAAATAGTTAGGGAAGGATATAAGAGAAAGAAAAAAGAAGGAGATAGGGAATATAAGAGAAGGAAAGAAGAAGGAGAGAGGAAAGAAAGAGATATGAAAGAAAGGAGATTGGAAATGGAATATAAGAGAAGGAAAGAAGAAGGAGAGAATGAAGAAAGGAGATTGGAAATGGAATATAAGAGAAGGAAAGAAGGAGAGAGGGAAGAAAGGAGATTGGAAATGGAATATAAGAGAAGGACAGAAGAAGGAGAGAGGGAAGAAAGGAGATTGGAAATGGAATATAAGAGAAGGATAGAAGAAATAACTTGGGAGAGGGAAGAAATAGCTAGGAAGAGAGAAGAATTAAGATAAGATGTAAGCTAGGAAGAGAGAAGAAATAGCTAGGAAGAGAGAAGAAATAGTTAGGGAGTTAGCTGGGCAAGAGGAAGAATATATGAGTAGTGTCGAAGGTAAGACAAAAGTAGAAAACAGAGGTGATAATTTTGTTAAAATTGCCAGTAAAAATAACTTCCAGCAAAAAATTAAAATTTAGCTGTGTAAGTAATTCAGGGTAATCCGATAAGATTGAATAAGTTTCAAAGGTTTAATGCAGATAACGCAGGAGTTAGCAATAACTCTGATAGAGTAAGTTTAATGAGATTAGTAAGAACAATAATAAAAGTAAAGTGTTTATGAAAAGTGGTAATTATTGTTTTAATGAGAGTAATTATATGCCTGAGAAGG
Organism: Ryuthela nishihirai; assembly: GCA_038380435.1. NCBI lineage: Eukaryota > Metazoa > Arthropoda > Arachnida > Araneae > Heptathelidae > Ryuthela > Ryuthela nishihirai. The sequence goes on along the minus strand of JAWZYU010000003.1, from coordinate 44,778,963 downwards.
AAAAATGGTGTAATAAATCTAAAGGTACTACGAGAAAAGTATTAGATAATACTGTAGATAGTAAGAGTCATGGTATCAGTAACTTGGAGAGTAATGAATGTGGCGATGTACAAGCCAGCAGAAAAGTTAATGATGAGGCTATGTCGAAGGTTGGCAAATGCCCGAAGTTTCTTAAGTTTGATAATGGTAAGAAGCCAGTAGGTAAAACGATTTCTGGTGAAATCAGGTTTGGGCCTAATGCAGCTGGCAGAACCAATAGCAGCAGAAAGCCAAAGGCTGATTGGAAAAATCGGAGTAATTGTCCGTCGAGGGAGCTCCAAGTTGACACCAATGTCCTTGATGACAAGATAAATGATACGAACGAGGTGTTCGGTAATAAGGTTAAGGATATTAATAAATTTAAGGTGGAAAATGATGTGCCTAAATTTACTGAAGGAAATATTTCTATAAATAATAAGGGTGAAATATTTGGTAAGATATCTGATGAAGAGATAGGTGATAGAAAAAATATTATTGTCAGAGAAAGAAATTTAGAACTTAGTGATTTCGTCAATAGCAAAATGAATAATAATATGAAGAGTGAGAAGATTAAATGTCAGAAGGATAAGATAGATGTAAATAAGGATTTATGTAGCAGAGATGTGGCTACATTTGATGAAGTAAATATTTCCCTGAGTAATAAGTGTGAAATATTTTGTAAGGTATCTGATCAGGAGATAGGTGATAGAAAGAATAATATTATCAGAGAAAGAGATTTAAAATCTAGTGATGTCGTTAAGAGCGGAGTACATAATATAAAGAGTGAGAAAACTAAATGTCAGAAAGATGAGATTAAGATAAGATGTAAGTAAGGATTTATGTAGTAGGGTTGGGTTGGTTTACCTCTGAGCAGCACTTCTTTGCACACCATGGGCTAAATGGCAAGGTCACACAGACCCCGAAGGCTCAGAGAAGGTTGGGGGAGGGGAACCACTGAAACTGCTGTTGGGAGACAGATGGTAGCCCCCCGTCAAGGCCATCCAGCGTGTTCTTTACCGTGCACAGGGTATGTCTCTCCCGCACACGGGGCCACGGCTTAACGTCCCATCCGACGGACGTCGGCCTTTCCAAGCCCATCGGTGTCCCCTATTGACCGTGGGCAGGGCGGGGAATTTTTGCGGAGATAAATCTCAACGCTGACCCAGCTGGGACTCGAACCTGGGAAGTACAGATTAGGAGCCTGGCGCGCTACCGACTGAGCCACCCCCGCCCCAATTTATGTAGTAGAGATGTGGCTATATTTGGTAAGGAATATATTTCTCTGAAGAATAAGTGTGAGATATTTTGAAAGGTATCTGATGAGGAGAAAGGTGATAGAAGGAATATTACTATCAGAGAAAGACATTTAGAAATTAGTGATTTCGTTAAGAGCAAAATAAATAATAATGTGAAGAGTGAGAAAATTAAATGTCAGAAGGATGAGATTAAGTTCGATTTAAATAAGGAGTTATGTAGTAGAGGTGAGGCTAAATTTAGTAAGGAAAATATTTCTCTAAATGATAAGTGCGAAATATTTTGTAAGATATCTGATAATGAGAAAAGCGATAGTAAGAATGTTATTACCAGAGAAAGAGAGTTACAGCCTACTGATTTAATTGAGAGCAAAATAAATAATAAGGTAGAGAGTGACAAAATTAAATATGAGAAGGTTGAATATAGGATAGATTTAAACAAGGATTTATACAGGGTGAATCTGAAAAAGTGGGCAAAACTTTACGGGGTGGTAGAACGCAGCTATACGAGCAATATTCGTCATAGAAAGTATGGGCGGAACGCAAACGGCGGGCCGCTAGGTGGCGTTGGAAATGGTATAAAAGGGTCGGTCCTTGCACCCAACGGCATTTCTACTGTGGATTGCCGAGAGGATGGCTGGTTATACTAACCACGAAATGGCTGGCGGCAGCTCTTTTGAGCAATTTCTTTGAGCATGTACCTCAATTACATTCCTGTTAATAAAATGTTTTCTGAAGTATCTCCTCTCCTTCTTGTGTTCATTCTTTAAATGTGACAGTGGAAAACTACCTTTTAACTTCTCACCGCTTGTGTTCCGACCATACATTCTATGACGAATATTGCTCGTATAGCTGCGTTCTACCACCCCGCAAAGTTCTGCCCACTTTTTCAGATTCACCCTGTATAGTGGAGATGAGGCTAAATGTAGTAAAGAAAATATTTCTTTAAATGATAAGGGTGAAATATAAGGTTTGTAAATGATAAGGTTTGTAAGATATCTGATAAGAAGAAAGGTGATGGTAAGAATGTTATTATCAGTTGGATTGGGTTGTTTTACCTCTGAGCGGCACTTTTTTGCTTACCATGGGCTAAATGTCCAGGTCACATGGACCCCGAAGGCTCAGAGAATGTTGGGGGAGGGGACCCACTGGACCAGCTGTTGGGAGACAGATGGTAGCCTCCCGTCAATGCCATCCAGCGTGTTCTTTAACGTGCACAGGGTATGGCTCTCCCGCACACGGGGCCACGGCTTAACGTCCCATCCGACGGACGGCGGCCTTTCCAAGCCCATCGGTGTCCCCTACTGACCGTGGGCAGGGCGGGGAATTTTGCGGAGCGTTATTATCAGAGAAAGATATTTACAGCCTAATGATTTAATTCATAGCAAAGCGAGTAGTAATGTAGAAAGTGGCAAAATTAAATGTGAGAAGGTGGATTTAAGCAAGGATTTATGTAGTAAGGCTGTGGATAAATTTAGTGAAGAAAGTAATTCTCTGAAGGATAAATGTAAAATATTGAGTAAGATACCTGATGCGGAGAAGGATGGTAGAAATTATATTAATCTCGGAGAAAGAAATGTAGAGCCTAGTGGCTTGATTGAGAGCAAAGTATGTAATAATATAGAAAGCGAGAAAATTAAATGTCAAAAGGATGAGGTTAAAATGTGTGTAGATAAGGATTTATCCGGTAGAGCGGTTGAGTGTGGTACCGTAATCAGCAAAGATAATGAGATTAATTGTAAAGAGAATACGATTGACGTCTGTGTTGAAAGGACGGAAGAAATTTGCCATATAAGGCCAGATAAGAAACATAGATGCTCGATAAAAATGTCATGAGAGAAAGAATAGAAGGCATATTAAGAGATAGAGCAAGGCTGTAGCAAAACAAGTGTCAATAAAAAAATAAATAAATACCCCCTCAAGCAGCTGCTTGCCACAGAAGTCTGACAGGAGCCTGTCAGTTTATATGCCAGAGTAGAAGGTCTGAGAGGATGTCAGGACCTCAGCAGGTAAACAACACAAATGTCCATGCCTTATCCGGGGCTCGAACCCAGGTCTCGTAGATCAGTAGCCAAGCGCGCTAACCACTCGGCCATGGGACGGCAGTGTCAATAGATTTTGAATATAATTGTACTTGCGGACTCATAATGAAAAGGAAGAATTGTAAGATGAGACATAAGGTGCAGACGATAGCCTGTCATTATGCAGGAAGAGATTTCCAAGATGCCCAGAAGACAAAAAGGGGAGTCCTTGACGTGTCATCAATACAGGGCGCCGAGCGAAGGTCAAATACCCGTGAATTTGCAAAAATTGAATCTAATTGATCTAATTGATCGGATTGGGCCTATACAACAGCACTCTGCCTTTAAGGAAGTTTCTGGGGTGTTAGTAATGGCTTGGAGTTTGCAATAAAAGGGGCGAACTGGCAACTCGATATAGGTGTAAAAATGGAGGGGACGGAAGGTCACCTGCTCTGTAAACACTGAGAGTGACAGAGACGCTTTGAATACTACAGCTGATTAACTGGACAGTCTTCCAGTGGGTCATTACTCAAGTGCCTAGCCGCGAGTCAAGAAAAATTAGAGTGTCAGAAGGTCACGAGTTTTATAAGTCTCATAAGAACTGATAAAACTCTTTGTGGAAGAGGTTTTCGTGTCCCTCTAATTTATTTTTATTTATTTATTTATGTATTTTTGTGTATTTTATTATTTTATATATTTTTATGTATTAAGTGTATTTTTGCACTGGAATGTGACTCACTGTTGTTGTTTTCGGATCTGAAGCGTGCTGCTTGCATCAGATCGGTTGCAGAAGTCTTTTATGGCTGTAAATGACTAGCGTGGGGCGCGCGGTCGGCACAAGAGACTAAAAGGGAGATTGAAGCATTAGTTTGTGGTAGCTGTCAAGCGAAAAGGCGAAATCCATTACCACTAATAAATAGCTATTTCCATCATCAGTCCTAGGAAACAGACTCATTACATCAATGGCTATTCTCTCGAAAGGAGCACCAAAGTTATGTCTGCAGTTTTACCCCGAGTTCTAGTCTTAGGGCCTTTTTTTTTTTTGCTGCACAGGCCTCACATTGCCTACACCATCTTTCAAAGTCTGTTCTACTTTTCAGCCAATGAAATCGTTCCCTGGCTTTCGTTAATGTCTTCTTAACACCGAAGTGTCCTCCAGTGACACTATCATGCATATCTTTCATCACTAGTTAAACTCGGCAGTGGGGAAAGATTATCTGCCAAAGAATCACTCGTCTAGTGGGATTCTCCCATCTTCTGTATAATACACCGTCTTTCACTTCTAAGGAGTTCCGCTGTGCCAGTAACTCGAGATTTGTTCCCAATTAGGTCTTATGTCAGATATTTCAATTAAATCCATTATTGGCATTTTATCTTCATAGTCTAGTTGGGCCTTTATAATTTCTATTGGACTCCAGATGTTAGGAGTATCACTGTTTGCTTATGTCGATGTTATTTCTCTTATGGTCATTACATCTTTAGTACCATATTTCAACTCTGCATTATAGCAATACTTACAGTTGTGAATACATGGACGTCTGGAAAGTGCGATTGCATTCCTATGCATTTTGCTACTTCGATGCTCGATGGAGAAATTTTACTCTTGTAACCGCTGTATCCACCTAGCAATTTGTCCTTCAGGGTTTTTAGTTCAGGTGCAAGTTCAGGGTGCAAGTTAAGCAACTACTTGAGTGCAGCATGGTCAGTACGTATAAAACATTTCTGGCCATAGAAATAATGATAAAAATGTTCTGTTGCTTTTACTATTTCTTAAGAGTTATTCTCGTATGACTCAATAATTTCGTTCTGGTTTGGATCGAGTTTTGCTAAAATATGCAATAACTTTTATTTGTCCGTCTTGTTGTGAAAGTTCAGCACCAACTCCTGTGTTACTTGCGTCAGTATCTATTATCAACTGTTTTCCAATTTGTGGATATGCTATCACTGCTGTTGTGGAAGGACCCTGCTTCAACTATTGGAAGGCTACCTCACATTCGGTGGTCAACATGAACCATTGGCCCTCCTCTGTCAGATAAAGTAATGGCCTTGTGATGTTGCACAAACCATTGACAAATCTTCTATAGTAGATGCAAAGTCCAATAAAACACCTATCGTAGATGCAATAAAACACCTATATTTGCACCTATAATAGGTGCAAAGTCCAATAAAACTACGAAGTTGATGAACTTCTTGTGGTGGAGGCCAGTCTCTTACAGCTTCTATCTTACTAGGATCAGTCTTAATCCCTAATGTAGTGATGACATGACCAAGGTAATGAACTTCCTGCTGGAACAATTTGCATTTAGTCGGTCCCAATTTTAGTTTGGCTGCCCTAAGTTTTTTAAACACTTGACGAATATTTCTCAAATGTTTTTCAAAAGTCTTTCCAAGAATGATGATATCGTCCAAGTAAACCAGGCAGACCTCCAGAGACAAACCTTTGAGCACCGACTCCATTAGTCGTTCAAACGTTGCAGGTGCGTTGCAAAGTCGAAATGGCATCACTTTAAACTGAAAAAGTCCATTTCCTGTACTGAAAGCTATTTTCGCACGGTCTTCAGGATGTATACCAACTTGTCAATAGCCGCTCTTCAAGTCTAATATCGAGAACCATTCTGACCCAGATAGAGTGTCCAGTATATCATCAATCCTGGGTAAAGGAAAGCAGTCTTTCTTTGCTATATCATTTAATCTGCGATAATCTACACAAATTCGGCTAGATACATCCTTTTTCTTGACAAGAATCACTGGTGATGTCCAGGGACTCTGTGATGGTTCTGCAATATCTTAAGCTTCCATATCCCCTATGAGTTGTTCTGTCTCCTCCCGTTTTGCCAATGGAAGCCTTCTTGTGGGTAGATGGACTGGAGGAGAATCACCAGTGTTAATGTTATGTTCTGTCCATTTAGTACGGCCGTAATCATTTGATGTAGCAGAAAACATGTCGGAAAACTCTTTCAGTAGGTTCTCGGCTTTAGCAGCTTGATCTTCAGTTAATATTCTTTTTGTTTCTCTCCATAAGTCAGTAAGTTGAGAAGGGATGTCTGTATGGTGTTGGTTTGAGTCAGTAACTTCTATTATGTTTATACTTGTTACCCAAGTAACAGGTTCAAATATTGTTAATCCTTTACCCTTTTTCAATATTCTCTTGGATTTGTTACAATTCATTATTCTGATAGGGATCTGTTATTTACCAACACTGACTAAAGTCCTTGCAACCAGGATACCATGAGCCAAAGCTTCTTACCAGGGGCATCAGTGACTGCCAATCAGAAGTCTCCGCCCGATGTCCATGGACTATAATTTCACTTTGTGCTGGGATTTCTGTGTATTCCGTCACTAATACTGTGGTAACACTTGATAAAGAATTAGATGTTCGGTTAAACAAAGGGATCTATTTCGTCTTATAAATGAGTAGGTTGTCACTGGGTTTAAGAATGAACCCACGTTTCTTTACGAAATCAAGGCCTAATACGCATTCATTGCAGATTTCAGCGATGTAAACAGGATGGTGTACCAGACAGCTACCAACTCTGATGTTGAGTTCTAACTTTCCATGGACTTTAGCACGATCTCCAGTGGCTGTTTGTAGGGTTATATTAGACTCTCTAGCATTCCAGTTTGTGTAAAGTATTATCTTCTTTATTATGTCTGTTCTGAGTAAAGTTACATTTGCACCAGTGTCTACTATCATACACGGCAAGGCACTGCATTCATGGTTCCATTAGCTACCAATCCGTTATCTCCACCCTGTAATATTGAATCGTGAGCGACTTCCCTTAGGCCAACAAATGAACAGCCAGCCTTTGCCCTTCACGTTGCTTATGCTGGTTCTACTGTCTGTTAGACGTACTTGAACTTAGTACCCACCACTTTTTGCAGTTGACTCGAATGTGTCCATGTAGCCTACCTGAGACACATTACTCCAGGTTAGGATTGACGATGCCCAACTTGTTAAGTGAGGTTCAGGTACCTGCGATGGAGTCTGATAAGGATTACCCACCAGCTGATATAAGGTATCCCATGCCTCTGTTCACTTAAGGCTGATAACCCAGAAACAAACAGAAAACATAGCGTCAGATTCTCCTTCAACAGAGGCCCACCAGTGCAGCAAGTTCAGGATCCATAATCAAGCTCAAATCTATAAACCAGTCCAGTAGGTATAAATGGTCAGCACCAAGACCCTGTGAAATTGACCACTCCTCAGCATTGTTTAAAAATTTAAAAAAAAAAGTGGTCAAAACAGTAGGCCATATTGAACTGAAACCTTCACTTCTGTTCCCATCCAAAAGAGTTGGGTTGGGTTGTTTTATCTCTGAGCGGCACTTTTTTGCACACCATGGGCTAAATGGCCAGGTCACATGGACCCCGCAGGCTCAGAGAAGGTTGGGGGAGGGGACCCACTGGAACAGCTGTTGGGAGACAGATGGTAGCCTCCCGTCAAGGCCATCCAGCGTGTTCTTTAACGTGCACAGGGTATGGCTCTCCCGCACACGGGGCCACGGCTTAACGTCCCAGCCGACGGACGGCGGCCTTTCCAAGCCCATCGGTGTCCCCTACTGACCGTGGACAGGGCGGGGAATTTTTCGGAGATAAATCTCAACGCTGACCCAGCTGGGACTCGAACCTGGGAACTACAGATTACGAGCCTGGCGCGCTACCGATTGAGCCACCCCCTTTTAAAAGAGATTCTCTCTTTTAAAAGGTACTAACTGCCTGCATCACGAGAAGGCGGAGTCGGACATTAGGCGGTAGGCCTGGACGGTTCTGTGCATCATCACTGGATAAATTAACCCACCTGAAACTACACAAATTTAACTTCCCTCCTTTGTTCAATGTCTGTCCAGGCCCGGTGGATCGACGTTGTTCTGGTACAGACATCTGTCAGAGTGCTTTTAATTTTGTATTCAAAATTTTCACTTTATTTTTATATACTTTTCCAAATTGTAATTAGTTAAATATCTTTCTTGCAATGCTTTAATACAAAATAAAAATTTGATATATTAAATTCTTCTGTTTTGATAAAACAGTTTCTTCCATTTTGAAACATTTTGTCGAAACGATTTAAACCTACACAAAACATTTTACACAAATGGAACAAAATATAAAATTATCTTTAAAAATAAATACCCCCTCAAGCAGCTGCTTGCCACAGAGGTCTGACAGGAGCCTGTCAGTTAATATGCCGTAGTAGAAGGTCTGTGAGGGTGGCAGGACTTCAGCAGAAAAACAACACAAACATCCATGCCTTATCCGGGGCTCGAAACCAGGTCCCTTAGAACAGTAGCCAAGCGCGCTAACCACTCGGCCACAGGACGGCAAATAAATGTTTAAAATTCAAACATATTTTTAAAACTTAAAGAGTATTCATAATATACAAAAAAATTTGGAGGTTTTTTTATTATTGAATTGTAATTGCTTTCCCATGATATGCAAATTTACCATCACTGACTTTCATTTTATCTAACGAATGTATATTAACGTACTAAACCCAATTTCGTTTTAAAAAACTGCTTTAATTTAATTAATTTCAGTGGTATGGCTATGAATGATAGTGACGATGTTACTGCCACAATCCAGGATCGAGTGTTGAGTTAATGATGTTATCAATTGTTATTTGATAGCCCGTAGATGTGATGATAACTTTGTCATGGTTTTTAAAAGTGGGTCTCAGTTCGTAGCGCACTAAGTTCGTAATCTTCAGTTCCCAAGTTCGAGTCCTACCTGTGCTTATGATTGAGATTTATCTCCGCTAAACCTCTACCAAGGCCACCTTGATCTACCAGGCTTGGACAACAGTGTATTCATTTATTATGACTGTTTAAAATATTCATTCGTATTTTTAAATTAGTTAACATTTAAAATTTTTTAACAAATACTAGTTATGTTTTAATATTATTGATTTAGGTAAAGATCTTTATATAAGTGTGTGTTAAAAACTAATTTTTGTGTTGCTGCAATGTCCATGACTGATCTGATACAGGAGGTTCTGTCTGCCCTCGCTTCGAAAGTGGACACCGATGGGCTTGAAAAACCATCCCATATCGTAACAGTCCGTCGGAAGGGACTAAAACCCGTAGCACTGTGTTTAGGAGAGCCATACACTATGGACGTTAAAGATTTGGTAGGATGAACTTGACGGGATGATCATTTAATAACCCATTGTGCTAAACAGTGCAGTTCAGAGGTAAAACAGCCAAACACTTGTAAGTCAAGGTACACGGAAGGAGGTGATTTGTTTACTAAAATATCAGTTATTAGTTCCTACTGTGCAATCCTTGGTTTAACATTTCCTTCGTTAACATCGTTCTCAATTCATTTTCATCGGTGATCTCATTCTCACAGAGAACACTCATTAGGAAACAGGACTCTGATGATTTTGAAAAGGAGATGTCAATAACTTTGAACGCTAGGCTACTATCTAGTGCAATGAATTTTATTCTTTCATTTAATTGTTTTGTCTTCGAAAGCAGCTGCAATTACTTCTTTTTCCAACACTTATATTTATAACTTTAGCTCTGAAATATTAATGAAGAAGTGGTGGAAAAATATAATGAAACAAAATTTATATTCATTAAATAAGTAAACATTTTCTCGATGTTTTATACCCACTTCCTACACTCTGTCAGAAAAGGAACATGAATGGGGTTCGAAAGGCAGCATTCCGTTGGATGGAACGCAAAATCCTGCCCCGTGTGCAGGACATTCATATTCTGTGGACGTTAAGGAACACTGGATGGATTCGATGGGAATGAGTCCATCTGTCTCCTATCACCTGTCCAGTGGGTCCCCTTCCCCAAACCTTCTCTGAGTCTTCGGGTTCCTTGTGACATGGTCATTTAGGCCACTGAGTACAAAAAAAAAACATCTCAGAGGAAAAACAACGTGAAACAACAGAGCTCTTCGTATTATATTCCCTATGTTATTAGTATTATATTCCCTATGTATTCTATGCACGTCTGAGAAGAGTTCAATCAGCATTCATGGTCCCTCCATTAGGAAGCTTTCCTGGAACCAGTACTGGAAAAGAACCAATTCTGGAAATGGACGTCGTTCCCTTAGTTCCAGAATATTTCATTGATACGTCTTTTATCCCGTACATTTAAAAATCCACTATATTTACGTCCAATCCATTTTAATATTTATGGTGTTAACTCCTAATACTGCTGACCACTGCCTCAGATAGAGCTAACACAGCACAGAAAGTTTGCCTTGCTGGAACTATCGCTAGCTGCCTAACCACCATGTCAGTTAAGGCATCTGCAGAGTAAAAAAGTCAAACTGATTTTTTTTATGTATTGTTTAAAGACGTCAGTCAACTACGAGTCCGGTCTTCAAATGATTCTGGAACGTCCAATTAGTTCTGAAAACCCATTTCCACCCCTGCTTGGAACAGTATGAAAATCCTTAGTCTAGAGTGCAGGAGATGAAAACCATGTGCACATTGAAGAACCCACTAAAAAAAGATTAAACGAGTTGTGTTACCTGGAAGCAGTCTGCCTTCTAGAAGATGTACAGTAAATCCTACTATCAATCTCTCAGAACTTGAGATACTTTTGTTCCATCATTTACAGCAGGAGTCTCAACGTGGGGTAAGCAGTAAAAATGTTTTGGGTACTGCGTGAGAGCTCAAAGTTTGCTGGATGTGGTAACAAAGTCGCTAAGTTGGCATTATTATACTATAATTATAGTTTATCTATTTGTATAAGGGGTACGCCAGTTACATACACATTTACAGGGGGAGGGGGGTACGTGAAGTATAACAGGTTGAGAACCACTGATTTAGAGTATTGGGTGCAAAAATATCCTAGTCAGAGATGAAAGGTCAAAGGCACATTATAAAAAAATAAATAAATACCCCCTCAAGCAGCTGCTTGCCACAGAGGTCTGACAGGAGCCTGTCAGTTTATATGCCATAGTCGAAGGTCTGAGAGGATGGCAAGACCTCAGCAGAAAAACAACACGCACAACCATGCCTTACCCGGGGCTTGAACCCAGGTCCCTTAGATCAGTAGCCAAGCGTGCTAACCACTATTACAGTAAAGAAAAGGTGAAAAGTTGAAATGGATTGTTTTATCTTTGAGCAGTATTTTCTTGCACACAATGAGCGAATGTGACATGGATCCCAAGGGCTCAGAGAAGGTTTGAGAGAAGGGGACAGCTGTTAGGAGAAATATCGAAGCCTCCCATCAAGACCATCCAACGTGTTCTTTAACGTGCACAGGGTATGACTCAAAGTCGATCCACGTGGGACTCAAACCGTAAATACAGATTACGAGCGTGGCGCGTAACAACTCAGTCAATCGCCGCACCAGCCATTCTTTGAGGTTAATGTTAAATGAGTAAGTGGTTTCATCATTGAAATGTTTTATTTATGTAGTTGGTTCCTCTGCGAACAACTGAACTAGAACACCTATTATATTTTCAGTTTGTTTATGTTATTAAACGGATAATTTAAACTTCAATATGCAATAATATATTTTAGAGTGGTAGTGTTTTTCCTATAATTGGTACCAATTGAATTTATATTGAATAATTGTAAAAAGGATTTGCAATTTATTTCATTGAATAATATGATTAATAACAGTGGTTTTCCATCTTTATCTTCCTCACCAAGTATGCAACAAAAGGCATTTAATATTGTATGAAATGTTAGAAGCAAACTCGTCGGTAACTTTGAAACCTGCAGCATGATAATTTGATTCACGATTCCAAAACGAAACCTGCATAATTATACTTTGTATTTTGTCTGATAGGATATGGGTTTTCAAAAACCAGAGTTGATGATTCTGTTTAAAAATTGGAAAACAACCAATTAGAATTTCAGCAGGGATGAATTTTGAGAGTGGCTGGAAATCCCATTTCACAAACGGAAATGCAGCCTCACCTGTAGGTCCTTACCGGCACTAACCAGTTCCTTCTCTGTTCAAAGCACACAGTTTCTAACTTGGCTGTTGGTGTTCATTTATTCAGAGGAAAGTTTCTTTATAAACAGTAGTCTAAATTAGGGGTTCTCAACGCGGGGTACGCGGTAAAAGTTTTTGGGGGACACCGTGAGAGCTCAAAATTCGCTAGATCTAGTAACAAGTCCATTTTACTGATAACCCAGTAAAATGTTTAAATTTTATAAGATTTGTTAAATTGTTTAGGGCATTTTTCGCGTTTATCGATATATGTAATTTATGAATACAATATTTAATGTTTATATGTATATATATTTTATTTTATTGCCATTGTTATACTATAACTATAGTTTTATCTATCTATACAAGGGGTACGCCAATTACATACACATTTCCAGGGTGTACATCAAGCATAAAAGGTTGAGAACCACTGGTCTATATGATCAGATTTAAGCATCCTCAGAAATAACATGGAATATCTGAATGCCAATTGGGTCTTCTGATTTCCATGAAGAAATGATCCACTTTAAATACATTTTATTTCTCTAAAAGAACCACAAAGGATCAACATTCTGATCAGAAATGTGCGCCCTCGTGTTAAATACAGAAGAAGCAAATTTCCATTCTAGAGAAAAGAACAAATTTAGATGTGCTTCAAAGTTAAAAAATAACGAAATTACTATGGATGCTAATGGAACATTTTATCACTTTCCTGTTTCTGCTATACAGGTGGAATCGCTTTTGCTATATAGGTGTGTAGAGTAGTATAAATCTAAGTATTAATTATTCAGTAAGCTGAATGATGGAAACATTTATTCTTCGGAAGAGGCATAGTGGTTTTCTTTGCAGTCTTGTTTTTCTGCTAATGTCTTGCCTTCTTCACAACAGATTTTTGTGACGATCTAGCTTCCATTTAAAATTGAATATTTATTTGTTTATATTCTCAGCGTTCTCCTCTCCGGTCTTTCATTAGAATCTTTTTTTTCATTATTATTTACGACAAATAGGACAGAGAAGAATCCTAAAAACTACTCCTGCTTTTACAGGCCTTCTCATACAAGGACATGTCCTACTAACACCGAAGTCACTGCTGACCACAGGCTCAGATAGAGCTAACACAGCACAGAAAGTTTGCCTTGCTGGAACAGTCGCTAGCTGGCTAACCACCATGTCAGTTAAGGCATCTACAGAGTAAAAAAGTTCATTTCTATTTTAAAGCTCTCATTAATTTCTTTAATGAACTGCTGTTGTGATAACTTCATATTTTTGATATCAGAAGATAGTTTCAACCACAGATTAAGTAGTTATCACAGAGACGAATTTTTTATGTGCCCATTGTAGCATAAAAAGAATGCTAATCAACACCTGTAACACAAGGCCGTTGATCCAAGTTATGACGTCAGCATAGGTAGTCCAGAGATGATACATCATAAAATGACTTTGCAGAATACCAGGCTGAGGTTAGCCCATAGCTGCTTCTGTCTTGCCCACATTTCTAGAAATATGGTCCCGACGTATGTCAGGGTCAGTTCCCAACCGCCATATTTTTCATCGTGTTGTTCTTAGTCTCTCCTCCCCTCCCAACACACTTCCTTTTTTTACTCCCTCCCACTCTCGCGGAGGAAAGAGGACCGCCTTCAGTCTTGGGATTCGAGGAACTGGTGCCAACTAAGGGTGCTTTCTGGGAATATATATCCAGCGAAAGTAACAACAAAGTCGAGGAAGTGGCAAACTCCTGACCACACAGATACCTTCCAACACGAGCGGACCAATCAACAAGTTCCACGTGAACTGAGACTCACAACTGCAGAGTGCACAAAGAGAAGGAATGAGAACTTTGGGTCTTCTTGCAATGTTAGCTGTGGGTGTTGGACGTCTCTGGTATGCGGTTCGAAAAAGCTAAGGACAGCATCCCTGATGAGGTACAGAGTGTGATCGTATAGTATCAATTAGTTAATTAATGGCCCAGTATCTCACTGGGGCCAAAGTCATCCTCCCCAGACAAAAGGAGTCTGCAAAAGCAGTTAGACATTTTCTTACAACACACAAAAGACATTTATTCACAAATTAAACAACACTGACACGATTCCATAAATTCAAGTATTTCGCAATCAAATGAGTCCAACGAACCATCCATGGCGAGTGCAGCGGAAATTAGACTGCGTTCTTCACGACCAGGAAACGAGGTACTGTCATATTTTTCTGCTCTGGTGTCCCCTTGTTCTTTTAATTAGAAAAATACACCGAAGAGCCAAAATATTATGACCACCTGCATAATATGATGTTGATCCTCCACGTGCCACCAAAACAGCTCTTACTAAGCGAGTCATGGACGCTATAAGATTTCTAAAGGTGTCTTTTGATATCTAGTACCAACACATTACCAGAAGATCCTTTAACTCTTGTAAGTTACGTGGTTGAACTGCAGCAGATCGGATATGCTGTTCCAACACAAACCAGAGATGCTCGATTGGATTGATGTCTGGGGAATTTGGAGGCAAGGGCAATATCTGAAACTCTTCCTCATGTTCCGCGAACCATTCGCGAACAATCCGGGCAGTAGGGCATGTCGCATTATCCTGCTGAAAAAAGGCATTGCTAGAGGGATATACCGTTTCCATGAAAGGATGTACTGAACTGCAATGATGTTTAGGTAGGTGGTATATGTCATAGTTTCCTGCACATGAATGATTGGATCCAGGGTTGCCCAGCAGAACATTGCCCAAAGCATTACACTTCCTCCACTGGCTTGTTTTCATCTCACGGTACATCCTGGTGCCAACACTTTCTCAGGTAAACGATGCACACATACACGGCAATCCTCATGGTGCAAAAGAAAACGATATTCATCGGACCAGACGACCTTTTTCGAATCATTCAAGGTCCAGTTTTGATGCTCGCATGCCCATTGTACTCCGCTTACGACGGTGAACCGAGGTTAGCAAGTGTTGTGGGAGCGGCCTGCGGCTACACTGTCCCATTTTCAGCAGGTTAAAATGTACTGTGTGTTGTGACACATTACTCCCGTCACCAGCATTCAAAAGGGGCGGGGGTGGCTCAGTCGGTAGCGCGCCAGGCTCGTAATCTGTAGTTCCCAGGTTCGAGTCCCAGCTTGGTCAGCGTTGAGATTTATCTCCGCAAAATTCCCCGCCCTGCCCATGGTCAATAGGGGACACCGATGGGCTTGGAAAGGCCGCCGTCCGTAGGATGGGACGTTAAGCCGTGGCTCCGTGTGCGGGAGAGCCATACCCTGTGCACGTTAAAGAACACGCTGGATGGCCTTGACGGGGGGCTACCATCTGTCTCCCAACAGCTGTTCCAGTGGGTCCCCTCCCCCAACCTTTTCTGAGCCTTCGGGGTCCATGTGACCTGGCCATTTAGCCCATGGTGTGCAAAAAAGTGCCGCTCAGAGGTAAAACAATCCAACCCAACCCAGCATTCAAATTACAGGCGAATTGCGTCACAGTATCCCATCTGTTGTCTCGTACCATACAGGATAGCCTTCGCTCACCTCCAGCATCGATGAGCTGTGGTCGGCCCACATATTTCCGGCGGTTCGTGGTTTTTCCCTCCTCGGACCAATCTAAGTCATCATGCTAAACAAATTTAATCATAATTTCTTTAATAGTTTATCAAATTATTTGAAAACTATTTTATCAAAGTATTTGAAGGTAGGTTTTTAGCCGCTGTTACAAGGGTTTTTAAAAAGGGAGGTTTATTGATAGAGGTCGAGTCAACAATATCAAACAGCCCATTATTCGCAGGCTTGGAGAAAAGACCTTTTTTTCTCACCACGAAATACTGAAGCCACCAATGCTGGTGGGAACCTTAATCACCATATTTGCAAGTGGACCTTTCCAAGATTCAGAATCAAAATAGAAACTGTCCTGCCTGAGACATATTACTTCAGGGATGGTGGCGATACCCATAGAAATAAGGGTTCAGGTACCTGCGATTGCCTCTGATCAGGATTATACACCAACTAATATAAGGTATTCCGTGCATCTGTTCCCTTAGGACGTGTACCCGTTAGGCAAACAGAAAATACACAGGTAGATTTTCCCTCAACAGCAGTTCACCAGTGCAGCAAATCTAGGATCTGTAATGAAGCTCAAATCCATAATCTTGTCAGTTGGTTTGAATGATTAGCACCAGGGCCCTATGAAAACACCCTCTTCACTATTTCTAACGCCCCCTTAACTCTTTCTATCTCCACTTTCACTGTTTCCAAAGCCCTATTCCTTTCTAACGCTACTTTCACAGTTTCCAAAGTCCTTTCACTCTAACGCCACTTTCAGAGTTTCCAAAGCTCCATTCACTCTTTCTAACGCCACTTTCACAGTTTCCAAAGCCCCATTCACTTTTTCTAAAGTCACTTTCACTGTTTCCAAAGCACCATTCACTCTTTCTCTTGCCACTTTCCCTTTTCCAAAACCCACTTCACTCTATCTAACGCCACTCCTAATCTGTCTTTGCTCTACCTAACATCATTCTTTTCAAAGCTGCCGTTTCCATGGAATTCAAAATATATTTTCCTTCACGAAACTAGTTCTATTGAAACAAACCATGCATAACTACGTTAATCTGAGAACCATTTGTTATTTTATTTAATCTTCAACCCAAAAGCACAAGAACATCACCTAAAATTTCTAAAACGACCCCGTTGGGAACCACCGGTCTAAATCATCCATAGACGACACCACTGAACAACTAGCTACGTAGACGCCATTAGCAAGTTTCATTCCCAAGAAACCAGAGCGATAAATCGTAACCCATACAAGAGGACAAAATTGTCTGGGAAAAGATCACATGCGGCTAATTTGTGCTAATTTGGCGCTGGCTGGAGCGTACAAGAGAAATAGCGAACGATCTTATTGCCTAATAGTCTATTATTACGCCAGCCATCCAATGAGAAGAGGCATACTCCCGCGAGCTCCTGCCATTTGTCTTCCTAGCTTGGCTCTCAGAGTTCGCTGTTTAAGAACATGTGACTCTGGCGCCACAGCACGACAAGCATGTTTGCTTAGTAGATTAGAGACTTGCCGACAAAGCGTTGTTACGTTGCGTTTCGCCGGCTCTTGTCCTTTAACTCTTTCCACGCCGTTTTTACCGTCTTTTACGAATCAACTAGAATGAAGAGAATGGTTGCTGAAAATATAAGGAGATTTGTGTGACTGCACTATATTTACTCGCCTTGAAAAAAAATAATGAGAAAACTTTTTTTAAATATTAATACAGATTATGGTATGCGATTCTGAAAGGATGAGCTAGGAAAAAAATGTCTTAAATGTAATGAAAAAAAAAACACTTACTAATACATTTCACTCTTTTTAACGCCCTTGTTAGCCTTACGTAGAATTAAACTGGAAATTATTAAGTGGAGAAAAAGCTTTGGATTCGTCTAAGAGACACTTTTATGCATATAATGGCCTAAATACTCAGGTCATAAGCGTTGGGTTGTTTTCGGTTGTTTTACCCCTGAGCGGCACTTTTTTTGTACACATTGGACTGCGACGGGGGTGGCTCATTCGGTAGTGCGCCAGGATCGCAATCTGCAGTTCCCAGGTTCGAGTCACAGCTAGGTTAGCGCTGAGACTTATCTTTGCAAAATTCCCCCCCCCCCCTGCCCATGGTCAGTAGGGGACACCGATGGGCTTGGAAAGGCCATCGTTTGTCGAATGGGACGTTAAGCCGTGGCCCCCGTGTGCGGTAGAGCCAAACCCTGTGCACATTAAAGAACACGTTGGATGGCCTTGACGGGAGGTTACCATTTGTCTCCCAACAACTGTTCCAGTGGGTCCTCTCCCCCAACCTTCTCTGAGCCTTCGGAGTCCTTGTGACCTGGCCATTTAGTCCATGGTGTGCAAAAAAGTGCAGCTCAGAGATAAAACAACCAAACACATTGGACTAAATGGCCAGGTCACAAAAACCCAAAGAGTTCGGAGAAGGCTGGGAAAGGAGATCCACTGGTCAACTGTTAGGAGACAGATTACCGTGCGCTGGGTATGGCTCTCTCTACACGGGAACAGACTTTTTGTACCTTTTAACAGACGGCGCCCTTTCCAAACCTATCTGTGTCCTCTTTCTCACCGAGAACAGAGTGGGAGATTAGCGGAGATAAAACTCAATCCATGTTCAAGCCCAAGTGGGACTTGAACATGGGAACCATAGATTATGAACCTGTCGCATTACCAATTGAGTCAACCTCCCATCCCATTCGGACGGGGTCGGTCGGTAGCGCGCCAGGCTCGTAATTTGCAGTTCCCAGGTTCGAGTTCCAGCTGGGCCAGCGTCGAGATTTATTTCCGCAAAACTCCCCCCCTGCCCATGGTCAGTAGGAGACACTGATCAAAATTAGAAAAATCTGAGAAAATGATGGGCTTGGAAAGGCCGCCGTCCATCGGATGGGACTTTAAGCCGTGGCCTCCGTATGGGCAGAGCCATACCCTGTGCACGTTAAAGAACACGCTGGATGGCCTTGACAGGAGGCTACTGTCTCCCAAGAGCTGTTCCAGTGGATCCCCTCCCCCACCTTCTCTGAGCCTTTGGGGTCCTTGTGATCTGGCCATTTAGCCCATTGTGTGCAAAAAAGTGCCGCTCTCAGGGAAAACAACCCAATCCCATTAGGTCATAAACAGGGAAAACAACCCATCTCCATTAGGTCATAAGGATCCAACGGCTTAGAATTGTTCAGAGGAAAGGACCCGATAGACAACTGTTAGGAGAGAGATGGTGTCTACCGCTAGGATCATCCAGTGAGTTCTTTAACGTGGTCAGGTTTATGACAGAATATTATTAAACGGAGAATATGCTTTTATCAATCTAACTGACACTTTTGTGCACATGATGGGCTACATAGCCAAGTTATACGGATCCAAAAGACTCAAGATTGGTTAGAAGAAGTAGATCTGGTGGACAGCTGTTAGGAGACAGATGGAAACCTCGTGTATAGCCAGTGGTGTTACCGCAATTTATTAACAACCGGTTTCCATACCGATGGGGTGTCGGCAATTCTAGAACGAATCGGCAAATTAGTTCGTTAGACACTGGTACCACATTCTGGGGGGGGGGGGGGATGAATCCTCACCCGGGAAAAACATTTGAAAATATTACATTTAAGATTGCATGATAAGTAAGTATCAATATATTATAACTATCTTTAAATACCAAAGTTGTATCTCAAATAAAGCGTCACACAGAATGCAGAACCTATCTAAAAGTATTAAAAACTAACCCCTACCGGAATAAACCTGCAATTAGTGGCAATGATTCTATAAATAAATAAATATAACGATAGATAAGAGAAATATATTTTAATTTTCATGTAACTGTAGGATACATACATGCAATTGTAACATACATAAGTGATTAAAGCAAACTCCAAATTTTAATAAAATAAACGTTAAATAAAATTATCAAACCCTACACATTTTTGACAGGACACTGAACTTTCAGTTATGGCGTGTCACTCCACCTAGTTTATAGTCTATGGCACTACTTTCTTCTTTTTCAAACACGGATACCACATGGTGATGTAAGTACCAATTATTAGGGTCCATGGTCAAGATACTCGTACTTAAAATTCTTGTAAACAATTCCTTTTTTTTTCTGTGTGAAGTGTCATAAATCTTTCTGAGAAATTTGGGGAGATGTTTTAATGTTTATTTATTTTTTCAGAATGATGCGCTGAGAATTCTGTATAGTGCGTGGCGACATTTCATGAGCAGCGCAAGCTTCCAGTTTTCGGAAACCGGCAGAAATTTTAACAACCGGTTTCCGGAAACCGGTGCAAACTTATTGGGTGACACCACTATGAATAGCTTATCCAGTGTGTGCTTTAAAAGTGCAGTTTATGAGGCTCTCTTGCAGATGGGGCCTCGTTTTAACCTCCCATCATAACTATAACATCCTTTTCAAACTTGTTTTTCAGAGAGGGCAGTCTTAAAAAAGAAATCTCAATTTATACACAGTGGGAACTGGAACGTAGGAGGCTAAGCGAGTTTTACGATTCTGTTTTTCCTTCAGAATTGTTTCTTCTGTAGTGCGCCTGGATCTAGGAGAGAAAAAAAGAGGGCGGGGGAGTCGGGTAAGTGATGCAATCGAGTAACAAAATGTTAAAGGGGATGGGGATCCAAGAGACTGGATTTCCATTGCAGTGTAATATTTTCCCCCTTGTTTTAGAGATATTTATAAAAAAATTCACGACACATTCACAAAATATGCAGAAGTTTAACATTTTCTGTCCTCCATTATCCTTACTAGCATTCTGAGGAGGAGGGCGGGGAGAATGCCCCACTTGTAACCCCCCCCCCCTCCACACACTAGATCCGGCCCTGTTGTGAAGTAGCGGTTGCCTTAATCCTTCTCATTTTTTTAGTAGATTCTAAATATCGAAGTACACCTAAAATGTTGGAAGATGGACTAAGAATTTAAAAGTGAAAAAGAATTAGAATGTAATAATGTTGATGAGGATAAATAATGGAAGAAAATATATATATATATATACCCCCTTAAGCAGCTGCTAGCCACAGAAGTCTGACAGGAACCTATCTTAAAATCCGAACCAAAGGTTTATTCGGATTTTAGGAAAGATTTCAAACTCAAATATTAAATAGTAAAAAGTACCTTTAATCAATAATGTATCCATCATTTTGTTCGATTATCTTAATCCATCTATTGGGCAGCTTCATTATTCAGTCTGTGTAGAAGTTGTTTGGTTTTTCGTTGAAGAACCGAACAAGGTGATTTTTGACGGCCTCCAGAAATCGGAATTCTTTGCAGTTCAAACAGTTTGCAGCGAACAGAGTAAATGGTAATCCGAGGGTGCAATATCAGGTGAATATGTGCACAAAATATCCAAACCCAACTGCAACGATTTTTGACGGGAGGTCAAAGACACATGTGTATTCTTGTCGGGAGGTTCAACGACACGTGTGTTCTTGTCGAGAGATTCAAAGACACGTGTGTGCTGTGTTCCACCATTGCGTTGTAATGGTGGAACACAACGTTTTTGTGTTTCGACAATACAGGACGTTTTTCACCGTTCACTGCCTTCAGCCGATCCAACTACAATCAACAATGATTTGAATAATCGTTTGATTACTTGGCAGGAGCTGATGGTGAAGGATTCTCTTAAGAATCCCACCACACACAGTGCATTACCTTCTTCGGATAGAAGCCGGTCTTGGATTGTGGTAATGGAGGCTAACCTCGCTTAGTCCATGATCTTTTCCTTTGAACGTTGTTGTCAAGAATCAAGTTATTGACTTCCAAAAGCCAGTCACTAACCGATTCAAAAATGGCTCGTTTCGTTGCGTTGGAAGATCGAATCAGAGGCAGAGACACGGTCCATTATTTTTTTCCCTCAAAAGATGTGGCACCCACACATCGTGCCGATTCATATATCCAAGCTGCTCCAAATACCTTATAATTGGTGTTTGCGATATTTTTAGTGTCTCAGCAATTTCTCTTGTGGTACTGCGCTGCTTACTTTGGATTAATGTGGTAATTTGGTCGTTGTCAACTGTGAAGGGCCTTCCTGACCGTGGAGCATCTTACAGAGAGAAATTCTTGGTTCAGAATTTCGCGAATCACTTTTGGTCATTTACAGCATCGTGTCCTCGCGCTGCACAAATCTTATTTCGGGTTTGTGCTGCGTTTTTACCCTTCCGAAAAAAAGTGCATAAGATGGCGAAAATGCACCTCTGTATCGTCCGTTTTCAAATCGACTCTATGCGAAAATCACTCATTCAATCTGCAAGATTTGCTTTTTAAACGCTAGCAACTGTCCCCACTCGAAAGCACACACTATGTATAGCTGACGACGCATGTGGTTGTGAAAATCACGTCCAGTAAAATAAAATAAATAATAAATAAATACTCCCTCAAGCAGCTGCTTGCCACAGAGGTCTGACAGGAGCCTGTCAGTTTATATGCCACAGTAGAAGATCTGACAGGATGGCAGGACCTCAGCAGAAAACAACACGAACATCCATGCCTTACCCGGGGCTCGAACCCAGGTCCCGTAGATCAGTAGCCAAGCGCGCTAACCACTCGGCCACGGGACGGCCCAGTAAAATATCTTGGGAAAAATTCGAACGAACTTTTGGCTCAACCCAATAAAAGGGCTGTGAGGATGGCGGGACCTCAGCAGAAAGACAACACAGGCATCCATGCCTTACCCAGGTCCCTTTGATCAGTAGCCAAGCGCGATAACCACTCGGCCACGGACGGATATAGCACAAATTAAAAGTTTTCGAATTATTGTCATCTGACACTCGAGATGGCGGAAACTAAGAGGCTTTAAAGTAGATCACACCTACACTGGCCAACAGCCAAGTTTAACCTGTCACTTTTTAAATCTTTTTTTTAACTTATCAATTCTTTAGATTCCGTCTGTCAGTTTCCGAGCTAGTACGAAACCCTTAAAAATGAGAAACTATTCTGCAAGTAAAAAGATCAGCTTGTTTTTGAGATGATGCCAAAAGAACTTCCAAACGCTTCGATAAACAGCTGATGACTTATAATCAATAATTCTTCTTCCTCAAAGGATAGTTATAAGAGAGGGGTGATTTTTACACTCTTGAGATTTTCACCCTTTCCCTCCCACCCCCAAAAAATTGGAACGAATTACTCTTAAAGTGCAACACTAACAGTAGATATTTCAGTACATACCTTCCTCTGATCATTGAGGGATTGAGTTGTCTCAGTTGTTTCAGGCTTGTAATCTGTAGTTTCCCAGGTTCGAACCCAACTGTGCTTGAGTTGAGAATGTTCTCCTATACTTCACACTTTGAAATCACTGAGAAGAGGAAAAAATGCGCCGTCCGTCGGATGGGACATTACACCGTGACTCTGAGTGCATGTGATCCATACCCTGTGCATGTTAAAAACATGCAGTATGGCCTTGGCGGAAGGTGTCTCTCTCTCCTAACAGCTTACTTCCCTCCCCCAACATTTTCTCAGCTCTTGGGGGTACTTCTGACTGAATATTTAACCTATTGTGTTCAGAAAACGCTGCTCAGAATTATAAAACGCAGAACCCAATCCATAATTTAAAGATCTGTAAAAGAATGGTCTTCTCCCTTTCCGAAAGAAGCCTTCCGTTAGATAAAAAATAAGGAGAATAAGTGAGTGTTAACAGCGATGAGGAGTACATGATTTCAACTCGCAAGCAATAATGATGAGCAGCGTATATGATTTCTGATCGTAAAGAATTATTTCTCAAATGAAAGCTTCTGACGGGGGGAGTATCATGGACTACCTCAAAATTTGTTCCTTTCTACAGTATTTATTTTCCATTTCTATAGATTATCCAGCGTTTTTTTTTTCTGTTGGATTCTATTAGATATCCAGCGTTTTTTTTTCCCATTTCTATAGGATTTATTCACAATAGAGAAGGAAAGAAATTTCACAGCGTTGATCCTAACGAGTTCTATGTCAAATAAAAGTTTCCCATACGGGGATTATCATCTACTATACAATGAGTTGGGGTGTTGGGCTGTTTTACCTCTAAGCGGCACTTTTTTGCACACCATGGGCTAAATGGCCAGGACACAAGGACCCCGAAGGCTCAGAGAAGGTTGGGGAAAGGGTCCCACTAGAATAGCTGTTGGGAGACAGATGGTAACAAACCGTCAACGCCATTCAGCGTGTTCTTTAACGTGTACAGGTTATGGCTCTCTCGCACCCGGGGCCACGGCTTAACGTCCCCATCCGACGGAGAGTGGCCATTCCAAGATCTTCGGTGTCCCCTATTGACCTTGGCCGGAATTTTGTGGAGATAAATTTCAGCGCTGACCCAACTGGGACTCGAACCTGGGAACTGCAGATTACGAGCCTGGAGCGCTACCGACTGAGCATACAATAAGCAGTCTCTTTATTAGGTAGGATTCAATGTTACGTCAATAGTCGATCATATACAGAACTCAGTGACCTATTTGGCATCAAGTTTTTTATGAAAAATTGTGACTATAGGTAATTAACAGGTCTTAATTTTATTTGAATCTCGATTTTCAAGGGCGCGGGGATGGCTCGGTCGGTAGCGCGCCAGGCTCGTAATCTGTAGTTCCCAGGTTCGAGTCCCAGCTGTGTCAGCGTTGAGATTTATCTCCGCAGAATTTCCCCGCCCTGCCCACGGTCAGTAGGGGACACCGATGGGCTTGGAGAGGCCGCCGTCCGTCGGATGGGACGTTAAGCCGTGGCCCCGTGTGCGGGAGAGCCATACCCTGTGCACGTTAAATAACACGGTGGATGGCCTTTACGGGAGGCTACCATCTGTCTCCCAACAGCTGTTCCAGTGGGTCCCCTCCCCCAACCTTCTCTGAGCCTTCGGGGTCCTTGTGGCCTGGCCATTTAGCCCATGGTGTGCAAAAAAGTGCCGCTCAGAGGTAAAACAATCCAATCTCGATTTTCAACAATATTCGTTAGGTATTTAGGGTGTTACGGAAACTGGAATATTTAACAGCAACATTTACAGTTTAAATAATTACGTTAAAGAGTTAATAAAAACACCGAAAGCAATAGCGGTTACCTTAACTTTAGTCTATTCCTATTAAGTGTAAGAGTATTTTTTGGCATTTAGCGTAATTAACTATATACGCTGCCGCCATTTTATTTCTCCATGTTAGGTCAATAGTGGATGAAATGCGAAACTCAGTTACTTGTTATTAACGTTTTTTACGATAAAATATGACTAAAAATAATTTAAAGATCACAGTCAAATCGATCGAGTTAAAACTTGATTAAAATATGCATTATTTAAAGAGTAATGGAAGCTGAAACATTTAGTAAATTAGCACGTTCTGCAAAATATCATTCGAAATTGTTGAAAGTTAATTATTATGCGAATTGCTAAATATACTCTTACACGTGACAGTAGAGTTTATTATAAAGGTTCAGTTGTTTTGCATCTGAGTGGAACTTTTTCGCATACAATGGCTAAATGACCAAGTCACTAAGAACCCTTGGGCTCAGATAAGATTGGAGGAGGGGACCCACTGGAACAGCTGTTAGAAGACAGATGGTAGCCTCCCGTCAAGGCCATCCAGCGTGTTCTTTAACGTCCACAGGGTATAGCTCTCACGCCCACGGTGCCACGACTTAACATCCCATCCGACAGAGGGAGGCCTTTTCAAGCCCATCGGTTTCCTCTACTGAGCGTGGGCAAGGCGGGGATTTTTTGAAGATGAATATCAAAGCTGGGAACTGCAGATTATGAACCTGATGCGCTACCGATTGAGTCACCCCCGGCCTATTTATTATAACTATCACTGTTTTCATTTTAACTTGTTTTTATTAACCTCTTAGAGCAATTATTTTAACTGGCAGTGTTGCTATTAAATATTCCTCTTTTCTTAACTCTAAATAGCAAACGGATTTTGTTGAAAATCGAGATTGAAACAGATTTGATTCCGATCTTTAAATTATGTTCAGTCCCATTTTTTAAGACAAAAAGTTTATTTAAGAAAGAACTGAGTGTTATAACTATGGCACTATTGATACAACATGGAACTGTACATAATAAAATAGCAACTGAGGGTATATTTTAGAAAGTTGAATCTAACTGAATAAAAGACTCGAGAAGTGCCCGTTAAATCACCTAGAACTAACTTCTCTGTATAATATTATATTTATTAAATAACTTCTCTGTAGTAAATTTGGATAAAAGAGACAATATTCAGTTTTTGTCACTTCTTCATCGCATCTTTATAGTATCTCTTCTTCATATTTAACTTACGAAAATACATTGCCTATCAAAATATTAGAGAATTTCCATGTTATAATGGGAATCTAACTTCAAAGATCTATAATTTCTAAATACGTATTTAATGACAAAATGCGACTTAAGATAGATTACAGATCATAATCATATCTATTTCGTAGATCGTATAATCATATTCGATGTACCGGGTAATATTTTTACCCCTAATCATCTCCATCAGAAAGATATGACTATTTGGCATGAGTAAGAACAAAATATTAGAGAATTTCCATGTTAACCACCCTTAGGTGGGCCCCTAAGGGCAAACGTAAGAAAAGCTAAAAATAGCAGTAAAATTTTATAAGAAACCTAAAACGGGTAGGTCTCCTCAGAGAACGCTACCGTTTTAGGCCTCTTGTACTTGTTCAAAACAATACGATCGTAAAGAATCGGAGAAGAAATAATCTCATTGGGATTGATCATGCTTGCAGTTTTATATGTGTATATATATATATGGTCGATGCCCAGGTCTTTATGGAGTTGTCTGTTAGTGACAAACCAGGAGGCATCGACCGCAGTTCTCAAAATCTTGTTCTGTACGACCTGAATCTTACGAATATTGGTGGGTGTAATATTCGCCCATATGGGTGATGCATAGAGAATCGCCGGTCTGATGATCATATCATAGAGTAAAAGCTTATGATCAACATTAAAATTCATATATACTTTAAATTCGATTTCTGACAATATTCGTTCGGTATTTAAATAATTGTGGAAGCTGGAATATTTAACAATAAATCATCTTGTTATAAAATGTTTTTTAAAAGTATCTAACATTGAAATAATCAATATACAAACTTCTAAAATGTATATTTTATTAAATGGATTGAAATTATATTTATTAATTATGTTTTAATTAATTTCTGAATTAAATTATTATGTCACATTACTGTTGTGATATATTCTAGACTCTGTACTTTAAATATTTAAAGAATACTGTTGAAAATCGGGATTTAATTTGAAAATGATATTTGATTTATCATCAGTCACATTTGAGCTAAATGCATATTTTAGAAGTTATCTAGAATAGGGGTTCTCAACGTGGAGTACGCGGTAAAATTTTTTGCGTTACGCCGTGAGAGCTCAAAAGTCGCTAGATCTAACAAAGTTTTATTCCCATTTTTATACTATACCTATAGTTATATGCCATCCCGTGGCCGAGTGGTTAGCACGCTTGGCTACTGATCTAAAGGACCTGGGTTTGAGCCCCGGATTTAGGCATGGATGTGTGTCGTTTTTCTGCTGAGGTCCTGCCATCCTCTCAGAACTCCTACTGTGGCATATAAACTGACAGGCTCCTGTCAGACCTCTGTGGCAATCAGCTGCTTGAGGGGGTATTTATTTATTTTTATAGTTATATCTATCTATATAAGGGGTACGCCAGTTACACACACTTTTCCAAGGGGTACGTGAAGCATAAAAGGTTGAGAACCACTGCTATATATGTTTTATTTTATTCCCATTGTTATACTATAACTTTAGTTTTATCTATCTATACAAGGGGTACGCCAATTACACACACTTTTCCAGGGGGTACGTGAAGCATAAAAGGTTGAGAACCTCTGATATATGTTTTATTTTTTCCCATTGTTATACGGGGCGGGGGTGGCTCAGTCGGTAGCGCGCCAGGCTCGTAATCTGTAGTTCCCAGGTTCGAGTCCCAGCTGGGTCAGCGTTGAGATTTATCTCCGCAAAATTCTCCGCCCTGCCCACGGTCAGTAGGGGACACCGATGGGCTTGGAAAGGCCGCCGTCCGTCGGATGGGACGTTAAGCCGTGGCCCCGTGTGCGGGAGAGCCATACCCTGTGCACGTTAAAGAACACACTGGATGGCCTTGACGGGAGGCTACCATCTGTCTCCCAACAGCTGTTCCAGTGGGTCCCCTCCCCCAACCTTCTCTGAGCCTTCGGGGTCCATGTGACCTGGCCATTTAGCCCATGGTGTGCAAAAAAGTGCCGTTCAGAGGTAAAACAACCCAAAATCCCATTGTTATACTATAACTATAGTTTTATTTACCTATACAAGGGGTACTCCAGTTACATACACATTTCCAGGGGGTACGTGAAGCATAAAAGGTTGAGAACCACTGCTCTAGAGTTTCGAAATTAGATTCCCATTGACCTAGCATGAAAATATCTTAAAATTTGGTAGCGAGAGTGTATATGACATCTAAAATTCATTTACGAGCGAATTTAAGCAGTCTGGATATTTTTTCTGTCGAGAACGAGAACTTCTGAAATTTAAAGACAAACAAAACTAGTTTTCCGTTTAGCAAGCGAATAAGAAAAGTGTGTTATACCGAAATACGAACCTTACGTTTCTTAGATTTCTAATGCTACATGTCTACGTCTCACTTTCCTTCGAAACTAACTTAATATACGTAGTTTACGAAGCAGGAGAAAAAAAAATACGACGTAAAATGCGCCTTTTGTTCCTACTTGGACTAGGCGTTCAGGTAGGAAAGAAAAAAGCAAATACATAGAAATTACAAAACCAATTAGTATATTGAAATCTCATTACACTGACATAAGCTTCAGAAAGAGGAAAATAATTGAATAAATGATTCCTTTCTTAAACTCTACGAGACCGCGGACAGCATCGTAATTCAATAATTGGAAACAGTCGCCAGTGCGAACATTTTGTTCCACGCTCTTTGTAAAGACACTTACGCAATTTCTCATGTTATCTGCGGTAATTGGCAAACTGCAATGAAATGGAAAGGAAATAAAAAAAGGAGTTGGACAGAAAAAAACTTTGTTGGTTATGTTTATGACAAAATTTGTTTTGCAGTGGTAATAATGGTTCCCTTGGTGAATTGTAAGCGGCTGCTGGAAAGCGATTTATCGCTATTATTCGATTTATAAAATTCAAAAAGGAAATAATATTCTATCTAGGTGACTGAGGATGCAACCGGTGTGGGGGGATTGGGTTGGGTTGTTTTACATCTGAGTGGTGCAATTTTTTCTTTTACACGTAATGTCATAAATGGCCAGGTCTCATGGATCCCCAAGAGCTCAGGAAAGGTTTAGGAAAGGAATCCACTGGATAGCTATTACGAGATAGATGAAAGTTTCCTCTTCAAGGGCATCCCCCCCCAAAAGGGAACCACTTGGTCGTGGTGGGGGGGAGGTGAGGGCCCGTGTGAAGTTGAGGGCTCCGCTGACTGGTATTGGCAGGTATTTGGTTGGACGGAGTCCCGATGGAACAGCTGGGTCCCGATGAAGTTGAGGTCCCCGCTGACTGGTGTTGGAGGGCACCTAGGTTGGACGGGCCTCGGCGGAAGGGCCTGGTAAGGCCTGACTAAGAGTTCCCACTACTGGAGCCGAGGCAACTTAGATCTATATATCTTTGTTTGTGGCTAACCAGGGTGTAGATTAAATTTTAGGTTTTGATCGATGGATGAAGTTTCCTTCTATAGGACTGTTCGCCATAGGTAGTCTGGGGCGAGCTGCATCTATATGGTGTTATCTTGCCCTCGACGTAGGTAGTGGAGATTTGGCATTTTCCCATAGATGGTGTGCAGCCATATGCTGCGATACATCTGGGACTTGCCAATTACCTAATTTCTTCAAGGCCATCCAGCCTGTTCTTTAACGTGCAAAGGCTATTGTTCTCCTTCACAGGGTCCAGGGGTTAACGTCTCGTCCGACTAGTCTGACTTTCCAAGCTCATTTGTGTCCCCTTACTAACGACTTGGGTTAAAATTTTATCTCTGAGAGGTACTCTTTTTCACACAATGGGCTAAATGGCCAAGTCACAAGGACTCCAAGGGACTCGAAAAGTTGGGAAAGGGAGCAACCAGACAATGTTAGGTCAATATATAATTTCACCGAATTACATTAATGGAAACATCTCGTCAAGAACATCCAGAGTATCCTTTAACCTTTAATAGGAGCGCTGGAAATGTTTTGTGTAACTGAATGGTGGGTTCCCATGGATCCACCCACTCCAGTTATGCAAAACCATATCCCGCCAGGTACAGGAAATCTGTTAAAATTAAATTTGCTAGAGGGTAAATTGATGCTAAAAGAACTGCTGAGAACAACTTTTAATGAAAAAAAAAAGAGAAATTTATTAGAAAAATAAAATAATAATAATAAAGATTCTATATCACTTGCATAATCTTCCTTTTCCTCAAGCTGTTCTAGGGGTGGGTAGGCTCGTAAACTGTAGTTTCCAGGTTCGAGTCCCAGCTGGGTCAGTGTTGAAATTTATCTCCGTAAAATTCCGGCCAAGGTCAATAGGGGACAACGAAGGGCTTGGAATGGCCTTCGTTGTCTCCCCGTCGGATAGGGACGTTAAACCGTGGCCCCGGGTGCTGGAGAGCCATAACCTGTACACGTTAAAGAACACGCTGGATGGCCTTGACAGGAGATTACCATCTGTCTCCCAACAGCTGTTCCAGTGGGTCTCCTCCCCCAACCTTTTATGAGCCTTCGGGGTCCATGTGACCTGACCATTTAGCCCATGGTGTGCAAAAAAGTGCCGCTCAGAGGTAAAACAACCCAACCCTCAAGCTGTTCTAGGATTTCTTTAACAAAATCGAGGAACTGATGATAATCCACAATCACCTGTCGGGAACTCGCCATGATAATAATATAAAATTCATTTCCAAGGATCCGAGAGGGCTATCAGCAAGCACAAGTGATAACGTCAACTCATCGCAACCTACTGGTCTTGTAGATAGCATAAACCGAAGAAGTATTCGGCCGCGTGGGGCATTACTAGTTTTGACAGGGATTTTGTTCGTTAGAAATGAACGCTCGGGCACCTGAGACCCATACCTCTCCAGTTCAGGTTAAAGTGCAAAGGGCAAGACTCTGTACTGGTGTGCACGGCAGAAAGCCCCATAGAACGGACGGCGACTTTTCTAAGACCATCGGTGTCCACTTTCTGAGAGAGGATAAGATGGGGGTTTAGCAGAAAAATTTCTCAACCCTGGTACAAATGAGCTTCGAACCTGGTAACTATACAATTACGTTAACTACAGAGTTAACTTTCGCTAGCACCTGGCATCAGCAGAGCATTAAACAAATTATATATTGGAGTAATTCGGTGATATATTTCAGAAAGATTACTAGGTTTTGAAAAACGCGATAGGAAGGGTTTTTGTTAAGTGAGTTTGGTTTTCCAACTCCCAGGGAAACCAAATTATTTCAGCTAACAAATCTGATGTTATTTAAGATTTTTTTTCATATATCCTTTGCTTAATATAGTGCTCTCGTTTTGAAGCATCTTCAGTTATTAATAAATTACCCAACTCTTTCTTGCACTTATGAAAATTGGCCTGCCTGTTTCTTTCGCTAGCGAAAAGTACCTCGCAAATTTCTTTCACTATTGAAAGTGGCATTCTTGTTTCTTTCACTATTGAAAGTGGCATTCTTGTTTCTTTCACTATTGAAAAGTGAAAAGTAGCACATCCGTCTCCTTCACTATTGAAAAGTGACACATACGTTTCTTTCACTATTGAAAAGTGACATATCCGTTTCTTTCATTATTGAAAAGTGACATATCCGTTTCTTTCACTATTGAAAAGTGACATATCCGTTTCTTTCACTATTAAAAAGTGACATATCCGTTTCTTTCACTATTGAAAAGTGAAAAGTAATGCATTCGTTTCCTTCACTATTGAAAAGTGACACATCTATTACTTTCACTATTGAAAAGTGACACAGCTATTTCTTTCACTATTGAAAAGTGACACATCCGTTTTTTACCACTATTGAAAAGTGACACATCCGTTTCTTTCACTATTGAAAATTGACACATCCGTTTCTTTCACTATTGAAAATTGACACATCCGTTTCTTTCACTATTGAAAATTGACAAATCCGTTTCTTTCACTATTGAAAAGTGACACATCCGTTTCTTTCACTATTGAAAAGTGACATATCCTTTTCTTTCATTATTGGAAAGTGACACATCCGTTTCTTTCACTATTGAAAAGTGACATATCCGTTTCTTTCACTATTGGAAAGTGACACACCTGTTTCTTTCACTGTTGAAAAGTGACTCACCATGGTCTTAAAGGGAGGCTCATCTAACTCGTAACATCTGCACACTGAATCATCTTTTTCAACCTTCTCTGAGCCCGTGAGACTTTTGACCTTTTGTCCTTTTGAGTCCTTTTGACCTGACCGTTTAGGACAGTAATTCCGTACCTTTTTCGCTCGAATGCCCCCTTATTTGGGATTACCAATCATTATTTTTATAACGCCCCTTTTCATGGAATACTATGTTAATCAATTAAATATTTAATATTCTGTTTAAACTATTTCTAAAGCAAAATTCAAGAAAATGTCCCACGTAATTGTTCAAATTCCTCCTTGGGGTCTTTAGTGCCTCAGATGGGCACCACTGATTTTAGCCATCGCATACAGAAAAATGACATACATCCAAAACCCTCATACAGCCAGGTGCTACGCAGGTCCCACCAGACTATGAAATTTCGTTTTCGAAATACGTCTGACCTTCGTTATCACTAGGCTGTTGCATTTGGACACTCTACACCAATTCTAACCAGGTTTGGTTTGATATTGTCTGCCCACCTCATCCTAGGTCTCATCCTTTTTCTATGGCCTTTAGGCACGCTGTTCATAAACCTAATCGCCAAATCTGCAGCTATGCATACGGGCAACATGGCAGAACCAAAGCAGTCTCTCTTTGCACAATATGCTGCTTGAAGGAGGCTGCCGATTCCTTCGCCTAACCACATCATAACTAACAAAATCAAACCACCTAATGCCCAAAACACTGCATAAACATCTAAAATCAAAGGCATCAAGTTACCTGTTTTCCTGCTTAAAAAGGGTCCACATTTCATTACCATAACTAGTGGTCCTATTTAGGGAGAGGGTAAACGACGTTCATGGACGCCATGTTTGGGCTCTGCGAGTGTGTCAGTTAGTTCAGCAGACTGATTATCTAGCTTCGTCAACACATACATGGGGACGGAACAACTTTATAATAAGATCTTGTTACTTAAAAATCATAGAAATGCTTTCTTTCCAGATGATTGTTTTCTGCTCTCAATATTTTATAATAATATTTATTGATTGATTATATTACAATTCAATCAATTTATTAATTTTCAAATTTAAGCAATAACTGTTCCTTCATACATTCAGTCCAGATATTAATCATTTTAAATTATTAATAAAAAAAATTATCATTCCTGAAAAAATATTACAATATTTTTATTTGGACTCTGATTTATGATTTTACAAAATTAATATTTAAATTATGTTACTAGAATAATAATTGAACACTTGCATAAGGAAGCTTTATTTCTATATATTGAATTTATTTTTATTAAATTGTTCCTAAATGTCTCTTTCATTATTGATTATAAAAAAACACTCTTTTATGGTGGCTTAATTTACCATGAACGAGTGATCTAGATACCTAGGAGCTCAGTTGTGTGTAATGATAAATAAATAAATAAATAAATAAATAAGTAAGTAAGGACGGTTAATAAATATTTTCACATATTCTGAAATATTTCAAAATTATACCGTATATAAAAACTAGAATATTCTAAATCAATATCTTCCTTTATTACACTACGCTGTTCATAAATATATCACTAGAAAAAAATGTCACCTACCCAGTTTTGGTAATTAATTTACTTTTGCAATTATCAATCTTTTTGCAACACTTTTGCTTGACTTTCCATTTCGTTTCTGCCTTTTTAAAAGCCACTTCATTTCTACTCTCCAAATTCTCATACGAAACGCGATAAAACGAGATATTAATTTCTGCTTAATATTATGACAGTTTCGAAGCTGGAATTGTGAGCCAATCTCTTTTAATATTTTTGAAGCAATGCTTTTTGATGTTGAGCATTTTTCAAGTTTGTACATCTGTTGAAGTTTACTAAAATATTTTTCACACATTATGAACATGTTATAAATTTTGGTACTAGCCTTCACCAAAGAGTTTTCTTTATAGCTTCTCAGTGGTTTTAGTGAAAACAAGTTTTTTACGGAAAATTGTCGTTAGAAATAAATTGAAGATGTAATGCAAATGTTTCTAATTCTCCATTTTCTCAACGTTTTTTTAATACTTAGAGTTATTAAGTTGGAAACATTTAACAACAAACGCTGCTGTTGTACTAATTCTGACATTTTCAAAATTAACTGAATGATTGTACAAACTTGTAATGCAGTATTTATTTCAGTAAATGAACTTTAAAAATAGCTTTTTACAACAAATAATGCCACTGATTATCTTCACTTACATATTTCTGCATAACTGAAATTTTCACGGAATTTCGATTTTCAAAAATATTTCTTCAACAATTTAATGAAGTGGAACATTTAATAGTGACGTCGCTTTAAAACGTTCATTTTTTTCAGTTATGACAAACAGTTACTTGAGGGTGAATTTTTTAAAGGGACTTGAGGTTTCATTTTTAGCCAGATTCAGAATAACCGACAAATGTGAAATGAAAATTCCCTGCACATTCTTCCGAGCACTTAATACTAATCTCAGCTGCATCGAAAGTTCAGACTTTGCAGAATGCATAGTTGGCGGTAACCGTTCATCCCATTCAACAGCTGCAATCAACACCGAGGCCTATCAAAAGGAAGGGAAGGCGCTTAATTAATGGTCGTATAGTTCTTTCGAAAGCTCACTGATGTAGCAAGGTAGAAGACACGAAACGAGGGCCTCATCGTGATGGAGAATGACAATCTAATTTTACTGAATTTAATGGTCCGGTGGGAGTGTCACCGTTCGGAATCACAGCTGCCTCCTGCGAATGGCAAGAGAGCGAAGAGAACATGTCCTTCTTCAACACAAGCAAACCGCCGAAAATAAGCCTTACCAATTCGCACACATGATTCAGTGCTATTATAGAGAAGCTTTCATTATGCTATTTAACTTGTCTGGTTTTCTATAAAATCTAAACCGGGCGATACCGCCCACTGGGGGCGCTGGGACGATCCATGGGGTCGGTAGTAGCCTAGGGTGCAATTGGGGGGCGGTGAAAGTATGAAGAAAGAAGGGAAGATAAGAAAATTTTAAAAAACCGTTCGTGCATGTTTCATCTGTTGTGTAACATAGAGTTAAAGTCGTAGTGATTACTTTATTTTCCAAATAAACACAAAATTTTCCTCCGTTATCTTAATTTTCTGTGTGTAATGCGAATGTTACTATGGTTGATTCTAATAAATAATTTTATAATTTCAAGCTTCAACGTGTCTTATTTACAACAACATCTTTCTTTACTATGTTGTAGGACGTAGGTAGAAATATAGATACATAAAAGAACGCAAATTTGTCACTGCATCTTTGTGTTTGTTCGCTTAAAAATGTAGATTTCTGGAAGGGCGCTGAGTAATTTTTTTCTGAAAAGGGGGCGGTATGACAAATAAGTTTGGGAACCTCTGATCTAAACGATCAAAAGAGTCAAAAACCTTTTTGAAATCTATAAAGCTAGTAACCACTGGTTCCTGAATCTCCGAACATTTCTCAACTCTCAAAGTGAAAATATTTGGTCTGTACATCCCTTACCGCTCCTGAATTTACGCTGCTAATCATGCAAGTTGTCTATCAACCAATTCGTAATTCTGTTAAGCAGAATAATGGGGAAAAATTTACCTGGAACAGAAAGTAGATATTCTATTATAAAATCACAAGAATATATATTAATTATCACACTAATTTGTATAATTATCAAAGAACTGCGGCCAACTTTAAAAAAAATAGAGAAAATAATAGTTCTATTACTATATTCTTAGCCTTAACTGACATAGTGGTTAGGCAGCTAGCGACTGTTCCAGCAAGGCAAACTTTGTGTGTTGTGTTAGCTCTAACTAAGGCAGTGGTCAACAGTGACTTCGGTCTTAGTAGGGCATGTCCTTGTATGAGAAGGCCTGTATTAAGCTAGGAGTAGCTTCTAGGATTCTTCTCTGTCCTATATGTCGAAAATCAAATCCAATCAATCAAATCTATTAAAATCCTTAGAAACAACACCTTTATCATAACAAATGTTGAAAATATCAGTCAGCATTGTGACAATAGAAACATCCCCAGTTCTAAGAATTTCAGTTGTAATTTCATCTACTCCTGGGAATGTTTTTTTTATTTAGAGAAAACCAAAGTAACTTCAAAATGTAATGTAGAGCCAACATTAAAGCTAGTAACACATATATCATCATTACTAGCAATGAGAGTAGAGCTAACACCTATCCATGGTAGAATCCCTACTTTCAATTACCTTATCATGTTTATCCCTCAATCCCTGTACATTTGCCTTTTTTTGCCATACAAAAAATAACTATATTGTAAAACTGCCTACTATTATGCTGTCTAAATGATTCATCTGCTTTGTCAGCCAAACTATCAAGCCACAGTTCTTTATCAGCAGCTAACTGATCCTTTACATCTTTATTTTGTAATGCTCTTCATTAATACTAGTAGGGTGTTGATTAAGGATATTCCCTCAATTTTTTCTTCAAAAATAACTCCATTGCCTTTTCACTCAAATAATTTTTTCACTGCTCCTTTTTGCCCAAAGTTAGTTTTAAGATAAGTTTTTAAACTGATCCCATTCCTTCTCAACTTCGGTAGCA
This sequence comes from Ryuthela nishihirai, assembly GCA_038380435.1. NCBI lineage: Eukaryota > Metazoa > Arthropoda > Arachnida > Araneae > Heptathelidae > Ryuthela > Ryuthela nishihirai. The sequence continues at coordinate 44,742,429 of JAWZYU010000003.1, read as the reverse complement.
AACAAACCACAGTTATCATGACGACTAAATAGCCTATCTTGGCATGCTTTGACTATATCTGTGTCTTCAAAAGATTCAGTGCTAAAAGTAATTCTCTCAAACTTACTACACTTCTTAAGCTTCAGTTGCAAGACACTTTTGACAAGGTAATGATAAGACCCAATTGCGGTTGCCCTATAAGACCTGGTATTCCTAACAGAACTAGCGCATTTGCTGTTAATTAATATTATAAATTATCATATTCATATGCAATCCATCAGGTGAAATCCCTGTGTATTTATAAATGTCTCGGTGTTTGCAGTAAGTACTAGTTATTCTCAAACCATTGAGTTCACTTATCTGTAGGAGACGTTCTCCATTTGCCATTAGACCTATCAATCCAGTTCAGTCCAACTTTAGCATTGCAGTAACGCCCAGAGGAAAAACAATGCAACTCAGAACACTTGTTTTATTAATCTATCCATAATGAGATTTAATACTTGATGCCCTGTTAAGACTTCAATGTCCCGAAAGTTGAAAATGTCCACTGTGTCGTTTGTTAGACTTGTAACGTGGTGAAACTGCCATGTTTAAATTCAAAATTCGGAAGGTATTACTATGTTTGAAACTAAGTGAATACGACCTGCTTGGGACTTCTTACACTAACAATAAAAAGTCTCCATTAAAATATATAACGTTTTTCTTCACTTACCTATTACAACAGATATTTCTTCATAGCAAAACAATTTCTATTTTCAGTTTCATTGTTATAAAACTATTCAAGTCATAAATAGTTAAAAGGGATCGGTGATTATCTATTTGATTCTAGAGATTCCTTCAATATCGAATTTAGCAATATTACTAAAGGGTTGGGTTGTTTTACCTCTGAGCGGCACTTTTTTGCACACCATGGGCTAAATGGCCAGGTCACATAAACCCCGAAGGCTCAGAGAAGGTTGGGGGAGGGGACCCACTGGAACAGCTGTTGGGAGACAGATGGTAGCCTCCCGTCAAGGCCATCCAGTGTGTTCTTTAACGTGCACAGGGTATGGCTCTCCCGCACACGAGGCCACGGCTTAACGTCCCATCCGACGGACGGCGCCCTTTCCAAGCCCATCGGTGTCCCCTACTGACCGTGGGCAGGGCGGGGAATTTTACGGAGATAAATCTCAACGCTGACCCAGCTGGGACTCGAACCTGGGAACTACAGATTACGAGCCTGGCACGCTGCCGACTGACCCACCCCCGACCCGTTTCTAAAGGAGGACGGGGAGTTTATTAAGTCGGAAGCTGGCCAGGGTAGTGATCTGTATCTCCCAAGTTCTAGCCTCCACCAGTCCCACTTTGCGTTCCGTGTCGGTAAAAGACACCGATGAACTTGGAAAAACCGCCGTCCGTCGGAAGCGACGTAAAGCCGTGGTACAGTGTCCGGGAGAGCCGTACCCTATGCACCCTAAAAACACGCTGGATGGCCTTAACTGGAGGCTATCATTTGTCTCCTACAGCTGTTCCAGTAGGTCCCCTCCTTCAACCTTCTCTGAGTCTTCCGGGTCCTTATGACCTGGCCATTTAGCCCATTGTGTGCAAAAAAAGTGCCGCTCAGGGGTAAAACAACTCCTCAATAATAACTTAGTTTGTTACTGAAAGAAAATATTTTTTTTTACACTTGCTTAGGAAACGGATGCATTGTTGCTTTCTTTCTAAACTACCATTTTGTTTCGGAAAAATTCGCCAAGATACTTTTTTTGATTAGAAACAAACAAGCGAAAAAACCTGTGCTATGAGTTTCAAAGTATTTTACTCGGTAGTTTAGTTCAAAGTGGGTAGTTACTTCCCTTCCCTCCCCAAATCCTTTTTTTTTCTCTTTGTGGTACATTCCATTCGTTAACGGAATCGTAACTTCAGACTTGGCGCCTTCCCAGCAGTCTGCATTGTGTTCCGCCTAATCGTTCTGAACTTGTGTAATAGTGAAATGAACCGGAAGTTCGAAACTGCAATAATTATATCGTTAAATCGTTTCTTTGTTCAATGCCGGTTAAAAATCCGACTTCCAGTCTCGTTATCATCGGGTTTTATTTTAGGCGTCTTTGCTTTCTCTTCGTGTTTATTAAGGCATAAACGCTATTCGTCAAGTTTAATGGAGTCAATGGCTACCAAACTGGTTTTTAATTATCACAACTTTCGACGAGCTTAATTAGAATGACAATAAATCCGTTGTAACTTTGCTCCTTTAAGTTGGCAACAGAATGCGAAAGTAGGTTGCGATGGTGCTGCCATCACTTGGGGCAGGCCCGGATCTAGAAAAACTAATAGTGGAGGGGGGGGGGGAGATAAGAAATGCAATCCAATCTGAAAATAAGTAAAGGAGGTGAATTGGGTTGGGTTGTTTTATTTCTGAGCTGCACTTTTTTGCACAACATAGGCTAAATGACCAGGTCACAAGAACCCCGAAGGCTCAGAGAAGGTTGGGGGAGGAGACCCACTGAAACAGTTGTTGGGAGACAGATGGTAGCCTCCCGTCAAGGCCATCTAGCATGTTCTTTAACATGCAAAGGGTATGGCTCTCCCGCATACGACGCCACGGCTAAACGTCTCATCCGACGGACGGCGGCCTTTCCAAACCCATCGGTGTCCTCTACTGTAAAGGAGGTGGAAAAAAGAATGGATTTCCATTGCAGTAAAACATTTCCCCTCCATTTTAAAGTTTTCGCAAAACATTTTTAAAATTCTAAATTTTTTAAACTTCAAAATATACTGATTTCCATAAATTAAGGAAAATCCCTGGATCCCGTGGTAACTATCACTTTAAACTGGCCACTTTGAACTAAACTACCAAGTAAAATCTTCCCATTGACTTAACATAGGGATTTTCCTTAATTTATGGAAATGGTGTATTAAAGTTTTATCTTTTAAAAAGAGTTAAAAACAAACAACTGTTAAAAACAGTTCCTGAAAACTGCATGAAAAATACATAATATACATAAGTTTCAGAATTTTTACCTCTGTTAACCTCAGTAGAATTCTTGAAGTGGGGGCATGTCCCCCTTACCACCCCTAGTTCGGGTCCTGATTGTGGGATTATCTTTATTTCGTAGAATTTTAGATCGATATTTTGGTTGTGCTGTTTAATCTCTGAGCGGCATTTTTTTTGCACACAATGTGCTTAAATGATCAAGTAACGAGGTCCCCAAGGTTTCAGAGAAGGTTGGAGAAGGGAATCCATAGAATATTTTTAGGAAACTGATTGTAGACCCCCGTCAAGGACATTCAGAGCTTTCTTTACTCTGAGCATTTTATGGCTTTCCCTTACCAAAGGTCACGGCTTATAACGTCCCATCCGATGGACAGCGACCTTTCCAAGCCAACACTGCCTCCTTTCACACCGATGGTAGAACGGGACTTGAAAGAGAAAAATTCTAGAATTCTAAAAGCAGGCACAATTGCGATTCGAACCTTTGAATTGCAGATTACAGAACCTGGCGCGCTACCGGCTGAACCAACCCCGCCCCATTCTCAGGTGATGCCCTGGTCATGAAGTTTCGAAACGAAACTTTGAGTTGGGTTGGATTGTTTTACCTCTGAGAGGCACTTTTTTGCACACCATGGGCTAAATGGCCATGTCACATGGATCCCGAAGGCTCAGAGAAGGTTGGGGGAGGGGACCCACTGGAACAGCTGTTGGTAGACAGATGGTAGCCTCCCGTCAAGCCCATCCAGCGTGTTCTTTAACGTGCACAGGGTATGGCTCTCCCACACACGGGGCCACAGCTTAACGTCCCATCCAACGGACGGCGGCCTTTCCAAGCCCATCGGTGTCCCCTACTGACCGTGGGCAGGACGGGGAATTTTGCGGAGATAAATCTCAACGCTGACCCAGCTGGGACTCGAACCTGGGAACTACAGATTACGAGCCTGGCGCGCTACCGACTGAGCCACCCCTTTGGAGAAGGGAATCCGTAGAATATTTTTAGGAAATTGATTGTAGACCCCCATCAAGGACATTCAGAGCTTTCTTTACTCTGAGCATGGTATGGCTTTCCTTTACCAAAGGTCACGGCTTATAACGTCCCATCCGATGGACAGCGACCTTTCCAAGCCAACACTGCCTCCTTTCACACCGATGGCAGAACGGGACTTAAAAGAGAAAAATTCTCGAATTCTAAAAGCAGGCACAATTGCGATTCGAACCTTTGAAATGCAGATTACAGAACCTGGTGAGCTACCGACTGAGCCAACCCCGCCCCATTCTCAGGTGATGCCCTGGTCATGAAGTTTCGAAAAGAAACTTTGAGTTGGGTTGGGTTGTTTTACCTCTGAGCGGCACTTTTTTTGCACACCATGGGCTCAATGGCCAGATCACAAGGACCCCGAAGGCTCAGAGAAGGTTGGGGGATGGGACCGGGACCCACTGGAACAGCTGTTTGGAGACAGATGGTAGTTCCCGTCAAGGCCATCCAGCGTGTTCTTTAACGTGCACATGGTATGGCTCTCCCGTATACAGATCCACAGCTTAACGTCCCATCCGACGGGCGGCGGCCTTTCCAAGCCCATCGGTGTTCCCTACTCACCGTGGGCAGGGCGGGGAATTTTTGCGGAGATAAATCTCAACGGTGACCCAGCTGGGACTCGAACCTGGGATCTACAGATTACGAGCCTGGCGCGCTACCGACTGAGCCACCCTCGCCCCAAAGAAACTTTGAGTATACTAGTTCCTATGCTAAACAGTGGCTCAGTGTGCAGGAGGTAGCTCTATATCTTGTGCAAGTTAAAGAGCAAGCTGGATGTCTTTGACGAGATGCTTCAATCTGTCACTTAACAGCTGTCCAGTGGATCCCTTTCCGTAAATTTCTCTGAGCCTTTGGGGCCATTGTGACCTGGTCATTTCGACCCATTGTTTGCAAAGAGTGCAGAGTGTTGGGTTGTTTTATCACTGAGCGGAACTCTTTTTTACACACAATGGGCTAAATGGCAAGGTGACAAGGACCCCGAAGGCTCAGAGAGGGTTGGGGGAGGGGACCCACTAGAACAACTGTTTGGTGACAGGCGGTATCCTCCCGTCAAGACCATCCAGTGTGTCTTTTATAGCGTGCACGGGGCAAAGCTCTGCCACACACGGGGCCACAGCTTAACGTTCCATCTGACGGACGGCGGCCTTTTCTAGCCCATCGGTGTGCCCTATTGACCTAGAAAAGAACGGTGAATTTTGCGGAGATAAATCTTAACGCTGACCCAGCTGGGCTCGAACCTGGGAACTGCAGATTATTAGCCTGGCGCGCTACCGATTGAGCCACCGCCGCTCCAAAAAGTGCAGATCAGACAGAACAACCAATCAATTAAGTGTTGTGGCTCTCAGATATCTTGGCCGAAAATGAATACAAATATAGTTGTTCTTTGAAAGGTCGCCTACCCCTAGCTTTGGCATTTAATTAATAATGGGAAAACCTGCATCGGCAGAGCTGTGGTTACAGATATGCGGGCAACAATGCATAATAACTTAAATACTGGAAGCTTGACGAAAGTTAAAAGTTTATCGAGTTCAATGAAGTTGAAAAGATATAGAGATTGTGATACGTATCTTCTGAGGTATTTACCTGTGCAATTGAAATTGGAATTCTGCGAAGAAGTGTAAATATTGGTTTCGGTAAAATTGTGCTATTTTGCAATCAGTTAACCATAAGATTAACCTCAGTTTGTGTCAGGAAATATAAACAGGTACCTAGCTTGTGTTGAATGTAATTATAAGTTTTTTTTTTCCACGATATTATGAAGTTTGAAAAGACAAATCTGACTGTATAGATTGTTGCTGCATGTCTGGATAGTTTTCGATCGTAGAAATTTTGAATTTGCTATTAAAACATGAAAGATGCGTTTCACCACTACCCTCCCTTTTCCCGACAAAACCACAATATCGAGAAAATATCCATTAGATAACTAAGATGACGAATGGATATCCATCCACTGGTCACCTTAGATATTTTCTGGATGTTTTCTAGATGTCGTGGTACATATATCATTATTCCCCGCCCTGCCCACGGTCAGTAGGGGACACCGATGGGTTGGAAAGGTCACCTTCCGTCGGATGGGACGTTAAGCCGTGGCCCCGTGTGCGGGAGAGCCATACCCTGTGCACGTTAAAGAACATGCTGGATGGACTTGACGGGAGGCTACCTTCTGTCTCCCAACAGCTGTTCCAGTGGGTCCCCTCCCCCAACCTTCTCTGAGCCTTCGGGGTCCATGTGACCTGGCCATATTTAGCCCATGGTGTGCAAAAAGTGCCGCTTAGAGGTAAAACAACCCAACAACCCAACATATATCATTTAAGATCCCTTTCGAATATTCTTTAGATATTGGAGTTGAATAAATGGCTAAATCGCTGCTATCAGTATAAAACACTTGACCAGCACATTTTGCCACATCAATTTAAAATTTCAAACATATATAAATCGTTTGATAGACGGGTTCAAATTTGATCATTTTCCAAATTTAACGCCCTCTAACGCTAGAAATTAAACTTATTTGGTGATTCTGAATGGGCGAATCGTAATATTCATTAGTACAGTCGCTCAAAAAATATCCGAACACTATGACTGATTACAGAATTAAAAAAATATATATATCTGGCAACGATTTTTTTAGAAATTAGTGATCTGGAAACATTCGTGTGATTACAGAATTCAAAAACAAATATCTGGCAGCGATTTTTTTTCGAAATTAGTGATCTGGCAACCTTCGTGTACAGTACAAGTCACTAATTTCTGATGAAATCGTTGCCAGATATTTTTTCTGAATTCTGTAATCAACCATAGTGTTCGGATATTTTTTTGAGCGACTGTACCTGTCCAACCTAATATTAAATATTTATTTGTCTCTCTGTGAACAAAAGTTCTGTATGACTACAAACGGAAGACAAAATGGAAATAATGTGTTTTCAAAAACGCTAAAACTGCGAGGCTGAATCCAATAATTCAATTTTTCTTAGCTTTTATATTGTAGATACGAAAGCTTTATTGTCACAGAGTAGAAAAGTATTTTTCAATGTTCATCGCGAAGGGAAGAAATAGATTTCAGAATTTATTCTTGCTCTGTCCGGATTTCTCCAATTGTTTCTTGCTCTGTCAGGGATCTAAATGATACTGAACAAAAGCAATTTAAAAGTTACTTTAGAAGTTTTCGATTCCAAAGTACAACTCATTACACGAAATTATTAAGTATTCTATACACATTTTGACTTTAAGCTTTCTCTCATGCATCTAGAGTAGGGGTTCTCAATGTACGATACGCGGTAAAATTTTTTGGGGTACGCCGTGAGAGCTCAAAAGTCACTAGATATAGTAACAAAGTAAAAATAACCATTGTTATACTATAACTATAGTTTTATCTATCTACACAAGGTGTACGCCAGTTACATACACGTTTCCAGGGGGTACGTGAAGTATAAAAGGTTGAGAACCACTGATATATGTTTTATTTTTTTCCCATTGTTATACTATAACTATAGTTTTATCTATCTATACAAGGGATACGTCAGTTACATACACGTTTCCAGGGGGTACGTGAAGCATAAAAGGTTGAGAACCACAAATATATGTATTATTTTTTCCCATTGTTATATTATAACTATAGTTTTATCTATCTACACAAGGTGTACGCCAGTTACATACACGTTTCCATGGGGTACGTGAAGCAAAAAAGGTTGAGAACCACTGATATGTTTTATTTTTTCCCATTGTTATACTATAACTATAGTTTTATCTATCTATACAAGGGATACGCCAGTTACATACACGTTTCCAGGGGGTACGTGAGGCATAAAAGGTTGAGAACCACAAATATATGTATTATTTTTTCCCATTGTTATATTATAACTATAGTTTTATCTATCTACACAAGGTGTACGCCAGTTACATACACGTTTCCAGGGGGTACGTGAAGCATAAAAGGTTGAGGATCACTGATATATTTTTTATTTTATTCCCATTGTTATATTATAACTATAATTTTATCTATATACACAAGGGGTATGCCAGTTACGTAAACATTTCCAGGTGGTACGTGAAGCATAAAAGGTTGAGAACTCCTGATCTAGAGAAAGGTGTTTGACGTTCCCATGAAACTGTTTTGATAACGTACGTCTGGATTCTTTCACTTTTGTCTCCTTTTATAATCGTTTTACATATTCACTGAAATGCAAGCAAGTAGGTTCGGTAGAGCTTTGATATTTTACAACGTATTCCCTATTATGTTCATGTCCTCTAGGTCAGTGGTTCTCAACCTTTTATGCTTCACGTACCCCTGGAAATGTGTATGTAATTGGCGTATCCCATGTAAGATAGATAAAACTATACTTATAGTATAACAATGGTTATTTTTACTTTGTTACTAGGTCTAGCGACTTTTGAGCTCTCACGGCGTACCCCAAAAAAATTTAACGCGTAATCCACGTTGAGAACACCTACTCTAGGGCTTCACTAATGCCTGGATTCCTCTTGAAAAAACAAAATTCTTTGGTTACGTACGGGAGTGGGGGAGGCGTCTTATAAAAAATCTCAAATTTCTCTATCTGCTTTGAAATCCAAAACAAATGTCTTTATATAATTTTCTAATAACCCCATAGTTATGCCCGACACTAAAAACAGATTTTAAAAGAACTACAAAATGTTATTCCATGTAGAATATAATTTTAACATTTTCTGTCCAATGTAATATTTTGGTAATTGGGATAACCTACTTATTCCTACACCTCCCCTCCCTCGAACGGAATTCTTGGGATCCCACACCCGGAAGGAAAAAAGGAAAACGAAATACTCGAACCCTACCTGAAAGTAAATTATCGGATATACCCCCACCGAATCTAAATTCTGGGTACGTTCATGCATCTTGCAGATACACTGTGGAACTGCAGCATGTCGTGGATGATATAGTGACTGAACCATGACAGATACCCCAAAATCTTGGCACTTCGTCCACCATAGTGCAATGGGTTCCTCTCATGACATATTCCACTCCCGAAATTGCATGCGGCGTTACGATTCTGTTAGTTCCAGTCCAGACGAAGAAAATTTATCACACTAGACATGTCATTCTTAAACTTCCTAAACCATTCGTACATCTGCTGCAGTGATAAACACGACTGCAACTTCATGTGGCAGGTTAGCGAAGGGGATCGTTGCGGGGTTGGCAGCGTTCCAGGCTCGTAATATGCAGAACCAAGATTCCAGCCCCACCTGTTCCTGTGTTGAGATTTATCTCCACTAAAGCCGCACGCCATCCTCGGTAAGAAAGGGGACACCATTGGGCATGAAAAGTCCACCGTTATTCGTTTGGGATATATATAGCCGTGGCCCCGTGTGCAGGAGAGCCATACACTGTGCACGCTAAATAATAAGATGGATGACGTTTACAGGAGGCTTACATGTCTCGTAACAGCTGCACTTTTCCCCGCTTTTTCTGGGCCTTTGTGGATCTTGTCACTTAATTATTTAGTCCATTGTGTGAAAAAAAAGTGATGCTCAGTTTTAAAATAACCCAACACTAAAGCGTTGGTATAATCACAAAGTGTTGGGCTGTTTTACCTCTAAGTGGCACATTTTTCACACAATGGGCTAAATAGCCAGGTCATAAGGACCCCGAGGACTCAGAGAAGGTTGGGGATCGACTGGGATAGCTATTGGGAGACAGATGGTAGTCTACCGTAAAGGCCATCCAGTGTGCTTTTCAAAGTGCACAGGGAATGGCTCTCCAGCACACGGCTTAAAGTATCATCCGAGGGACAACGGCATTTCTAAGCCCTTTGGTGTCCGTTATTGGCCGAAGGCAAGACGGGAGATTTTTCAGAGGTAAATCTCAACGCTGGCTGAGCTGGGACTCGAACCTGGTAACTGAAGATTACGAGCCTGACACGCTACCGACTGGGCCACCCCCGTTCCGCCAATAAATGTATTTATGAATCCAGAAGAATTGTATTCAATTACAACCATCAATAATTTATGTTTTAATATGGATTGCGTGACTTTCCGATCACTTTTATCATCCTACGTCCAGGAACATTTTTTACAAGATTAGTAGCATCAATTTAAAAAGTTTCGTGATGTCAATTTGTCGCTTGAGAGGAGCTGGTTTGCTAGGCGCGAAAATTGTCATGTTTATCACTGTAGTTTAACTGAAGTATGAAATGTGTTAAAGATTAGTTTCTAATTAATATCAACATGCTTCAAAGCTTATAAGGTAAAACTCATTTTTCTGTCATGGTTTATTGTCATAGGGATTATTATAGAATTAAATCATGGCTACCAAGCTCTACTGCATCACTGGCTGTGTGCTTTAAACCGATAGAACTTTTGCTGCTTCATTGATGAAATATACTCATACTGACCATAAAATCCAAGCATAATGCACATTGCCATTACTTTTGGAGTTTTCATTAAATGTTTTGTAAAAATCTACATTTCTGTAGCAATCAATCAATCAATCAATCAGTTTTATTTCATCATCATATACAATTTATAACATATTGGATATAAAATAAAATAAAATAAATACCCCCTCAAGCAGCTGCTTGCCACAGAGGTCTGACAGGAGCCTGTCAGTTTATATGCCACAGTAGGAGATCTGAGAGGATGGCAGGACCTCAGCAGAAAAACGACACACACATACATGCCTACTCATAAAAATATGAGTATATCCAAAAACCACATGGTTTGTCTGGGTCACTAAAGGAAATTAATACAAAAATCAATAACGACTTACTTCAAAATTCCCCGCCCTACCCACGATCAGTAGAGGACACCGATGGGCTTGGAAAGGCCGCCGTCCGTCGGATGGGAACGTTAAGCCGTGGCTCTGCGTACGGGAGAGCCATACCCTGTGCACGTTAAAGAACACACTTGATGGCCTTGACAGGAGACCACCATCTGTCTCCCAATAGCTGTTCCAGTGGGTCTCCTCCCCCAACCTTCTCTGAACCTTCGGGGTTCATGTGACCGGGCCATTTGGCCCATGGTGTGCAAAAAAGTGCCGCTCAGAGGTAAAACAACCAACCAACCAACTTACTCATTACAAATATTACATACAATATGTGTCATTTTTCCGATATATATACAATACATTTCTGCTTTACACTTGATTATTTAACATAGGTGCAACATCTTCCAAAGAAAAGAGACACTCATAGTTCTGGAAAGACTTTTTTAACTGGGGTCAATACCGCTTACAAATTAGAATGGCTGAGTCCGTGGCGCGTCAGCCTCATAATCGAATGTTTCCTCTGTGACGCGTCAGGCTCGAAATCGGATGTTTCCTCTGTGGCTCGTCAGGCTCGTAATCCGATGTTTCCTCTGTGGGCGTCATGCTCATAATCAGATGTTTGTTGTGGGCGTCATGCTCATAATCAGATGTTTGTTGTGGGCGTCATGATCATAATCAGATGTTGTCAGGCTCGTAATCGGATGTTTCTTCTGTGGCGCGTCAGGTTCATAATTGGATGTTTCCACTGTGGCATGTCAGGCTCGTAATCCTATGTTTCTTCTGTGGCGATCAGGCTCGTAATCCGATGTTTCCTCTGTGGCGCGTCAGGCGCGTAATACAATGTTTCCTCTGTGGCGCGTCAGGCGCGTAATACAATGTTTCCTCTGTGGTGCGTCAGGCTCGTAACACAATGTTTCTTCTGTGGCGCGTCAGACTCGTAATACGGTTTTTTCTGCGCCTTGACTATAGAATTTCATCTGTCTCTTATCTCTGGGTCCCTTTCATAACTTCCTCTCTGAACATTGTGGCCATTGGGTTGGGTTGGTTTACCTCTGAGCGGCACTTTTTTGCACACTGTGGGCTAAATGGCCAGGTCACATGGACCCCGAAGACTCAGAGAAGGTTGGGGGAGGGGACCCACTGGAACAGCTGTTAGGAGACAGATGGTAGCCTCCCGTCAAGGCCAACCAGCGTGTTCTTTAACGTGCACAGGGTATGGCTCTCCCGCACACGGGGCCACGGCTTAACGTCCCATGCGACGGACGGCGGCCTTTACCAAGCCCATCGGTGTCCCCTACTGACCGTGGGCAGGGCGGGGAATTTTGCGGAGATAAATTTCAACGCTGACCCAGCTGGGACTCGAACTGGGAACTACAGATTACGAGCCTGGCGCGCTACCGACTGAGCCACCCTAGCCCCATGTGGCCATTGGGACTTGGGTATTTCGCGAATTGTGTGCAAAAGAAAATGAAAAAAGAAAGGGCCACTCGGAAGAAAAAGGACCCAATTCATTCATAATGTTGCATCATAGAATTTTGAAACTTATTTAAAAATTAATTTTTTGTGCTCCATGCTGTAGAAAGACTTTAACTGATTTTGGTGGCTCACATGCTAATTCTCTAATATACTTCTGAAAAAATATAAATTAAGTGAATTTATACTTTTTCAGAAAAAAAAAGCATTATGTTTTTATGTTTTTTAAAAGTTATTATATTAAAAAAAGTATATTTCTAAAAGTATTATGTATACTTAAGTATACATAATACTTAATCAAGGCTAAAAGTATTATGTATACTTAAGTATACATAATACTTTTAGCCATGATGTCTAGCTTTGTAGTTTTTTGCAACTTAACAGTGCACTCATTCTTTTCTTACTATAGTAATATAAACCTTTGAGCTCAAATTTAACACAGAAGGCGAAAACATTAATTCATAACGGAAAAAATATTATTCATCATAATCATAGATATTTATATACAGATACAGCATTTTAATCTTATACGCACTTGACTTTGCTTCAGGCAGAGTGTTGAGTGTTGTTAAATCGTTAACAGTGTTTATAGATATAAGATAGCCAACCTACAGCAAACATTGATATGAAACCATGCGTAGAAATACGAAAATCAAGTTAATTCTTTTACAGATTGTTTCTATGAAGATTCTGTAGGCATTTTACTTTGTAAATTTTCTTCAAATCTTTTCAATTTCTTTTAGTTTTACATACTAAGTACTTTCTGAAAGTTGCATCTTTTAGATAATAAATATTTCTTATTATAATAATATCTTTTCATGCATAGTCGTATCATTTTAACATTATTGTTAAAAGTAACTAAACTCTATATTGCAGATTAACACACTTGAATTAAAAATTTATCTGGACCTGTCTCTCTCTGTGTATGGAGCCCAAAAATTTAAATAAAAATGCATAATTTTTTACTTGACGTGTCTCCAAGTTCTCACGTTCTCCTATGTAAATATTATTTTAAGCAATTAAAACCATAATTAAAAGATAAAATATCACGCGTTGTAAATATTAAAATAGTCGTTATCAGAAGAATGTAGTTGTATTTTTTTTTTAACTTTTGAACGTTGTAATGGTGGAAATCGGAACTGATAGAAAATATAAATTGAAAATGATTGGAAATATAAACTGATTGGAAATATAAATTTTATATTTTATTAAGCACTTATTCAACACAAAGGAGATTTTTCGTTTAGCTATTGAAAGAAAAAGTTTGAATTCCTACTTTCCTGGGGACGAAGAGAGTAGGAATCAATACTTGCGAATATAAACCATTTGCCTATCGCCTTCTTTCATCCAAATTTCAAATCTCTGGCATAAATAGATCTTTTACAATATTCGTTTAACATTTGCATATAACTCTGTAACGGTAGACGTTAAAACTAGTAGTAGATTGGGAAAATATGAATCTTTTTTGGATTGTATATAACCTGAAAATTCTTTTTATTTATCTCTAACAGCAAATAAAAAAGGTAGAATGCCGACCCACCGATGCATAGACAGACAACAAAATGAAAACAACAGCTAATTTCTTTTTCTTTAAACGATATGAAAGTAATAATATAAAGGAAAAGGTCAATGCTAATATTTCAATGTCATAAAATCAATCGTGAACTCAGTTTCATTACATTTTTCATCGAAACACGTTGATCCCAAGGTATTTTATTCAGCTCATTATTTCTGTTCTAAAACTCCAAAGAAAATAAAACAAGAAAAAAAGCAGCGTTATAAATAGATAGAAACAGAATTGTAGAAATGACAATAGATATGAAAAAATAACTTCTCACAGATCTTATTTTAGTATTAGAAAAATGTACGCTCCACAAATAAACGAAATAATCAGGAACATTACAATGTATTTTTATCCAAACATATTCTGTTATATTTTATTCATTCCATTACTTCTGCTCTCAAATTCTGAAGGAAGGAAAAAGACAGATATAATAGAAAGAGAATATGTAGAACGGAAACAGAGAGTAATTATTGTCTGAAAAAAAAAAGAAATTATTGTTAAAAGGAACAAGAAAACAAAAACAAATAAACAGGATTATTTAAATATGTTTTCATCGAAACACGTTGATCCGAAGATATTCAGATCATTATTTCTGTTCTAAAACTCCGAAGGGAAAGAAATAGGTTTATAAATAGATAGAAAGAGAATGTGTAGAAACGGGAATAGATATAAACTAATATCTTCTCGCAGATATAATTTTAGTATTAAAAAGCAGGTATGCCCAAGAAATATACAAATTAATAAGGAAGGTTTCCAATATATTTTCGTCTAAACACATCTCGTTAAGTTTTATTCATCACATTACTTCTGCTCTCAAATTCTGAAGAAAGCAAAATACAAATCTTTAAAATAGATAGAAAGATGATATATAGAAACGGGAACAGATTGAAACCATTGTGTTCTCGCAAAAATTATTTCAATAGTCAACAAGCACAAAGAAAGCGTATGTGCAACAAATACACAAAATAACCAGGAAGATCTTCCAATAGATTTTTCATCCGAGCACGCTGATCCCATTAGATATTATTCAGCTTATATCTGTTCTCAAATTTTGAAGAGAGAAAAAAAAGGAAAGAGTGATGTAAATAGATAGAATTATTATCTGCTCACATAAAGCATTGTAATATTTAGAGAGAAATTATTATCTGCTCACAGATAAAATTTTAATATTCAGCAAGCACAAAGAAAACACATGCATAACATATACACACATAAAAAATTAGGAATATTTTATTCAGTTCATTATTTCTGTTCTAGAATTCCTAAGAAAATAAAAAGAAAACAGATAGACAAAGAATATGTAGAACGAGATATACAAAATAACCAGATGATTTTCAATAAGTTTTCGTCCAAATGCATCCCGTTATACTATATTCATCTCATTTTTTTTGCTCTGAAATTCTGAAGGAAAAAAAATAGTAGAGAGAGATAAATAGATAGAAAGAGAATATTTAGGAACGTGAACAGATAGAAATTACTGTCTTTTCGCATATATTATTTTAACAGTCAAGAAGCACAAATATAGCGTATGCACAACAAATACACTAAATAATCAGAAAGAATTTCAATATATTTTTATCCAAACATATCTCATTATATTTTATTCATTTCATTGTTTCTGTTCTCAAATTATGAAAGAAAGAAAAAGACATAATATGTATTATATATAGTATGTGACAGATAGAAAGAGAACATTTAAAAAAGGAAACAGAGAGAAATTATTATCTGCTCATAGATAGCATTTTAATATTAACAAGCACAAAGAAAACATATGCACAACAAATACACACACACATACAAAAATGAGGAAGATTTCAATGTATTTTCATCGAAACAAGTTGATTCCGTGGCATTTTTTTAGTTGATTAATTCTGTTCTGAAACTTCGAAGGAAAAGTAAAATAGAAAACAGCGTTATTTGCAAGTGAAAAGGTAATATATATAATTTGTAATTCATGAATTAAGCGGTAATTCTCATATGGACTATTATCTTGGGGAGGTAGATTTAACAAATACATATATTAAGATTTTTGAAATTGTTCAAAATCATGTTTTGAGGTGTATTTTGAAGCAGAAAAGAAGGGAAAGTATTAGTGCGAGTTATAGATATCTTGATGATTTGAATTACGCAAATTACATGCATTAAATTCTTTCATATTTAAATAAAATTTGAATAGTGGCAGAATTAAAAATTTACCTTTCTGTACGAGATTATTAGTTCATTTTTAAATGCAGTCACTTTAGAATTAACTGGAGTGGGATATTGAATATATTAATAAATCAGAATTTGAGTTAGTGTAAATGCCAATGTATCTTTTTCAGTATGTAATATAATTTATCTTATATGTAGAAAGAAGAATAGGTATAAACTATTCTCTTCTCGCAGATATTATATTAGTATTAAAAAGGAGGCACGCCGAACAAATATACAAAATAATCAGGAAAACTTTCAGTATATTTTCATCTATACACATACCATTATATATTATTCGTCTTATTATTTCTGTTCAAACATTATGAAGGAAAAAAAAAAGACAACGATATAAATAGAAAATGGGAACAGGAACAGATGGAAAATATTGTCTTCTCGCAGACATTATTGTAGTATGAAACAAACGCACACACAAACATACGGATAAAAAAAGAAGGCACAAGAAATGCACAAAATCATCAGGAGGATTTTTTCAATATATTTTGTTGGGGAAACGGTGAAAGAAAAAAAAAATATATACACTAGATGTCACAATTGAAACATTTTAAAACATATCCAACATAAAACCAATGAAACATAAATAAAAGACGACCAGATCGCAATGTGCAAGTAAAAGTCAACATCAAATAACATTGAATTTTATTTTTAGACAGTTCTTGTGGTTTCCAGTGATATGTAGAAAAGCAATGATTCGAATTTCCTGTGGAATGTAAAAAAACATTCTTCTGATTTGCCGCGAAAAAGTGCAGAACTGTTCAGTTCTTGCGATTTCCCGTAATAGGTAGTAAAACAGTTCTTGTGGTTTCCAATGAAATTTAGGAAAACAGTACTTGTGGTTTGCCGTGAAATGTGCAAAACAGTTTCTGTGGTTTGATGTGAAATATAGCAAAATATTTTTTGTGGTTTCCCGCGAAATATAGAAAAACAGTTCTTGTGATTGCACGTGAAATATAGAAAACATTTTTTTATGATTTCACGTGAAATGTAGAAAAACAGTTTTGTGGTTTCCCTTGAAATGCAGAAAAACAGTTCTTTTAGTTTCCCGTGAAATGTGGTGAAACTGATTTTGTGGTTTCCCGTGAAATGTAGAAAAATTGGTCTTGTGGTTTCCCTTGAAATGTAAAAAAACAGTTCGTTTAGTCTCCCGCGAAATGTAGGAAAATATTTCTTGTGGTTTGCGCGGAATGTAGCAAAACAGCTCTTGTGGTTTCTCGTGAAGTTAAGAAAAATTGATCTTGTGATTTTCCATGAAATGTAGTAAAATAGTTTTTTGGTTCCCCATGAAATGTAGAAAAACAGTTTTGTGGTTTCCCGTGAAATGCAGAAAAATAGGCCTAGTGGATTCCTGTGAAATGGAAAAATATATATTTGTTTTGCCGTGGAACCACAAAAACTGTTTTTCCACATTTCTCGTGAAATGTAGCAAAACTGTTCTTGTGGTTTCCCGCAAGAATACCACTATATTAATTTATAAATCAGGAGTCACAGGATTGTAAGAGCAGCATCTCTGTGTTTAGATCTTATTACATCCTTACGAAGAGAAATGCTAGTCTCAACTGTAAAAGAAACACAACTTTACAAAGTTTAGCTCTATGTCCGAAGATTTGCATTGCATTAACGCTAAACCACAGGCAAGCTTAAGCCTCCTCTACCATATGAAGCCTAGACAACGACTGACAAACGACTAGACAACGACTAGACAGCAATAATGTTTAAACTTAGTTATTTAATATTACTACATTCTTAAATTTCCACTGATAGCGATTAATTTAAAAAAATTAATAACTAATTTTGAAATATTCGTAAGTGTTTTGAAATAATCTTAATAAATAAATTATTTTATTTCACATGGTTTAAAAATATGTAGATTTTAGTTAAATTTAGCAATATTAAATTCTTATAATTTTTTTTACGTTTAAAACCCCTCCTTTCTTCTCCCCTTTTGCTCATCGGTGTGCAGGCCTCGTGTATCAAAGTGACCTTGAACAAGTATGGTGTCAAAAACATTAAGCCTGAATTCACGATGTCACTCCTAGGTTTCGGTAGTGAACTTATAATAACTACACTTCTGCTTAGTTCTTTGCATCCTCAGTGCATTTCTCTTTATAAATACACTGTTGCCCAAAATTTAAGTAACAATACCACTAAGCGGCTACCACATTAGGTATCCTTCCACGTGTTGTCAATGGTAATTCAGATGCAGAACTCAGTAACTTCTTAAATAAGACTTTAAGGAAAAATATTGAAGATAATTTAAAAATCTCCGTCGAATCTATTTAAATCTCGATTTTTCTCCAGTGCATTCAACATTAAAAAGAGTTATAGAAGCTGAAACATTTAGCAAGTTGATGAAAATTAACATAATATTTACAAGAAAAGCTAAAAGTACTTATACGTGTTACTAAAGTTTAGTGTAAGGGTTAAATATTTTCATTTGAGATTGTTTATATTTTCTTTTCTGGACGATTATTTAATTGTTGCTGAAAATATTATAATTTCTGTAGCTCTCTAAATACTGAACGCCTAAGTGTGGGAAATCGAGATTGAAACAAGAAAATTAATCATTTAAAAAGATTCGTTTTTTTACCTACTTTTGCTACATTATGCATACTGCCAATTTGTGATGTTTCATGTTATTTAGATTTTTGATGTTATACTGATCTTTGCAGTCGTTAACTAATTACTTCATCTGTTAATTAATTATCATTATTGTCTTTCATCACTTTCTTTTCATTTTTAAAACCGGTTTTTAATTTATTTATTGTACTTTTAAATGTAATACGTACTACAACAACCTAGTCAAGCTTTTGGGTTGTTTCTATGTTCATAGATTTTAATGTAGAATTTCTATGATAATAAACCTGAACTTGAAAAATAGATTTGATTGTGATCTTTAAATAATATACAATCATACTTTTTCTTAATGAGCTTATGTAAGAAGTTATTGAGTACTTTGTGTACCGTAGAGTCAGTTCCTTTGCTCTCATTGGTTCTCGAATTTGGCTTTTTGAATGCCACGTCAGTACTTTTAATCAATAGTAGCACGACTTCGTTTCCCCTTGTTTACATATCGTAGATTACATTACAAATCTTCAAATCTCATACACCGAAGAGCCGAAACGTTGTGACCAGCGCGTTTATATGCAAATCGAAGCAACTGCAAGTAAACGACCGCGCGTCTGAAGGTTATGAAACGGTATAAATAACACCTGGTACTGAGCTCTGTTCATCAGTGTTATTCTTGTTTTTCAGATGGGAAAGATAGCAGACTTAAGTGAGTTTGACAAAGGCCAAATTCTAATGACCAGATGATTGGATCAGAGCAGACGAGACGGTAAGACTTCTGGGGTGCTTACAGTCGCTCAAAAAAGTATCCGAACAATATGGTTGATTACAGAATTCAGAAAAAATATCTGACAACGATTTTTTTAGAAATTAGTGATCTGGCAACCTTCGTGTCACGTGACACGAAGGTTGCCAGATCACTAATTTCCTTCGTGTCACGTGACACGAAGGTTGCCAGATCACTAATTTCCTTCGTGTCACGTGACACGAAGGTTGCCAGATCACTAATTTCTAAAAGAAATCGTTGCCAGATATTTTTTCTGAATTCTGTAATCAACCATAATGTTCTGATAATTTTTTGAGCGACTGTACCTTCAAAAAGTGGTCCGAGGAGGGGAAAACCATGAACCGCAGGCAAGCTGTGGGCCGACCACGGTTCATCGTTGCTATTGATGAGCGAAAGCTATCCCATATGGTACGAGCCAATAGAAGGGATACTGTGGCGCAACTCGCCCGTAATTTAAATGCTGGTGACGGGAATAATGTGTCACAACACGCAGTACATCGAACCCTGCTGAAAATGGGGCTGCGCCTCAGGTCGCTCCGAGTGCCACATGGTAACCTTGGTTCACTGTCGAAAGCATCTACAATGGGCATGCGAGAAACCTGGACCTTGAATGATTGGAAGAATGTCGTCTGGTCCGATGAATCTCGTTTCCTGTTGCACCATGTGGACAGCTGGGTACGTGCGCGTCGTTTTCCTAGAGAAGTGTTGTCACCAGGATGCACCATGGGATGAAAACAAGCCAGTGGAGGAAATTTCAGGCTTTGGGCTAAGTTCTGCTGATAAACCCTGGGTTCATTCATTCATGTGCAGGAAACTATGAGGTCTACAACCTACCTAAACATCATTGCAGACTAGGAATATCGTTGCATAGTCATGGCAACGGTATTCCCTCTCTAGTAGTACCTTCTTTCAGCAGGATAATGCGCCATGCCACACTGCTCGGATTGTTCGAGAATGGTTTGCGGAACATGAGGAAGACTTTCCGGTATTGCCCTGGAATCCAAATTCCCCAGACATTAATCCAATCGAGCATCTGTGGTTTGTGTTGGAACAGCATATCTGATCTGCGGCGGCTCAACCACGTAACTTATAAGAGTTAAAGGATCTGCTTGTAACGTGTTGGTACCAGATACCACAAGATACCTTTAGGAATCTTCTAGTGTCCATGCCTCGCCAGGTAAGAGCTGTTTTGGAGGCACGTGGAGGACCAACATCATGTTAAGCAGGTGGTCATAGCGTTTCGGCTCTTCGGTGTAGGTATTACATTTAAATTTCTACAGCAAAACATTATATGAAATTTCATGAAATATCTGTATTACAATTTATTTTTTCCTTAAAAATTTCGGACTTTATCTCTGTTACAATATAGTACTGACAACTTTTATTAACTACCGAAGGCGTTCGAAAGGTTCTTGGCTCTTGTTTCTAGATTTACATTTGTTCCTTCAAAGTTAATGAGCTGCGGCTTGATTGAAAGCTTATCTACACGTGTCATTATGTGTTAAAAACAAAGGCCATACCTTTATTTCTCTCTTCGTTTGCGGCGCCTAAAGTTAGGTCTGCGAAATTTGTGCGTTGTTGCTATGGAGCCAACTAAAGAGGGGGGAAAAGATTTTACACTTTCACAAGTATGCAGCTTGGTGACGATGCGAAAAAATTAATTCCGATTTATCACAAGTATTTTGTTATTATGCCTGTTCATATGGCATTGTTACGGGATGGAAGCGCAAATTCAGAGAAAGACGGCAGAGCAAAAACCTTTAGCTTGCAGGGAGACCGAAGTTGGCCGTGAACGAGATAATCATTACTGCTGTTCATGAACTCATTAAGAAAAAAGCCACACATCGCCGTTCAGTTAATAAAATTAGATATCAGTGCAGTGTATCGATTGACAGTGTGGAAGCAATTATTCATCAATATTTAAAGTTCCGAAAACTCTGTGGCAAATCGGTATCCCACAAACTGACGATTAGCAAATAAGGGCTAGAGTGGACTTTTGCAAGGAGATACTGGAAATGTTGGAACCTACTGGCTCCAAACGGTTAACAGACATTGTCCTAGGTGATGAGACGTGTTTTTATTACTACTAGGCAACTCCCAGAAAGATCGCCAACTATGTTTGGGTTGCGGAAGATGAATAGCATCTCCAAATCCTCAAAGAAGACTTTCCCTCAAGGAAGAAGATATTCACAATCTTTTCAATTCCCAAGATGTGATAGCCGTGGACACCTTACCTTAAAATAACTATAAATGGCCAACACTACATCAACATTATTTTTCCCAAAATGGTTATGGAAATGAAAGAGCAGCGTCCAACAACAGGTATGGAGAAAGTTTCTCCTTCTCCTTCGCCAATGCTCACAAAATCCAACAAGTTAGGGCGTAACTGGAGCAGGAAAAATAAACATCCTTCATATTCA
Source organism: Ryuthela nishihirai (assembly GCA_038380435.1). NCBI lineage: Eukaryota > Metazoa > Arthropoda > Arachnida > Araneae > Heptathelidae > Ryuthela > Ryuthela nishihirai. The sequence continues at coordinate 44,720,687 of JAWZYU010000003.1, read as the reverse complement.
TCTGATTTTGCACCATGCAATTTTTGGTTGTTTCCAAAAATTAAAAAGGTACTAGCTGCGAAGTCTTTTGCAACGTCTTTTTTTCAAGATCTTGCAAAATGCGTTCATTCAGAGTGGCGAAGTATTCCCCAACAGAAATACCACCAAACGTTTCAGAATTGGTGTAGACGTCTGCAACTGGTACAGATGCTGGAGGGGAGTATTCTGAAGGACTGTAAAAGTTTTGTTGAGGAAGTGCAATGATTTTTGTTCTGCAGATGCATGTCAAGAATTTTTTGAACGCACGTCGTAAGTCTGCAGCAGTGTTTTTAAAACTGCAACACTGAAAACTTTTATTTACGATTTGGTAATATTATTACCAAGTCGTAAATGAACTAGATAATATTACTTGGTAAACTATAATTAGGTAATATTACTAGGTAATATTACTTGGTAATAAAACTAGGTAATAAACTTGGTAATAATATCGAATCATAAGAACAAGATATTTATTAAAATATACCTTGTTCTTCCTAAAGTCATAATTTCATATTATTTCGAAAAATTTTCTTTACACAAGATGAAGAGCAAGCTTAAGGGAAAATTGCAAAATGTTAGGCTCTGTACTAGTATAGAAATTGTATGCTTTTAGACATTTCTTCATTATTAGACATTTTAGACATTTCTTTATTATTAGATATTTTACACATTTCTTCATTAAACGCTCGCTTTAAATACTAAATAAAATTATGTTTTTGATATTATTAATCTGGAACATTTTTCGAAATTATTAATATCTATTTCCTTTTGTTATTCTTGTGTTTGCTGGGTGTCTTTTGAAATGATTATTTGACTTTATGATTTTGAATTAAATATTTAAAGGCATTAATTTGTAAATTCGAAATATTTATTCATTACTAGAGATAAATTAACATATGTGTTGCCATATATCATACTTTACTCATGCTCGAATTAACGGGTCTCGACATTGCTAGGTCAATTTTCCTTTTCTTTCTTTTTCTGTGTTTTCTTTTTATCATTATTTTTTTTTATTTTTTGGTAACTGGTGTTGTTGTTATTATTTTATTCTTTTTAATTACATTTGTTTCCTGAAATACCATACATATAGCTGTTGTGTAATATGATTTTAGGAGCAAATAAATAATATATAATAAAAAAAAATATATGTCACAAAATTAGATTATGCAGAATATTAGAAGTTATATAATAAACACAAGATTATCCTAATATTAGTCGAAATCTCAAGCTAAATAGAAAATGTGCACAAAACATTTATTTGTCAAGTAAACTATGTATAATATGAACCCTTATTAAGTAAAGAATTTAGTCAACAATAAACAATTTGTAAACATTTTGAGGGCTTGCATTTTTAACAGTTCCAAAATTGAAGAACACTTGTAGTTTGAAATTTATTTTTGAATTAAATTATTTTTGCAAAAAATACGGTCATATTCCAGATTGTGTTTTAAAGCATTAATTTTCACTCCACGTAAGAATACTTTCTCTAATGGGAATAATTTAAATGTTAGTCATTCGTGCTTTTTAAAATATATATTTAAAAATATTTTTTTATATCTTGAAATGCAATAGCAAATTCAATGTAAATTCTTAGGTAAAATATGTTGTTGAATAGAAACTGACAGCTTCATATCTTTCTAAATTTCGATTTTCAGAAATGTTCGCAAAGAATTCAAATATTTATTCAAGTTCGAAATTTAACTATCAGCAGCAGTCATTGAAAATGCTAAATATTCAAAATTCCATAACTTTTAAACAAGTTAAAAATATTGTTGTAAATCAAGGTTTAGATTTGGTTAAGATGTTTAATCTAACTTCAGTTCCATTTTCCAGAAATACTGAAACCATCTAATTTCCCTGGTCAACAAATTTAACCTCAAATAAGATGTTCTCACTTGTAAGTAGTCGGTTTGAGTGTCGCGTAACAGAAGTTTCGAATATTATTTTATTTTGCGTTTGTTCACAAGGGTTAATCAGTTGGTAATTTCATATAAGTATAGTTTAATCATTTATTTTTTTAGAATTTTTTTTAAGTTTTGCTTACTTCTTACAAATTAATTTTCCTATATGTTAAATAAGTCAATTTATTACATGTTTGTTTATTTAGAACCCACTACAAAGTAGTATTAAATTAATATTGTATAAATTCGGTAACAATTTCTTATTTTTGAACTTACAGAGCTTTGAAATTAATTTCCCATTATTCATAACATGGAGTGGTTTGTTTTGACACTAGTGTAATTTTGCAAATTTAATTCACGATAACAATATGGGAAATATTAACATTGTAGCAATACTGCCTTTATATATTCGGTGTATCTAATGAGTTCCGAAGCTAGCGATCGTTTATAGTTCTACACTTAATATTCGTATAATATTGTATATAAGTAAGTAATCATAAAATATTTATTAGAAATGTATGAAGAGAGGAAAAAATATTAAGTGAATAAAAGAGGTAATTAATTCCTTATTAAGTAGTAATATATATACCACAAATAAAGTTTGGACTGTTTTTCATTTAAATAGCACTTTTTTTATATACAATGGGCTAAACGGCCTGGTCACGAACTCAGAGAAGTTTGAGACAATGCGGAAAGGGATTCACTGGACAGCTGAAGGGGACATATGGTAAACACCCGACAAAGTCATCCAGCGTATTCTTTAACGTGCACAGAGTATGGCACTCTCGCGCACGGAATCACGCCTTTACGTCTCATCCGACAGATCTCCGCAAAATTCTCCGCCCTGCCCTCGGTCAGTAGGGGACACCGATGGGCTTGGAAAGGCCGCCGTCCGTCGGATGGGACGTTAAGCCGTGGTCCCGTGTGCAGGAGAGACATACCCTGTGCACGTTAAAGAACACGCTGGATGGCCTTGACGGGAGGCTACCATCTGCCTCCCAACAGCTGTTCCAGTGGGTCCCCTCCCCCAACCTTCTCTGAGCCTTCGGGGTCCATGTGACCTGGCCATTTAGCCCATGGTGTGCAAAAAAGTGCCGCTCAGAGGTAAAACAACCCAACCCAACTCATCCGACAGACGGAGGGCTTTTCAAGCCCATCGGTGTCCTCTTTTGACCAAGGGCAGGGTGGGGGCTTTGCGGAGATAAATGTTAATGCTGGCTCAGATTACATAGCTCCCGAATCATCCAAAGTGGGCGGGGAGGGTAGTTTGGTAGAATGGGTGGACAGTTTGGCACACATGATCTGACTCTGTTAGGTAGGGAATCCACATGCCACATGATAGTTACTTGTTAGGTGGGAAATGGAAACATCTCGTTAAGGTCATCCAGTGTTTTCTGTACTGCACAGGTTATGGATCTCATGCATGCAGTCACGACTTCACGTCTTGTCCGACGAATATCAGGTTTCCCAATCTAATCCTTTTCTCGCCGAGGGCGGGACAAGGGCTGCCGGAGATAAATCTCAAACCTACCACGGTTGGAATTCGAACTTGGGAGCATATATTGTTAGTAGTAAAGAATCACAGGTATACATGGAAATCATGAAATAATGAGCTGAAAAAAATTTGGTTTTGCTATGAATGAATGGGATTTGAACCCACGTCTTCCAGGAAACATGCCTGTTATGCTAACTACTACACCATCAATGGGTAACCTTTTTTCAGCTTAGTGACCTTATAAACTTTCCGGTTTTATTCATTTGTTTCGCACAGTGGCGCCATCTATCCGGGAAGTGGACAACTCTGTTGCCTCATTAGAGATGGAATTAATATTTGTCACTCACGCTCAGGGCGTTAAATCAATAAATCAGCAGTAAATAATCACAGGATAAGTCCTGTATACATGGAACTCATGAAATAATGATCTGAAAAAAATTTAATTTTGCCATGAGTGGGTTTCGAACCCATGTCCCCAGGAAATATATACATATATGTATACAGGACTTATCCTGCGATTCTTTACTACTGATTTATTGATTTAACACCCTGAGCGTGAGTGACAAATATTAATTCCATCTCTAATGAGGCAACAGATTTGTCCACTTCCCGAATCAAATAAATAAATCCGGATAGTTTATAAGGTCACTAAGATGAGAAAAGGTTAGCCATCGATGGTGTAGTGGTTAGCATAACAGCCACATATATTGTTAGTTATAATGTTTTAAGCAGCATTGCAGATTTATAAGTGTATGGGGAGGTATGGGCCAAGGAGCCTTTTCATCCCTCTTTTATTTAAAATGCTAATAACTAGAACAGAGGAGGAAAATATTAAGCATATATGTATATATTAAAGGTATGTTTCAAATATTTCTTTACAGACCCCTAAAACAGATAGAAAAGTTTTATTCCGTAACGGGGTTAAACTTGGTCTTCCTCTTTCATCTGGATCGCCCTCCCCCCCCCCCACCTTCATTTTTTTTCTACACCCGGGCCTATATGTGTAGTGTATACTGTTAAAGATCAAACAAAATATCAATTATTTTGTACAAAGTTTTATTGTTTATAAATGAAAAATAAAACCGAAGTATTATGCCTAGTGCACGTATACTAAAACAAAATAACCCCTGAAGCAGCTGTTTGCCATAGATGTGTGATAACAACCTGTCAGTTTATACGCTATAGTGGAAGGTCTGTGACAATGGCGGGACCTCGCAGAATAACAACACAAACATCCATGCCTTAAGCGGGTTCCTTTGCTCAGTAGCTAAGCGTGCTGACCACAATACAGGATACTTTATACTTTTCTTCTTAAACTTGTACCTTTCTAAAAAACATGATACAGTTACATCTATTTCGCACTTAAAGAGTACTTTCCCGTTACGTTAACAAAAAAGGAAACAGAATCGTTAAAATGACTAAAAAAAAATTATCTAAGGAGTTTATTTACCACAGAATAACTAGCTGCAACAGATGGTCGTCTAAATATCAGTGATTTGCAGCGCCACCTGTAGCAGCAAGCCGTAATTCTCATTTTCCCATTAATAACCCCCTGTATATGACAATTATTTGCTTTTAATTGCTTTTGCCAAAAAAAAGTAAGAAACATTTATTTATTAAGATTATATAAGAATATTATAGAACAATCTGAAATTGATTGCTGCTTTTTAAAAAAATACCTATTTGTATTATTTTAAAACTATAATTATGTATTATTATTTGGAGCAAAATTAAGGAAGGACTTACGCTTTTATTGAAACTATTTAATGAATCCTGGAACAGAAGAACAATCCCGGATATCTTGAAGATGGCACAGATCATTCATATTGTAAAAACTTATGAAAGCACCTAATTTACTTACTTCCTGCAGATCTGTTTCATTGATATCTTGTCTTGGAAAAGTTTCTGAAAGAATGGCACTTTACCGACTTAATTGGTTTATCGAATCCTCTGGACTGCTCTCTTCTTTCCAAACGGGCTTTCGGAGAGGAATGTCGTCTCAAGATAATTTACTTCACCTAATTGCTGAATGTCAAAATGTTCTTTGCATAAAACAAAAAGGCGCTGTCGTTTTCTTCGATATTCAACATGCATTTGACATTTTTTGGAATCTTGCACTATTATTTAAGCTGCTAAAATTAGAAATAACAGGCAGCATGTTTAATTACAATATTAATTTTCTGAAAGATCGCAAAATTCAAATAAAATTAGGGAATGTTCTTTCAGGGCTTATCCCTATGTTTATGTGGGATTACTAAATGGCAGTGTTCTCAGTCCTCTGCTGTTCAATATCATGCTTCAGGACCTATCAGACTGTTTAAACAAAAATGTTAAAGTTCCTATTTTTGATGACGACTTGACCATTTGGGTTACCGATGAGACCCTGACATCCTCCAAAAGAGCCTTAAAACGCAGTGAATCAAGTTCACAAATATTTGGATGAATATGGATTTGCAGTTTCACAAAATAAAACTATGTGCTTTATTATTTCCAGACCGCAGACTTCTCCATAAGACTGGAAATTAATAATAAGCTTCTAGAAATAGTTAAATAAATAAACATTCCCTCAAGCAGCTGCTTGCCACAGAGGCTTCACAGGAGCCTGTCACTTTAATACGCCGTGGTAGAAGGTCTGTGACGAAGGCAGAAAAACAACACAAACATCCATGCCTTACCCTTTGATCAGTAGCCAAACGTGCTAACCACTCGGCTACCTGACGGCTGGAAAGAGTTAAACAACACAAATTCTTTGGGATTCTTCCGTACCATCATTTAAATTGGAAACCTCAAATTAATATTTTCCGAAAAGGTAATAGCAGATTAAATATGTTGAGATATTTAACAGACATGACATGGGGAGCCAAATCTAAAACTCTTCATAAATTCTACAAAGTGCTGATACGCCTGATTCTTGAGTATGACAGTCAACTTTATATTAATGCTTCAGATTCTTTGTGCGAAAAGCTTCAAACCTGTCAAAATAAGCGATAAATATAGCCGTGGACCTGGATTTCCTGCTCTACCCTCCCTTGCTGAAGCTGCCCCACCTTCACTCAGAGTTAGAAGAAATTCCTTTCTTTTTAAAAATTTAGCAAGAACGGAAGCCAAAACAAATGGAAATCTAATCTTTGATAAAAATTTTAACTACTACAAAAGATCGAGCATTTTTACCTATCTTCCTATTGTTTTTCGCTTTGACATTTTTCGGTTCGTCAGTTTGCCGGTTTGCGAATTTGACAAAATGTTATTCCACCATAATTTTCCAACGCAATGGAGGAAGTGAATGATTAATACGTCAAATGAAAGCTTGTGATGCGGGGAGTGTCATATGGAATAAAAAAATCAACCCCCATGCTTTCGCCCCCCTAAAAGAATGGAAAATATGAAAAATTTTCTACTATATCTTCCGAACGCGAGGGACTACAGTTACGAGTTGAGTGTCAAATTAAAACTCATTTAATGACCGTCTTAAACTATTCCGACTCTGATAAAAGGGGGAGAGGATTTTATGGGGTTCGACTTTAATGAGTCATATCTCAAATTAAAGCTTGTGACATCTCCAATATTATGGGCTATCTCAAAACGTGACTCCAAAAGGGAGAAAAAAATGTGGTGTATGCTTATGACTCTTATATCAAATGAAAGTTTTCTAAGGTAACCGTTTTTAGTGACAAAAAATAAATAAATAAAAAATCAAAAATACCTATCTCCCTATATGGCCCTAAAAAGTATAAATAAACCCAATGCATATTGATTGGTGCAATCAGTCACTGAGTTCATGTTCAATTCAAAGTAATATAGGGCGCCGATTTCCCTATTCATAACAAGAACTCCTTATATTTCTTTGAAGTGAATACGAACTCAGTGACGTATTGAACCAACGATATGTTTTTGGCTTATTTTCTACTTTTTAGGGTGGAGTGGGAGTGGCTCAGTCGGTAGCGCACCAGGCGCGTAATCTGCAGTTCCCAGGTTCGTGGGTCAGAGTTTAGACTTATCTCCGCAAAACTCCCCGTCCTGCTAAGGTCAGGAGGGGATACCAATGGGCTTGGAAAGGCCGCCGTCCATCGGATGGGGAGTTAAGCCGTGGCCCCATGTGCGGGAGAGCCATACCCTGTACACGATAAAGAACACGCTGGATGGCCTTGACGGAAGGCTACCATCTGTCTCCCAACAGCTGTTCCAGCGGGTCCACTTCCCCAACCTTCTCTGAGCTTTCGGGGTCCTTGTGACCTGGCCATTTAGACAATGGTGTGCAAAAAAGTGCCGCTCAGAGGTAAAATAACCCAACCTAACTTTTTAGGGTCATACAGGAAGATAGATATTTTTTTATTATTTTTTTTAATTTATTTATATTTAAAACTATCAAAATTAATAACCCTCTTTTAAATCTGATTAAAGAATTTTTTTCATGAGACACTATGTCCAGCATCCGCATTTGGAAATTGGAGTATTTAATTTATATCCCTGATGTGATTTCGAAACATCAGTACTCTACTGAAGAACTGTGGACTCTTACATTTGGTAATAATTATAGTGATTTTCGCCACGTCCTTACTGGTGGCTCTCGGAGTGATGAAATTGCAAAAGTATCATGTGCTTTCTACATCCCTGATCTGAATATTATAGTAGGATTTTCGTTGTCTAATCCAACATCTGTTTTGAATGGTGAACGTTAGGCTATCCTCAAGGCACTTGAGTGGGCATTCAATTTGCATCTAGAAAAAATTCTTTCAAGGAATTCTGGTTCTTTCAGGGAACTACAAGCTCTTCTAGCTGATCCACTATCTACCTTCAACAGTTTTTTAATTTCAGAAATATTATGGAAATGCAATAAACACATTGAAGAAAATAAAAACCAAATTTTGTTCCATTGGATTCCTAGCGATATAGGAATCCATGGAAACGAAGAAGCAGACAAAACTGCAAGAGAGAGAGAGAGAGCTTGCAGAAAACTCCAACATATATAACTTTATAACATAAAGAGATATCTGCAATAAAAAAAATAAAAATAAATTATTTGGAATAGATTAAATATTATCAACGTAATCGTAAAAATGTTGGCATATTCTACCACAGCATCTTTAACAGCCACCCACCCCAACTTCAAACGTTTCATCTGAAACGAAGACAGGAAACAACTCTTTTTAGGATTAATCTTGATCTTTATGCATCAAATAAAAGCTCTTCAAAATGAAAAAAAAATCCTCTCCCTTTTTGCCATCTGTAAAACCCTAGAAAATATTTCTCATGTTTTTCTACAATGTCCTCTTTATCAGTTTCAAAGATAGATTCTCAAAGAAGAGATAAAGAAGATTGCTGATGACGATTTTTCATTGAAATTTCTCCTCGGTAGAAAATACAATAAATCCTCTAGATACAAAATCCAAACACTGATTCTCAGATTCCTGGAAGATAGTTCCCTTGTAAACAGAATCTAAAATCATCCTTTGCAATGGATTTTGCTTTACTTTTCGAAAGGAAAATAATTAGGGAAAAAATCCTTCAACTGTCATTATTGATTTTTCTAGCAAAATGTGTTTTTACCTAAACTTTCTCAAACGACAATCTTAACCCTCTTAGCTATTTTAAATTATGGAACCAAAGAGAATAAACTGTGACTGTTGTTTGTACTTTGTTTGATATTTTGAAGTCCATTTTTGAAATCTGTTTTGGTGCAGAAGGAGAGCAAACTGGAATCCAAAAATACTGGATCACGAAAAGTTTTACTCTTCTCAAATTGGAACGTTTTAAAATTCAGCAGAACTTTAATTCTAATTTTCTTGTATTACGCTTTATTTTTCCTACTCTTCGCTTCAGAAAGCAGGAAGCCCAAAGATGAAGGGGTTCTAACCTTCCCTCAACATTTTTGTCTAATGTCTAATTAGTTGAACCATTGTTCAGCAAGAGCGGTTGAGTTGTTTTACCTCTGAGCGGCACTTTTTTTGCACACCATGGGCTAAAAGGCCAGGTCACAAGGACCCTGAAGGCTCAGAGAAGGTTGGGGGAAGGGACCCACTCGAACAGCTGTTGGGAGACAGATGGTAGCCTCTCGTCAAGGCCATTCAGCGTGTTCTTTAACCTGCACAGGGTATGGCTCTCCCGCACACGGAGCCACGGCTTAACGTCCCATCCGACGGGCGGAGGCCTTTCCAAGCCCATCAGTGTCCCCTACTGACCGTGGGCAGGGCGAGGAATTTTGCGGAGATAAAATCTCAACGCTGCTCCAGCTGGGACTCGAACCTGGGAACTGCAGATTACTAGCCTGGCGCGACTACCGACTGAGCCACCTCCCGCCCCTCAGCAAGAGCGGTAGCATCGGATTTGTGCAACAATGCACATATATGGAAATCGCCTGTCTGTGTTACGTGCGTAATCTGTGTTGCATCAGAGCTTCTTAACATAAATGCGTCATAGAAAAAGATCTGTGAGGAAGGTAAGACATAGACAGGAAGACAGCAAGAAGACAACACTAAGAAAAAGAAAAGTTTCAATATAAATCGAAATGTTCGGTCTTAATGACAGACATAGGAAATCACGGTTCCATAATTGCACTGGAAGACGAAATAAAACTGAATCCCATTAAGCAAAATGTATTGTAACATTAAACACGTTAATAATATTATACATCATCATTATTATGTGGGTGCGAATGGGAAAATTTAGTTTGTGAAGATTACCGTAAATAAATCATTAACCACTATCTTTCATTTGCTTTTGCGTCGTTATTAATATCATAATAACTTTATCTACCCACACAAGTTTCCAGACTTTTAGCCTGAAAGAGAACACTGAGATGATTGCCATTTGTACAGTCATCACAACCACTGCTAAAAAAATCTCCGTTTTTTATTGCGTCTAGACAAGAGCTGTCAAAATGAGTAAAGGCCTTTTTTATATTTACCCCCTACTAATACTTTTATATTGAACCGATGAACATATCAGATGAAATACAGAATGAGTTAATTTTGTTTAACTCCATTTAATTTTGTTCAAAATAATATTAGTACAATTTTAAATCTGCATAAGTAGCTATTTTTAAAAAACACCAGCAGTTCGTTATCAACTTTATTTTATATTTTTTTTGTAAAAGACAATAAAAAAAGAAAATAATAATCAAATACAGAAGTGCAATGGAAATCTACAACTTTCTGTAAGTTAATTGGAAAATGATAATTACTGGCGACTGCTGAAGGTGACCCTACAAGCAATGGTGTTGGGTCGTTCATTTGTGCCAGCTACTTATACCTGCGCAGATGAGTTACCGTAGTTTTATCAAATTGGAATTAGTGAAAATAATCGCGTGACGTAAAAATATTTCCTGAATTAATTAATGATTTTAAAATTTCAGTTTGCATGTGTATCATGGATTCTTAAATTATTTGAAAATAATGCCCAAACAAAATATTGCCAAGAGTATAGTATTTTTTTTTTCAAATAATACGTTTGAATTCAAACATTAATTAATTTGTGTACTTCGAAGGTTATATATAGTATACTTAAACTTTCTACTTTGGTTTTGGAAGAATTAGTTTGTTGTAACAAGTATTTGCTTATTCGTATTTCAATTTAGGACTTATAAGATTCATATTTATAGAATACTTTTTCTAGTGTACAGTTTGTTTTAAGGACTGTTTTTAAGTAGGCATAAAACATCTTGGGTGGCTAAAAGATAAAAAGTCTCCTCAGTTGTGTTGGTGTATTTCTGAGCGGTAGTTTTTGAGTTCTTTTCACACAATGGCCAAATGCCCACGTCACAATGACTTAGAGAATTTTGTGGGAAGGGAATTAACTGGACAGCTGTTACTAGACAGATGGTATCTTCCCATTAAGGCCGTCCAGTGTGTTCTTTAACGTGCACGTGTTTTTTAACGCGCTCTCTTGCACACAGGACAACGGCTTTACATCTCATCGAAGGATGGTGACCTTCCCAAGTCCATCTGTGTCATCTTCTGACCGAAGGCAGAAGTGACACAGATGGACTTGGTGTGTGTGTGACTTGGTGAGATGGACTCATGTGTGTGTGTGTGTGTGTGGGGGGGGGGGGGGTTAAAAGGATAAAAATTTCAACGCACACGTGAGACCCGAACTTGGGAACTGCAGATTACGAACCTGGTGCGCTACCAACTGGGTCAACAGTCGAGCGTCTGGAGAATACGAAGCCCCTATTGCTTCAGTTTGGTTGGGTTGTTTTACCTCTGAGCGGCACTTTTTTGAATAAATGGGCTAAATGGCCAGGTCACAAGGACCCCGAAGTCTCAGAAAAGGTTAAGGAAGGGGACCCATGGAACAGCTGTTGGCAAACAGATCGTAGCCTTCCGTCAAGTCCATCTAGTGTGTTCTTTAACAGGCACAGGGTATGGCTCTCCTGCACACGGAGGTCACGATTTAGCGTCCCATCCGACGGACGACGGCCTTTCCAAGCCCACTGCTGCCCCTATTGACCGTAGGCAGGGAGTTTTACGGAAATAAATCTCAACACTGACCCAGCTGAGACTGGAACCTGGGAACTGAAGATTATGAGCCTGGCGCACTACCTGCTGAGCCACCCCCGCTCCTGTCGCTTCAGTAGTGCGTGCGTTATGGTCGTTATCAACAATACATTCTGTCATTCAGCGTTGTGGAGTTTAACATGGGATTTTGACAATACCAACAACATTTGGACAATGCTGATTTCATCTGATAACATCACTTTCAGCTTGGTGAGATCCGAACTCACGGCCATGGGGGTGGCTCAGTCGGTATCGCGCCAGGCTCGTAATCTGTAGTTCCCAGGTTCGAGTCCCAGCTGGGTCAGCGTTGAGATTTATCTCCGCAAAAATTCTCCGCCCTGCCCACGGTCAGTAGGGAACACCGATGGGCTTGGAAAGGCCGCCGTCCGTCGGATGGGACGTTAAGCCGTGGCCCCGTGTGCGGGAGACCCATACCCGCTGGATGACGCTGGATGGCCTTGATGGGAGGCTACCATCTGTCTCCCAACAGCTGTTCCAGTGGGTCCCTTCCCCCAACCTTCTCTGAGCCTTCAGGGTCCTTGTGACCTTATCATTTAGTCCATGGTGTGCAAAAAAGTGCCGCTCAGAGATAAAACAACCCAACACGGCCATGGGTAGGACAATTTTTCCTCTTCACCCATTTTCATCATGATAATTGAACAGCTGAAGAATGAATAAATGTGTAGTTCCCATGGCCGAGTGGTTAGCGCGCTTGGCTACTGACCTAAGGCACCTGGGTTCGAGCCCGGTTTAAGGCATGGATGTATGTGTCGTTTTTCTGCTGAGGCCCTGCCATCCTCTCAGATCCTTCTACTATGGCATTATAAACTGACATGCTCCTGTCAGACCTCTGTGGAAAGCAGCTGCTTGAGGGGGTATTTATTTATTTTTTTTATTTATTTAAACAATGATGTGCCGAGGATTAATTTATGCAATAATCTGATATCGCCGTAAAAATTTAAAAAAATCTGCTCTTCCTGTAAAATGCAAAAAAAAAAAATAATAATAATCCAGATAAATTTCAAAATCCTGTAAAAATTTTTAAAATCCTGTAAAATTCTTCACTTTATAATTCGAATTTCTTTAAAACACGATACAGTTTACAAAAAAAGGTGAAAAATAATTATAATCGAGAAATATTAAGATGATAACACTCCAGCACTTGTTTCTTCATTCTCGTTTGTTTTTAAGAATTTTCCACTTTTACCACTACTACACATTAGCGATGTCGAATGTAAATAAATTTCGTCGGGGATTACTTCTACAGATTGCTAAATCTTTAAATGTGAGCTTTTTTCCTAAAGCAAAACTGTTTTTACATTTGAAAGTTCTTTTAACTGCCTTCTACTTTCATTCAATCAACAAACAGCGATCTACAACGTTTATGGTGAGTACTTTTAAACACGACAACAGTTGTGTGAAGCTGTTTATTGTCGTTATTTTACATTTAACAAACTGAAAGTTCATTTACATTTGTAACCACTAGTACAATCTTTAGTCATTGTTAGATGTTTACAAATTTACTATATTTGTAAAAGGTTCAATTGTTAGAGCTTAATATTCCTCGAAATATGCTTCTTCAAAATTGCTAAACCACTAAGTATACGTACCCAGATCACCTTCGATAAACCGGGCCATGACAGTCATTGAAGAAAAGAAAAAAAAAGGACAGATATTAAAAATGTGCAAAATTTTATGATTTACTTTATTTAAATTTTAAGTAAAAGTTGTTTTTTAGAATGGTATAAAATATTACAATTTAGGTATTATTAAAATATTATTGAATAATTTAGATTTAATCAAAAGTTTTAAAAGTAAACAGTTACCGGAAGTATTTTAAGATACTTAATTTAATTAAAACACGCACACACACAAACATATACACAGACTTTTCTAAAATCAATTCCCAAAAGGGATGGATTTCATATGGAATGCGTTCAAAAAGTTCCTGACGCGTAATTTCTGTAGATTTGCGCTTGTTCTTTCGAAGTTAACGAGCAACGACTTGTTTGAAAACTTGTCAATTATGACCCCGAGGGCTCAGGACGTAATGACAAGTTATCTCAGGTTAAAAACAATGGTCGTATCTTTATTTCTCTCTTCGCTGGCGGCGCGTGAAGTTCGGTCTGAGAAATCTGCGCATTGTCGCAGTGGAGCCTACTTCAGAAGGGGAAAGATTTGACATTTTCACAAGGATGCAGCAGCGGACGACGGCAGAAAATTTTATGCCGATTTATCACAAGTATATGGGGATCGTAGATACATATATGCAAATCCGCACTTTATAATTCGAATTTCTTTAAAACCCTATACAGTTTACAAAAAAAGTAATAATATGTATAATCCAGAAATATTAAGATTACAACACTCTCGCACTTGTTTCTTCCATTGCTTTTGTACTACCAAACTGTGTAATTTTCCTCTCCAGACAGGTCTGTCTTGAGCTACAATGGCTGCATTAGGCCACTGTAGGCCAATTTTAGCAAGGTCCTGTTTGACACTGTCTGTCCATTGCATCCTAGATCTTTCATTTTCCTGAAGCCTTTAGGCACACTGTTCTTAATCCTATTTGCCAATCTGTAGCTGTGCACATACAGCCAACATGGCCAAACCAACACAGTCTCTCTCTGGATCAAATGCTCCTCAAAGGAGGTTGCTGACTCCTTCTAATCTCATCATTACTTACAAAGTTGAACCACCTAATGCCCGTGATACTGCGTAAGCATCTAGAATCAAAGGCATCAAGTTTCTTGTTATCCTGCTTACAAAAGGTCCATGTTTCGCTACCATAACTAACCTTAGAAAGAACCAAACTATTATACAGCCTAATTTTAGTCTTTAGGTGTATACGCCTATTTTTCCATACTCTTCATAGATTCTTAAAAGTCCCAGTGGCAATCTCTATTCTTCTATTTATCTATGCTACACATGACCAGTATCTGTTATAAAGCTCCCAAGATAAACTGGGACACCTGTTCAAGAGTGCAACAATTCAGATTAACTGAATCACAGTCTGCCTGACCGATCAATATGACATTTTTATAGCTATTTTCGTAATAATTGAGAGGAACATTCGTCAATAAAATATTGATTATTATTACAATTAAAATCTACTGGAGTAGCTCTTAACTTGGAATTAGCAGAAACTAATATTCCACCTGATCTGTTTACACATACACACTGGAAAATTTGTTAAAACCTTTAATATTATAAAGCATTAGTTCGTATTCTTTGATCCACATCTCTGACAATACAATTATATCTGATGAAAGATCCATTAATGATTCTACCAAAATAAAATAATCAAAGTTTTTCTAATGGATTTAATATTCATATGAGTTATATTGCAAATATTATCGTTCTTTGTTACTAGTTGATCTCTTCCAATTTCATCAATAATTAATTTATAGACCACAACTTCCATATTACAACAGTTTCAAGTCTTCTACTGATTTTATATTTATTACTTCAGAGTTCCCGTCCTTTCTTAAGTATAGCTTAAATATATTACAGGAGTAAATATAATTTTTTTTTCTCATTTGATCTTCTTAATTTCAAAGAGCAATGACTTTAATTCAGGAATGAGGTGCTCGCCAATACATATATATGTAATTATTATTTCCAGCGATCCCCAAGTGCTTGTTCCTCAGCCATTTCAGCAATCGCCATTTAGTTATCCATTTATCCGTTTCTTCTTTGCTATTCATCTTCACAATAACTGATTTCGGTTTATTCACATTTCTTTTTGGGACTCGATGTGCAACTGTGTATTTTATTTCTTCTTTTGACATTCTGAGCGCTAAACCAATCTTGGTCTGTTCCCTTTACCTAAAAGAGTACTGTTGATTTCAAGAAAAGCCTGTTTAAACTGATATCATTCTTTCTTAACTTCAGCTTTAAGCAAACCACAACTGTTATAATAACTAAGTAGCCTATCATGGTATGCTTCGGCTGCAACTGCATCTTTCAGACCTTTAGTGTTAAAAGTAATTCTCTTAACTTTAGCACAACATTTCTTCAACTTCAGCTGTAAGACACCCAATTTCGACTCCCCTGTATGATCTGGTATTCCTAACCGAACTTAGATTATATTTTAATTAACATTATTATCATATTCCTGTGCAACCCATCAGGTGAAACCCATGTATATTTATAAATGTCCCGGTGTTTGAAGTGTGTTAGTTATTCGTAAACCATTAAGTTTACTTACCTGTAGGAGATATTCTCCATTGCTATTGGAATTACCAATGCCAAAGGGACCTAAAACTCCTGCCCAAAGGTCAGAGTCAGTACCAACGTTAGCACTGAAGTCACCAGGCACAAGAGAAATATCTCCTTTCTTCACGTAATTCAAAATATCCTGAAGTTAGATGTAAAATGTATCCTTCTCGTTCTCATCAGAGTCCTCTGTGGGGGGATAACAACAGATGACATTCAAGTCTTTAATTTTTGTTTTAAATTTTGCTCTAAGAAATCTTTGATTAATACAGTCATATCTTAGAAGAGCATCACAGGTATGTCTGCTGAGAAGAAAATCTACACCTTGAAGATGCTTTCTATCCTCTCTCCCTGAAAAGAGAAATGTAAAATTATTTTTAAGTATCTGACCTTTGCCTATCCATAAACCTAGAATATCTAGCTTATAACGTTGGAATTCCTATAGATAATGTAGTGGTAAATCGATATACGATTTCATGGCATTCTCCACCATTGGCCAACCGGCGGCATCACTCCTTCCCTCTGCACAAGCCTAATTCGACACTTCAACTGCCCCAGCATTCCTCCTTTGAAGGTAAATGGCCGACACGTGGGAAATGGCTGACTGCTCTGTGCCTCGCCCTGCCCACGGTCAGTAGGGGACACCGATGGGCTTGGAAATGCCGCCGTCCGTCGGATGGGACGTTAAGCCGTGGCCCCGTGTGCGGGAGAACCATACCCTGTGCATGTTAAAGAACACGCTGGATGGCCTTGACAAGAGGCTACCATCTGTTTCTCAACAGCTGTTCCAGTGGGTCCATTCCCCCAACATTCTCTGAGCCTTCGGGGTCCGTGTGACCTGGCCATTTAGCCCATGGTGTGCAAAAAAGTGCCGCTCAGAGGTAAAAATTTTAAAAAAGCTCTGTGCCTCTCACTACTGACAAGATATTACATCCAATTGCTACGGCAACGCATCTAACATCTGTTACAGTGACGTTTGCTCCACAAGAAGCGTGCTGAAACTTATTTCCGCTGCAGGACTCTCTTCAGTGAAAATATCTTCAAGAAAAGGTATTCCTTTTATCGTAATGTTTCACCAACGATCCGCTTCCCCAAGGAACTGTATGTCGCCCTGAAGATGACTGCTGAGTGCAATCGAAAGTGCTCGGCTCCTACAAGATGTAACTAGCACATTTCAGTGCCTCGTTTACACTTGTCTAAATAAATATAACCAGCACCAAAAGCGTTATCCATTCTTATGAGTTGGAATTCCTGTGTGAGGACGTGAAACGAATAATCTCTATACAACGACCTCACGTTCCACGTACCTGCAGAGAGAAAATAATTAGTAGGATTTTTAAAGAAACTAGGTTTATTAAGAGAGATAGGGCCAACAATATCAAACAGTCGCCTAATCGCAGGCATGGGGCAAAGACCCGTTCCCTCACCACCAGCGGTTGAAGCCATCCATGCTGATAGCATTGATAGGACTACCTTTTCAAGAATCAGAATCTGACTTGCCTGAAATGAAAAAAACTGACCTGCCTGAGACATATTAGTTTAGGATTGGCAATGCCAAACTAGCTCAGTGAGAGTTCAGGTATCTGCGATGGCCTCTGATCAGGATTATCCAGCAGCTTATATAAGGTATCCCGTGACTCTGTTCATTTAGGGCTGGCACCTCGCAAGCAAACAGAAAAGATAGCGGCAGAATCTTTCTAAACCAGCCCAGTCTAGTAGGTATAAATGGCCAAACCAAGACCCTGTAAAGTTGACCACTCCTCAGCAGATCAGAAAAAAAAAATTAAAATGTGGCCATAGATCAATAGGCCACTCCGATCTGGCAACCCTCCCTTTCTATTCCCTTCCAGAAGAGAATATCTCTTTTGAAAGGTACAGTAGCTCAAAAAAGTATCCAAACACAACGGTTGATTACAAAATTTAGAAAAAATATCTGGCAGCGATTTTTTTAGAAATTAGTGATCTGGCAACTTTCGTGTCACGTGACACGAAGATTGCCAGATCGCTAATCTCTAAAAAAACGTTGAAAGATATTTTTTCTGAATTTTGTAATCAACCGTAGTGTTCGGATACTTTTTTGAGCGACAGTACTAACGGCTTGCACCACGATAAGGCGAGGTTGGATCATCAGCGGGGATTTGTACACTGCTCTCCTTTGAGTTTATGCTAGCTACCATAGAGACATAAGAGGAATCATGACTGTTCATATGGCAGTGTTGCGGGATGGATGTGCCAATTCAGAGAAGGAGGCAGAGCTTCGAATATCTCCCTCGTGCAGGAAAACCGAAGGAGGCCGTAAATGAAAGAACCATCGCTGCTGTTCGTGAACTCATTAAAGAAATTCTACACATCATCGTTCGGATAATCAGTTTAGATGCCAATGTATCGATTGGCAGTGTGGAAACAATTATACATTAACATTTAAAGTTCCGAAAGATCTGCGCAAAATGAGTACCCACGAACTAAAACAAAAGGAGAAAATGGTTAGAGTCGACTCGTGCAAGCAGATGCTGTCAATGTTTGAACTAGTGGCTTCAAACAGTTAACAGACATTATCACGGGTAATGAGACGTTGTTTCATTGCTATACAACTCCCAGAGCGATCAACAACTATGTTTGGGTTGCGGAAGATGAAACGCGTTCCCAAAATCCTTCGAAAAGACTTTCGGTCAAGGAAGAGGATGTTCACAATTGTTTTCAATTCCCAAGGAGTGGTAGCCGTAGACCTTACCTGAAAAAAATTACTATAAATGGCCAATACTATGATCATTACTACACTGGCATTGTTTGTCTAAAATGGTTAAGGAGATGAAGGAGCAGCGTTAAACAACATGCGTGTCAAGTGTTCTCCTTTTCCACGGCAATGCCAGCGCTAATAAAACCTAGCAAAGTTACGGGCTATCTGAAGCAGGAAAGAAAATTACACATCTACCCCATCATGCATATTCACTCGATCTTGCACCATGCGATTTTTGGTTATTTTCAAAAGTTAAAAAGGAACTTGTTAGGAATCCTTTTTTAAGGGTGCAAGACCTTGCAAAATGCATTAATTCAGAGTTGCGGAGTATACCGCCCAACAGAAGTACCACTTAGCGTTCCAGAATTGTCGTAGACGTCTACAGCTTTACATAGATGCTCTAGGGGAGTACGTTGAGCGAGAGAGAAAGTTTCGTTGAGGTAAGGCAATGGTTTTTGTTCTGCAAATGCATGTCAAGAACTTTTGAACACCCCTCGTAGAGTTTACTGTTATAATCTGATCGAAAAAGTGAAACATAAATCACTTCTTTAATATTCTGCTAATTAACTACTAACGAATAAATCGGTAGTAAAATTAATAAGCATTAAAATTGATTACTTAGATTTTTTTCCATGAAATCTGAAAAATACAAAATATGCATTTTTTTTGTCGCTGAGATAATTTCGTTTATTTCCCCTCCCTGTTTTTTTTATTTCATAACCATGAAACTTCTGTGCAGTTTTAAAACTAATAATAAATAAAACTAAATAATCTACCCACAGCAACAATCAATATTACCCCGCCAATCCTAATCGTCCACCATCACATACAATCCCCCCCTATCAAACCCAATCGCCCACCGTCACATACAATCCCCCCCTATCAAACCCAATCGCCCACCATCACATACAATCCCCCCCTATCAAAGCCAATCGCCCACCATCACATACAATCCCCCCCTATCAAACCCAATCGCCCACCATCACATACAATCCCCCCCCTATCAAACCCAATCGCCCACCATCACATACAATCCCCCCCTATCAAACCCAATCGCCCACCATCACATACAATCCCCCCCTATCAAACCCAATCGCCCACCATCACATACAACCCCCCCCCCTATCAAACTCAATCTTCCTACACCACATACAATCTTCCCCCACCAAGCCCCACCATCCCACCAACATATACCATCTACCTCCACAAAAGCCAATCATCCTACCACTACATATGCATCTAGTCTTCCCTCATCAAACTCCACCATTCCACCAATACATACAATCTACTTCTACAAAATTGTTACCATATACACAATATACCAATCCCCACCATATATACAATCTCTCCTCCCACAAACCCAATCTAACCACCATCATACTAATATCTGTCTAAGGACAAAAGCTTCAGATCCCGGTCCCAAGCACCTGAACGACAACAGAATATGTAGGAAATGGAATCCAGTGGACGGCTGTTGGGAAAGACGGCAGCTTCCCGAAAAGATCATCCATCATGTCCTTTACCATGTACACATTATGGCTGTTCTGCACATGCGCTATGGTTTAATGTCCCATTCGATGGATGACAATTCTTCGAAGCTCATCGATGCCTCACCCACCAGTTCTGACGTGACTTCTTGTTAGGAATGCAAACAATATCAAAACAGTATCATATTCGCAAAGACACGGTGATTACATTTGTCACCTTTAGTGTAATGTTAAACAACAGTTGGATGACTAAACTATAACATCCGTTCAGTTTTCTGTTTGTGAAATCCGTCACATCAATAGGAGCAAAGTTATTACGTCCTACTAAGCTGAAAGGCTTAGGTGTTAGGGATAGCTATTTAAAGTGCTCATAAAAAAGACACTTATATCTGTACTTAAGGATGCACATAAAAGACACCTCGATAGGAGAGCACTCGTTTATATTCGCCAAGACGCACATTAAAATCAAATGTTCTACAGCTGCAAAAGATGTATCACCGACAATAACTTGGAAATTAAAATTGTTGGTGGTTACCGCCCGACGTATAACTTTATGGAGGGAACTTTTAGCATTAGATGTAATTGCATTACTTTTATGTCGCTATTGTGAGAATTCCCAGAATTTATTCCTTGGTCCCTATTTTTAGTGTTGTGAATAGTCGAAAACTAATAGTGTAGCATTTAGGAGAGGTTTATGATGAGAGATTATCTGCTTTTGGATGGGAGTAAAATGGAGAATCCATTTGCCTCAGGGAAGTGAAACTTTTTACGGTTGAGGGCGAAAATCAAAAAAGAAAAGCGATCTGAAGCAGTATGTACACTGTCCTACAAAAACATTGAAGCATTTCCATATTATGTCGGGGTGGGTGTGGAGATTTTGTCGGTAGCGCGCCAGGCTCGTAATCTGTAGTTCCCAGGTTCAAGTCCCAGCTGGGCCAGCGTTCATATTTATCTCCGCTAAAATCCCCACCCTGCCCACAGTCAGTAGGAAACACGATGGGGTTGGAAATATTGCCGTCCATAGGATAGGGAAGCTAAACCGTGGACCCCATGTGGTGGAGAGCCATACCCTGTTAACGTTAAAGAACATGCTGGATGGCCTCGATGGGCGGCTACCATCCGTTTCCCAACAGCTGTCCAGTGGGTCCCCTTCTTTCAATCTTCTCTGAGCCTTCGGTGTCCTTGTGACCAGGCCATTTAGCCCAGTGTGTGCAAAAAAGTGTGGGGGCGGGGGTGGCTCAGTCGGTAGCGCGCCAGGCTCGTAATCTGTAGTTCCCAGGTTCGAGTCCCAGCTGGGTCAGCGTTGAGATTTATCTCCGCAAAATTCCCCGCCCTGCCCACGGTCAGTAGGGGACACCGATGGGCTTGGAAAGGCCGCCGTCCGTCGGATGGGACGTTAAGCCGTGGCCCCGTTTGCGGGAGAGCCATACCCTGTGCACGTTAAAGAACACGCTGGATGGCCTTGACGGGAGGCTACCATCTGTCTCCCAACAGCTGTTCCATTGGGTCCCCTTCCCCAACCTTCTCTGAGCCTTCGGGGTCCATGTGACCTGGCCATTTAGCCCATGGTGTGCAAAAAAGTGCCGCTCAGAAGTAAAACAACCCAACCCTTGTGACCAGGCCATTTAGCCCAGTGTGTGCAAAAAAGTGCCGCTCAGAGTTAAAGCAACTCAAACCATATTCAATTGAAATCAACTTCGAAGCTCAATGACTTCTAAGATGTGTTTCTGAAATTCCTGGAAACAATATATCTAACCTATCAGTAAAGTTTAAACCTATCAGTAATCATTAAAAAAATCATGCTTTAGTAGTTCAGCCTCTTAATTTAAAGTACCAAGTTAAAATATTAGAAGAATTTCCGATTATATCAATGGGAAATAGAAAAACGTAACTTAAAATAAATTAAAGATCCTTGCCAAGTTAGTCTATTTAAATCGCGTTTTTTATAAAACAGTCATTCAGTGTTTAAAAAATTATGGAAGCTAGAATATTTTTAAAATAATCATAAGAATTTACTTCAGAAACTAATCGTTCTTTATAACCATTTAATAAAATAAATATATATTTTAGATATTTACGCAATTATTATTTCAAAATTCAATAATTATAAATGATTTTTATATATGAATAGTTTTTTTTAGGGAGGGGGTGAATACGTCACATTTATACTACTTTTACTATTTGCAGTTATTATACTCCTTTAGTTGTAGTAGTTTAGGGGGGACAGGTATAATAATTAGCTTTCCAATCTCAGTGGTATCAGGGGCAGGTGAATTTATTCTAGTTCTTCAGTAGCATTAATTCTTTGGAATAAATAGTGCAGTTCCTACGAAAAGGCTGCTATTGTACATCTGCAATTGAAGTGATTCTGTGAAACAACTGTAGTTCTTCTGTTTTTAAAATTCTAGTAGTTCTGGGGAGTAGCTTCAGTTATTTTACATCAACTGTTTTAGTTTCTGGGGTAGAATTGTAGTTATTCTATTTCTTCAGTTAAAATTTTCATGACCGAATGGAGAAAATCATGAAGCAGAAGAAAAACTGCAATTACCACATGATGCAGCTATTCTACATCTTCAATTGAACAGTGGAATACACAGCACAGTTCAGAACAGTGTTCAAAAAAGTGAATTATCTTCCACTGTAAGACAACTGCGATTATTCTGTTTTTTTTCTTCTTCATTTGCAATAGTTCTTTGGAATAGTTTCAGATTCTTTACATCATCAATTCTAGTGGCTTTGGGGTTCAGCTAAAGTAATATAGTTATCTATTCTCAGTGGTTCTCTTGGGCGGGGGTGGCTCAGTCGGTAGCGCGCCAGGCTCGTAATCTGTAGTTCCCAGGTTCGAGTCCCAGCTGGGTCAGCGTTGAGATTTATCTCCGCAATAATTCCCCCCCCCCTTCCCACGGTCAGTAGGGGACACCGATAGGCTTGGAAAGGCCGCCGCCCGTCGGATGGGACGTTAAGCCGTGGTCCCGTGTGCAGGAGAGCCATACCCTGTGCACATTAAAGAACACGCTGGATGGCCTTGACAGGAGGCTACCATCTGTCTCCCAACAGCTGTTCCAGTGGGTCCCCTCCCCCAACCTTCTCTGAGCCTTCGGGGTCCATGTGACCTGGCCATTTAGCCCATGGTGTGCAAAAAAGTGCCGCTCAGAGGTAAAATAACCCAACCCAACAACTCAGTGGTTCTCGGGATCAGCGAAAGTTATTAACATCCTCAATTTGCAGTGACTCTCAGGATAGCAGTAGTTAAATTTCTTCAGATGCAGTAGTTTGAGAGAGAGCTATAGAAAATATTCTTCTTTATTCTCATTGGTTCTGAGGAACAGAAAGAATCACTAATTTCATCGCTGAAATTAATTATTGACTAATTGATTAATATAATATATATTAATATAATAACTAATATCATATTACATAATAGCCATAATTGCGGGAGAACGAATGAACTGGCAGATACATCTGACGTCATCGGTGTCGTCATCGGTGGTCTCATTGAGGTCTAGCCCTGTTGGAGTAACAGATCGTTGTCTTAGTTGCTGTGGGTCGTGAGTGATATTTTCTCATATTGGTATACATTTCTAGCCATATTTTGTAATAGGCGTAATTCCACGAAACTAACTGTCTCGTGAAAGTGTTGTCCCAGTTGCTCTCAGCCTCAAGAAACAAAGACAAGCATGTCATGGAGATTTACACAGACAAGTATGTTATGTATAAATTCAAAGTGATATCTACCTTGATAGTTGACCAAATACGTTGAAAAATATCTTCAATTTATTCAATTGTATACTCAGAACATATTTGCCCTTTCATGACATGCTTGTCATTGTTTCTTGAGGCTGAGAGCAGCTGGGGACAATACCTTCATGAGACACAGAGAACTGTGTACTCTTGATAGAAAGTTCATAGCATCAATTAAAGGAGATCTTGATCAGAGGCAGGTAGCTTAGCGGTCAGAGCACCTGACATGTCATCAGGTAGTCATCAGTAATCATTAAAAAATTCATGCTTTAATAGTTCAGCCTCTTAATTTATAGTACCATGTTAAAATATTAGAAGAATTTCGATTTATATCAATGGGAAATCGAAAAACGTAACTTAAAATAAATTAAAGATCCTTGCCAAGTTAGTCTATTTAAATCACGATTTTTATAAAACAGTCATTCATTGTGTAAAGGATTCAGGATTCGTATCCAATTCAGGATTCAGGTTGAAGAAATCGGGTTGAAGAAACTTTTTCCTCTAAAATTGATCGACGTTAAATTCAGAGTGATATCTACCTTGATAGCTGAACAAATACGTCGAAAAATCTCTTTAATTTATTATCTGCTTTATTACTTTGATTCCACTACACAGTACTGGGAAATAAATACTACTGAAATTCCGTAATAATAATATCGTATCTGACGAGGCAAAAACAGAAAATAATGTGGCCATGTTTGTTTCAATTGCTCATTTTTGAAATACTCAATGATTGTATCTATTGTTTGTAAGTACGCATGACACATGTCATGTGTTATTTATTGGACATTATCATGTGTTGTGCTACCACATTATTAGGAAATTTCCATGGTATGTGATTGAGAATCAAACTTCGAAGATCTGGAGTTTCTAAAATACTCATTTTATGGAAAAATATGACTCAAGCTAAATTTAAAGATCGTAATCAAAATCTATCTCGATTTTTAATATTATATATCCAGTAATTAAAAAAGTTATGGAAACTAGAATATTTCACAACTTTATCTGAGATTTAAATTAAAGTTTAAACGATAAGTATCGTTTCAAACAATTTAATAAAATAATATACATTTTAGATGTTTGCCTAATGATTATTTCAATATTAGACAATTAAGAATGATTTATATAAAACAAGAAAATTTATTGTTGAAATTATAAATATAATTGAATATATAATAATAAAATATAATTGAATATAATTAATATTCCAGCTTCCATAATTCTTTAAATGCTGAACGAATATTATTGAAAATCGAGATTTAAATAGATTTGATTATGATCATTAATTTATCTTTGTCCCATTTTTTTCCATTACATGCATATTTTAAAAGTTTGAGGTTAGATTTCCATTGACTTAACTTGGATATTACCTAATATTTTTGGGCGAGGGTGGCTCGGTCTGTAGTTCCCAGGTTCGAGTCCCAGCTGTGTCAGCGTTGAGATTTATCTCCGCAAAATTCCCCTCCCTGCCCACTGTCAGTAGGGGGACACCGATGAACTTGGAAAGACCGCCGTCCGTCGGATGAGACTTTAAGCCGTGTCCCCGTGTGCGGGAGAGCCATACCCTGTGTACTTAAAGAACACACTGGATGGCCTTGACGGGAGGCTACCATCCCAACAGCTGTTCCAGTGGGTCCCCTCCCCCAACCTTCTCTGAGCCTTCGGGGTCCATGTGACCTGGCCATTTAGCCCATGGTGTGCAAAGAAAGTGCCGCTCAGAGGTTAAACAACCCAACAACCCAACCCTAATATTTTGGCGTGGTAGTGTATTTGCGAAATGTTATTGTTTTTGTGATAGATAGAGTTGAAAGCAATTTTCTTAGATTACTTCTTGGTGTTGATATTCAATCAGTAAGGCACAATACCTCATCTGTTTGGAATGTTTGAAATTGTATTTTTCACCATAAAAGAATATTTCACTTGATTCGCGTATAGGGTCACAGTGTGATTTGTGTAAGTTTTTGAACCACTCCGTATTTTAATAAAGTACCAAGTAAGGCAAACAAACCCCTGCCTTGCATTTATGATGGATACGTCACTGGTTAAAGTTTGCCAAAGCTGGGCAGAGAAGACTTGAATAAGAAACATCCAAACAAATTCTTCCATATCGTAAAAACGAATTGTTTTATTCGATTTGATAACTCTCACATTTCCTTGTGGCAATGCAAAAAACAAAAATCAAATATAAGGGGAAAAAAGCTAAAAAAAAAATCTCTAGCAACTCTGCCATTCTTCTCATCCTCCCATTTGTCCGCAGAAATCCCGACACCCACTATCTCAAGATCCGCCTTTGAACATCCTTTTCACAGTCTCAGCCTGTGTACTGCACTTCGCATCCTTTCCCCCCAAAGCCTCATGCTGTGTTGCGGATGGCAGTCCCAAGGACTCTAGGGACAGGAGGCAATCAGATAAAGTGCCAGCGGAAGTAAGCGCCCCCACAGAGAGAGGCTTAGAACAAATGGCGTGGGAACCCGTAATGTCTTGTCGCCGAGTTGCTTGCTAGTTGCTTTCTGTAATATCTTGAGCTTCAAGGTACTCTAAATTTTGTATCCAAGAAGTGAAAAGGTAGCGCTTAAAGTACATATGTGGTCACGACTAAGGAGCGGATATCGTCTATTATGTCGGAAGATGTTGTTGGCTAAAATTACATCCGGACTGCCACGGACAAAGGATGGGACGACCCCGACAGATGCTCAGCATCGAGAAGACCTGGAGAGGTGAAGATGCTCAAGAAAGATGAAACAGAGGACGGATAAGGGATGGAGATATTGATTCTTGTGTAGCTCTTAGGATTACTTGTTGAGAAAGGTACAATGAAACAAAATGTCATCTATGTTTTGGTACAATGACCTGTGTGTAGTCTGATTATGTGTGGGAACTAAGCATAGCTTCTACGTTAAATGCTATTGTTAGATAAAAATCTATTAGTATTGGTGCTTCGGGAAATAAAATGAATGAATGAAATAAATAAATATGTTGTTTTTTTGTGAATCGTAAATTGAATTTAAAGTTTTTTAATTAATTGAGAAAAAGTCAAGGATCTGAATATATTTTTGAAATATATTTCGAAAATGTTCATTCATTATTTAAAGACTTAATAAAGATTTTCTCCGAATCTAGTAAAATAGAGATAAGGGACTGTTATATCAAAGTTATTATCTGAAGATTCGTACGTTGTTATTACGTTGGGTTGAGTTGGGTTGTTTTACCTCTGAGCGGAACTTTTTTTCACACCATGGGCTAAATGATCAGGTCCCACGGAACCCGAAGGCTCAGAGAAGGTTGGTGGAGGGGACCCACTGGAACAGCTGTTGGGAGACAGATGGTAGCTACCCGTCAAGGCCATCCAGAGTGTTCCTTAACGTGCACAGGGTATGACTCTCCGGTACAACTCTGCTTAACGTCCCATCCGACGGACGGCGGCCTTTCCATGCTCATCGGTGTCCCCTACTGACCGTGGACAGGGCGAAGAATTTTGCGGAGATAAAACTCAATGCTGACACAGCTGGGACTCGAACTAGGGAACTACAGATTACGAGCTGTTCTTACGTTTTCTCAAGTATTTCGGTTCAGGTGCAATTCGAAAAACCACATGGAAATTCGAACAGGCTACAAAAATTTGTTTCTCTAAAAGACTTAAAAGTTGGATATTTGAAGGAAAACTGTAAAAATATAGTTTTGCTTTTAATAACACTTTTAGTTTTTATCCATTCTGATTCAATATTACGAATTGAACCAAAGATACAGTTAAACATTCCAGATTGAATTTCAGCAATTAATATTTAATAGATTGAATCTAGTTAACACCGAGCTGCATTTCTTCGTGAACAATGGACAAGTTGACGAGTTTAGTTGTTTTAAACGGGGTCACCCTTAGGAGGACGTTTCAGAAATTTTCTGGAGAATATTCGTAAATTTACATGGTAAATATTTTGTTATCTTGTGTTATCGGGAAAACATTATTTTTAAGAAGGAGACCTTTAACTAATACTTGGTTAAAGGGGATGTTGGGCTCAATAAGACTTAAGAGTACTCTCGACCTGAAAATGTTGGGGCTAGATCACAAGCTCTCCAAATTTCAAAACAAGGCTGGGAGGGAAACTCAGTGTATAACTTGCTAATGCCATGTGGAAACTTCTCTTCATGTCCAGCGTCATCTGAAGAGTTGGGTTGTTTTACCTCTGAGCGGCACTTTTTTGCACACCATGGGCTAAATGGCCAGGCCACAAGGACCCCGAATACTCAGAGAAGGTTGGGGGAGGGGACCCACTGCAACAGCTGTTGGGAGACAGATGGTAGCCTCCCGTCAAGGCCATTCAGCGTGTTCTTTAACGTGCACAGGGTATGGCTCTCCCGCACACGGGGCCACTGCTTAACGTCCCATCCGACGGACGGCGGCCTTTCCAAGCCCATCGGTGTCCCCTACTGACTGTGGGCAGGGCGGGGAATTTTGCGGAGATAAATCTCAACGCTGACCCAGCTGGGACTCGAACCTGGGAACTACAGATTACGAGCCTGGCGCGCTACCGACTGAGCCACCCCCGCCCCGTCATCTGAAGAGATTTTGCCACCACAGAAGAACATGCTTTTTGTTGTTCTTAACTACACTTAATTTTTGCCACTAGCAAAATCAATCAAAAAATCCTCAATTATTTCAGACGCCCCCTCCCAAAATATATAATATATTTCCACCAATAGGAATTTATTTTTCCCGTTATAAGTGATTTTATTTTTTGCCGCCCCCAGCGATCGTACCCATGTTTTTTACCTCAATCCATCTTAGCATTTTTGTGACTCCAAGTATATTTTTATGCCTCCACATATGAAATAATAATAAAAAAGTTCGTCGGATGGGACGTTAAGTCGTGGTCCCGTGTGCAGGAGAGCCAATAGCCTGTGTACTTTAAAGAACATGTTGAATAGCCTTGGCTGCAGTTTGCCATCTGTTTCCTAACAGCTGTCCAGTGGGTTCCCTTCATCCAACCTTCCCGGAGTCTTCGGGGTTCTTGTGACCTAGCCACTTAACCCATTGTTTGCAAAAAAAGTGCCGCTAAGAAGTAAAACAACCCAGCAACCCAAAAGGCGGAGAAAAAAAAGGCTAACTTTTATTTAATACAATGATATAAATTATGATATTAAAGTCATGTGTTGTTAAGCAACTGTTGTATAAAAAGGAAAAAAGAACCAAGAGCGTAGCCCCCCCCCCATCCCAAATGAAAACATGATTTTCCAAGGAAGAACTTTTTTTTTAGCACTAGCAAACCTTCTTATATTTCCAATATCATTAAAGCAGGTAAATATAAGTCGAGCATAATATAAGCAGAGTCGAAATATAAGTTTATATATATATATATTCTTTTCTATCATAAAAGCATTTTTACCGAAAATGCTGTTACAATGCTTTTGAACTGAGTTTTTAGTTATCAGTTATCAGTGAGTTTTAGTATCCAGTAAGATGAGTTTTGTAACTAAAAACATCTGAGTTTTTAGTTACAAAACTCATCTTACTGGTATAGGGGCAAGATATTTCTTGAATTGGATAAAGAAGAACCTCTTACTTTAAAACTTGAAATAACATTAAAAAAAAAATACTTCCTTCAAACTTCTTTCTACCCTGGAATGGAAGGTTGGGTTACCTCTAAGAGGCAATTTTTTGCACGTCATCAGCTGAGTGGCCAGGCTACTAGGGTCAGAAAGGCGCAGAGAATTCATGGAAGCGGACCCATTGACAACTTTAGAAGACAGATGGAAATCTCCCTTCAAGGCCATCCAGCGTGTTTCTTAAATTGCACAGTGTATGCCTTTCCCGCACAGCACGCCTTAACTCCTGTTTGACTTATTTCCCCGCACTATTAGAAATCGTAAAAGAGCATTTACTCTCATTCGCTGGTAAAAGTAGTTTTGATTTCTTACCGGTACGCTTCAAAGCACAGCTATGTGTAGAAAATCACGCACGGACGTCACTCCACTGAAATAATATTACAGGGGTAAAAAGGTGAAGTGTATGGTAACAAAAATACAATACCCCAGTGTTTTCTATTTCTCCCTATGTTTTCTGCTAATAGTGAGGTGTGTGTGGGGTGTGATGGTGGTGAGGGGGTGGCTCAGTCAGTAGCGCGCCAGGGTCGTTAACTGCAGTTTCCAGGTTCGAGTCCCAGCTGGGTCAGTGTTCAGATTATCTCCGCAAAACTTTCCGCTCTGCCTATGGTGAGTAGGGACACCGATGGGCTGGGGAAGACCGCCATCCGTCGGATGTGACGTTAAGTCGTGGTCCGTGTGGGGAAAGCCATACCTTGTGCACGTTAAAGAACACGCTGGATGGCCTTGACGGGAGGCTACTATCTGTCTCCCAACAGCTGTTCCAGTGGGTCCCCTCCCACAACCTTCTCTGAGCCTTCGGCGTCCTTGTGGCCTAGCCATTTAACCCATGGGGGCGGGGGGGGGGGGGCTCAGTCGGTAGCGCGCCAGGCTCGTAATCTGTAGTTCCCAGGTTCGAGTCCCAGCTGGGTCAGCGTTGAGATTTATCTCCGCAAAATTCCCCGCCGTGCCCACGGTCAGTAGGGGACACCGATGGGCTTGGAAAGGCCGCCGTCCGTCGGATGGGACGTTAAGCAGAGTTGTACCGGAGAGCCATACCCTGTTCACGTTAAGGAACACTCTGGATGGCCTTGACGGGTGGCTACCATCTGTCTTCCAACAGCTGTTCCAGTGGGTCCCCTCCCCAAACCTTCTCTGAGCCTTCGGGTTCCATGGTACCTGACCATTTACCAGGCTCGTAATCTGTAGTTCCCAGGTTCGAGTCCCAGCTGGGTCAGCGTTGAGATTTATCTCCGCAAAATTCCCCGCCTTGCCCACGGTCAGTAGGGGACACCGATGGGCTAGGAAAGGCCGCCGTCCGTCGGATGGGACGTTAAGCCGTGGCCCCGTGTGCGGGAGAGCCATACCCTGTGCACGTTAAAGAACACGCTGGATGGCCTTGACGGGAGGCTACCATCTGTCTCCCAACAGCTGTTCCAGTGGGTCCCCTCCCCCAACCTTCTCTGAGCCTCCGAGGTCCTTTTGACCTGGCCATTTAGCCCATGGTGTGCAAAAAAGTGCCGCTCAGAGGTAAAACAACCCAACCCAACCTGACCATTTAGCCCATGGTGTGCAAAAAAGTGCCGCTCAGATGTAAAACAACCCAACCCAAATTAACCCATGGTGTGCAAAAGGTGATGCTCAGAGGTAAAACAAACCAACCTCTAATATCGAATGATTTAGAGATTTTAAATGTGAGATAAATACAGTATTACTATACTTAAATAGATGCTGATTCCGTTGTATTCGCGGATTAGGGCCTTATTCGATAGCAAAACAAATTATGGCATGTATTAAGAAAAGGGTTATCTATGTAGTATGATGTTTCTAAACTGAATTTAGTTTTTAAAATCAGAAGTAATTTTTTTAGAAAGAAAAATATACTTTTTATCTAGATTTTAATTTTTATCACTCAACTTGCATATTCTAAACCTAGATGCCAATTTTAAACATTTTTTCAAACAACATATATCAGAGAAATAGAGTAAGTTATAAAATTCATCAAGTGTAATCAAAGATTACAGGAGATACGGAACTTTCGCTTCTGCGATATCCGCGAAAATAGATAAAAAAAATACAGCTTTTCCACATCCAAAGCGCGGTACGAAAACAGTGACTTTTGCCAGTCATAAAATAAATATTTTTTCTGCAATTCGCGTTGTTTTAACAGACATCCCCCCCTTCTCTCTCCCCTCTGTTTACCGTTAAAGCTGTGGTGGGTTGGGTTGTTTTACCTCTGAGTGGCACTTTTTTGCTCACCATGGGCTAAATGGCCAGGTCACATGAACCCCGAAGGCTCAGAGAAGGTTGGGGGAGGGGACCCACTGGAACAGCTATTGGGAGACAGATGGTAGCCTCCCGTCAAGGCCATCCAGCGTGTTCTTTAACGTGCACAGGGTATGGCTCTCCTGCACACGGGCCACGGCTTAACGTTCCATCTGACGGACGGCGACCTTTCCAAGCCCATCGGTGTTCCCTACTGACCGTGGGCAGGGCGGGGAATTTTGCGTTGATAAACCTCAACGCTGATTCAGCTGGGAATCGAACCTGGGAACTACAGATTACGAGCCTGGCGCGCTACCGACTGAGCCACCCCCGCCCCTTAAGTTGTGGTGCAGTCAGAGGAACGGTGTACTATTTCAGCTTGAGTCAAAAGTTGACCTTATTATATGCGTTTTCCCTTAAATATATGGAGATATTTTTTCAAGTTGTTTTGGTCATCCAATTTAGCCACTTTTCCAGAGAAATTTATGCTCTACTAATTTAGTATAAATATATCGTTACTTATGAAATGATGAGCTGGAAAAAAATTGGTTTTGCCATGAGTGGGATTCGAACCCACGTCTCCAGGAAACACGCCTGTTATGCTAACCACTACACCATCAATGGTTAACCTTTTTTCAGCTTATGTGACCCTATAAACCTTCCGGACGTGGGTTCGAATCCTACTCATGGCAAAACCAATTTTTTTTCAGCTCATCATTTCATGAGTGTCTACAGGACTTATCCTGTGATTATTTACTACTGATATATCGTTACTTGCGTTTTCTACTATCCATATAACACCACCATATAATCGATTTAATAGTATCAATGTTTTGCAATTTTGTTTGAATGCGAACTTTCTGGGAAGATAAAATGAAAGAAATATCAATGGAAATTTCTGGGAAGATAAAATGAAAGAAATATTAGATTCTGTATTTTGCTACTCCAGTATCGTAATGTTATGTGATTAAATGGTAAAAAATTGAATATTTTTTATTTTTTTATGAATCTATATTAACAAAAATTAATCCACCCCACTAAACTTTGAGTTCATTCCTATCGCCCCCATGAAATTGCCTGCCGTGATTCTCAGAAATGTTGGAATTTTCAATTTAGCAGAATATAAAATTATTTCCAAAAATATGTTTAGAAGATGAAAGTAAAAAACATGAATATATGTTACTGCTAAAGTGCAGAAATCAGTTATTCTACAGATTATCTAGGTATTGTGCAGATTAACTAGGGTGATCCGTTAACGTGCGGAAAATTGTTTCATTTCTCAAATTACCTAGGTAATCTGCACATTACCTACTAGGCACTCGTTAAAGTGAAAATAAGATCTTTGCTGGAACAATAGGAACGTTTCTGTACGCTTAAATTAACATAATGTTATTTATCTAGTGTCCGAGAGTAGAGTTGAAACCAGGGTCATCCCTCTGTCAACATGAATCAGTTGTCCGAATTATAAAAAACGCCACCAAAATGAGCAGGCCAAGTGAGAACGAATCATTTTAGTGATTCGTTATCAAGAATGAATCACTTTACCGATTCGTTCTCAATTGGCCTCCGCTCATCCGGGGCGTTTTTTATAATGCGGACGAGTTGATCACGTGACACGAAGATTCATATTCAAGAGATTCACCACTATGAGAGAAACAAACTTTTGAACTTTAACGATACGGAAGCCGTTAATGTGCACATTACCTAGGTAAAATGCGGAAAACTCTTGATTCCGCACGTTAACGGGGCAAATCAGTTAATCTTCAGATTAGCTGGTAATGTGCACATTAACGGCTTTCGAGCTTTAGCGGTAACATATATACGCATCTCACAACAGATCAAATAAGAGTTAAATGTAATTTTTTGAAAACCAAAAATCCGTTTTCCCATTCGTGCCTTTGGTGGGTAATTAAGACCGATCTCAGACAGCTACAGTGGATGTTAACAGTATTCTGTTAACGGCTTGCCGAAAGACGTCTTTGGTTGAAGTCTCATTTGTCCAGTTCTGGTCTATTTACCCAGTCTCTTTGTTAATCGTTCAATGAGAGAAAGCACTACTTACTCCTACTTTGGTACTCTCTGTCTTTAGAAATAGAATATCAAGTATGCGGTTTGGTCTCTAGAGTAAGGGTTCTCAATGTAGGGTACGCGGTAAAATTTTTAGGGGTACGACGTGAGAGCTCAAAAGTCGCTAGATCTAGTAACAAAGTAAAAATAACCATTGTTATACTATAACTATAGTTTTATATATCTATATAAAGGGTACGCCAGTTACATACACATTTCCAGGGGCTACATTAAAGTTGAGAACGACTGCTCTAGAGGGTTAATCTATAGTAGAGTAATTAAAAATCGAAGAATTTTTCTGAAAAGAATCAGCTATTTTTTAATAAAATGATCAGTTGCAAAAGCATTTAAAGTGTAAAAGAAATGTCCCACTACAAAAAAAAATGTCTTATCGGTACACTGTAACGTCAGACATTTTCTTGCGGGTACGGGTTATCGGTGCATAACGGCCTGCATTCACTACTGTTCTTAGTCCTTGGAAATGTAAATTAGAATTTTACTATGTACGCATCCCTCCAAAAAATAAAAATCATGAAAGGACATTTTACTGCCTATCTTTGGAAATCATATTGGGAAATGTCATTCACACTTCTGGAAATCTTAGGTCAGGATTTTATTTTCCTCCCACCTCCCACTTCGGGAAATGCGAAAACGAAGATAAGATCCTGACTTAAGATAAAATTCTCCCCCCACCCACCCACCAGCACCCCCCGAAGGGTGTGGGGTGGGTAGAAGGAGATAAAAAAAAGAGAAGAAGGAGAAAAAAATAACTATTTGTTTATGGAATCAAAAATAGCTTGATTATAGAAAAAAAATGTACTATTTTAATGGGTACTCTGAATTGGCAAAATCATTTACTTTTTGCATTGAAAAATGTTTGGTGAAAATAATTGGAAGAAATGAGGTAAATTCAATATATTGATTATTTGTTTCATGAGTTGGATTGACCGGATTTAAGATATGTCTCCCCAAACACAAATACAATGATAAATGTGTGGAAATATTGATGCAAAATGTAAATGAAACTTAGTTTTGTGATTGATAATTTTATGCAACTTATCAATTGCTCCAAATATTTTCAGATATTGTAATTGTAATCCTTAGCAAAGAAACAAGAAAAATCTTAAGATAATTTTTTTATCAATCCATAAATGCTAAAAATTTTCATTTCCTTACATAAATCAAAATTTTGTTGTGATGTATCAAAATGTTTATCATAGAAATATCAGTCTTTGAATCTTTATTATTGAAAAAAGAAATACATTAAATTTTATTTAAATTTATAAAAATCGTTTTATTTATGTCTTAACAATCCTATTAGTTTCATCAACAGGTACTCTGAATTCACCACAGGAAAAATTATGTTTATATTATCAGTATACCTAATCAATTTACATCTATGGCCCTAATATGAGTCCCTGAGGGACTCCTTTATGGAAGAAAATAGGTTCAGACCAAGTGTTGCTAATAAGGCAGTAAAGAAAGTGATATTGGGCTTAATCTTTAATACAAGGTGGGTGGAGATAAGAGGACATTCCGTCTCTCCTACTCTGAAGGATTTTTGTTACTAGAGAACGGGAGAGAAAAGCAATATATACATAAGTTATATACTTCTTCTTTTGAGTTTAATCCTGCTTAGAGTAATGTCCGCATTTTTTTGCATCTCGCTTACCACTCCTGGCGAGTCCGATGCAAGGTGATGCGACTTGGAATACCTCAACCAACTTGTCGCGAAGTCTGACGTTAAAGACTCTGAAGACTGGGGGGGGGGCACTGGAATAGCTGTTAGGAGACAGATGGTAGCCTCCCGTCAAGGCCATATAGTGTGTTCTTTAACGTGCACAGGGTATCACTCTATTGGACACGGGGCCATGGCTTAACGTCCCATCCGACGGACGGCGGCCTTTCCAAGCCCATCGGCGTCTCCTACTGACCGTGGGTAGGGCGGGGAGCTTTGCTCCCCTTTGCGGAGATAAGTCTCAACGCTGAGCCAGCCGGGACTCGAACCCGAGAACTGCAGATTACGAGCCTGGCGCTCTACCAACTGAGGCACCCCCTCCCGCATAAGTTGAATACTTATATATATATATAGATACGATTGTGAGTGATTGACCCAGATCACGTTAATTCTAACTATGATGCAGAAATAGCAGAGCTCAGAAATTTTGCACCTAGGGCTAATCCGGGTTTCTTGGAAAAGTTCCTAAATTTGATATCCGACATGTCATTCAAGGTCAAATGGATGTCGCATAGGGGTAAAACCATGAATTACGAATGATATAAATGTGAAAATTGATGTTTGGGGTGTTTTGGGTTGTAGAAATTAAAAATGTTACGGAATTTCAGATTCGTTGGAGTAAAAGGTCAAATTTTGATCTACCAGTTCTAGAGAGCTAAAATTGGCAGATAGATGCACGATTCATCTGCCAATTTCATTCAGAAATCAAGGTTTATATGCGATGGGTCCTTCGAGGTCAAAGGTCAAATTTCGTTATACCGGCTCTAGAGAGATGAAAAATTGGTGCCTGGGGATATTTACGAAAGTACATCTCAGAAACATTGGGAACTTTCGGATGAGCTGGATGGCCAAGATCAGGCGCAGATCTAGTAAGAAACATAATCGAGTCGAAAAATTGGACTTAATTTATAATGCAGTATAACATTTCCTCCTCCTTTTTACTGGTTCTTTAAAATATTCTTGAAATATGCTTGAAATTAAACAAGTTAAATAGTTTTTAACTCTTTTACCCTTACTTGCATTCTGAAAGGGGGGTATCATGACCCCTTGCTCCCCCGTAGATCCGACCCGTCAAAATTAAATATAGGTCATAAAGAGGGTTTCAAATGGTTCTAAAGGCACAGATTCATTTCTACTGTAGTATATACATAGATATGTTTGGCAAGGATCTATTTTTAAAGCGTTACTACAACAGACAGGCGGTTCTGCTTCGAGATTAACTGATCCCCCCTCCCGCCAGGATTTTTTTTTTTAGATTCCCCCTAGTTGGATTAGTTTCATTTCAGTCTGAATGTAACTTGGAGTATGCATTTTGCTGTTTACTAAAAGAGACTATGACTGCCTTACGTGCTTCAGTCATATTTCCCTGATAAACTCCTTAAAGAAGTCTTACTATTTTTATGTCAAGAAAGAAACTTTCCTTCCCTTTATGGACACTAAACGCTTATTCTATTTAAAAACGCCATTACTATCTTCATCTTATGGTTTTCATAAAAGTTTTCTTTCAAGAGTTATTTCCGACTTTGAGAACTTTTAGACCCGATAAAAGGACTCTATTGGATAAAGTTACAGCTAATAAAAAAATAAAACTAAGAAGCATTGAGCCACAAATATTTATGTTGATGTGTCTTCCTGCACGGGGATCAAGCAAAACCAAAGAAATATATATTTATGTACGAAAGTAGATGCAGGGAAAGCATATACGAGTTTAGAAACCTGATACCAAAAACTTCTGTTCAGTTACGAAAGAGTTTTGTACAGAGGAAAATGTTTCTGGTTTCTAGTTCTCAAAGACTAAATATTCAAACTCGGAATATCATTTTGTTCCTTAAAAAACATCCCTTTTGAATGAGTATTTTGTTATTTCTTTGTGTTGTTTTATCTCTGAGCCGCACTTTTTTTTGCACACAATGGACTAAATGGCCAGGCCACAAGGACCCCGAAGGTTCAGAGAAGGTTGGGGGAGGTACCCACTGGAACAGCTGTTGGGAGACAGATGGTAGCCTCCCGTCAAGGCCATCCAGCGTGTTCTTTAACGTGCACAGGGTATGTCTCTCCCGCACACGGGGCCACGGCTTAACGTCCCATCCGACGGACGGCCGCCTTTCCAAGCCCATCGGTGTCCCCTACTGACCGTGGGCAAGGCGGGGAATTTTGCGGAGATAAATCTCAACGCTGACCCAGCTGGAACTCGAACCTGGGATCTACAGATTACGAGCCTGGCGCGCTACCGACTGAGCCACCCCCACCCCGCACTCAATGGACTAAATGGCCAGGTCACAAGGACCACAAGGGATCAGAGAAGTTTGGGAAGAAGGGAACTGCTGGAAAGCTGTTGTGAGACAGATGGTAGCTTCCCTTCAATGCGATCTAGCGTATCCATTAATGTGCACAGAGTATGTCTCTCCTGCACACGGCGGAACGGCTTAACGTCCCTTACGGTGGACGATGGTCTTTCCAAACGCATTGATATCCCCTACTAACTGAGGAGAAAGCGAGGAGTTTTGCAGAGAGAAATCTCAACGCTGGCTAAGGCGAGACCCGAACCTGGGAACTACAGACTACGATCCTGATGCGCTACCGACTGACAATCCCCTCCTCATTTGAATATACTTGCAGGCAGTGTAGTATTTCAAAGTAATTTATTCTATATTATTAACTGAAAATGTAGTTTGGTTATTGTAGGTAACAGTAAAAAGGTTACAAATTATGCTTTGGAAATAGTTAAGTATTTTTGGTGTACTTCATATAATTAAGTATTCGGAAAAAATTATTTGCGAATTTAAGAAAATAAAATGGTAGAATGTTGTTTTGATTGTGGTAAAGAAATTTACGAACAGTCTGGGTTGGGTTGTTTTACCTCTGAGCGGCACTTTTTTGCACACCATGGGCTAAATGGCCAGGTCACATGGACCCCGAAGGCTCAGAGAAGATTGGGGACCCACTGGAACAGCTGTTGGGAGACAGATGGTAGCCTCCCGTCAAGGCCATCCAGCGTGTTCTTTAACGTGCACAGGGTATGGTTCTCCCGCACACGGGCCACGGCTTAACGTCCCATCCGACGGACGGCGGCCTTTCCAAGCCCATCGGTGTCCCCTACTGACCGTGGGCAAGGCGGGGAATTTTGCGGAGATAAATCTCAACGCTGACCTAGCTGGGACTCGAACCTGGAAACTACAGATTACGAGCCTGGCGCGCTACCGACTGAGCCACCCCCGCCCCACGAACAGTCTGATCAGATACAGTGCAGTGTATGCAGAAAAAAAAATTATTTATTTCTATTGTTTGAGTATTGCAGAAGGGAATTTTCGGAAAATGTCAGTGGAAAGAAAAAGTAAAATTAAATGTATTCATTGTAAAGCAGAAAGATTTAGGCAGGAGACGCATGCATCGGAGGTGCATCCGATAGACCTTGATTGTAAGAAATGGGGAAGGGAATTTTTTAAAGACCATTGAAAGGGTAGTAGGGTCGGCAAAGCAGATTTTAAGGATTTATTTAGTAGCAGAAAATGTAAAATTTAAAGAAGAAATTAATAGGGAAATGGAGGAATTTAGAAAGAGTGCTACTTTCTGCTCAAGTAAAATGGATGAATACACATCGATCATAAAAGAGATATCGAAAACTATCAAAGATATGTACAAACGCAAAATAAAATTCTAAATGACCAAAATAAACACACTCAAAATAAAGTAAAATATCTAAAGTTGAAATTAGGTGAATTGCAGGAAATATACTAGATATTCGCTTATATATAGATGGTTGGTACCCAATAGACCAAACAGGAAATTATTGCTGATATAATTAACACATTGGCAAGTGCACTGAACATATATAAAGAAAATAGAGGCATTCAGGTAGCACGCAGAATCCCAATCAGAAATAGAAATAAAATTAGGTCAATTGTAATTCAATTGGGATCAAGGAAAATGAAAGAGGAATGCATTACGAAATGGAGAGCAAAAAAGATCTAAGAACCAAGAATATTAATGACTTATGCGAAGAACGAAATATTTTTACCTTACTCCAGATAATAAACAATTTTTGTATGAGGTGAAAACACAACAAAGGGGAAAAGGTACAAGTTTGTTTGGGTACGAGATGCCAAGATATATGTCAGTAAAGATGAAAATGGAGAGGCACGAAGAATAAGATGTTCGTAAGATGTAGATGGGATGATATAGAATTGCTGAATGCTATGCTTATAAAATATTTGAGTTACTAGTAAAATGGGGAATTCTGCAGATTTTTATGAAGAAGATCAGTACGTTACCCAAGTGAGGAGTATTCGCTATAGGAAATAAAAAATGCAATACTTGCCAGAAGTAATGCAAAAGTAACGAAATTTAAGGAGACTGTAGTATATGGAAATGCATGGAAATGATTAGATTGATTGGACAGGCGGACGATTGGACAGGCGAGAGCTGACGTCACAGGTGAGGAGCAGTCAAACACGGACAAAGGCAACCGAAGCTCCCTGGTTGGCAACACGTTGTGGAAATTGCTCTACATCGCTAAAGATGCCCTTACGCAGATGTCGACAGCCGTTCCAACAGTTAGAATTGGAGCATGGGTGAATCATCGGCCTTAGAGAAGCTGGTTTGTCGTCCAGAGATATGGCCAACCTTGTTGGCCGCAATTAAAGCACCATCGAACACATATGGCGCCAGTGGGTTCAAGAAGGATCTAGCATACGTCAACAAGGATCAGGAAGAAGACTTATAGTCCCAGAGATACAAGACCGCCATTAGCGACGCAAGATATTACGTGACTGATTCTCGACTACAACGCAACTGCAAAGGGACTAACAACAGGTAACACATCGAATACCTACCAGATGCACGGTAAATAACAGGCTTTTACAGTTTTCATTGCGAGTCTATCGTCTGTCACTGCATTTGCCCCTCACATCTGCCCACATACAAGCACGTCCTCAGTGGTGTCGCCTCAGACAGAACTGGAATGAACAAGAGTGGAGAACCGTGGTGTTTAATGACGAATCTCGTTTTTGTCTTGGTCAGTACGACAGTAGACAACGTGTTCGCCGTCATCCAGGAAAAAGGAACGCCACCCAGTGCATGCGACATCGTCACACAACTCCAGCACCTGGTGTCTTGGTGTGGATTGCCATTAGTCGGACATCTCGGTCAGAACTGGTCACCATAAGGGGATCTCTAACTGCCCAAAAATATAAAAATAAAAATAAATACCCCCTCAAGCAGCTGCTTGCCACAGAGGTCTGACAGGCGCCTGTCAGTTTATATGCCATAGTAGAAGGTCTGAGAGGATGGCAGGACCTCAGCAGAAAAACGACACATACATCCACGCCTTACCCGGGGCTCGAACCCAGGTCCCTTTGATCAGTAGCTAAGCGCGCTAACCACTCGGCCAAGGGACGGCCTATATGCTTCCAACATTTTGCAGCCAGTGGCTGTCCCATTTGTGCAGCAGCATGAAATCTTTTACCAGCAATATAACGCCCGTCCTCACACAGCCCGCATTAGTCTGTAGTATATACACGAGCAAAACGTTTAGGTACTATCATGGACAGCACGCTCGCCGGAACCTTTCATCAATTGAACACGTCTGGGACATGATGGGCCGACAGCTCCAACAACACCCAAGAGGTGCGTCAACCACTGTCGCTGAAATGGAACAACCACTTCGCGCTAGTTGGTATTCTATCCCTCAGGAGGACATTATAGAGCTGTACGAGTGCCTTCCGCGCCGTGTTCATGAATGCATTGCTGCGCGGGGCAGTTCAACATCATACTAATTATAACACTTTACCAGGTAGGTAAAGTGGAATTTTCCATATTTGTTTTTTGATAATGAAAAAAATCGGACATCTTAGTATATGCTAACAGCTGCCTATGTTTCAATAAAATGGCATTAATCCTTCCAGTATCGCAAATGTTTTTTCCTGTAGGGTATGTGTTATAGAGAATAATGGAGTCTATGATAGGGCAAATTATTCTTGGGAAAATGGGCTTAAAATTATAACCGGAAACAACAGAAGTATGAGAAAGAATTTTGAAGCTTTTTGATTTTTCTAAATTTAAAAAATTTTGATATCTGGATAAAAAAAAACATTGAAGTTTTTACTTACGGTATTGACGGCTATGATTTTTATTGTAAAGGTGAAACTCTTAAATCTGGTAGTGCAATTTTATATATAAAGCAAAATCTGTTAATATTGTTACGACAGATGAACGAGCAATAATGAAACCGTGATGTAATGTGTCGTCTTGATGAATGCATGAATTACAGCGTGAGAATTACGTCACCAACTACTTTGAACGAACTTAACTTAAAAAATAAAGAATAAGAGAGTTGTATTAAGAGGAATTAGAGTGTGAAGGAAAACGTAGTTATTGGTGTTGATCCTGTTAGCTGATTGGTAAAGAAAAGTACGATGCTTAGGACACTTAAAGATGTGGCTGAGGAGGTTATATGTTAGTCGAACAAGCTAAACTGATCTCAACTTTTCTGTAGGAAGATTTCATCAATTGATGCATAGTTATATTTAGTTTGTTTAGGAATTGGTAAGGCTATTCTTTATAGATTGCAGGTTTGTTCACAGATAAGATTGTGTCACTTATCGACTGTTGTAAAAGCCCTATTTTCTCTTTGTAGGAATAGTAAACAGGTGCTTTGTTCTTTTGAAGGTTTATTTTTATACTGATGAAGATTTGTGTTGGTTGACTTTAGTTTATAAAAATGCTTTTATTCATACTTTATGTAATAAATTACATTATTTTAGATTTATAATTGTTAAATACCATTTTAAACTCACGCTTAGTTTTAATCAGTTTAATTCATAATAATATTATTGTTTATATATAGATATTGATACTGTTACTGCAGACGTAGTGCAAATTGTAATTACTTTTAACATGGTAACGATTTGTTTGGTGGCAATTTACAGAATGCATGAATATACAATTACAAAATTTTTCTGACGAAATAGATAATATATTGGCACTTATAGATGACATGTACGTAATAATGCTTATAGACAAAAATATCGATATATTCAGATAGAGAACCCGGCAACATCCTTACCCACTGGTGGCAACCGACCTACTGAGAGAAAGCACATATTTCATTAAGTGACCACTACACTAATTCTCTGAGTCATCCACCGTTCCGCACGACGAAAATCCGGATCGAACTTCATGACCACAGATTCCAACATATTAAGGAACTTCATCCCCAGGAGATCGCACATGAATTTAACCAGACAGCGTACTCACTGTGGCTTCCCTATGTTCAGATCGGGTTGTTTGGGTTGCTTTACCTCTGAGCGGCACTTTTTTGCACACCATGGGCTAAATGGCCGGGTCACATGGACCCCGAAGGCTCAGAGAAGGTTGGTGGAGGGGACCCACTGGAACAGCTGTTGGGAGACAGATGGTAGCCTCCCGTCAAGGCCATCCAGCGTGTCCTTTAACGTGCACAGGGTATGGCTCTCCGGCCATACTCTGCTTAACGTCCCATCCGACGGACGGCGGCCTTTCCAAGCCCATCGGTGTCCCCTACTGACCGTGGGCGGGGAATCTTGCGGAGATAAATCTCAACGCTGACCCAGCTGGGACTCGATCCTGGGAACTACAGATTACGAGCCTGGCGCGCTACCGACTGAGCGTTCAGATCGGGATTGATGCATTGTGGTCGGAGAAAGGGATGGGCATCGGAATCGTAAGCCCACAGAAATCGCAACAATTATTAAAAAATGTTATGGTATATGGTGGGTATAATTCTAAGAAATACATTGAGGTCTTTACAAAAAAATGGTTTCCACTCGACTCATGAAGAAATTACTAGCTCCCATTTTCCCATAAAAGTCCTATTTTTCCCATAAAAGTCCTATTTTCCCATAAAATGCTTATTTTAGAAGTTATAGGTTTTCGAATTTTGCTTCTCGTTGATATAACACGGAGGAATGTGGTCATATTTACTACTGAGTATATATTTATACATCATTGTTTAACGCCTCTTTTTGATTTTAGTATTAACTATACTATTTAAACAAATGCATATTTTAACGTTTTCTGTATATATAAATAGTTATAACTGTTTTTTCCATTTCTATTTTTGCATTTTTTTTTACATTTTACAAATATTCCCCTCCCCCTGACATTTAAAATTACCATTTAATATTTTACCAAAATCGAAAAAAGGCAAAATTTTACCAAAATCGTTAAACAGCCCTCTTTGAATAATTAAACATAATTAATTACACGAAACGTAAAAAAAACAAACAAACAAACATTATTTCTGAAAAAATAGCATATTTCGACACTTACCTTTAAAATAGGAATAAAAAATAATCCTGTACACTCTTCTGTTAGTAACTGTTCAATTGGGCACGAAACACGCTTCAACTCTCTGCAAAAGAACTTTCTGGCTTTTGTAGTCACTGCTATTCAGTGGCATGCAAAAAAAAACTATCAACAAGTCTTTCAACAACGTTATTCCTCCATTGCATTCAATTCCACGGAGTTTCTTTTAAAATGCCCCGAAAAGAACAAATTTTTTCTATCGTTTCGTGGAGTACATATAACCTGTTTATGTAGCTCATAAAGTCTGCTGGTTCGTGTTGTATAAAAGCGTTGTCAGAGAGATGACACAGGTTGTGGACAGCATGCAAAAATGTCATCGGAGAGGTAGTAAACGCCTCTATCAACCATGCTTGGAATAGCCCACCTTGCCTCTATCAACCATGCTTGGAATAGCCCACCTTACTTCTATGAAAGCATGCCCTCCAGGTGCTGTTGTGAAGGAGGGCTGTATTTCCTCTTAATGGTTCATCATCTACCAAGTAATATCGAGTTTACGACTTACGGAACTTGCCCAGTTTAAAAGTGGATTGTCCAACGTTTTATCAGTTCTGAATGTGTTAGGGAACATTACAAAAATTTTAGTCGCCGCCTGGAGAAATGAAAAGGATGTGTTGTGCGAGAAGAGAAGTTAGTTTAAGCGCTCCATCCATGGTCCATAAATTCTTAAAGTGTCGACTTACAATGGACTGGTTGTTACAAATACATGTGTACTAACTTTCGAAGTTGGAAGGCTGCTTGCAAACTGTAGTTAAAAAATAAAACTGTGCTTGTTAGTAACATTGAAATGCAAAGTAGAAAATTAAGAGAAAGGTGTATAAAAGAATTTACAAGGCAAAACGAAATGATATTATAAAAGTATAAGACCGATATTGACCTGCACATTTGTTCGGGAGTATGG
The DNA here is from genome assembly GCA_038380435.1 of Ryuthela nishihirai. Classification (NCBI taxonomy): domain Eukaryota; kingdom Metazoa; phylum Arthropoda; class Arachnida; order Araneae; family Heptathelidae; genus Ryuthela; species Ryuthela nishihirai. The sequence continues at coordinate 44,675,710 of JAWZYU010000003.1, read as the reverse complement.
GTGAAGTTATTTTATCTCAGAGCGGTACTTTGTTACACACAATGGGCCAGGTCACATAGTCCCTGAGGGCTCAGAGAAGAATGGGAGGAGCGACCCATTAAGCAGCTGTTAGGAGACAGATGGTAGCCTCTCTTCAATGCAATCCACCCAGAGCTATCTTTTGGAATAGTCAAAGTAGGACCTCAAAAATTTGGGAAAAAGAAAATGGGTCCCAAAAATCGTGGGCTGGGGACCTGCGAATTTTTGGGCCCATTTTCATTACCACATATCATGCCGAGAGGATAACCTTTTGAGGAGAGTGCGATATTTTACTTTTGCCTAGGGACCAGGTGAGGCTTAAGATGGCCCTGCATCCAGCGTATTCTTTAACGTGTTCAAGGTTTGGCTCTCCCATACCCGGAACCACGGCTTATATCTCATCCGATGGACGGCGGTCTTTCTTAGCCTAGTCGTGTCTCTTTCTGACCGAGGAAAAGGATGGGGGTTAGTTGAGATAAATCTCAACGCTGGTACAGATGAGAGTCCATCCTGAGGACTGAAGATTACAAACGTAGCACTACTACCGACTGAGCCAACCCCTACCCCCTAGAGTTATGTGGGGGAAAAGTCAGAAAGGAGAATATCTAAATGGCGGATAATATCAGGAAGAAGATCAGTTCGGAATATTCCGAGGGCTTGGTCGAAACAATTCAGTTGGCATCTCTCTATATTTTTCAAAATGATTTAAAGCAGTGGTATTAATTTGGACCTTTGTTAATCCTTGAACGTGTCATTTTTATGGCAATTGCAAATTTTGAAACATTTGTGCAATATTTTGTATTATTTTTTGTTGTATTATTTTATCCCACCTAGATGATGAAACGAGTTTTAATCATAGTGATCAAAATTCGGTTCATCATCTAGGGGGGAGGCGGAGCAATATCTAAGAATAAGGTGAACAGAAGTATTATCTTCAGTAATCTTGGTGGTGATGTGAGCTGTGGTTTTTCTCAGTCTGTAGCACACGAGGCTCGTAATTTGTAGTTCCCACGTTCGAGTCTCAACTGTGGTAGAGTTTATATTTTTCTCCGCAAACCTTCCGTGTGTCGGAAAGTGGACACTGATGGGCTTGGAAAGAACGTCATTCGTCGGATGGCAAGTTAGACCATGGCTCCGTGCACTCAGGGGCGTAGCGAAGGACTAAGGGTGGGGGGGAGAAATAAAAAAATTCTAACTCGAAAATCAAATTTTGCCAACTGAGCAAATAATGTCTAGATTTTCGCGCTCAGTGGGGAGGGGAAATTTTCACAACTCTCTAGCATTTCCCCATTTGACTTCCAATTTTGCCAACTAGCCATAAGTTTTTACAGAAAATTATCCCAATATTTACATCTCGTCTGAATCGTAGCAAGTCAGTGTGAATTTTCCTTTGATTTGGCCAACTCTCCTTAATTTCACAAAACAAATCCCAATCCAATCTTTACATCTCTCCTTATTTATCAAGTCACTTCAAAATTTCCAATCTCCCCAATATTTTGCCAAGTTTTCTAGATTTTACAAACCCAATCCCAATTATCACACCTCGCCTATATTTCACCAAGTGGATTCGAATTTTGCCAACTACCCTCGATTTTGTCAACTCGCCAAAACTTTACAGAAAAAAATAGCAATTTTTACATCTTTCCTGAAATAGCCAAGCCACTTCGAATTTTATCAACTCTCCTTAATTGCACAAGAAAGGTACAATTTTCACAACTCCCCTGTATTTTACCAAGTGGCTTCGAATTTTGCCAACTGTCCTACATTTTGTTAAGTTTCCTCGATTTCCAACACTCCTTAATTTCACAAAATAAATCCCAATTTTCACAAATCACCTATATTTTACAATGTGGATTCGAATTTTGCCAAGAGTTCTCGGTTTTTCCAACTCTCCTTAATTTCACAAAACCAATCCCAATTTTCACAACTCACCTGTACTTTACCAAGTGGTTCCCAGTTTTGCCAACTTCCTTAAATTTTGCCAAGTTGCCTCGATTTTACCACCTCTCCTTAATTTCGAAAAACAGTCTCAATTTTTACATTTCTCCTGAATTTGCCAACTCATTTCAAATTTTTTAAACTCCCCAAAATTTTGCCAAGTTTTCTCGATTTTGTCAATTCTCCTTAATTTCACAAAAACAATCACAAATTTCACAACTCTCCCGTATTTTATCAAGTGGATTCGAATTTTGTCAACTGCCCTAGATTTTGCCAAGTTTCCTCGATTTTGCCATCCCGCCACAATTTTACAGAAAAAAAATCTAAATTTTTACATCTCACCTGATTTCTGTAAAGCCACTCTGAATTTTGCCAACTCCCCCAAGATTTTCCAACTCTCCTAAATATTGCAAAGCTGCCTCGATTTTACCAACACGCCATAATCTTACAGAAAAAAAGATTGCAATTTTTACATCTCACCTGAATTTTGTCAACTCCCCACGATTTTGCGAAGTCACTCCGAATTTTGCCAACTGCCCCTAGATTTTGCCAACTCGCCATAATTTTACAGAAAAAAAAAATCAAAATTTTTACATCTCATCTGAATTTTGCCAACTTCCCCTAGATTTTGCAAACTCCCTAAGTTTTGCCAACTCGCCATAATTTTACAGAAAAAAAATCCAAATTTTTTACATCTCACCTGAATTTTGCCAACTCCCCACGATTTTGCCAAGTCACTCCGAATTTTGCCAACTTCTCCTAGATTTTGCCAACTCCCCATGTCAAGTTTTGCCAACTCGCCATAATTTTACAGAAAAAAATCTCAATTTTTACATCTTATCTGAATTTTGCCAACTCCCCACGATTTTGCTAAGTCACTACGAATTTTGCCAACTCCCCACGATTTTGCTAAATCACTACGAATTTTGCCAACTGCCCCTAGATTTTGCCAACTGGCCATAATTTTGCAGAAAAAAATCCCAATTTTTACATCTCATCTGAATTTTGCCAACTCCCCACGATTTTGCCAAGTCACTACGAATTTTGTCAACTGCCGCTAGATTTTGCCAACTTGCCAAAATTTTACAGAAAAAAATCCAAATGTTTTACATCTCACCTGAATTTTGCCAAGTTGTCCCAATTTTGCCAACGCACCTATATTTTACTACGTGGTTTCGAATTTTGCCAACTACTCTAAATTTTGCCGTCTCTCCATTTTCCAAACTGCCCTAGATTTGTCAAGTTGCCTCGATTTTGACAACTCCCCTTAATTTTGCAAAAAAAAAGATTACAAATTTTTACAACTCATGTTGATTTTACGAAGTCGCTTCGAATTTTGCTAACTCCGAGATACTTTTTTTTAGGGGGGAGCCTCTCGGTGTCCTTGTGACCATTTAGCCCACTGTGTGCAAAACAAAATGCCACTCAGAGGTAAAACAGCCGAACAACGTAGACTTATATTTGAACATATCATTTACTAAAGCTATTCTTACTACTTCTAAAATATTGTTACGACAGAAGGAATCTGGCAACCGAAAGCAAAAAGTTTCAGCCAACGAATAAGAACGTTGGGAGAATTTGGAGAAGAAGAGTGGAGCGTTAACGGTCGTTTTGTATTGTAACGGTCGTTGTGTTGTAACGGTCGAAGAGTTCGAAAATGGACGGTGAGCTGTTCTGAGACAGTGCGCGTAAGTATCAAGAAGTAACTTGATGTGTTGTGTATACGCGGAAGGATAAAAGTGGGATCTTTTATCGTTAAGTATCAAGAAGTAACTTGATGTGTTGTGTATACACGGAAGTATAAAAGTGGGAACTTTTATGGCTAACTTCGAATGTCTACACGGACTGTCTTTTTGTTCGGCTAGTGTGTGAAAAGTTATTAGCACAGGACGAGAATTGGTTTACGAGTGAAGATCTTCGGGTGACCTGGTAAATCAAGTAAAAGGTAGTATTTAGTAAAATACACAGAGCTGATGTTGTGTGCTCACGCAGGAAGATTGATGACTTGTGCATGTTAATAGTTAATTTGTTAATAAGATACTTCATCCATATTTCCTTTGTAACAATTTACCTTGTATTGAATTTGGTTTTGAAATATAGCTTTTAATACTCACGCTCAGTGGCTATCCATTTTTGTAATCCGCAACACTTGGTGTCAGAAGTGGGATAATTTATTGAATGCCGTTAACTAGAAGTATGGATGAATTAGTAAAGTTGATGAATGACATTAAAAGTCAAAATAATGATTTGAAAGCCGATATGGCCGCACAATATAATGAGTTGAGAACTGAGATAGTTTCTCAAAAAGATGATTTGAAAGCCGATATGGCCGCACAATATAATGAGTTGAGAACTGAGATAGTTTCTCAAAAAGATGACTTGAAAGCCGATATGGCTACTCAGATGACTGATATTAAAGGTGATATAGCTGCCCAAAGCGATAAAATAGGTGACTTGAAAGCCGAAATGGCCGCACAAAATACCGAGATGAGAGCTGAAGTGGCTTCTCAAATTGACAAGATTACTGATCAGTGTAAGGACATTAAAACCGAACTTAATAAACAATGTGATTGTTTAAAGGCTGAAATTGACAGTGTAAAATATGATCTTGATAGTGTTAAGTTAGATTATAAACATGAAATAGAAATTGTAAAAACTGATTGTGAACGCCAGTTTCAGATTTTGAGAAATGAAATGTTACCTTCTGCTTGTGATAATAATAATTCTAGTGGAAATAATGTTATTACACATAGCGCTAAAAATACAACTAAACCTTCTACATATGATGGTCAATCATCTTGGACAGTATTTAAAACACAATTCGAAGTTATCGCTACAGCCAATGAGTGGAATGAATTCCAAAAGGCCAGTTTTCTTGCAGCTTCCTTAAGAAATTCTGCTGCGGAAGTTTTGCAGTCTGTTCCAGAAGAAAAACGACTTGATTATCAAAGTCTAGTTTCCGCATTAGAACTAAGGTTTGGTGATAGTTATTTAAAACAATATTACGTGACTCAATTTAAACATCGCATGCAGAAAAGTGGTGAAACTTTGCAAGAGCTTGCTAGTGATATTGAGCGTCTAGCTAGATTGGCTTATAGTAACTGTCCACCAGAAATTCAAGATAATTTAGCTCAATTACAATTTATTGATGCTATTGCTGACCCTGACACTCAGCAATCTCTGAGGATGTTGGAAGGTGAATCCTTAAAGTCAGCTGTGGTACATGCTATGAAATACGAGTGCTCCAGGCTTTCCTCCCGAGCGAACAAACGTGCAGTGAGATTTGTGAGTGCAAAAGAAACTGTAGAAAAGGATAATGAAATGAAAGAACTAACCAAAGCCATACTATCCGTTTTGAAAGATATAAAAGGTTCTTCTTCAAAACCTACAACAGACCTCCAGTGTTGGAATTGTGGCAAGACCGGACACATTCGTACCAACTGCACTAGGAAACGAATGAGGAGTCCAAGTACATCAACTAGACAACAGGATCAGAGAAACAGAAAATTTATCAATCTTGCGAGGCAAAGGCTGGTTGTTGATTGGTTGGCCCCAGGGGAAGTCGCCCACGTTTCAACATTACATGGCGATAATAATGGATTAGTAGCTGATGGAGCCATAAATGGAATACCTTGCCGTATGATAGTCGACACTGGTGCAAATGTAACTTTACTCAGAACGGATATAATAAAGAAAATAATACCTCACCTAAACTTGAATACTACACAGTCTAGAATAAGCCTACAAACGGCCACTGGAGATCGTGCAAAAGTTCATGGAAAAATAGAACTTAATATTCGAGTTGGTAGCTGTCTGGTTCGCCATCCTGTTTACATCGCTGACATCTACGACGAATGCATATTAGGCCTTGATTTTCTTAAGAAACATGGATTCAACATTAGACCCAGTGATAACCTACTCATCTATGAGACAGAAGAGATTCCTCTGCTTAGCCGGACGTCTGATTCTTTATCAAGCGTAATTCCAATATTAGTGACGGAAGACACAGAGATCCCAGCACAAAGTGAAGTTATAGTCCGTGGACATCGGGCGGAGACTTCTGGGGCCTTCCGATTGGCAGTTACTGATGCCTCTGGTAAAGGAGCTTTGGCTCATAACATCCTGGTTGCAAGGACTTTAGTCAGAATAGATAAAGAACAGATCCCTATCAGAGTGATGAACTGTAACAAATCCAATAGAATGTTAAAAAAGGGTGAGGAATTAGCAATATGTGAAGCTGTTACCTGTGTAACAAGTATAAATAAAATAGAAGTTACCGATTCATATCAAAACCATACCGACATCCCGTCTCATCTTACTGAATTATGGAGAGAAACAAGACAAATATTAACTGAAAACCAAGCTGCTAAGGCCGAGAACCTATTAAAAGAATTTTCTGACATTTTTTCTGCCACATCAAATGATTATGGCCGTACTAACCTGACAGAACATAAAATCAACACTGGTGATTCTCCTCCAGTCCATCTGCCGGCAAGAAGGCTTCCATTGGCAAAAAGAGAGGAGACGGAACAACTCATAAAGGACATGGAAGCTCAGGGCATTATAGAACCATCACAGAGTCCCTGGACATCACCAGTAGTTCTTGTCAAGAAAAAGGATGGATCTACACGATTTTGTGTAGATTATCGCAGATTAAATGACGTAACAAAGAAAGATTCCTTTCCTTTACCCAGGATTGACGATACACTAGACACTTTATCTGGGTCAGAATGGTTCTCAACATTAGATTTAAAGAGCGGCTATTGGCAAGTTGGTATACGTCCTGAAGACCGTGAGAAAACGGCTTTCAGTACAGGGAATGGACTTTGGCAGTTTAAGGTGATGCCATTTGGACTCTGTAATGCACCTGCCACATTTGAGCGACTAATGGAGTCAGTGCTCAAAGGTTTGTCTTTGGAGGTCTGCCTGGTTTACTTGGACGACATCATAGTTCTTGGAAGAACTTTTGAAGAACATTTGAGAAATCTTCGTCAAGTATTTGAAAAACTTAAGGCAGCCAAGTTAAAATTGGGACCGACAAAGTGTAAACTGTTCCAGCAAGAAGTTCATTACCTTGGTCATGTGATCACTACAGCAGGGATTAAGACTGATCCTAGTAAGATAGAAGCTGTAAGAGACTGGCCTCCACCACAAGATGTTCATCAACTTCGTAGTTTTATTGGACTTTGCACCTACTATAGAAGATTTGTCAAAGGTTTCTCCAACATCGCAAGGCCATTACATCGTCTGACAGAAGAGGGCCAGCGGTTTATGTGGACCACCGAATGCGATATAGCCTTTCAACAGCTAAAGAAAACTCTTTCCACAGCACCAGTGCTAGCGTACCCACAAACTGGAAAACAATTCGTAATAGATACTGACGCAAGTAACACAGGAGTTGGTGCTGTGCTTTCACAAGAACAAGACGGACAAGAGAGAGTTATTGCATACTTTAGTAAAACTTTATCCAAACCAGAGCGGAATTACTGTGTAACACGCAAAGAACTGTTAGCAATAGTAAAAGCAATAGAACATTTTCATCATTATCTCTATGGCCAGAAATTCCTTATACGTACTGATCATGCTGCACTTAGATGGTTATTAAACTTCAAAAACCCTGAAGGACAAATCGCTAGGTGGATACAACGGTTACAAGAATACGATTTCTCCATCGAACATCGAAGTGGTAAAATGCATAAGAATGCAGATGCTCTTTCCAGGCGCCCATGTATTGACAATTGTAAACATTGCTATAATGCAGAACTGAAATTTGAAACTAAAGAGATAATGCCCATAAGACAAATAGTATCGACACAAACAAACAGTGACACCCCTAACATCTGGAATCCAATTGAAATCAGGAAGGCTCAACTAGATGATGAAGACATAAAACCAATATTAGAATTGATTGAAAAATCTGATGTAAGACCTAATTGGGAGCAAATCTCGAGGTATAGTCCAACTACTAAAAGTTACTGGGCACAGTGGGATTCCTTAAAAATGGAAGACGGAGTATTATACAGAAGATGGGAGAATCCCACTGGACGGCTGATCCGTTGGCAGATAATCCTTCCTCGATCCCGAGTGGAACTTGTGATGAAAGATGTACATGATAGTGCCACTGGAGGACACTTCGGTGTTAATAAGACATTAGCCAAAGCCAGGGAACGATTTCATTGGTTGAAAAGTAGGGCAGACGTTGAGAGATGGTGTAGGCAATGTGAAGCCTGTGCAGCAAAGAAAGGCCCTAAGACTAGGAGTCGGGGTAAGCTGCAGACGTATAACGTTGGTGCCCCTTTTGAAAGAATAGCCATTGATGTAATGGGTCCGTTTCCTAGAACTGATGATGGAAATCGATATTTATTAGTGGTAATGGATTATTTCACAAAGTGGCCTGAGGTATATCCCATCCAAGACCAGGAAGCAACAACAGTGGCTGAGATGATAGTTAATAACTTCATTAGTAGGTATGGAGTACCTTTACAACTCCACTCTGATCAAGGACGGAATTTTGAATCCAATGTGTTTAAAGGCATCTGTCAACTATTAGGCATTCAGAAAACCAGAACAACTCCCTTACACCCTCAGTCGGATGGTATGGTTGAAAGGTTCAATAGAACAATTGCTCAGCATTTAGCATTATTTGTGAACGACCACCAACGTGACTGGGATCGCCATGTACCACTCCTTTTGCTGGCATATAGAACGGCAGTGCATGAGACAACTGGACAGACACCTTCCATGATGATTTTTGGAAGAGAGTTACGTCTTCCCTGTGACCTTTTATATGGTCGGCCCGAAGCAATGCCTGTGTCCACTCCACAATACGTACAAGAATTGCAACAACGACTAGAAGAAATCCATCACTTCGTTAGACATAACATCGACATAACAAGTGACAGAACCAAAACAAGATATGACAGTAAAATAAATGGAACTATTTTCAATCAAGGAGATCTTGTCTGGCTATACAGTCCACATAGAAAGAAAGGACTATCTCCAAAACTTCAGAAACCTTGGGAAGGTCCATATACAATAGTTAACAGGATTAATGACGTGGTATATCGCATTCGTCGACGTCCAGCTACAAAGTGCAAAGTGGTTCACGTGGATCGTTTGGCCCCGTTTCATCGAAGAACTGAAGAAACTTTGGAATCCAGAATTGTTCGGGACGAACAAGACCTAGGAAGGGGGCAGTGTTACGACAGAAGGAATCTGGCAACCGAAAGCAAAAAGTTTCAGCCAACGAATAAGAACGTTGGGAGAATTTGGAGAAGAAGAGTGGAGCGTTAACGGTCGTTTTGTATTGTAACGGTCGTTGTGTTGTAACGGTCGTTGTGTTGTAACGGTCGAAGAGTTCGAAAATGGACGGTGAGCTGTTCTGAGACAGTGCGCGTAAGTATCAAGAAGTAACTTGATGTGTTGTGTATACGCGGAAGGATAAAAGTGGGATCTTTTATCGTTAAGTATCAAGAAGTAACTTGATGTGTTGTGTATACACGGAAGTATAAAAGTGGGAACTTTTATGGCTAACTTCGAATGTCTACACGGACTGTCTTTTTGTTCGGCTAGTGTGTGAAAAGTTATTAGCACAGGACGAGAATTGGTTTACGAGTGAAGATCTTCGGGTGACCTGGTAAATCAAGTAAAAGGTAGTATTTAGTAAAATACACAGAGCTGATGTTGTGTGCTCACGCAGGAAGATTGATGACTTGTGCATGTTAATAGTTAATTTGTTAATAAGATACTTCATTCATATTTCCTTTGTAACAATTTACCTTGTATTGAATTTGGTTTTGAAATATAGCTTTTAATACTCACGCTCAGTGGCTATCCATTTTTGTAATCCGCAACAATATGTATTGTTACTTTTGAACATATGGTTTAGAATAGGCTACTCTTAATGCTTCGAAATTTTACATATGACCTCGGAGGACCATCCGGATCTGAAATTTCGTAACCTTTCCTAGATCTGTAATTCGAAATACCCCCAGACTCCAATTGTCTAGTTTCTAAGCACTCATAGATAAAGGTTTCACCTATACGTGAACTCCATTTGACTTTGAAGGACATGTTGAAGGTCAAATGCTGAATTTTTCCGAGATTTACAACCCGGATTACCCCTAGATGCAAATTTTCATAGATCTCCCTTTTCTTCATCATACACATCCAGCCACTGAATTAGAAATCTTTATTCGATACCGAATTGGATCTCCTTTAGCCCGAATTACAGCACGTATGCGGTTTGACATAGATTCCACAAGGTGTTGGATTTCCTTTTTATCTCCAGCATACAAGGCGTTCACCAGACAGTCCTTTAACTGGCTCAGATTTTATAGAAGAGGACTTTGCTCAAGAATCTATTTTTCTAACATGTCCCATACATTCTAAATGGGATTCAGATCCAGGCTTTATGGTGGCCAGGTAAGGTGGTGGAAGTCGCTATCATGCTCGCTGAACCACTGCTGAACACATCTTGCGCGATGGACAGTAGCATTGTCATTCATGAAACAGCCATCACCTACTGGATAAAAAGTCAACATTACAGGATGGACTTGATCGGCAACATTGTTCAGATAATCCTTGGAGGACACGCGACTTTCCAGCAATATCAACGGACCCGCTCCGTACCAATAGAACGTTCCCCACATCATGACACCACCTCCAGAACCTTGAGTTGTGTTTACAAGGCAATCTGTGTCCATTGCTTCATGGTGATCCCGCGAAACTATCTGCCTACCGTCGGTAAAGAACAAGGTGTACCGCGACTTGTCGGACCACATGACGTTTTCCAGTCTTCCAGTGTCCAGTCATGGTGTTTCTGATACCACAATAGGCGAATTTTCCGGTTCTTCGCAGAAATCATTGGTTTCCGTATAGACATGCGACTGCTAATACCGATCCTCTTCAATTCTCTGTGCATAGTTCGCTGAGATAGGGTCAGGAACAGCTTTAATTGAATGCTTCGGTCAATTGCTGCACACATAAAGTCCTGTTTCTCCGTACAAGCCATCTCAGATGACGGTGATCTTGTTCCTGACAGATTGTGGTCGCCCCACACTTACGCCTCTTAGACAAGCAATGTGGGTTATTTTTCCACTGATTAAAAACCCGAGATATCTCGCCTTTTGAGAAACCAGTCAGCTTTGCTGTTTTCAAAATCGTCGCTCCAGCCAGACCACAATAAACCCTTTATCGAACCCCGAAAGATCCTTTGTTTTTCCCATTGTGATCAACACACCGACGATTACGGACGAACAGCAGTCTTAAATAGTTGCCAAGATCACGTGGTGATGCTCGTGACCATGTATTTTGCATATACGCTGCGCAAGTGACGTTTACGTACATCTACATTAAGGTTTCTAATTCAGTTGCCGGTGTGTAAAGTATACAGGGTGATTCAAAACATGTTCAAATTTCGTGGGGAGGTAGGGAATACGTCAGGAAACCGATTTCACATAGGAAAGTATGTCCGCAAATGTACGCATGCGTATGTAGAGGGCGCTGTGTGTACCCAATCAGTGTACAGCTCGCCCGACCACTCCCGCTGTAAATTATCATATCATAATAATCATTATTTCTTTTTGTGGGGGGCCATGAAAGACCATGTGTACGAGACCCCCCCGTCTACAGTGAAATGGACCTTGTTGCACGAATAGTGGCCGCCGCAGGCATTGTCCGTGATATGCCAGGCGTTTTTGAAAATGTTCGGCGGTCAATGCAACGGCGCTGTGAATCCTGTGTCCGTGTAAATCGTCGCGATTTTGAGCACCTACTGTGAACCTGTACTTTACCTTGTTGGAATAAAAGTCACATTCGTTACCACTTAACTGTACTGTTTCCTTGTGTTCACTTTACTTGTCCATTTTGTTCATGTAGATGACGTTTGCGGACATACTTTCCTATGTGAAATCGGTTTCCTGACGTATTCCCTACCTCCCCACGAAATTTGAACGATAAGTTTTGAATCACTCTGTATATACGTAATAATAAGCGTGATCTCTGTCACTCGACCAATAATCAGTCACTTAAAATATACGTATTTGATGTTTAACATTATATATAACGTATATTCTTCTCTATAATAATATGTAACTCCTTTCCATTTCAAAATAAAAATTTATGTTAAATTATTGCCTATTTTTAATGTAATTGCAAGTTGCAATGAAAATGCCATAAAACTGTAATAAAAATCATCAAAGTAGATTTAAGGTGAAAGTAAGAATAATCTGAAATACCCTCATGAATAACAGTGAAAATGCTTCACTTTCAAGATTTACTGTGCGTGTCCCCCACATTTTCACGTATTTTGAATATCGCTCTTATAGGGAAATTTGAATTATAGGATATTTTGAATGTCCGTCTTTATAGGAAATCCCAATTTTCTCTACCTGCTTCGATATCCGAAACAGTTGCTTTTGTATAATTTTACTGTAGCCACATATTTGACGCCCGACACAATAAATAGATTAAAAAAAAACTATGAAATCTCATTTTATTTAGAATATTATTTTAACCTTTCCTCTCTGAAAGGGGTGACTCAGTCGGTAGCGCGCCAGGCTCGTAATCTGTAGTTCCCAGGTTCGAGTCCCAGCTGGGTCAGCGTTGAGATTTATCTCCGCAAAATTCCCCGCCCTGCCCATGGTCAGTAGGGAACACCGATGGGCTTGGAAAGGCCGCCGTCCGTCGGATGGGACGTTAAGCCGTGGCCCCGTGTGCGGTAGAGTCATATTCTCTGTGCACATTAAAGAACACGCTGTATGGCCTTGACGGGAGGCTACCATCTGTCTCCCAACAGCTGTTTCAGTGGGTCCCCTCTCCCAACCTTCTCTGAGCCTTTGGGGTCCATGTGACCTGGCCATTTAGCCCATGGTGTGCAAAAAAGTGCCGCTCAGAGGTAAAACAACCCAACAACCTCTCTGGAAATATTTTAGCAATTCAGATACCCTACTCAAGTCTTATTCACAGAAATATCCCACCCCAATCTCCCATCGCGATTAAATTCTACAACCCTCACCATTCTCGAACGCTCCCCGAAACTGCCGAAACTGCTGGGTACGTCCCTGGAGGTGTCAGCGTATATTTTTGTATCTTCCTCTCAATAGAATAAATGAATAGAATCACTAGTTACTACTTTCGAATTTATACCAATTCACCTGACATGGAAGTGTCAGAGTGCATAATAATACTTCTAGAGAAGTATGGTGTCTTTCTAGAATACAAAATGATACTACTGGAACTGTATAGTATACTTCTAGAATATTCCTAGATAATGGGAAGACCCTATTGACCAGCCATATCGAATAACACAGCTTTTATTGCATTTAGAATTTTTGGTTGGGTTGTTTTACCTCTGAGCGGCACTTTTTTCACATCATGGGCTAAATTGCCAGGTCACAAGGACCCCGAAGGCTCAGAGAGGGTTGGGGGAGGGGACTCACTGGAACAGCTGTTGGGAGGCAGATGGTAGCCTCCCGTCAAGGCCATCCAGCGTGTTCTTTAACGTGCACAGGGTATGGCACTCCCACACACGGGGCCACGGCTTAACGTCCCATCCGACGGACAGTGGTTTTTTCAAGCCCATCGGTGTCCCCTACTAACCGTAGACAAGGCAGGGAGCTTTGCGGAGATAAGTCTCACCGCTGACCCAGCTGGGACTCGAAATTAGAATTTTGTGTTCTCATTGTAAATAATTCAATTGACTTCTCAAACCAACATTTATAATTTTTTTAAAGAAATTTATCCAACATCTAAACGTTTCGCTGTGTCTAGGTTAATTGGTGTTACTGGATTTTTTTTGTTGGTTCCCATCCCATTAAAAACCTTATCGACTTCATATAAGATTGTGCGTTGGAAAGTAAATGTTACAACGAAATAAAACAAGAAATATAGAGTAAAACGCACAAAATAAAATACATTGCAAACAAACAGAAAAAAATCCAGCAATTTAATATGTAATCAATATCGCTGTAAAAACAGATTACTTTTTTGTTTTCATAAGTTTCACAAAAGAATGGATTATTTCCCCTTAATATATATTCAATTTTCCTCTTTCCTCTGCAGTCGTCTTGTTGGTACTCGGTTCCCATTTCCTTATTAATAATACAACAGACTATCAGCGGCTTTCCATCTTGGACGGAGTAATACTTGTAATAAGCGTTTCTCCGTCGTTGTGATAGCTGTTTCACGGGCAATGAGCTGGGTAATGGTTTCCGCCAGCAGCATCAAAGAAACTACAGAGTGAGTAGAAACAACAGAAAGATTAATTGTGCAATGTATTTTAATGGTGTAGTTTTGTAGTCCATATCACCAGTGAAAGAAAAAGCAACGAAACGAAATTCGAAGTGGTTTCACTCATTTTTTTCCCTTCTTAATAGCGAAGACTTTAATGAGTGCCATTGCTAAAACAAATGGAAAAAACTGAAGGATCTCCAATTTAACATTAGCCAAACTATTCAAATGTACGCGTGTTCACGTTTCAGATTTTTAAATCAGGAATCCTAACGGTTTATCACTTCTGTCGTTCAATTTATGTTGAATGACTCTAAGTTGGATATAATTTGAAATATGCGGTATTCTTTCGGTTTTTATAACCAGAAATGTGGCAATATTTTTCGGCGTTAAGTGTTATTTTTAATAACAACTATATCTAATTGCAATGATGGAAATAACTAGGAACAAATTATGTAATTAGAGAGGGATTAATATGACTTTTTTTAAAGTGTTTCGAAAGCTATAACTATCTCTTTTCCATTTCCAATCTTGTAAAAAGGAAACTTTAAATATTGATTTATGTGATATAAAGGTGCAATTATCTACTTTTCGATACCAGCTGCATTTGAAGTAATTAAACAATAACACCTTCATTTTAGGCAACGAGATTTTACGGACAGCCAACAGCGCAAAACTACCAGGAGGTTTCTAGCTCTTACCACAACCTTCTACTAGTAAGAACAAAAAAGAGGATTTTTAGCTCCTTACCACAATCCTCTACTAGTAAGGGTCAACAGGAGGTTTCTAGCTCCTTGCCACAAATTTCTACTAGTAAGAATCAACAATAGGATCTTAGCTCCTCAGCATAATCCTCTACTAGAAAGGGTTAACAAGAGGATTCTAGCTCCTTACCACAAACTTATACTAGTAAGGATCAACAAGAGGGTTTTAGCTCCTCACCATAAACCTCTACTAGTAAGGGTCGACAGGAGGTTTTTAACTCCTTATCACAACCTTCTACCAGTAAGAACCAACAAGAGGATTTTAGCTCCTCATCATAAACCTCTACTAGTAAGTGTCAACAGGAGGTTTTTAGTTCCTTACTACAACCATCTATTAGTAGGAACCAACAAGAGGATTTTAGCTCCTCATCATAAACCTCTACTAGTAAGTGTCAACAGGATGTTTTTAGTTCCTTACTACAACCATCTATTAGTAGGAACCAACAAGAGGATTTTAGCTCCTCATCATAAACCTCTACTAGTAAGGGTCAATAGGAGGTTTCTAGCTGCTTATCATAAACTTCAATTAGTAAGAATCAACAAGAGGATCTTAGCTCCTCACCATAAAGCTCTACTAGTAAGGATCAACAGGATATTTCTAGCTCCTAACTACAACCTTCTATTAGTTGTAACCAACAAGAGGATTTTTGCTCCTTATCATAAACTTCTACTAGTAAGGGTCAACAGGAGGTTTCTAGCTCCTTATCATAAACTTCTACTAGTAAGAATCAACAAAAGGATGTTAGCTCCTCACCATAAACCTCTACTAGTTAGGGTCAACAGAAGGATTCTAGCTCTTTACCACAACCTTCTACTAGTAAGAACCAACAAGAGGAGTTTAGCTCCTTACCATATAACTCTACTAGTAAGGGCCAATATGATGATTCTAGCTCCTTATTACAACCTTCTAATAAAAAACGATTAGGTTCTACTAGTAAGAATCAACAAGAAGATTTTAGGTCCTCAATATAAACCTCTACTAGTAAGGTTCAACAGGAGGTTTCTAGCTCTATACCACAACCTTCTACTAGTAAGAACCAACAAGAGGAGATTAGCTTCTCACCATATAGCTCTACTAGTATGGGTCAACGGAGGATTCTAGCTCCTTACCACAAACGTCTTCTAGTTAGGAACAACAAGATAATCATCTTGTTGTTACATACATATATATATAACAAATATAATATAATATAATATATACTACAAACATATATTATTAAGTGACAAAAGGATTCTGGCTCCTCATCACAAACATCTACTACTAAGAAATAACGGTAGGATTTTTCTTTAATTTCAAGTTTTATTCAACATTAACATATGTAGATTTATATACAAGCTTAATAAATAACATTTCCCCTCTTAGAGAAATTAGAATTTATTGTAATAATATTATTTATGACAATAATGTACAATATAATGCATTCAATCAGACTTTTCCGACTTGAGATAATGCTCGAAATTTTTTAAAAACCTCTAAAACAGAGGGAGGGGTGTTATATTATACTGCAGTGGTTATCCAGTCTCTTTTCCTCCTCCCCTTATCCTCCCCTTAATTTTTCCTTCTCGACAGGGTTTTTAAGCTCTGACCCTCTGTGGGTTGGGTTGATTTACCTCTGAGCGACACTTTTGCGCACACAATGATCTTGTTTGTTTTTGCGCACACTTGTGACTTGTCTATTTAGACAAGTCACAAGGATCCAGAAGACTCAGAGAAGGTCGGGGGAGGGAACCCACTGGACAGATATTAGGAGACAGATGTTAGTCTCCCGTCAAGGACAGCCAGCGTGTTCTTCAACGTGTGTAAGGGTACAGCTCTCCAGCACACGTCTCTAAGTCCCAGATGACGGACAGCGGCCTTTCCAAGCCCATAAGTTTCCCCTTCTGACCGATTGCGGCGATTAGCGGAGAAAAATCTCAATGGGCCCAGTGGGATTCGAGCCTTGGAACCCCAAATTACGACCCTTTTACACTACCACCTGAGCCATCCCACCCCTGTGCAGGAGGGAGCCATACCCTGTTACATAACACCCTGGTTTACTTTGACAGTAGGCTTCCATATCCTAACAGCTATCCAGTAACACCTCTTCCGAGCCCTTGGGGATCCTTATCACCTGGCTGTTTAGCCCATTGTGCGGAAAAAGTGCTGTTCCCGACTGAGCTACCCCCTCCCAATATAGAAACGGTAGAAGATAATATCAAAAACGAGAAAGGTTTCAACAAAAATCGTAGAAAGGTCAAAACAAAAACTGAACTACCAGAGGTAATGATGCTGTTATTTTTATTATATTCGTGTGGAGGAGTTAGAGAGTTTGGTTGAAGAGAAAAGGATCGAGAATTGAAAACTTGGATACGCCATGGATTTTTTTTCTTATCTTTTCTCACAGATCTTCACCATGGCGTATTATATACTGACAGCTTCCTGTCAGACCTCCGTATCAACCTGCCTGGAGGAGAAAAGCATTTTATTATTTATTTAGATAGGATATATTTAGCTTAGCTCTGACAGGTGCCAGGCAGCAAACAAATCAAATTATTTCCTTTTTTATTGAACCCCTGATGCATTTTCTTTTCCTAAATCAGTTTTATGATCCGCGTAACTCCGTCACTATCTCCACCTCTGGCGTAACACATACTCATTGTGTTGCATAACAATATTGAGACTTTTAATAATTTAATCGTTTATTTATTATTTTCCCTCTACTCTGCTCCACGAGATCGGACATGTTGTTCACATACTAATATTACTACGAAAAGAAGCTGCGAATGTATAGGAAAATCGGCATGGAATGGCGATTACAAATCCAGACGGAAAAGGACCTTCTACTTCTAGAGTTCGTCCTCAGTCGGCACGCAACACAGGAACAGAAAAGAAAAGAACTCCCATCACGCATCAGACTGCGATCTCAATGCAAATCTACATTTGAATGCCGTTAAATGTTCTGAATGTTAATGGAAACACAGAGCCGGAATGCGGAATTAGTCGGTTGCCGAACATTCATTCGTGATCGCATGGAAGAACTGGACGCTCTTTCTTTGCAGCTGCTATCTCGCACGCAGAGCACGAAACGGTTCAGAAACGTATGCAGGTTTCTTCTGGCCCCGTGACTGCTGAACGTGGGCAAATACACGCGAAATTGAAGTTGTGAATGAACTCAAGTGTCCTTAGATGTATAAAAGAAATGTACTTAGGGAAAATAAAAACGACTTATGAATACAAATATCGTTTGGTTAAAAGAAAATCCATACCAAGAATTAAATTACTTTCTCAGTTTAAAAACAGTATGAACAGAAGGTGAATTTCTTTTACTATGTTGTCAGACCTATTTCTAATGAGTCGTGGGCTAATTGTTGATTTTACACATTCAGCAGTCAGGAGGGGAAAAGAATAGGTTTATCCTGTCGGAAAAAGAGCTCTTCCTGCCAAAAGTAAAAAAAAAATCTTGTCAAAAAATTCCCATCTTGGGAAAAAGAAATCTTCCTGTGAAGAAAAATGTTTACTTTGTCAGGAAAGTAATTTTTTCCTGTCAGGTAAAAGTTCATGTAGAGAAAAAAAATTTTCTG
The DNA here is from genome assembly GCA_038380435.1 of Ryuthela nishihirai. Classification (NCBI taxonomy): domain Eukaryota; kingdom Metazoa; phylum Arthropoda; class Arachnida; order Araneae; family Heptathelidae; genus Ryuthela; species Ryuthela nishihirai. The sequence continues at coordinate 44,657,198 of JAWZYU010000003.1, read as the reverse complement.
TCAAGAAAACTGTTCGTCTCGTCAGGAAATTATTTAACCCATTTCTTCCCAGTGTTGCGTGTACGCAACACTGGGAAGAAATGGGTTAATCCTGTCAAGTGTGAAAAGTTCGTGCTGTCGAGAAACGAACTCTTTCCTCAAGAAAAAGGTACATCGTGTCAAGAGAAATGTACGTCACGTCAGCAAAATAATTTTATCTTGTCGAGAAAAATTTAAACCTTATATAAAAATAAAAATGCTGTTAAAAAGGGAAAATCAGCCTGTCAGGAAAAAAAATCATAATGTCAAGGAAGTGGTTCATGTTCTCATGAAAAAGGTTCATACTCTCAAGGAAAATAACTGTAATATAAAATAAATAAATACCCCCTCAAGCAGCTGCTTGCCACAGAGGTCTGACAGGAGCCTGTCAGTTTATATGCCATAGTAGAAGGTCTGTGAGGATGGCAGGACCTCAGCATAAAAACAACACACACATCCATGCCTTACCCGGGGCTCGAACCCAGGTCCCTTAGATCAGTAGCCAAGCGTGCTAACCACTCGGCAGGTCCGTTCTGTCAAGGCATATGGCCCATACTGTCATGGAAAAAGTTCATATTGTCATAAAAAAGGTTAATACTGATATGGAAAAACAAAAATGCCTCCTGTCATGAAAAATTCATCCTATAAAAATAAAAGGTGCAATATAAAAAAAAATCATTTTATAGAAATATATCCATTAGATAGAAAAGAATCATCTCAAAATAAAATATTTCTTTTCCGGGAAGAACGAATCAACCTCTCAAGTCCATCTATAGTAAATACACAGATTACCTGCAGAAATAGATTTCAACAATTATTAAAAACGTATTAACTGGTAGAGCGCTCTAGAGAGTGGGGGTTCGATTCTCGCCGCGTCAGCGATAATTTTTTTTTTCAGATGCTTTTAATACTTCTTGAAGTCTATTTCTACAGGTAATCTGTGCATTTATTTTGGATGGATTTTTAATAATAAATGTTTAAGCGTGATTGACCCCTTCATTAACATCTAAATCATTAACAACAATTGGAAAAGTTGCCTCTTCTGAAGTATAGATGGCGCAAGGTCCGCCACATCTAAGTGAAAGATTTATAGGTCTTATTCTGGAAGCTTTTAACGTCTGATACGTGGTGTAACGGTAGAGTGCTCTGGCATGTATCTAAAGAGTTGCGGGTTCGATTCACGCACATCAGCGGTAATTTTTTTATTCAGATGTTTTTAACAACCTCTCAAGTTCATTCAGTGTTTAATGGAACTGAACTTACTTCATATATGACAGAAACCCCTTTAGAATCTATGACAAAATCACGGGTTATAGAGAGATAAATTATAGGGAGATAAGTTCAAAACATTAGAAGCAACTCACATTAAAGAGCAACATTATTAAACCTCTAACTCATGCATAGTACAGTAAATTTATTCGGTATAATATAATTTTCAGCTCGTTTTCATAAAACAACCCAGCGACGTAATGTCTTCACTTTGTTTTCTGACTGTCACTCTGCAGACATTTGATCATTTTGATTTTAGAGATAAATAAAAAAATTAGATGGGTATTGTTAAATATTACGACTCGCATTGTTCGAATTTTCCATTAGTTTTGATAGCGCCCTCTAACGGTGGTGAAAGTTTTAAAATGAAAATTGCATACGATATATTTATTATAGAAATTCGAAATTTTGAAGGTAGAATGTGATGGTCAATAAGTTTACTTATTTTTTATTTTTTTTTAAAGAAGATATTTCGAAATGTCGGTTTCCTCGTTATAAAATTTAAAGAAATAAGTAAAGCTCATGACCGTCATAATCTGGTATCAAAATTTCTATAATAAATTTATCGTTTGTAATTTTCGTTACATAGTTTTGTCATTTTCCAATTTTTCCCACCGGTAGAGGGTACGGGACCTGGGTTCGAGCCCCGGGTAAGGCATGGATGTTCGCGTTGTTTTTCTGCTGAGGTCCTGCCATCCTCTCAGATCTTCTACATTGGCATATAAACTGACAGGCTCCTGTCAGACCTCTGTGGCAAGCAGCTGCTTGAGGGGGTATTTATTTTTTTTTATTATTATATTTTAAGTGGCTCTTGAACATTCAAAAATGTATTCAAAATATTTTTTATTTTTTATTAGAGGGTGCGATCGAAACTATTGAAACTGTGAATGGTAATATTTTAACAATGTATATCGAACCCAAACAATTGGCAGTAATGATTTTATCCCTTATACCCGGTAAATTTTAATACCAGTATTTTTTATTTCAATTGGCAGTAATGATTGTCATCCCTTAAAGTGAGTCGTTCGGAAAAGCGAAATCTATTTGCTTTGAAACAAAAATTATTTGGCATCGTATAAGATGTTGTGATTTTTTACTTCTGAGCTGCACTTTTTTGCAGACAAATGGGCTAAATGACCAAGTCACAAGGACCCCGAGGGCTCAAAGAAGGTCGGGGGAGTGTACCCACTGGAGAGCTGTTGGGAGACAGATGGTAGCCTTGCATCTAGGTTATCTATCGCTTTCTTTAACGTGCACAGGGTATGGCTCTCCCGCGCACGGCGCCACGGCTTTACTTACCATCAGACGGACGGCAGCATTTACAATCCCATTGGCGTCCCCTACCGACCAAGGGCAGGGTAGGGAGTTTTGCGGAGATAAATTTTAATACTAGCGCAGATGGAACTCGAACCTGGGAACTGAAATTTACATGCATGACTCGCTGTTGACCCCTAGTAAAAATGACGTAGCTGACCCTCCGCCCTCCGTTGTTATATAAGTACAGGTAAATATGTATAATTGACCCACTAGTTCCGGGGCGGGGGTGGCTCAGTCGGTAGCGCGCCAGGATCTGTAGTAATCTGTAGTTTCTCCAGTAATCTGTAGTTCCCAGATTCGAGTCCCAGCTGGGTAAGCGTTGAGATTTATCTCCGCAAAATTCCCCGCCCTGCCCACGGTCAGTAGGGGACACCGATGGGCTTGGAAAGGCCGCCGTCCGTCGGATGGGACGTTAAGCCGTGGCCACGTGTGCGGGAGAGCCATATCCTGTGCACGTTAAAGAACACGCTGGATGGCCTTGACGAGAGGCTACAATCTGTCTCTCAACAGCTGTTCCAGTGGGTCCCCTCCCCCAACCTTCTCTGAGCCTTCGGGGTCCATGTGACCTGGCCATTTAGCCCATGGTGTGCAAAAAAGTGCCGCTCAGAGGTAAAACAACCCAACCCACTAGTTCCGTCTGAAACACTACCAGTATAGGGAAATGTCATATTCACCATTACCTACGATCAGGGACAAGAGAGTACCATATAGATACAGCTCATCCCCGACTACCTAATGGCGAGCAGTACCATAGGAGTAAAGCTCATCCATCGGTCAAAACCTAAATTTAATCTATGTCTGGGACCGCCACAAACTAGGATATAGAATCCAAGTTGCCTCGACTCCCGAGACTGGAACTCTTCGCCCGAACCTTCCGTCAGAGCCCTGTCCAATATGACATGTACCTAGTCAGCAGAACCCTCAACCTCATTTCTTCTTAGCCATATTCGACCGTGGACCAATCCGGCCAGCACATCCTTCGACTTCTTTTAGGGTCTCAAGCCCCCCCCCCCCCCCCCTCCACCTCGACAAGGTGGTCCCGTATCGTAAACCCACCATGTGCGTGAGTGCCATTTGCATGAATTTGAATATACGCGAACTATATTTAATGTTCCCTTTTTTTTGATACTCCAACCGAAATTCAAATATACGCAATTTAAGCCTAACGTTTAGGTACCACTGTTATTATAGTAAAGAGTTTAGCTACCGCTGTCATTATAATAATATAAACTAATTCTTACTGTTTTAATAAGAATTATAAAATTCTTATTAATAAATATAATAATGAAAAATTTAGCTATCGCTGTCATTATTAACAATAGAATAGAAAGACTTCTGAGACAGCCATTTACATTCTAGGAAGTATTTTTGCCCGCAATTATTACCTTTTTTTATCCAAGTTTACATTATGATCTAAGTTAAATTATTTGTATCTTCTGAACTTTAAAAAAGTACAATTATGGCTGGACCCTTGAAGGAGAAGAGGATTTGGGTTGGGTTGTTTTACCTCTGAGCGGCACTTTTTTGCACACCATGGGCTAAATGGCCAGGTCACGTGGACCCCGAAGGCTCAGAGAAGGTTGGGGGAGGGGACCCACTGGAACAGCTGTTGGGAGACAGATGGTAGCCTCCCGTCAAGGCCATCCAGCGTGTTCTTTAACGTGCACAGAGTATGGCTCTCCCGCACACGGGGCCACGGCTTAACGTCCCAAGGAGAAGAGGAAGATGATGATGAGCTTAGAGAAGAAGCTTCAGATTATATCAAGGACTGAAGCAGGTGAAGTGTGTGCATTTGGAATTTACGAGTTCACAGTGCGCACCATTCTGGCAAAGGGGCCATAAAGGCATCTCTATAGATTAAGTTTATGTGATTACTTCGTAACGTTTTTAAAACTTTTCAATTCTATTGTATGTACCTTCTACAAAAATGTATCTAGTAAAAACATTTCTGCTAAACCTTTGTTTTTTATTCGTATTACTTTATGCAATTTACATAAATAATTAGTTTACTAAAAAGTATAACGATGTAATTGCAAACGATCCCGCAACCTAACCCCTTATTCCTTTTGTTTCTTCTTTCTTTTGCGCGGGGGTGGCTCAGTCGGTAGCGCGCCAGGCTCGTAATCTGTAGTTCCCAGGTTCGAGTCCCATCTGGGTCAGCGTTAGAGACTTATCTCCGCAAAACTCCCCACCCTGCCCATGGTCAGTAGGGGACACCGATGGGCTTGAAAAGGCCGTCGTCCGTCGAATGGGACATTAAGCCGTGGTCCGATTTATGGGAAAGAGCCATACTCTGTGCACGTTAAAGAATACACTGGATGGCCTTGAGGGGAGGCTACCATCTGTCTCCCAACAGCTGTTCCAGTGGGTCCATTCCCCCAATCTTCTCTTAGCCTTCGGAGTCCTTGTGACCTGGCCATTTAGCCCATGGTGAGCAAAAAAGTGCCGCTCAGAGGTAATACAACCCAACTCGATTTGCGCGAATTTAATGTACGCAAGATTTTCGGAGAACGGGACCCTCGCATACAAGGAGGGTCGAGTGTACTGATAAATATTATCGTTTTGCATTTTAATGCGTTTAATGTGGCGGATGCAACAGGGCAGTATAAAGAACCACTCTCTCTCTCGATCAGAAGCAAGCTGTCTAATAAACAGGAATAAATTGTGTGCATAAACAATTACCCGCAGCAATAATGAAAGTTGAAAATTGATTTTTTGAGAGAGAGAGAAGATGTGAACGATGTACTAAATGCAATATTTTTCTCACTATTATTTCTTTTTATTTATGTTTTTAAAATGACATCTACAACTTTACCTAAGAATTTCATAAACCAATATATTTACATGGTTAAAAATATTAACTTGCATCGAAACACAGTATGTTAAAGGGTATAACATACTGTGTTTCGATGCAAGTTACATCAGAATAACTTAAAAGTATATTAATACTTGATAAATGATTTTTTTTAGCCTTAGTTGGCTATCGGTTTGAATAACGCGTGGTTCGACCTGACAACTTGAACTAAATGGGCGGCTGTGGCTCAGTCGGTAGCGCGATGGGCTCGTAATATGCAGTTCCTAGGTTCAAATGTTTCGAAGCTAGTTTTATCTTTTGTCGCGCGAATACGCCAATAATATTAGGTATAGAGATAAGAGAGGTTCATGTGGTAATGAAGCTTCTAAGCTTTCATTGCTTTCAAATTTGTCATTTTTTTCTCTTTCTTTGGAGGAATCTTTCTGAAAATTTTTAAACATTTTCCTTCCTAAAGATGTGACCCAGCGCTGGATTAATCATTAAGCAAAATAAGCATATCCTTAGGGCATCAAACTGTCCCGTGGCCGAGTGGTTAGCGCGCTTGGCTACTGATCTAAGGGATCTGGGTTCGAGCCCCGCGTAAGGCAGGGATGTATGTGTCGTTTTTCTGCTGAGGTCCTGCCATCCTCTCAGACCTTCTACTCCGGCATATAAACTGAGAAGCTCCTGTCAGACCTCTGTGGCAAGCAGCTGCTTGAGGGGGTATTTATTTATTTTTTTATTTAGGGCATCAAGGAAAGAGGGCAGCACAAAGTTTTTTCCCCCTAGCTATCATGCCCTTAACTCTCAATTCTTTCACTGCCACACTGGGGAAGTGAAAGTGATTCGACTTTACTCAAATTTTTTGCAATTGTCCTTATCTGCTGTGTTCGTCTTTAATCTGAATTGTTAAAAAAAGCTTTTTCTATCGTATGGTGAGTGAATAAAGTTTAAACCTTTGAAGGCGTATTACTCAATAAGTGTCTTCATCACTTATTGAGTCTTAATGTCTTGTCCTTTAAGCAATGGAAGGGCCGAGGAGGGGCCCCACTGCGGGGCTGTGCTTATGGCATCAGTTGACTTTAATCCAGCCCTGGTGTGATCCCCTCCATTATATTATTTTCCGGCACTGGAATGCATAAATTTTGTAACTCTGCATTTAGCGAAATCCAGGTTCGCTGGGATTATGATAACAAGTATTTTGATGAGATAAGATAAAGGTACAAGAGCCAAGTATATAATTATGATTCATAAATTATAAACAAAGAGAGAGACATATAGTAAAAAAGCTTTATTTTTCGTTGAAAAAATTAATTTTCATTTTATTTATAAGTAAACATTTTTATTAAACTATAAAAAAAAACCTATGGAATTTCTCGAGCTCTCAACTTAACAAAATTAACGTCGTGGTCATGACTCGCGCCCGGAAATAGGATTTCAGAATCGATTTCTTCTTTTTTTTATCGTGGTACGCAATATTTCTTTATAGAATTCAGGCAACGCTTCACAACTACATGGGGGGCGGGGTGGCTCAGTCGGTAGCGCGTCAGGCTCGTAATCTGTAGTTCCCAGGTTCGAGTCCCAGCTGGGTCAGCGTTGAGATTTATCTCCGCAAAATTCCCCGCCCTGCCCACGGTCAGTAGGGGACACCGATGGGCTTGGAAAGGCCGCCGTCCGTCGGATGGGACGTTAAGCCGTGGCCCCGTGTGCGGGAGAGCCATACCCTGTGTACGTTAAAGAACACACTTAATGGCCTTGACGGGAGGCTACCATCTGTCTCCCAACAGCTGTTCCAGTGGGTCCCCTCCCCCAACCTTCTCTGAGCCTTCGGGGTCCTTGTGACCTGGCCATTTAGCCCATGGTGTGCAAAAAAGTGCCGCTCAGAGGTAAAACAACCCAACAACACAACTACATTTAACTCTAATTTCTTCCTGTGATGTCATAGTTGTGTTCTACTGATAAAACGTGTACTAATTACGCAAAGAACTACGACATTCGACACTTTCTGCAGTTGAAAACAACAATGTGACATGGACAGACTACTTGATCAGCTATGTGTTGTTTAAACTGTGCATAGTCTTTAGATAAAATTTTAAATAATTTGATGGAAGAAAAATTGACTTTTTTAACCATGCGTTGGGTTGGGTTGTTTTACCTCTGAGTGGCACTTTTTTGCACACCATGGGCTAAAGTGCCAGGTCACGTGGACTCCGGAAGCTCAGAGAAGGTTGGGGGAGAGGTCCCACTGCAACAACTGTTGGGAGACAGATGGTAGTCTCCCGTCAAGGCCATCCAGCGTGTTCTTTAACGTGCGCAGGGTATGGCTCTCCCACACACAGGGCCACTGCTTAACGTCCCATCCGACGGACGGTGGCCTTTCCAAGCTCATCGGTGTCCACTACTGACCGTGGGCAGGGCGGTGAATTTTGCGGAAATGCGTTGAGAGGGGTTAACCTGTATGTAATATTTTAGTGCACGACTGAAATTATCTTGCTACAACAGTAGCTATCGCACTAATATTTCAGACTAGACTGTTATTTGATTAAAAGGCAATGTAAAAAATTCAAGCAATCGGCTTCCCAAACAATACTGACTGTCACTTCAGTGAGCATCTATCTCCTATTAACTGGCTACCACCACGCGAAAAAGGTTATAACATACTGTGTTTCGATGCAAGTTACATCAGAATAACTTAAAAGTATATTAATACTTGATAAATGATTTTTTTCCGCCTTCGTTGGCTCTCGGTTTGAATAACGCGTGGTTCGACCTGACAACTTGAACTAAATGGGCGGCTGTGGCTCAGTCGGTAGCGCGATGGGCTCGTAATATGCAGTTCCTAGGTTCGAGTTCCAGTTGGAACACCTTTGAGAGTTATCTTCGCAAAATTCCTGCTCTACCCTCGGTCAGTAGAGGACACCGATGGGCTGGGAAGGGCCGCCGTCCATCGAAAGGGTGGTTAAGCCGTGTGCATGAGAGCCATACTATGTGCACATTAAAGAACAACAACATATAAAATACGCGACAACCCCGGTGCACCGCAGTACTGTGACTGCAATATCTACTTAAGGGATTGTCACTGAAACCACTATAAACTAAAAAGGCTCCTATCAATTTAGCTTGCCTTAACATTTGCCTTCCTACAGCGGGAGAAGACCTTATGTGAAGAGAGAAGCACTACTTGGGATTTAATAGTCTGCTTGAAGTAATAATCATTGAGGTGCAGTGAGAGTGGGATCTTTTGAAATTTTGAGTGGTGCCAAGGAATATGCCCAACACTCACTGAATTTAGACCAGAACGAGCCATAATATATAAATAAAAAGATCTTAGTCTTTTGAATTTTGAGCCAGAAAATAAAACGAAGTCCTAGCTTTTTGAGTCCTCCACAGTAGAGGCTCCTAGGTACTTCCATCGGAAGCCAAACCTCGAGGGACTCCAATCCTCTCGGCATGACCCCAACTTCGTCCTCTCCATCGAGCCGGGCACCACAGCCCGCTCGCCGTCTCGGCCTAACACTGTGCCGGGCCGCTTCGGGGACACCTGGCCAGTAAACCTGACAAACCCAGCCGGCGGCCCTCCCACAACCACGACAAAGCTTCAGCCTACCGGGGCTCACAACACTGCAACACCCGGACCCCACTTCGCAGAGGAACCCAAGTTCCTCCACTGCAAAGCCATAAGTCCAAATCTCATTCATGTGGGACTCTTAGTTTGGCTGTTCCATCGATAAGCCCGCTGGCCACAGGTGGCCAACAAGGGCCGCGAGCCTCCAACTTCGTCCTCTCCATTGTGAACGGGTCGAAACTCCCCAGTGAACATAGGTCCACCCCAATATCACACAGACCACCACTGAAGAGCCCCCCGACGAGTGTGCGATGAGGTGCACAGCTCAGCCCGGGAACCCCCCAATGCATGTCCACAGCTAACAGGGTTCACCACGCCCTATTGTGGCTCTCATTCCGGCCCATCAATCGGGGCTGCAACCCCCAGCTTCTCAGCGGACAAGTCAATAAGCCGACGAGACTAGCCAGGAACCAGAAACTGTCTGCCAGCCCTCAACAAGCCCCTCCACCGGGGGCCACCAGACTTCCGAACCCCAGAGAGCCAGCGGCCCGAGCCCAACTTCTCAGAGGCACCGTAAGCCCCCCCCCCCCTCGTCAAGGAGGTCCCACTCCGGGGGGGACATTAAAGAACAGGCTGGATGGCCTTGACATTAGTCTACTACCTGTCTCCCAACAGCTGTTCCAGTGAGTCCCCTCCCCCAAGTCCTTGTGACCTGGCCAATTAGCCCACTGTGTGCAAAAAGTGCTGCTCAGAGGTAAAACAACCCAACAACGCAAGTTTCATTCTATGGAATATTAAAAGACGAAAACCTTGATGAATGAACGACTAAAGCATTGTTGAATCACTAAAATCATAACTCCAAAGGGACGGGGTTTAGCCTGAGTCTGTACGACTCTAGATCAGGGATTCTCAACGTGGGGTACGCGGTAAAATTTTTTGGGGTACGTTGTGAGAGCTCAAAAGTCGTTAGATCTAGTAACAAAGTCATTATGTTGGCAACAATGCTGTGCAAAAATGTCATTTTTTGTGCTTATCGATATATGTAATTTATAAATACAATATTTAATGTGTATATATTTATATGCTTTATTTTATTCCCATTGTTATACTATAACTATAGTTTTATCTATCTATACAAGAGTGTACGCCAGTTACATACACATTTCCAGGTGGTACGTGAAGAATAAAAGGTTGAGAATCACTGGGTTAGACTCATAATCTACAGTTCCCAAGTTCCAGTCCCAACTGTGCTGAGACTTATCTTCTCTAACACCCGTTCCGCCCTAGCTCAGAAACGTTTTCTGAGCTCTGAAAAGGTTTCTAGTTCAGAAAGGCTCGGAATTGGTGGGTTTGGGAAGGCCGCCGTCCATCGAATGAGAAATTAAGTGGTGGCACCGTGTTCAGGAGACCTATAACCTGTGAATGCTAAAGAATATTCTGGATGGCCTTGACGGGAAGCTACCGTCTGTTTCCTAACAGTTGCCAAACCAACTTCTTCTGAGCCCTTGTGACCTGACATTCAGCACATTTTCTGCAAAAAAAAGGGGCTACTCAGATTTCAAACAACCCAACATTATCTATTGCAGAATTCAAAACATTTTTCCTCTATAAAACTAGTTTAAAGATGTTTACCATGTACACAAATTTACGAGTATTTTTATACTATCTCCATGAATTTGTAAAGTTTTTCTGTCGAAACCAAACATGCATAACCATGTTAATCTAAGAACTATTCGACATTCTATTTAACTCATTTCTGCCAAAAAAAGAAAATGTCCTTCCAGTGTTCTAAAACGCTTCTTGTGAACCATTGTACCAAACGATGGAAACAACGCCAAGAACTATAAACTCCGCAAAGTGGTAAAAAAATTCCCTAGAAAGATCAGACTAATGATAGTAACTTATATTTTCCATTTTATAATTTTTATTGTGATTATTATAAATCGTCATTTCTAGGAACATTATACTACACAAATTCAATAAAACTGTTATTCTTGATTTTTTTTAGACAGATATTTATTCATCATCATCTTGATCACCATCTCATAAAACAAAGATGCAAAAATATTATTACATTTGACCAGCAGAGCTCATAGTTATTTACAGGGTTGGGTTGGGTTGTTTTACCTCTGAGCGGCACTTTTTTGCATACCATATGCTAAATGGCCAGGTCACATGGACCCCGAAGGCTCAGAGAAGGTTGGGGAAGGGGACCCACTGGAACAGCTGTTGGGAGACAGATGGTAGCCTCCCGTCAAGGCCATCCAGTGTGTTCTTTAACGTACACAGGGTATGGCTCTCCCGCACACGGGACCACGGCTTAACGACCCATCCGACGGACGGCGGCCTTTCCAAGCCCAGCTGACCGTGGACAGATCGGGATGGACCCATCTGACCGTGGACAGGGCGGGGAGTTGTTGCGGAGATAGTTATTTACAGGAAATATCGATGAATCACGCAGGGAATATTATCACATTCAGCTAAATAATCATCTAAATCATCTGACATATATATCAACGGAAATGTTTCGCATTAAACTGAGCCCAAAACTTAATACAAATTATGAACAAAGAGAAATAAGCAAAAATTGTAAAAACACTTATAAAAACATTAAGATGAGAATCCTTTTCTTTCTGTTCTCCAGAACCAATGAGATTGAAAAAGAATATTTTATAAAGTTGTCTTTCAAAGTTACTGCATCTGAAGAAATTTAACTGGGGTTATCCTGGGAAACACTGCAAATTGAAGATATTAATAACTTTCGCTGATCTTGAGAATTTTTTAGCTGAACCCCATAGCCACTAGAATTAAAGATGTAAAGCATTTAAAGCTATTCCAAAGAACTACTGCAAATGAAAACAAAAACGAAAAGAAAATAATAGCAGCAGTTGTCTCACAGAATCACTTCGATTGCAGATGTAGAATAACAGCAGCAATTCTGGGGGAATTGGAGTATTCTTTTCTGTTTCGTGCTTCTTATCATTCGGCCATGAAAATTTCAACTGAAGAAGTATAATAAATTAAACTATCCCCCTCAAAACAAAAACTGTTGATGTAAAATAACTGAAGCTACCAGTATTTATTCCATAGACTACGGGTTCTCAACGTGGGTTTCGTGACAAAAATTTTTGAGGTACGCCGTGAGAGCTCAAAAATCGCTAGATCTAGTAACAAAGTAAAAATAACTATTGTTATACTATAACTATAGTTTTATCCATCTATACAAGGGGTACGACAGTTACATACACATTTCCAGGGGGTACGTGAAGCATAAAAGATTCAGAACCACTGTCATAGACACTTCGATTAAGGATGTAGAATAGCAGCCTTTTCGTCGGAATTGCAGTATTTATTACACAGAATCACTTCGATTAAAGATTTCTCCCCCCAAAAAAAAACACACACTAAAATTTAAAAATGCAAAAACACTACAAAAGATAAGACACTACAAGAAGCAAAAACACTACAAAAGAAGATGCAAAACAGTTGAAGCTATTCCAAGGTTAGTTTCATATTGAAGAAACAATAACTGCAGTTGTCTCACAGAACAATTGAAGACGTAGAATAAGACCAATTTTGTTGAAATTGCAGCATTCATTCCCCAGAATCACTTTTAGTGAAGAAGTAGAAAAACTTTAGCTGCCTCCGAGAACCGCTGAGACTGGAAAAATATACTATTATAGCCGTCTCCCAAAATTACTACAACTGAGGAATTAGACTAATGCAACTGAATAGGTAAAATGGTAGAGGATATTCTAAAGTACTACTGGAATTGAAGAAACAGAACAGAACTACTTCAGTTGAATAAAGAAAATAACCGACAACTTTTCAGAAGTTGTCTCACAGAACCACTTCAATTGCAGAAACAAAATTCCGCCGCCAATTTTTATGCCGGCGCTTTCTTAATTTTTCCTGAAGGTGTCAGCGGAAGGTTGTCAGTCAATTGCCAGGTTCCAAGCTCACTATAATTCACTCACAGAGCTCCATATAATGAAATAAAGATGGCTTAACATTTGCAAAGCGCGGGAAAATACCCACGCCACTTTATTCTCCAATGGAATTGGAGAATACGATAACGGTCAAACTTGGAGGCGGAGTTTCCGCGTAAAAACAAAACGTGTGGTGCCGTGTGCAAAGCGCGGAAAATTTTGAAAAAAAAAAAAAAAGGCTGCGATTCTAAGGCGCCATCGATTTTAGAGACGTTTATATGGGAAAATAGTGCGTCTTAGAATCGAAGAAATACGGTAACCGAAATTTTATCGCAGAAGAACTTTAATTGAAGAAGCAGAATGACCCAAATTTTATCTCAGAACCACTTCAACTGAAGAAGCACACTAAACGAAGTTGCCTCAGAAAACCACTTCAATTAAAGAAACAAAATAACAGAAATTTTCTCGCAAAACCAGTTCACTTGAGAAAGCAGAATAGCCGATGTTTCGCAGAACCACTTCAATTGAAGAGGCAGAATAACCAAAGTTATCTCACATAACCACTTCAACTGAAAAAGCACACTAAACGAAGTTGCCTCAGAGAACCACTTCAATTAAAGAAACAAAATAACCGAAATTTTCTCGCAAAACCAGTTCACTTGAAAAAGCAGAATAGCCGATGTTTCGCAGAACCACTTCAATTGAAGAGGCAGAATAACCAAAGTTATCTCACATAACCACTTCAACTGAAAAAGCACACTAAACGAAGTTGCCTCAGAGAACCACTTCAATTAAAGAAACAAAATAACAGAAATTTTCTCGCAAAACCAGTTCACTTGAGAAAGCAGAATAGCTGATGTTTCGCAGAACCACTTCAATTGAAGAGGCAGAATAACCAAAGTTATCTCACAGAACCACTTCAACTGAAAAAGCACACTAAACGAAGTTGCCTCAGAGAACCACTTCAATTAAAGAAACAAAATAACCGAAATTTTCTCGCAAAACCAGTTCACTTGAGAAAGCAGAATAGCCGATGTTTCGCAGAACCACTTCAATTGAAGAGGCAGAATAACCAAAGTTATCTCACAGAACCACTTCAACTGAAGAAGCACACTAAACGAAGTTGCCTCAGAGAACCACTTCAATTAAAGAAACAAAATAGCCGAAATTTTCTCGCAAAACCAGTTCACTTGAAAAAGCAGAATAACCGATGTTTCGCAGAACCACTTCAATTGAAGAGGCAGAATAACCAAAGTTATCTCACATAACCACTTTAACTGAAAAAGCACACTAAACGAAGTTGCCTCAGAGAACCACTTCAATTAAAGAAACAAAATAACAGAAATTTTCTCGCAAAACCAGTTCACTTGAGAAAGCAGAATAGCCGATGTTTCGCAGAACCACTTCAATTGAAGAGGCAGAATAACCAAAGTTATCTCACAGAACCACTTCAACTGAAAAAGCACACTAAACGAAGTTGCCTCGGAGAACCACTTCAATTAAAGAAACAAAATAACCGAAATTTTCTCGCAAAACCAGTTCACTTGAGAAAGCAGAATAGCCGATGTTTCGCAGAACCACTTCAATTGAAGAGGCAGAATAACCAAAGTTATCTCACAGAACCACTTCAACTGAAAAAGCACACTAAACGAAGTTGCCTCAGAGAACCACTTCAATTAAAGAAACAAAATAACCGAAATTTTCTCGCAAAACCAGTGCACTTGAGAAAGCAGAATAGCCGATGTTTCGCAGAACCACTTCAATTGAAGAGGCAGAATAACCAAAGTTATCTCACAGAACCACTTCAACTGAAGAAGCACACTAAACGAAGTTGCCTCAGAGAACCACTTCAATTAAAGAAACGAAATAGCCGAAATTTTCTCGCAAAACCAGTTCACTTGAAAAAGCAGAATAACCGATGTTTCGCAGAACCACTTCAATTGAAGAGGCAGAATAACCAAAGTTATCTCACATAACCACTTTAACTGAAAAAGCACACTAAACGAAGTTGCCTCAGAGAACCACTTCAATTAAAGAAACAAAATAACAGAAATTTTCTCGCAAAACCAGTTCACTTGAGAAAGCAGAATAGCCGATGTTTCGCAGAACCACTTCAATTGAAGAGGCAGAATAACCAAAGTTATCTCACATAACCACTTCAACTGAAAAAGCACACTAAACGAAGTTGCCTCAGAGAACCACTTCAATTAAAGAAACAAAATAACAGAAATTTTCTCGCAAAACCAGTTCACTTGAGAAAGCAGAATAGCCGATGTTTCGCAGAACCACTTCAATTGAAGAGGCAGAATAACCAAAGTTATCTCACATAACCACTTCAACTGAAAAAGCACACTAAACGAAGTTGCCTCAGAGAACCACTTCAATTAAAGAAACAAAATAACAGAAATTTTCTCGCAAAACCAGTTCACTTGAGAAAGCAGAATAGCCGATGTTTCGCAGAACCACTTCAATTGAAGAGGCAGAATAACCAAAGTTATCTCACATAACCACTTCAACTGAAAAAGCACACTAAACGAAGTTGCCTCAGAGAACCACTTCAATTAAAGAAACAAAATAACAGAAATTTTCTCGCAAAACCAGTTCACTTGAGAAAGCAGAATAGCCGATGTTTCGCAGAACCACTTCAATTGAAGAGGCAGAATAACCAAAGTTATCTCACATAACCACTTCAACTGAAAAAGCACACTAAACGAAGTTGCCTCAGAGAACCACTTCAATTAAAGAAACAAAATAACAGAAATTTTCTCGCAAAACCAGTTCACTTGAGAAAGCAGAATAGCCGATGTTTCGCAGAACCACTTCAATTGAAGAGGCAGAATAACCAAAGTTATCTCACATAACCACTTCAACTGAAAAAGCACACTAAACGAAGTTGCCTCAGAGAACCACTTCAATTAAAGAAACAAAATAACAGAAATTTTCTCGCAAAACCAGTTCACTTGAGAAAGCAGAATAGCCGATGTTTCGCAGAACCACTTCAATTGAAGAGGCAGAATAACCAAAGTTATCTCACATAACCACTTCAACTGAAAAAGCACCTAAACGAAGTTGCCTCAGAGAACCACTTCAATTAAAGAAACAAAATAACCGAAATTTTCTCGCAAAACCAGTTCACTTGAAAAAGCAGAATAGCCGATGTTTCGCAGAACCACTTCAATTGAAGAGGCAGAATAACCAAAGTTATCTCACATAACCACTTCAACTGAAAAAGCACACTAAACGAAGTTGCCTCAGAAAACCACTTCAATTAAAGAAACAAAATAACCGAAATTTTCTCGCAAAACCAGTTCACTTGAAAAAGCAGAATAGCCGATGTTTCGCAGAACCACTTCAATTGAAGAGGCAGAATAACCAAAGTTATCTCACAGAACCACTTCAACTGAAGAAAGAGAAAAACCAAAGTTGTTTCAGAGAACGCTACAATTGAAGATGTAGAATGAGAGTAGGTCTGATAAAATTTCTATGTTTCTTCCCCAGAATCACACCTACTAAAAAAATAATATAACTTCAACTGTCTACAGAACCATTAGAATTACAAGCTATTTCAGAGACCTACATCCGTTGAAAAAGTAGAATAACAGAAATATTCTCACAAAACTACTTGAATCAAATATGCAGACTGACAAAAGCTCTGGGGGAATTACAGAATTTTTTCCCAGAATCATTTCTGCTGAACAAGTAGAATAACTTCACCAGTCCTCGAGTTGGGTTGGGTTGTTTTACCTCTGAGCGGCACTTTTTTGCACACCATGAGCTAAATGGCCGGGTCATATGGACACCGAAGGCTCAGAGAAGGTTGGGGGAGGGGACCCACTGGAACAGCTGTTGGGAGACAGATGGTAGCCTCCCGTCAAGGCCATCCAGCGTGTTCTTTAACGTGAAACACGCTGGATGATAACACGGTATGGCTCTCCCGCACACGGGGCCACGGCTTAACGTCCCATCCGACGGACGGCGGCCTTTCCAAGCCCATCGGTGTCCCCTACTGACCGTGGGAAGGGCGGGGAATTTTGCGGAGATAAATCTCAACGCTGACCCAGCTGGGACTCGAACCTGGGAACTACAGATTACGAGTCTGGCGCGCTACCGACTGAGCACCCCCGTCCCCAGTCCTCGAGAGCCACTGCATTTGAAGTGGTGGAGATAACCGAATGATAACATAACGGAATGATGCCACTTGGGACTCGAACCCAGATCACACCAGCTAGATACTATTGAGGCAGTTGAGGCATTGAGGATTCTTTGTCACCTTTTTCTAATTCTAGAACTCAAAGATTAAACTAATAGGAAGAAACACTTGAGTGAACGATATCCTATCAACGTTTTGTTCTACCCACTTCCGATACCGTAACCATAAACGTTTTGAAACAAAATCCACACTGGCATTTACTTGATGAATCCAAGAATCCAGGAATTGGTTTCTTACGTGTCACTGAACTGAAACAGAAATGTTGTTGCGCTTGCATCATTTTATGACGTCATATATTTTATTCTTCAACTGAACAATTCTATCTCTGATGGGGAAAGAGTATTGTATATCTTTAGAGTATCATCTAGCAGGGAAACGAATTCCTGATATGGCTCAGCAAATTAGGGAATAAAATACTTTCAGACGCAAGGGAGTAGAAATTGTGACCACAAAACTTGTTCTTCGATGTAAAATGTGGTCATATTGTATATAGATGGTCAGTTATTCTTATCGCTTGCCTTTCGTAAGGTCCATATCACAAATTTGAGGACAGAACGTCTATGTTTGGAGGTCAGTGACCTGAGCATTCATTTTAATGACACAAACGCCGGTTTCATGTTGTCGATACCTCACGCTATGATCGTCTGAACGAATGGGAGACTGAAGTTGTCTGATTAAACTTTAATTGCAAGGTGAAACATTTATTCGCAGTATGATGACGTAAAGCCGTCCCGTGGCCGAGTGGTTAGCACGCTTGGCTACTGATCTAAGGGACCTGGGTTCGAGACCCAGATTAGGCATGGATGTGTGTGTGTCGTTTTTCTGCTGAGGTCCTGCCATCCTTTCAGATCTCCTACTGTGGCAAATAAACCGACAGGCTCCTGTCAGACCTCTGTGGCAAGCAGCTGCTTGAGGGGGTATTATTTTTTTTTATTTATGATGACGTATCTGCAAAATAACGACCTCATTCTGTTATATGTATTATAAACATAATTAATGAAATAAAAAAATGAAATTATCGACTTCGGCTGAAGGATTTTTCCTCTCTGTCTTAAATCCAGTTAGCTCTGTCCGTTTAATCGTATCAGGATCAATAATATGGAATTGAGAATAATGAAGACTGCATATTTCGAGAAGAATAAGTTTTATTGGGAATTGGAATCTAAAGATTTCAGCATAATCGATAAACTGCGCTCGTCGACTAAACTCTTCTATTTTTTTTCCATTATAAATTTTGTATGATTGAGAAATATCGAAAATGCGTAAAATCTTTGAACTCGATCAATCCATTTTTGATGAGATCAATCCATTTCCTTTTTTCGAAGTTACTTTTACCACGGATTCTATTTCTGTGTTCGACTCGGTGTGATTTAAATATCTTTACATTCAAATTCCTAATATCTAATATATATTTATAGACAGAGGGGGACAAGGGGGCCATGGCATCCCCCTATCAAATGGTAATAAGGGTAGCCGAAAATTTTGAAATTGATTAAACTTTAAGGCATTCTTCATGAAATTTTTTGAAGAATTGCAAAACGGAGGGTGAAATGTTGTATTGCATTTAGAAATTCAGTCTCTTGCTCCCCGTTTACATTCTTTAGGTTCGATTACCGTTCGTTGTTTCTTGCCCCCCTCCCCCTACATTTTTTAGGTTCGATTGCCGACCCCTCCTCCTCCGTTCGTTGTTTCTTGCGCCCTCTCCCTACATTTTAGTTCGATTGTCGACCCCCCTCAGTTCATTGTTTCTTGCCCCCTCCCCCTAGATTTTTTTCTAGATCCGGGCCTGTCTAAAGACGAGCCTGTCTAAAGAGGAGTAATTGACGGTTGACAGGGGATCGCTATAATTCTAACCATGATGCAAAATTGGCAGAGTTCTGAAAATGTACACCTAGGAACAATCAGGGTCATAGATCTCGGAAGTAATACGAACTGTGACTTCCGACGTGTCCTTCAAGGTCCCATAGAGGCTAAACGTTGCTCTACCTATATTGCGCTCGTGGGTGTTTCGGTCTGTAGATGTAGGAAACGTTAGGAAATTTCAATTTGGTCAAGGTCAAAGGTCAAATTTAAATCTGTCGATGCTAGAGAGATAAAATTAGTTCCTCTGTGGAATTTGGGGGAGTAGATATCGAAAATGTGAAATTTTGGATGCGATTCGAAGTCAACAGTCAAATATAGGCTCACGTGGTAGAGGGCTAAAAATTGGTGCCTGGGGTTATTTGGAGTCGTAGATCTCAGAGATTATACCACATTTTGGATGTGATGGGTCTTTCAAGGTCAAAGGTCAAATCTCGATATATCGGTCTGGAGAGTTAAACATTCATGAATTAATGAACCTGTTTCCGGATATAGAACTCAGAAATCAGAGGTATTTTGAGATCCGGTGCCGCATATGAGGTCAAATAGAAGTCGGAAGGACGGCTAAAAATCACGAGGTGTCCAAGGTATTGTTTGAGTTTTAGTATATACAGACAGTTTCAGTAGTAAAGAAGCACAAGAAATGTCCTGTAAACTTGGAACGTATGAATGGTTAGCCAAAAAAACTGAGTTTTACCGCGAGTGGGATATGAACCCACTACCTCCTAATAGCCTGAGAGGGAGGGAGGGAGGGGGTTGCTCAGTCGGTAGCGTGCCAAGCTCGTAATCTTCAGTTCGCAGGTTCGAATTCCAGTTGGGTCAGCGTTGAGATTTATCTCCCCAAATCCGCAAAACTCCTCGCCCTGTCTTCGTTAGTAAGGGACACCAACGGACTTAGAAAAGGCGCCGTCAGTCGGATGGGATGTTAAGCATCAGCCATAATTTGTGCACGTTAAAGAACATGCTGGATGACGGGAGGCTACCATCTATCTCCCAACAGCTGTTCCAGTAGGTCTCCTCCCCAACTTTCTCTGAGCCTTCGAGGTCTTTGTGACTTGGCCATTTTCCCGTTGTGTACAAAAAAAAAGTGCTGCTCAGAGGTAAAACAACTCAACAACTAATAACATGTCAGAAGTTAACCTGTCAGCTATCTCAGCTAGTTCATTTTCCAGTGAATTACGATATATAGTTTTTTACATTCAAATTTCTAATATTTATGAATAAATATTAGAGTGAACCAGAAAATAAGGGTTTCTATTTTCTGCGGAAGGTAGTTGATGAAATCCGAAGACAATATACAATATTCAGAAGAGATCGCATTATGAATTTGTCGAGACAGTAAATCAGCCAATTGAAGCCCTGCAGATAGAAGGATTTCGTCTTTGATGGCATCGTTTCAGAGATGCTTCAACTTCTCAAACAAGTAAAAATCAGACAGTACTGGGTCTGGATTTTATGGTGATATGGTAAGCAGTTACCCCATCTCTAGATGCATAGAAGTTCCAGCCAATTCAAGCCCTGCAGATAGAAGGATTTCGTCTTTGACGGCACTGTTTCAGAGATGCCTCAACTTCCCAAGCAAGTAAAAATCAGACAGTGCTGGGTCTGAATTTTATGGTGATGTGGTAAGCAGTTACCCCATCTCTAGATGCAGAGAAGGTCCATCGTGAGCGAGCAGTGTATGGGCAGGCATTATAGCTCAATAGGAGCAAATGTTGCACTGAAAGGGCATTCGAGCTGTTTACAGCCACAAGTTCTGGATGGATTTCCACTAGTTGTATCTTATCTTCCCGCAGAAACCGGATTATTGTTTGGATCTCCAGTTTCGTATACACGTGCAGCGTCTTCGCCGTGAAGTGCTTGCTCCAACTTTGCGCCTCACGGTATGGGTATGTTTCAGTGATGATTGCTGTAATTTTGTGACACTATGAAGAAAGGTATAACTTAGTTTAACGTTTGTATCAATTTTAGAGGAAATGTTATTTTGAGTCTGCTGGGATACGAATCCACGTCCTCCTGATAACATGTCAAGTGTTTTGACTGCTGAGCTATCGACGGCCGATAAAGATCTCTTCTAATTGATGTTATGAACATTTCTACCTAGGTTGGGTTATGTTGTTTTACCTCTGAGCGGCACTTTTTTGCACATCATGGGCTAAATGGCCAGGTCACATTGACCCCGAAGACTCGGAGAAGGTTGGGGGAGGAGACCCACTGGAACAGATGTTGGGAGACAGATGGTAGTCTTCCGTCAAAGCCATCCAGCGTGTTCTTTAACGTGCACAGGGTATATCTCTCCCGCACACAGGGTCACGGCTTAACGTCCCATCCGACGGACATATCCAAGCACATCGGTGTCCTCTACTGACCGTGGTCAAGGCAGGAAGTTTTGCGGAGATAAATCTCAACGCTGACCCAACTGGGACTCGAAGATTACGAGCCTGGCGCGCTGCCGACTGAGCCACCACCGCCCCAGTAACATTTGGGATTTCAACCTGGTATCATCAAATTTTGAGCCAGTCTCTGCCTCGGGGTTTGAACCCGGTATCATCAAATTTCGAGCCAGTTTCTGCTTGGGGTTTGAATCTGACATTTTGTAAAAGATGATGAATCGAATGGAAACGTTATTTAGAACATTTGGTTCAGTATTATACTATAAATCGTCCTTTATTTTATTTGCAAAGTTTGATTAATTACTATGCTGTAAGTTGACGTGGGTATAGAGGGAAAAATGTCTTGAGCCGGGTGGGATCCGAACCCACTACCTCCTGATCTCCTCAGGTGCTCTGACGGCTTATCAATTTTTGCCTTTTTTCTTAATGTTAAACTTCCTCATTGTAGAATCAGCCGCTAGTAGCTGTCCTTGTAACTGCAAGTGAAGGATCTTTTATTCCCGTTCTTCCCAGGCTTGGGCATATGACTAACCACACTCCATGGGAGTTTTAACTGACAATTTTATCTGGGTAATCCTCAATTTTCATGCACAGTTAAAAAAGATGTAGTTTCCAAAAGATCTAGTCAAACTTTGGAAGCGTTTTCTACTGTTCATATTGGTAAAAGTTCCTCTGAACACTAAGCTGGGGCGGGAGAGGCTCAGTCGGTAGCGCGCCAGGCTCGTAATCTGTAATTCCCAGGTTCGAGTCCCAGCTGTATCAGCGTTGAAATTTATCTCCCCAAATTTCCTCGCCCTGCTCACGGTCAGTAAGGGACACCGATGGGCTTGGAAAGGCCGACGTTTGTCATATGGGACGTTAAGCAGTAGCCCCGTGTGCGAGAGAGCCATACCCTGTGCACGTTAAAGAACACGCTGGATGGCCTTGACGAGAGGCTACCATCTGTCTCTCAACAGCTGTTCCAGTGGGTCCCCTCCCCGACATTCTCTGGGTCTTTGGGATCCATGTGACCTGACCATTTTAGCCCATAGTGTGCAAAAAAAGTGCCGCTCAGAGGTAAAAAACCCAACCTGAACACTAAGCTAGAAACGCTTCCCTTCCGAATTATAATACATTTTGAGAATGCAAGTAAAGAATCATGTTATAAAGTACAATACTAGATATTTGCATCATGTGTGACGGCATAGCAGATGTATGTAAATGTTGGCAAAAGGCTACCCCTGAGTGATCTTCATATTACCTATAATGCCCGTTGGAGCAGCCTGCTTTCTAGAGGTGAATCAACTGCATGGCCCGCACGCTCCCCGACTTAAATCCACTTACTTTCTTCTTATTTGGACAAGTTAAAGCTGATGTTTACGCTACTCCTGTAAAATACAAGCTCTCAGCGAACGGATCGTAGATGGTTGTTAAATAATTCAAAACTCTCAGGAACTAATCGAACGTGTTCGACAGTCGATGACAAAACGCTATGAGGGGTGTATTGATGTTCACGGACTCGATTTTCATCAAGTGCGTGCTGTGAAGTAGTTTTATATAATTGTTTCATTGATCATTTAAAATATGCTGTAATAACTGAAATAAAAACTAATCAACTTCAGAGGCTTTCTTACTTGTACTCTAAAAATGTCCTATAACTCGGAAGGGAAGCGTTTCTCACTTAATATTTAGAGCAACTTTTTTCATCACTATGCACAGTAAGACAAGTCGATATACAGCACAATAACCAAACTTTGTAGCTAAACAGTGTTGTAATATAAAAAGTTACTTATGGTAACTGATAATGCAGGTATTTATTATATTTTTATAACACGTTTCATTCCTTTCTGCATCACAAGAAACTATTGATATCTCCGTATTAAACTTATCATTCATAGATCTTGATTAAGCATGATAAAATGTAACAAAAATAAACAGCCCACCCGTAAACTCTCCGCAAAACTCCCCACCCTGCCCACGGTCAGTAGGGGACACCGATGGGCTTGGAAAGGCCGCCACCCGTCGGATGGAACGTTAAGCCGTGGCGACGTGTGTAGGAGAGCCATATCCTGCGCACGTTAAAGAACACGCTGGATGGCCTTGACGGGAAGCTACTATCTGCCTCCCAACAGCTGTTCCAGTGGGTCCCCTCCCCCAACCTTCTCTGAGCCATCAGAGTCCTTGTGACCTGGCCATTTAGCCCATGGTGTGCAAAAAAGTGCCGCTCAGAGGTAAAACAACCCAACCCAACCCACTTTTTAATCATATGTATAGCCAAGTTGGATATAAATCCACTACCTCCTTCTAATATTTCAGACGTTCTATCACTGATCTACCAGCCGCATATTTGTAAACCAATATGTAATAACACGGAGTAGGTCATTGGAAGTAGGCTTGACGGTAATTGAAAGGTTCAGTGGATGAGACACTCTTGGTCAGTTCACATTAATAAGGTGGGTTGTTTTACATATGAACATCACGCAATGGGCTAAATGGCCAGGTCACAAAATTCCCAAGGGATCAGGAAGGTTCGGGGGAAGAGAACCCACTCGTCATCTGTTAGGAGACAGATGGTAGCTTCTTGTCAAGACCATTTAGCATGTTCTTTAATGTGTACAAGGTATGGCTCTCGTATATACGGGGCAAAACTTCCCATCCACCTATCGGCGGTCTTTCGAAGCCCATCGGTGGTCTTTCGAAGTCCATCGGGGTCTTTCGAAGCCCATCGGTGGTCTTTCGAAGTCCATCGGGGTCTTTCGAAGCCCATCGGTGGTCTTTCGAAGTCCATCGGGGTCTTTCGAAGCCCATCGGGGGTCTTTCGAAGTCCATCGGGGTCTTTCGAAGCCCATCGGTGTCTTTCGAAGCCCATCGGGGGTCTTTCGAAGCCCATCGGGGTCTTTCGAAGCCCATCGGGGGTCTTTCGAAGCCCATCGGCGGTCTTTCGAAGCCTATCGGGGGTCTTTCGAAACCCATCGGGAGTCTTTTGAAGCCCATCGGGGTCTTTCGAAGCCCATCGGTGGTTTTTCGAAGCCCATCGGTGGTCTTTCGAAGCCCATCGGTAGTCTTTCGAAGCCCATCGGTGGTCTTTCGAAGCCCATCGGTGGTCTTTCGAAGCCCATCGGTGGTCTTTCGAAGCCCATCGGTAGTCTTTCGAAGCAAATCGGTGGTCTTTCGAAGCCCATCGGTAGTCTTTCGAAGCCCATCGGTGGTCTTTCGAAGCCCATCGGTAGTCTTTCGAAGCCCATCGGTGCTCGCCTTCTCACCTACAGCTGTGTGAGTTTGCTGAGAATTGCAAAATTCTCAAAAACACGTACTACATCTTCTTATAATATTTATTTCAACGCAACAAAACATTTTTCATCCCTAAAACAAAGAAAAAAGGGAGAAATAACTGCAGACAGACTAGGGTAGGTGGAAATGGAACAATAACTCTTTTTTGTTTTCAAGCAAGGTAAAAATAATTTTATTTATGAAAGAGTGGTTTGTACTATATTCACGAAATGGAACGATTGATGACTTACAGCGTAAAACAAAGGAACCTAAAATAAAAGATATAAATCAAGCAAGAATTTATTTTGCAAATATATCTTTTTATTCCTCATGATTTATTTTACCGAGATAGATTAATGGTGGAATCACTCCGTGCATAAAATGCTTCGAATTGTATTATTCAACAAATAAATTTTCGAAAAATGACATGGTTTTCAGTAAGGCATTACATTTTATTCAACCGCTGTCTGCATTCTTACCTAACTCTTTACGTATATCGAGACTGCTTCTTTGCGTTTTCAATGGAATAAGTTTATGACTTTAAGGCAAATACTTGCATATATGGAATAACAAGGGAGCTGCCTCGGCAGGGGATGAGAGAACATCGGGAGGGTGTGTTTCCAACGTCAGTACTTTGTGATGTTGGCAATCAAGATTTCTTCGCACGTCTAAAGCAAAAGAAAAATTGCTCTCTCATTATTTGTCGAATGGGCGGCCACTTTATAAGGTCAGCGGACCTCATCCCACTCTACTCCCACATTTTTAGCTACTTTATTTTTTGAAGTGAGCTATTGTTTCCTCTTCCTAGCCCAAAGTCTGTCGTGTCTGTAGACATGGGCGTCCGCAGAGGGGGGCAAACGGGGCACTTGCCCCCCTCCCCTAGGATCGAGTAAAAAATTCCACAAATTATAATCGTAACAATTTAAACGTAATTAATTTATATACATTATGTATGTGTTTTTGTATTGATGCAATACAGTATTCTATAATCGACTTGTGAAAATAAAACCTAAAAAATTAAATAATTCATTAAAATTAATTTATTGATATAATTATTTGTCTCCAACTTTGCCCCTCCCCCCCCCTGGAAAATTTTCTGCAGACGCCCATGTCTGTAGACATGCAACTTTATTTTTAGAGTTAAGGAGTTTTTAGGAAGATGACCTGTAACGAAATCCCTTAGAAGGACAATATGCCTAGGGAATCGTTCAATAAATTCCAGTGTTCTGTAACTGTTCTCTACCGGCATTAAAAGCAAATTACGATCCTATGGTTGGGTTGTTTTACCTTTGAAGTGCACTTTTTTGTACGCAATGGAATGAATGGCCAGGCCACAAGGACTCCGACTGTGAGGTTGCGAAGAGCTGCTGAACCTCGCCGCAATATTTGTAGAATGAAAATTAAGAACATTAATATCCAAACCCATTAGGACTTGTTAAGTTAACATAACTGTACTGACGTATATCACATTTGCTGAAGTGAAACACTATTCCATTGTTCAGTGAAGCTTTCTCCAGTCATTTAATAATACTGAATAGAACACTTTTAACAGAAATAGAAGCGGAATTCTAAAGATTGCACCTCGGTAACATTACACGTCGCAGATTTCAGGACTTGCTGACAAAAAGGTTTTAAGAGTGGGAAAGTTCGTCTTCAGATGTCAATTTAGCTACAGGTTTTGCTGGAAACTGATTAATGGCACGACATAAAAAGTTTAAGCATTTTAAGAATTTTGAGGATTAGATACTCTTCGTTGGAAAAAATTACGTATTACTTAAATGAGTCTAAAATGTTTCCTTTCCTCTTTTTTTTTAGCTTGTTTGGTAAAAAAAAGGATAATTTTCGCATTTTGTTCAATATGTGTCATTCAATAGACATACAACTTTTTTTGTTTTTGGAGATAAATTTAAAATTCTTTTGAGTTGGATAGGTATTGATGAACTATTAGGATTCGCATTTTCGGAATCTCCCTATAGCTAAAGTGGGGCCCTCTAACGGTGGAAAAAGATAGAGAAATTCCAAAATTTAAAAATAATATTGCAAACGATCTATTTATGATAGACATTTGAAATTTTGGAGCTAGAAGGTGATGTTCAGGAGTTTTACATTGTCAGCAATGATTTGTCCCCTTTGCTCCAAGGAAGGATGAGAAATATACTTTTTAATTAAAAAAAATTCCTTTTAGCTCGCTTTTTTTTTTTGCTTTTAAGAGATAATGCTTTAAAATTGTCGGCTGCCTGTCCGTTCATCCGTTTGTAGACATTCAATTTTTTTTAATTTTAGAAGTATTTTAAAAATTATATTTTGATTGAGGAAATTTAGGATTCGCGCTTTTGGAACCTCTCAATTGCTAAAATGGAGCCCTCTAAAAGTTAGAGAAATGCTAAATTATTAAATTAATATTTCAAACGATCTATTTATGATAGAAATTTGAAATTTTGATAGTAAAGAGGAATGGTTAAGAGTTAATGGCAACAATTATATACCCTTACCCCCAGGGTTGGGGTGAGAAGTGCAAAATTTTTATTTTTAGAGAAAATTGGAAAATGATTTTTTGTGTTTTAGATACTAGTGAATTATTAATATTTGCATTTTTTTCAATCATTCACTAGTTCAAATTTTCACTAATAACTGAAGCTTAAGGCTGGAAATAAAATTTATTATCTTTTAAAAACGAACGTGCCATACTTGGCGACATGTTAATCTTCTAATTTTTTTTTGAACAATACAAAATATAATTGTAAAACTTAGAAACCATCTCGTCCTCAAAACCTTTCCACACAAGAATTCTTTTTCGAACAGTTGAATATAATAATAGAAAGAGAAGAAAAAAAAATCTGAAGTATGGAAAAAAAAACATTAATGTGTTTTTCAATGAAAACAGTGTGGAGCAGTTGTAGCGATAACTGGGAAAGAAAGAAGCAGCTATCTGAAGAGAAGATGATAGATGAGAATTGCGGGATAGAAATTACATTTCAATCATCAGAGTTCAGTTCGGAGCGTTTCCCCTTCATCAGCGTTACCATCAGTCGAGCAGCAGGAAGAGACACTGATGAATTAGCCGCGGCGACGGTGCCTTATAATTGCCGTCCCCCTGCACTCACAGCACACCTCGTTTACAACACTCATTTCTGCCTATACTCATTACCATTGACCAGTGTCTGATTCCCCGAGAGATATCCTCTTCATTAGGAGGAGTGCTGCAACTACTCTCCACACTCTATACAGAGAGCGAACCTCGTTCTGGAGCCCCGGCATCCCCTCAGGAGGGATGTTGCAGGAAGGGTGAATGCTTCGGTGAATTCGAAGATACTACGGAATTCAACCAGTTCTAAGTCGTTCATATCTGCATACAAATAAAGCATTTATATATCCTAACAGTACATTCTGTGGAGGTGACATGACTAGGATCAGGAGGTATCGCGGGGCATGTGTTATTACTCGAGTTTGCTGTTTCGTTCATTATGATGCTCGATTCGGTTGAGTTGCTTTAAATAACCTTGAGGAGTTTTCTAATTAAAAAGTTTGATGTCCCGTTGTCGCTAGAGGATTGTGTAACGAAGTTTGTTTAACAGTATTTATTGCTTTACTGGAGCCTGCACGGTAAAGATAAAACTAACAGTATTAAGAGATTGTTGGAAGTTTCAGGTGCTTCAGAGGCAGGGTATAAAACCTAATGGTACATTGTAACGTAGTGCTTCCTTTAGAAAGCGGAAGATAATCAAACTTCTTTCGTATTCAGAACTCCTCTTAATCACCGAGACGAGATTTGTATTGTTTTCGGAAGCGAGCGAGAGAAAGTGCAAAAATAAAAGAAGGCGGGAAAGGAAGAACTCGTTGGAAAAGATGAAAAATAGTGCTGTGATAAAAGGTCATTACGAGCACGTAGCAGCAAAGTTGATTATTTATTTTATCCATGGAATCTGCGATAAATCAAATAGCATCTCCGGATTGTTTTTGATGTCTACTTAATGTGTATTTTGGTGTTATAGACTAAATCGTATACAACGGAAACTCATAGAGCGGAATTCCGGATAGACAAGAAGTGTTTCGTTACGGTGTTCAAATGGATTTGGAACTGAAATTTTCCGGTAAAGCGAAATCAATTTTTTGACACATAAGAATAGGCATCTATCTAGCCTGAATCTGTCTATCACTGCCAGTAGTAGCATATATATATAATAATACGCCATTTCTGGCAGTGTATAACGGAGTCCCGTTGCCATAAGAGGGGGAGCGGGGAGAGGTATCAATCGGTATCGCACCAGTCTCGTAATCTGCAGTTCCCAAGTTCGAGTCCCAGCTGAGAGTCAACGTTGAGATTTATCTCGGAAAACTGCCCGCACTGTCGTCGATCAGGAAGGGACACAGATGGGCTTGGAAAAGAGTCTGTCCGTCGGAAGGGACGTTAAACCGTGATCCCATGTGCAGGAGAGCCATACCATGTGAAGGTTAAAGAACATGCAGATGGCCTTAATGGGAGGGTACCATCTGTCTATTAACAGCTGTCCAGTTGGTCCTCTCCTCCAACCTTCTCTGAGACTTTGGAGTCCTTGTGCCCTGGACATTTAGCCATTGTGCGCAAAAAAAGTGCTTCTCAGAGATTATCCAACCCCACACTGTCTTTACTGAGAAAGGGGGACAACGTTGAGCTTGGAAAGATCGCCGTCAGTCGGATAGGTCGTTGACAACCTATCCTGTGTTCAGGAGAACTATATTTTGTGCACGTAGTTATGGAAAGGTCTTAAATTTTGCCTCATAATTAGAGATATAAAATAATACATCTAAAGGAAGAAGGTTATTCTTTACGTCAAATCGACGCTAAACGTCGTGTGGACTTTTTTTTACAAAACGTTAAAAATGCTTTATGAAACTAGATCTGTTAGTGATAGAGAAATAACTGGGCAACTTCAGAAATACTTTTATAAACAAATACTTTTTTTGTTGTATAAGTATTAATAAAACACTATTATTTGCATTTTTCCCATCATCCATTAGTTACAATTTAAACTTTTAAAGAATGAAAAAGTAGGTAAACGAAAAACTTCATTCTCTTTGAAAACAGGATTCTCATATACACCAAACACGATTTGCGTTCTTCTAGTTAACTTCTAGGGCTCCATTCTCCATCCTACTATAATGTATTTTAGCAGTGTCTAACTGTATGCTCAGGACTGACTTATATGGGGGACTATAAAATGGTTTTATGGAAAATAAATTCCCGAGTTCTCAGTACTGTGTGACATTGATTACACTGGGATACGGAATTCCACACACATTGGCTGCATTATTTGGGACAAGCAATTGCTACTTGAATGAAAAGACAAATATTCACTCCAATAGCATCAGTCTAGGGTCGCATCTACGCTAGTGGTGGTGTGGGGGTTGGGGCTGCTAGGTCGCTTCCACCACTTTGAGAATGCTGGTAAGAGTAATGTAAGCCAAAAACTAGTACCTTTGACCACATTTCTCGTAGTTTTTGAGACAGTTATCGAAAAATTCTTATAAAGAAGGTGAAAATATTACAATGAAATGGAAATTCAGTCATTTGACTGCGATTTCATCTTTTTCCGGCTCGATTGTTCCCACTTTAATATATTCTACATCCTAGCCTGTATCAGTTAGACGATTAATGTAGAGTACAGTCGCTCAAAAAAGTATCCGAACACTATGGTTGATTACAGAATTCAGAAAAATATCTGGCAACGATTTTTTTAGAAAAAAATTTCTGGCAACCTTCGTGTCACGTGACACGAAGGTTGCCAGAAATTAAAACAATTAACTTATTGTATAGTTCATCAATAGACTTATTTTTTAGTCTAAAATTTATATATTTCGATTTGTTGACATTTAAAATCAGCATATTTTTCACAAACCAGTTATTTATTTCTTTTAAATCCTCATTTATTTTTATAACAATATTATCAATGTTACCAAGGTAAACCAGTGCAATATCATCTGAAAATACAATGTTAATCCCATTCAATGGTAAATCACATGGGTCATTAAAAATGTTAAAAATAATATTGGTCCAAGGACTGAACCCTGTGAGACCCCAAAATTAACATAAGCAGAGGTACTATAACATTTTTTATTTTTACAATTTGCTGTCTTTCAGTTAAATAACTAGTTAGCCAAGATAGCATAAGACCTCTCATTCAAACCTTTTCTATTTTCTATTCAGTGGGCTTAACGTCCCAACTTCAACCATTTTCTATTTTTTTCAGCAACACACTGTGGGAAACAGAATCAAATGCTTTTTTGACATCTAGAAACAAAACAGCAACTCTCAAATTATCGTTAATACCACGATGGACCAATAATTGAGGTCAATCTCAAAATTGCATCTCCAGTTCCCCTATTTTTCCGAAAACCACATCGGTTGTCTGAAAAAAAAAATTGTATTTATCTTAGAAATTTAATAACTTCTTTTTAATTATTTTTTTCAAATATTTTGATCAAAATCGGCAAAATAGATATAGGTCGATAATTTTCAAATTTTGTTTCATCATCCCCCTTGAAAATTGATACAACAGTAGCAACCTTAAGGCAAGCAGGAAAAGAACCTGATAACAGAGATTTATTAAATAGATTTCTTGTAATTTAGTTCAAATTACAAGGAATATCGTAATACCTTACTAAAGTTATCAGGGAAGCGAAATCAAACTATTATAGCAATAAATTATTATTATATCAAAGTAATTTTAAGAAAAATTGGGATGTCATTAATGAGTTGAGTGGAAGAACTAAAAAAGAATAAAATTGTCCTAAATAATTGTTGATAATGATCAAAAATATAGTGAAATAGAAAATTCAGTAGCTTTAGCTAATGCTTTCAACGACTATTTCACTGATATATAAATTAACCCAAACTATTCCAGAATCAAATGATATTGAGATATTCGGAAGCTTTTGATTTATTTTATTCATCATTATGAAAAATTTTGTTTCGCATGGATTTTTAATTCCATTCCATTTTTTTGCATTACCTTTTTTCGTATTAGTTTTTGAGCATTGTTAGCTCTTTAATCACCGAAGGCTCCACATGTATGTTGGGGAATGGGACCCACTAGAACAGCTGTTGGGAGACAGATGGTAACCTCCCGTCAAGGCCATCCAGCGTGTTCTTTAAAGTGCACATGGTATGGCTCTACCGCACACGGGCCACGGCTTAACGTCCAATCCGACGGACGGCGGCGTTTCCAAGCCCATCGGTGTCCCCTACTGACCGTGGGCAGGGAAATTTTTGCGGAGATAAATCTCAACGCTGACCCAGCTGGAACTCGAACCTGGGAACTGCAGATTACGAGCCTGGCGCGCTACCGACTGAACCACCCCCGCCAATATTAGCTACGGTATATATATATATATACCGTAGCTAATATATATATACGATTGCTCTATTTGCAACTGCGCTCATTAATAAAGAGCTTGAGATAAATGATTGAGATAAATGATTTTACTTAATACATTGATTTGTTGTTTTTTTTTCCTCGCCTAGGACAAAATTCTTGACGCCCAGTAACAAGGAATAAAATGTTTGACAAATAATAGCAGAATTACGTTGATCAACTTATAATTAAGATTTGTTTCACTCTATTCTACTCTATACGCACTCTATCTACTCTATCTCCTGAATTTATACATTGCAATTAGTATACAATTGACATTTAACGATGAAACAACAAAGAAATAAGCAAAGATGCAAAATATTTTCAAGGCGTAGCTCTTTTTTGATTAGAGTAGCAACTCAAATCTTACCTAATTTGCAACTCTCTTACACCACTTTAAAACTCGCTGATTTATACAACGCTATTCTCACTTTCGCATGAGCTCCAACTTTACGGGCGGGGTGGCTCAGTCGGTAGCGCGCCAGGGTCGTAATCTGCAGTTCCCAGGTTCGAGTCCCAGCTGGGTCAGCGTTGATATTTATCTTCGCAAAACTCCTGCCCATGGTCAGTAGGGGACACCGATGGGCTTGGAAAGGTCGCCGTTCGTCGGATGGGACGTTAAGCCGTGGCCCCGTGTGCGGGAGAACCATACCCTGTGCACGTTAAAGAACACGCTGGATGGACTTGACGGGAGGCTACCATCTGTCTCCCAACAGTTGTTCCAGTAGGTCCTTCCCCCAACCTTCTCTGAGCCTTCGGGGTCCTTGTGACCCGGCCATTTAGTCTATTGTGTGCAAAAAAGTGCCTCTCAGAAGTAAAACAACCTAACTTTTCTTCTCTCTCAAGGAATACCGCGCCTTTATGTTTGGCAGGGTTTTTATTTTTTACTCATTTTAAGCAATCTTCCCAACGTTTTCAACTTTCTATCCGAACAATGGACTTAATCTGTTAGAATTAGTACCGGGAATAACATTTTTGGCACTCACTGCCAGGAATGGCCAGGTTGTAGCAATATGTTGTTATGAACTGTAAAATTAAGAAGGTAAATAATATAGAAAGTTAATTTTATTTACAGGGAGTAATTTAACCAATATGAGACCGCGATTTTCGCAGATACCCTATATTGAAAAGAGTAACAGGACAAGCTCCATGTTACGTGAATGGAAAGCCACATTCAAAGCACCCTAACTTTAATAATAAATACTTAAAATAAATTATCACTAGATATAAATTGAAAATCTCATTCAATTCTCTATAAATCTCAATTTTCAAGTGGTGGGGCGTGCTCAGTCGATAGCGTGCCAGGGTCGCAACTGCAGTTCCAGCAAACCAGCAGATTCGAGTCCCGCCTGGGTTAGCGATGAGATCGTGAAACTCCCCGCCCTCCCCTTGGTCAGTAGGGGACCGATGGGTTTGGAAATACCGCCGTTCGTCAAATGGGACGTTAAGCCGTCACTCAACTTTATAAGATGATTGAGGCCGGGTAGCTCACTCGGTAGCGCGCCAAGTTTGTATTTGTAGTTCCCAGGTTCGAATCTAACCTATGTTGAGATTTACCTTCGTCCTGCCCCTGGTCAGAAAAGGGTACACAAATGGCCTTATGGCCCCATGTTGCGGGAGAGCCATATCCTCTACACGTTAAAGAACACGCTGAATGGCCTAGATGGGAGGCTACCATCTGTCTCCCAACGGCTGTTCAATGAGCTCCTTCCCCCTCAACCTTCTCTGAGATTTTGGGATCCTTGTGACCTACACAGTGTGACATTTATTCAAAAGCTACGGCTTATTATGTTCTCATTTTTCACCTGTCTGTGAACTTGTCTGTGTTTTATCTACCAATATATGTATGTTTGGGTGAAATAAACTTCAATTCAATTCAATTTAGCCCACTGTGTGCCAAAAAGTGCCGCTCAGAGGCGAAACAACCCAATTCAGTTTTCAACAATATATGCTTAATATTTAGAGAATTATTGAAGCTGGAATATTTAAAGACAGATGCCGCTGTCACACTCTTCTTAGAAACCTTTCTCCACAAACTAATGAAAACAGGAAAAAGTCGTTACCCAGACTTCAAATATTACATTTATATTAGTGGATGATTTGTTATAACAGTTGAATGCATTGTCAGGGCCCGGTATGATGTAGGTGACTCTGATAAAGGTCAAATCAAATGTCAGAAACAAAAAATTATATTTCACCACTTTAAACCGTTACGCGCAAGAAACTTTTCATTAATACGTGTAGAATTAAAAAAAAAGATAACGGAAAAAATGTCTCCATGAGAAGAGGACACGAACCAACAATCTCTCGATAACATGACATATGTTCTGAACTTAACCAGCGTTTTATCGAATCAATAACAGTTTGGCTTTCAGTAAAAAAGACATATTAGGAAAAATAAATAATTCCGATCCTCACAAACGTATTAAATATCACTTATAAAAAAAAAATGGAAAACGGAACAGTTTCCCCTCTTTATTATCTTTATCTGTTTAAATTTACTACCGTGCCAAAGAATTACAGCTCACAGCTGATTTCGGCAGTAGTTTATCTCGTATGAAATCAAACTCCACCATTTTAATGGCATTTTTAATTTTCTTCTTGCTGAGAGAAATTGCTCACTTATGTCAAAGCAGATATGCCTAATAAAGCTTAAAACTCGAGTTCCGATCTAAAAGTAAAAAAAAGGAAAATTCAATGAATGCAGGTAACATCGATTTGTGGATGTTTTGAATGAAATATTGATTCGTTGCGCGATTTTTTTTTTTTTTTTTTTTTTTAATTTACATTAGTACGATGAAATTTACAAAAATTATTATAATATTTTTTTTGAGATTGCCCAGTGCAGGTGACTTCGATAAAGTTTGATGACCGAGGCCAGGTGGCTCAGTCGGTAGCGTGGTAAACTTGTAATCTGCAAGTTCCAGGTTCGAGTCTCCTCTGCGTCAATGTTGAGCTCTTGGGGAAGTGCGTGTTGGGCCACAATCAAAACTACCCAATACGCTCAAAATCATACTGTTAAATGTATATTGCAAATGAGAAAATATGATAGTCTAATAAACGTCTACAATAAAGAAAATATTTTGCAAATTAGGAGATTATACGTTTTTCAAATATCAAAACGTGTTTAAACCCATTGGAATCAATTTTATTTTCGAACATTTCCAAAGCTAAAGCGTTTTTCTCAAGGTTTAGGTATTGATGGATACCCTAGCGCATAAAACACTTGTGCAGAGATATTTTATTTACTTATCTTGTACATTTTTCAATGCTTTACTCACATACCACAAAACAATTAATAATGAAAGAGAATTCATTGGAAAAAGCAGGAAGTGAGGAATACTCCCACAACTCTGAATGCGCGCATTTGGTTGCTTGGGGTAGCTGTTTTTTTTTCCTGTTACAGATAAACTGTAACTTATCGGGTTTTGTGAGCACTGGCATTGTCACGAAGAAGGAAAACCTTTCACTCGCCAGTTTTTGTAAGCTGCTCTTTCATCTCCTTAACCATTTTAGGCAAAACAATATCGGTGTTTTATTGCCCATTTATAGTCATCGTTTCAAGTAAAGTGTGTCCATGTCTACCACTTCTTGGGAATTGAAAAAAATGGTGAACTTCCTCTTCCTTGAGCGAAAGTCTTGTCAGAGGATTTGCGGACGCGGTTCATCTTCCGCAACCCAAACATAGTTGCATCGTTCTTGGAGTTGTACAGTAATAAAACTATATCTCATCACTAGTGATAATGTTTGTTAATCGTTTGGCTTAGCATTTCCTTGCACTAATCGACGCTAACCCTTTTTTGCTGTTCTGTAAGTCTGTGGAATACTCATTTGGCACAGTCTTTTGGAACTTTAAATGATGATGAATGATTGTTTCCACATTGCCAATCGATACACTACCATCTAGACGTATTATATGAAGCATAATGTGTGGGTTTCCTTAATGAAATGACAGCCATGGTTGTCTCGTTCACGGCCTCCTTCAATCTTCCTATACAAGGGAGGTCTTCGAAGTTTGCCGTCCTTCTCTGAAAATGCGCATCTATCCCGTAACAGTGCCATACAAACAGTACTGATCCCTATATACTTCTGATAAAACGGAATCATTTTTTTTTCACGTCATGCCTGTCATGTCCCTCTAATTTATTTATTTTTATTTATTATTGTATTTTATTGTATTTTTGTGATTGTAGATATTTTTATGTATTGAGGTGTTCTGGAAGTGCTGGTGGGAGTGTGCGTGACTCATAGGATGTTATTTTTGGGTCTAAAGCTGGTTGCTTGCATTGAGATCAGTTCCAGAAGTCTTTGATGGCCGTATACGACTAGCCTGGGGCGCGCAGTCGACGCAGGAAACTAGAAGGGGAGATTGAAAGAACAGCTTGGTGCGTGGACGTCGAGCAAAAGGTCGTTTCAATAAGCGTCAGAAGGACGCCGCCGCTTACTCGAAGTAACCCTTGAAGGGAGGGTGCGATTCCAAGTGAAATCGAGATTCTTAGTGAATCTGATAATAATTTTGTGGATTCAGAGTGAACCATAGTATAGGCAAAGGTTGATTATCATTTCGCCGAGGTCTGTAAAGAGAGAATTTGCAGAGTGTGCGATTCTCCACCTCATTATTAATGTTTGCAACAGTAAAGCAGCAAAGGACCACGGAGTTGAGCGCATACCCAGCACTTGAGTGTATAAAGTGTAAATATAATGTGTCGTCCCTTTACAACTCTCATGCAGTTAATTGATGGACTATTTTTATTCAACATTCAACACAGCTAATCTGAGGCTTACAGTGCTATGGCCGTAAAAACCCGCGAACCTGTCTTTTCACCGAAGAAAGGGTGAAGATAAATCGAACAATTATATCACCGTTCTCTGGCGATCACGACATTTGGCCCAGTCACAGCGCATTCCGAATAGGGAGAACATCACATTTTGCTCAGGCTGACAGGATCCGAGCTGGGAGGACATCACAATGCCTAAGCTGGATCCTTGTGAAAATGTAAAATCTCCCCCGTCCTTTAGTAGGCTCCATAGCAGCGATGCACAGATTTCGCATAACGAACACTACGTGCCGTAGCGAAGAGAGAAGTAATGGCACGACTTTTGTTTTTAACAATAATGTCAAGTTTAGACAAGCTTTCACATAAGACACGTGTCAAGAACTTTTTGAATGCCCTCCGTAATATTGATATATCTTTACAACTTTACATTTAGCAGTTGTAGAAAATGTTTTGCAAAATTATAATCATTATATTACGATTTATACTCTGCCAAATAATAATAAAAAAAATCTTGAAAATACCTTGATTTTAACAGCCATTTTTAGGGTGACGATGTACCGTGCATGCATGTGTGCCATGTATTGAGCACCATTGGATTACAGCAACAAAATAAAATGCTTTGTCAATTAATTATGTGTTCATATTATATTCCATCTCTTAAGAAAGAGCATTATATTCTTCCCCAAAGAGGGACAATAATCTGGTGACAGCAGTTCCGACGTTTTCCACGGGCAAATGGGTAATGAAAGATGCGAATTCCCAAGCTTTCGACAGCCTTTTCAAAAACCTTCCAAGCTTGTGACACGATCAAGATTGTACGAAGAAATGCCGAATGATGAACGTACATTATTTTTCCTTATCAGCAGTTTGTTTTTAACGCTTGGTATTTGCAGAAGTTAGATTGATATTTCAAGTCTTTATTTTCGCATTAAATGTGATTGCAGAGTCCGTATTATTATTATTATTATCTAACTGTAGTCCCACGAGAAATGAAATTGTAGCATCTTCTGCTGCATAAATGGTGAAATAATTAAAAAAAAATAGTCACTGTAAAAATGATCGGCCTAGTTGATTCATCTGCAAAACAAACTCGTAGATCTTGTGATATGAAGGATTACTTAATGTAATTTTTATTAAATGCTGTATTTTTTTTTCAGTTAATACCTGAAAACAGGCCTTTTTTCTGGGAAAGAGATGTTAAATATGAATTTAGTAAAAAGAAAAGAAAGTAAAAACCGTCAGTTTTCGTAAATTGAAGCTTATCAAAAAGGCTTGAGATTATTACTTTGCCGTATTTACTGCATTTATAATGCATTGAAATATGCCTTCAAGATCTCGATTAGAATGTAAAACAAAAACGTTAACATTGTTTTGGATGACAGTAGAAAAAATATAAAGATGCTGTAATGGAACAGGGGAATTTCTCCTGCAGGATAAACAATGTTTTGTAAGCAGACGCTACTCCAGGAGTTTTAAACTTTAAGGGAGGAAAGATTAAGAAAGCAACAACGGATTCTCAGCAAGTTTTATAATATGTACTGCAATAATAAATAAATAGCGTTTTCCTGCTTTAAATAAGACAACGTGTCTCAGGAGAACATTTCTGTTGACGAAACAGGTGGAAACACCATGGGTGAATGCAAATGTCAGTAAAATGTACCAGATAAAGTGAATAATATTTCATGCATCATGAAAAAACTCAATGCTTATTAGCAATTATTAGCAATTATTAAATATTAGGGTTTATTAGCAATTATAAATATGACAATAAATAATGAAATAACAAATGGATTGGGGCGGGGGTGGCTCAGTCGGTAGCGCGCCAGGCTCGTAATCTGTAGTTCCCAGGTTCGAGTCCCAGCTGGGTCAGCGTTGAGATTTATCTCCGCAAAATTCCCCGCCCTGCCCACGGTCAGTAGGGGACACCGATGGGCTTGGAAAGGCCGCCGTCCGTCGGATGGGACGTTAAGCCGTGGCTCCGTGTGTGGGAGAGTCATACCCTGTGTACGTTAAAGAACACGCTGGATGGCCTTGACGGGAGGCTACCATCTGTCTCCCAACGCTGTTCCAGTGGGTCCCCTCCCACAACCTTCTCTGAGCCTTCGGGGTCCATGTGACCTGGCCATTTAGCCCATGGTGT
Source organism: Ryuthela nishihirai (assembly GCA_038380435.1). Lineage (NCBI taxonomy): Eukaryota > Metazoa > Arthropoda > Arachnida > Araneae > Heptathelidae > Ryuthela > Ryuthela nishihirai. Next base: position 44,618,285 of record JAWZYU010000003.1, on the reverse strand, counting down.
GCAAAAAAGTGCCGCTCGTAGGTAAAACAACCCAACCCAACAAATGGATTAATATTTCCCAATCCTTCAGTGACGCGGTGTCGATAGCTGGATCGTAATCTGTAGTTTCCAAGTTCGAGTCTTCCATGGGCCAGTGTTGAGATTTATCTCTGCAAAACTCCCCACGCTCCTTGAAAAAGAAAAAATATATGTATAATATAATTATAAAAAACAATTTATTATTCTCTTCGTTTTAGCACCACCTGTATTCCAGGTAAAGGATCCAGAGGTTCAGGATCCCAGGGTAAGAACCCTTTGACCTATGGACATTGAACGATTTCAGTTTTTAGAGATAAATTAATAATTCTTTTTGGGGATGATAGGTATTGCTTAAATACGACGATTCTCCCTTTCGGAACGTCCCAATAATTTTAATACAGTGAAAATGAACAAAAAAAAAACCAACTGTAAATGAATATTGCAAAAGACATTTTTTTTAATTGCATTGAGAGGATGTCAACAAAAGAATTATAAGAATTGTAAAGAGGTTTACATAATGGCGGGAATGCAACTTTTTTTTAATTTTAAGAGATATATAAAAAAAATCTTTTGTTCATTGTATACGTCTTAATAAAATATTATTTATTTGCATTTTCTTAATCATTCTTTAATTCTAATTTCCAGTATTACAGGGTGTTAAATGCGAAAAATTATTTCATTCTCTTTGAGAACGGGCATCCTATATTCGCCGGAACAATGTCAATATTATGGTTTAACCTTGTGGATTTAGGCCAAGGCTGACATGTTGAATCATCCATTATGGACTGAAAAATCGCTTTCAGTTTCTTTAAACCTTAATTGCTGAGGTCAATAAAACTCAGCACTTTCAAACATGAGATACAATATTAATGATTTTTAATTAAAAATCTTTTCCTGTGTTTTCCTTTGAATTTTCTTAACAACTAAAAAAGCTGCGAAAAAATTGTTTAAAAGATATTCCTAACAAAATAAGAAGCTATTACTATATTGTGTGAAAAAAATAATAATAATGGAAATATTTTTATTTAAAACGACAATAAGGGTTGGGGTGTTTTACCTCTGAGCGGCACTTTTTTGCACACCATGGGCTAAATGGCCAGGTCACATGGACCCCGAAGGCTCAGAGAAGGTTGGGGGAGGGGACCCACTGGAACAGCTGTTGGGAGACAGATGGTAGCCTCCCGTCAAGGCCATCCAGCGTGTTCTTTAACGTGCACAGGGTATGGCTCTCCCGCACACGGGACCACGGCTTAACGTCCCATCCGACGGACGGCGACCTTTCCAAGCCCATCCGTGTCCCCTACTGACGTGGGCAGGGCGGGAAGTTTTGCGGAGATAAATCTCAACGCTGACCCAGCTGGGACTCGAACCTGGGAACTACAGATTACGAGCCTGGCGCGCTACCGACTGAGCCACCCCCGCCCCAAAAAACGACAATAATATTTTGCATTAAAATGTCAGATTATGAAGAGATGTAAATATGGAAAAAATGAGATTTAAAAGAAATATTTTCACAAGTGATCATTACGAGTAATGATATCTGTAGGTCATATGCGCAAAAGGTATGAGAGGATCTTAACTCTACTGCAAGTTTGTGTACACGTAGTATATACAACACACACCACTACACTAAAGGGTGAGATACGCAATTCAAAAAAAATTACAAAATAGTTTACAACTTATGAATGGAATATATAAGAGATTAGGCTAACTGAATTAGAGTAATGCATACACAGAAAATTTAATATGCATTTACGTAACTTGTGCTAGTAATGTACTTACAAGCAATGTTTACAAGTAATACTGGAAAATAAACACACACAAGAACAGTTAATAAACAAATGTCCATTCCCTTTTGCTTACTTAACACAAATTGCATTATATTTGGTTATTAACTTAAGTCGAAACGCGATATGTGTACTTAAGAAGGTTGATTATACTGATTGTGAAATATTTCCCTAAATAAAATGTTAAAATAAAACGGAATTTGACCGCTTTGAGGTTCTCGTCAGTCGTCGGCATTGACGGGAGCCTCAAAGCAGAGAAACCTTGAAGCAGTCTAAAAAAAGTAGAATCATTATGACGTTGCTTTCTTCCCCCATAAAAAAGTGGAAATGTCAAAACTATTCTTAAGCTTGGATTGGGTTGTTTTACCTCTGAGCGGCACTTTTTTGCACACCATGGGCTAAATAGCCAGGTCACATGGACCCCGAAGGCTCAGAGAAGGTTGGGGGAGGGGACCCACTGGAACAGCTGTTGGGAGACAGATGGTAGCCTCCCGTCAAGGCCATCCAGCGTGTTCTTTAACGAGCACAGGTATGGCTCTCTCACACATGGAGCCACGGCTTAACGTCCCATCCGACGGACGACGGCCTTTCCAAGCGCTATTCTTAAGCAATATCTCCAGAACGTGAAGACCGAAAGTTATAAGTTATACGTAGAATGAAAGCTAATGACTCGGGAAATGTCGTAGGGTACGAAAATTTAACCCCCCGTGCATTCTTCCCCTTAAAAAAGAGGTACAACGCGAAAATGATTGTTCCCTTATAGCTCCAGAATGCGAGTGCGGAAAGTAACGAACTATGTGTTCAATGAAAGCTTGTGAGGCGGGGAATGTCGTAGACTATAAAAAAATTGATCCCCACGCTTTCTTCCCCCATAAGAAAGGGGAAATGCGAAACAATTGTTCCGCTATATCTCTAGAACGCGAATGCCGTCAGATGTACGTCAAATGAAAGATTGTAACGCGTGGAATGTCGTAGGCTATGAAAAATTGACCCTCTGTGCTTTCATCCCCCCTAAAAAAAGCATTGTCCCCCTTTTTACTTAAAAAGGGGGACAATGTGAAAATGATTGTTCCTCTATATCTCCTGAACGCGAGTTCGGAAAGTAACCAGCTATGTGCAGAATGAAAGCTTGTGACGCGGGGAGTGCTGTTGGCTAAACAAAATGACCCCCTATGCTAACTTCCCTCCCTAAAAAATGGGAAATGTTCTTTCTGCCATATCATCGAAAAGCCAGAGCCTACAGTTTCGAGTTAGGTGTCAAATGAAAGCTCGTATAATGACGGTCGTAAACTATTTTGAATTTCGCCCTCACTATTTTCTCCTAATAAAATGTGGGGGGGCGGATTTTCGCGGAGGGTTGACTTTAACGAGTCGTATCTCAAATTAAAGCTTTTGACGTCTCCAATGCCGTGGTCTACCTCAAGCCTGAATCCAAAACGGTGGTAAATGTGATCGATTTCTATGTGTCATACATCAAAGTTTTTGAGGGTAGTTGTTTTTAGTGATTAAAATATATATATAAATAAATTAAAAAAATTAAAAAATACTTATCTTCCTATAGTGCCCTAAAAAGTAAAAAATAATCCCAAAACATATCGATGGCCCAATCAGTCAATGAGTTCGTATTTGCTCCGAAAGAAGATAGGGCGCCTTTACTTATTCGACAAGATTGCCGGCGCCTTATTTTCCTTTGAACTACATACGAACTCAGTGACTGATTGGACCATCGAATGTTTTAGGATTATTTTATACTTTTTAGGGCACTATAGGAACATAAGTATTTTTTAAATTTTTAAATTCATATTTTTAGTAGGGTTTTGTATTAAGTATTTTTAGGAAGTTACCGTTATAAAATATAATTTTAGTGGAAGTAATGTGTCGAAGTCTACTGGTGGAAAAACAAAGGAGATTTACTGCCGGCGAAGTACACTGGTTTCCATAAATTAAGGAAAAAACCCTACGTTAAGTCAATGGGAAGCTAACGTCAAAGCTCTATAACTGCTAAAATAAATTTATTAGTTTTGAAAAATGTGATTGCATATGAAGATCTCAATCAAATAAACCAATAACCCGATTTTCAACAATATGTTTTCAGTGTTTAATGAGTTATGGAAGTTTGAATATTTAACATCAACAATGCCAGTCTTAAGAAACTTATACAAAACTGAAGAATAGAAAAAGAATTCTTTACACAAAGTTCTAAAATACAAACTTATTTTATTAAACACTTTGATACAATACTTATTACTAAGTTTTAATTAACTTCTGAAGTCAAATTTTGTGGCTGGCATTGTAATTTCATTCATAACAATATCAAAACTCAATTTGTTTTATAACATTTTACTTAGTGAAATATTTCACAATCGGTGTAATCTACTACTTAAGTAAATATTTCACGTTTTTGCTTGAGCCAATTACAAATATAATGCAATTTGTTTTAAATAAGCAGCACAGAACATTATTTATATATGTTTACAATTTTTTTCTGTATTTATTTTCCAGTATGTGGTCGTTATGAAAATATTATTCCCTGATAGGAAGGTGCAGTAAAGTGAATTACAGATAATTTTGAACGAGAGTTAACATGTTCAGGTGGCTTGATGAACGGAATCTTAAGATTAAATGGATTAAAATTGGGTTGCCTTCTAAAAAATACCAACATCAACTAATTCCTAACAAATATCTGATAAATCTGATGACATAAACAAGAATAAAACTAATAGTATTGTAATAGAAATATTAAGAATGAATATTCATCCTTGTTTTAGATTTCAGCCCATTCAGAAATCTAAGGAGATTGCGGAAAATGTTTAAGTACATCTTGCCATTCTGTATATCGTTTATAAGCCTTAGGAATTTCTTTCACGAGGTTACAGAATATATTTTCGTCTTGTTACTTTTCGTGTCATTATTTTCGCAGCTCAGTTGGTTTTCTTACATTCTGTTTTATAGGAATCTTTATGTTTTTCCTATAATAATATTTTGTACTATCTAGCTTTGCATAATGCAAGTTTCTTTTGTATATACTCTATAGATAATTTTATTTCACACAAAATGCATATATTTCAGTCTAGTTTTCAAAGTTTGTTTCAAATCCAATAACATATTTTTTTACTAACACTTTTTAAATTCTTTAAATAGTTCTTAGAGTTTGTTTTGGCGTAGTATAACGTTATCTTCAAAATAAATATCTTTGAAAAGTCTACAGGGCTTCAATTTGGTTCTCCCAGGGTATAATACTGGAGTGTCTCAAAAAATGCATCCCAAATGTGGTGTGTGTGCATAGGGTGAAACATTCTTACCTCCCACTAGGTAAGGTATGTGATTCTACGTTACTTGTTATAGAAAAAGATCCAAAAGAATTTTGCGTTACTGCTTCTAGTAATGAGCAAAACACATTTGAAGTCTCGCGGAATGCGTAACAGCTTGTAACCCAAGGCAGACAAGCCATATTGCTCCATTAGTGACTGTCTCGGACGCTGGGCTTACAAGTTTCTATACTCGGTGGAACTTCAGACGAGTCTTACTTGTTATAGGAAGCAGGAAGAAAAAAATATAACTGAGCAAATTTTTCGTTTTCGTTACAGAGCGTAAAATCATATGCAGTAGACTCTCCTACAATGCACATGTTTTTTCCCTTGCAAAACCATGTGTAATAAGAGTTCTAGTTATAATAATTTGTTCCATGCTAGAGGGTTACAGTAAAGCCAATTATAGTTTAATTTTAAAAGATAATAAAATTATCGTATGGTTTGATACTCATGATCTTAAGAGTAAACGAATGAAAATTGCGCTGCTTTCTGTAAAAATTTCGAATATCACTATTTCTTAAAAATTCCGGATAAATTTGATCATGCAGACAACAGTATAATTAGTGATATTTCAATAAGAAAATGCAGAAATGAATATTTTTCCTTGTCCGATCTAGTGTCCAAGTGATTACCGTGCTTCGCTACCGATCTACCTGATCGCAATCGATCAGTCGGAAGCGGTCTAGGCTCGTAATTGCAGTTCCCAGATTCGAATCCCAGCTGGGTCAGCATTGAGATTTACTCCTCAAAACTCCCCGCCCTGTTCACGTTCAATAGGGGACACCGATGGGCTTGGAAAGGCCGCAGTCCGTTGGATGAGACGTTAAGCCGTGCGTCTGTGTGCGGGAGACCCATACATTGTGCACGTTAAAGAACACGCTGAATGGCCTTGACGGGAGGCTGCCATCTGTTTCCTGACAGCTGTCCAGTGACTCTGTGTCCAGTGATTTCTGACAGCTGTCCTGTCCTCCTTCCCCTAACCTTCTCTGAGCACTCGGGGTCCTTGTGACCTGAACATTTAACCCATTGTGTTCAAAAAAGTGCTGCTCAGAGACAAAACAACCCAACATTTTCCTCTTCTATTTACATGTTTAAAAAAAATCATGACAAATGTATAAAATATGCCCAAATTTAATCATTGATGATGGCCTCCATTACCTTTACTAGCATTCCCAACGTGGGGGGCATGGCTCCCTTGGCCCTCTTCCTAGATCCGGCTCTTCTCCTGACCATGATATTTTACTACCAACATTTCAAATTTCCGGCATAAATACAGTGGACCCCGATATAACGCGCATGTCGGGCGGGAAACAACACCCGCGTTATAAGGTGAACTACGTTATACCGAGCGGCGCGGTGGCGACATAATAAATTTCACACTGTAAGCTTTTCTTTTACTCATCATGCATACAATAATTAAACACTATTCAAAATACATGCAGGAACTCAATACATACACAATTACTCAGTACGCAGTAACAATAAAATGCGATACTCACTAACGCCGCACGGACCTGTATAAACATGTTTGAACTTATCGCGAACATCGCCCGCGCTATAACCGAGTGCGCGGTATAGCGAGCAGCGCTATAACGAAGGTCCACTGTATATCATTTATAACGTTCGTTTAAAATTTTAGCATTTTTCCGCCGCTAGAGGTGCGCTATTAAAGCTAGTACAGATTTTGTGCATTTCAAAAAATTGTAATATTGCATCAACACCTGTCCTACCGAAAAATAATTTTACCTTTGTCTCCAAAAGCAAAAAAAGTTGAATATCTATAGAGAGAAAGGTATTAGCATAGACAGACGACAGAGTGCAAATATTAGCTCGAAAGCGGTGAAAAGAATTTACTTGTTGGTTTTCAGTCAGCTCGTTTCACTTTTGCGGCCCATAAGTTACGGGGTTTTCTTGGAAAAAAATCTTCATTAATTTACTATTAGTGGTGTAATTATTACATCCAAATTCAGTGCAGTGTGGCATAGCTAAAATACAGAATCTTTTACAGGTATAAAAAGTAGTAGAAATATATAAAACAAAATAACTGAAATGTTTTAACTAGGTACATATGCTAACTTATAGTTCGTGAACGATAAGACAAAACATGGTGCCCATGAACCACGTGACTGAATCAACCAATGGCAGTCACCGAGATGACCAATCTCTGTCAATATAGGACCTTGTGCAGTTTAAAAGAATATGAAATGAAAAAACATTATTTCTTATGATTATGTAAAAATATTGAAGAGTCATTTAACATTAATGTTAGTTTTTTGAAGGAAATAACTATCCGCAAAACTTTAAAATTATAATATCTGTATTAATACGCCAAATTATTTGAACACTAAATCAATAAGATATTCTCAAAAGTAAGTTTATATTGTGAATCTTAGTTCATTGTGTAAGCACTGGTGCGTTCTTTGGGAATTAACATTGCGGGAAGGTCACCATTAGAGGAATAGAGAGTTTGGGTTGCTTTACCTCTGAGCGGCACTTGTTTGCACACCATGGGCTAAATGGCCAGGTCACATGGACCCCGAAGAATAGGGGACGGGATCCACTGGAGCAGCTCTTTGGGAGACAGATGATAGCCTCCCGTCAAGGCCATCCAGTGCATTCTTTATCGTGCCCAGGGTATGGCTCTCCCGCACACGAGGCCACGGCTTAACGTCCCATCCGACGGATGGCGACCTTTCCAAGCCCATCGGTGTCCCCTACTGCTCGTGGGCAGGACAGGGAATTTTGCGGAGATAAATCTTAACGATGACCCAACTTGGACTCGAACCTAGGAACTACACATTACGAGCCTGGCGCGCTACCTACTGAGCCATGCCCTCCCCAGAGGAATAGAGAGATTAACTGAGAAGTTTTAACTAACTTCAAGCTATCACACGCTAACTTACAGACTTTCGTGCAACAAAAAGACAAAACATGCCGCCCATAGACCATGTGACTGAATCAACCAATGTATTATTTTATTTTATTACTCTATTAACAAAAATGCGACATTTCTGTTTTTTTTAAACTAACTGATATTTGATAACGGTCTGCATTTTCCCAACAATTTTTGTTTGAAGAAATAAATTTAAATTTTCTGAACGAGAGTCGAACCCGAAAAATCTCCGTTTTTCTTTCTGAAAAATAAGCTCTCTATATGTCTAAGGAACACAGAATATTCACTGAATAAAAAAAAATGATTTTATTTTCGATTATACTACTCGCTTGAGATAGATCGTTGGAATTGCTTGAAGATGAGATAAATCGATTTTGAAATCCAGCAATGCGTTTTCGCTTTTTGGGAAATTCCGAGAAGTGTGGACAAGCTTTATTTCTTGAGGCGACGTTTGCTCTCAACCCTTTTTCTCCACCTAAGTTATCTTCTGGGGGAAAAGCCCCGATCTCTTTCGGGAGCACCCGTTGGAACCAGACCACTCTCTTCCTTTCCAAATCCTCAGGGAATCTCTATTCCAAGCTCCTTCGATCTTTTTCCACGCGCCTCTTTCCACCCACTCCACCCTCCCTTTGGGAAAATTGTCTTCTTGCACCCTTTTCTGATCTATCAGTTTTCGTACTGTCTGGTTAGCTCATTCGTAGAAATCGAAAAACTGAAGTAGGCTATGTATTTTGCATTATTTCAGCACCTCTGTTTTGTATTAAGTTAAAACCAGACATTCACATGTTTATTGTTTCGCCCCCTGAGCAATACAGACACCGAAAACGTTGTGAGCATGATTAAACATGAATAACGAGTTTGTTAGAATGGTATTGAATACTTATACTAGTTTGTAGTAACAAAACCAGAAACTTCCAATGGGGTAAAACAATTGTAGGTTGGATATGTCTGGTTTGTAGTAACAAAACCAGAAACTTAGGAGTTTTCTCGAACTTTATGACCCGGATTATTTTGCATTGTGCTAGTGTTTGGGGTAAAACAATTGTAGGTTGGATATGTTTGAGTCTAATGGGGTAATTACGAAGTTTTGAGCTCTCTGATTTTGGTGAAATTCCTTAGAAAATACACATTACTCAACCCTCAAGGTGGGAGGTGGATAGAATTATAACCCCCCACCCCCTTGGGTACGTCACTGTTAGTTCAAATTAGTATTAAGAACTTTTGAAATTAAATTTCACACTACAGTTCCAAGATATTGAAGATTTAATATTATAAATATTTTACACTCAGAGTTCATTAAGTTTTGACCATCCCACTCCATGTTTTGTCAATAGAAAATAATTTCGATATTTCATAATTTCTTAAATAAGCTTTTTATAGTATAAATATATAGACGATTGTGAATTACTCACTGATTAACTGCTGATAGGATATTACGCTAATTCTAAACTACGAAGCAGAAATGGTAGAGCTCTGAAAATTTGCACCTAGGGGGTAATCCGGGTCATAAAGTTCGAGAAAACTCCTAAGTTTGACCTCTGATATGTCCTTCAATGTTAAATAGAGGTCTTTCAATGTTAAATAGAAAGCTTGATTTACGGGGCTAGAAATGTGAAAATTTGTATCTAGGGGTGTTTCGGGTTGCAAATATTGGAAACGTTATGAAATTTTGGATCCGGACGGTTATTCGATGTCAAAGGTCAAATTTAGATCTATCGGTGCTAGAAAACTGAAAATTGGTTACTGGGGATATTTTGGGTCTAAATCTCGGAAATATTGTTGAATTTTGCTTGAGCTGGGGTCCTTTAAGATCAAATGTCAAATATAGGTCTACCGGTGCTAGAAGGTTAAAAATTGATGCCTGGGGGAATTTTGAGTCGGAAATCTCAGTAATGTTGTCAAAATTTGGATGCGATAGGTACTTTGAGGTGAAAGGTCATATTTTAATATACCTGTGCTGGAGAGGTAAAAATTGGTTAATAGGGCTATTTCAGACAGTAAAACTCAGAAATGCTAGGAATTTTCAAATCTAGATCATTTAGGGGTCGGTGTGACGGTCTAGAAATTAAGAGGTGCTGAAGCCACTGATTGATTTCTAGTAGTAAATATCACTGATGATAAATTGCAGATCTCAACTACATGTATCGAAATCGCAATTTTAAAATTGTTCACTCAGCATTTAAAGAGCTATGCAAGTTTAATTGTTGAAAACCTGCAATGCCAGAAAAATTCACCTTAAAAATTAATAAAAAAAAATAAAAAAAAATAAAAAAAATAAAATAAATATCTCCTCAAGCAGCTGCTTGCCACAGAGGTCTGACAGGAGCCTGTCAGTTTGTACGTCATAGTATAAGAGTTTGTGAGGATGGCGGAACCTCAGCAGGAAAACAACACAAATATCCATGCCTTATCCAATACTCGAATCTAGGTCCCTTAGATCAGTAGCGAAGCGCGCTAACAGATTTTTTTTAAAGTATTATTTTAAATCATTTAATAGAAAAGTGAATATTGTAAAAGTTTATGTAAATAATTCTTTCTATATTCGTCGAAATTTTTTTTATAAGTTTCTTACGCTCCGCAGTACTGATATTATTAATCATTCGAACTTCCATAACTCTTTAATACTGAACGAATAGTTTTAAACATCGAGATTTGCATGTAATTGAGATATACAACTTACAATCAGTGGTATTTAACCACAAAAAGCTTTTTTCGGAAGTTATAGTGCAACGAAAGTAACTCCCGTTGTTATAACGTAGAGTGAAGTGGTCATAATTCAAATGAAAATTGAATGTATTTACATGAGCATAATTTTTCTAATTCGTGTTGTGGCTTTATTCCTATTGGTTCAATGAAGTTTAAAAAGTTCTTCACGTAAAAATACGCTGTCGAATAAAATACATAGAGTTCACGCGTTTTTGCGAATGCTTCTTTGTTGCTATGGTAACATAGAATATTTGAAGGAAAACAGAAAAAGTCAGCAGACAATGTAATAATTAATAACTAGTCAAAAACAGAAATTATCTGTGGACGAAATAGCAAACAATTACAATAACATTTATAAGCAAATGTATTTCTTCAAAACTGCTCAAAAATTCATTGTTATCCAGCTGATGTGCGTGGAGAAAATACCGAAAATGAAAAGTTTTGTTGCGAGACGATATTAAAAAATCGCTGGCTTTCCGTAGAAAAAAAAAATAATGAGCACCACTGATTTCAAAATTCCATTTTTCTTTCTTACAAAATCGCAATTTTTTTAGAGTAGCTAGATTATGTACCAAGTATATTTCACAGTAGCGGATTCAGAATTTTTTTAAGGAAATACATTTTTATTCATAAAAGTAAAGAATACAGTACATTTACCATTTGGCTCACAAAGCTAAATAATTTAACTGCAGGAAAATGAATAAGTTAAATTAAACGTAAGTCATTCAGCCACGAAAATCTTATACATCAAATAAATGCACAAAACATAACATATAATATTCAGCTAATTTGAAATTCCCAAATAATTGCACACACAGTAAAGAAGAAAACTCTAACAATTAGGCTTTCAGAAATAATTTATTCGAAATAATTTATTTCTTTTATATTTAAGATTCAGAACTGTAATAATTTTCATACTGTTTCATATATATATATACGCATGTAGTGAAAAGCTAAGTAGGGCTAAATAGAGCGTACGGATTAGCTCTATATATATATATCTGTCTTGAACATCGGCTCTGGATATGGTCACTGAAAGCCATTTTAATGATTCCTCTCTGATATTGTTCATCCACCTCATTCTCATTCATTTTATTCTCAGCCACCTCATTCTCCCCACTTTATTCTCATCCACTTTATTCTCATCTACCTCAGCCTTATGTATTTCTCAATTTACATTTCTTAAAATCCATCTCATTGTCATCCAGTTCGTTCTATATGTCCTTCCATTTTTAACCCTATTCATAATTCTATTAACCAATATGTAGTTCATCTTGTTGGAATTTGAGCAAATGAATAAAATCTCTCTCTATACAATATGCTAAATATTGAGAGAGTACGAATTTAAATGACGTACCCAGAGTGGGTGGGATAAAACCCTTCTTTTTGAGGGATTAATAGCAAATATTTTATAAGGAACTTCCAGAATATCAAATTTCAAGGCAGCAAATCACTCCTCTCTCCCCATTAATCTCAAAAACTCCTATTGTAATTTCTGGTTACACCACTGCATCAATATGCATATTCACACCGCAAAATATTTAGGAAAAGTAAACTAGATATTTACAATGAACGACGTTTAGACGGTAATATCGACATATATTTGTAACGAACGATTCGAAACGGCAATATCAATATTTTGCAGCAAATGAAATTGAGACAACAATATTTATATCAATATTTATAACGAAAGAAATTAAGATGACAGCATCGATAGTTATAAAGAACATAATGGACACTTCAGTATCGATATAGATATCTTATAACATTTGCAATTGAGATGAAAGTATCGATATGTCTATTTTGAACAAATGAAATTAAGATGGCAGTATCAATATCGATATTTATAACGATTGTAACTGAGATTTAAGCATCAACATGGCAATTTATAACGAATGAAAATGAGACGGTAATTTATAGATACATCGAACGAGATAGAGACAGCAGTACCAGTATAGGTCTTTACAACAAGAAAAATGCGCAGAGGACCGTAACAGTATGAATATTTACACGAACAAAACTGAGAGTGAATGTAGATTTTACATGGAACAACACTAAGAAGGCAATATCGATACGATATTTAGATTGAACGAAACTGAGATGAAAATATCATTGTAGATATGTACCAGCGAACAAAAATGGATGCTGCAACATTAGTACAGATATTCACATCGGAAGCAATTTAGACGGCAGTATCAATGTAGGTATTTACAATAAGATAATTTAGACGGCAATATCAATGTAGGTATTTACAATAAGATAATTTATACGTTAAGTTTACTAGTTTAGATTATGCTGATGATTTAGCCCTTTTGGCAAATGATGTTGATGAGATGAACTCTTTCATTCGAGCTGTTGATGAGACTGGTAGTAGAGTGGTTTAGTTATAAACAGAGAGAAAACTAAAATGATTAAAATTGGTCACGCAGGCTTTGATTCAGTTATTCTGAATGGTTGCAGTCTTGAGCAGGTGTCACAGTTTAATTTTCTTGGGAGCTATGTAACAGATAATGGTGATGTACGGCATGAGATTAACAGACGAATAGGGATTACTGCCGGGACTTTTAAGAATCTATGGAGATTGTGGAGAAATAGGCGTATACACCTAAAAACTAAAATTAGACTGTATAATAATTTGGTTCTTTGAAGGGTTAGTTATGGTAGTGAAACTTGGACGCTGTGTAAACAAGATAACAGGAAACTCGATGCTTTTGATTCTAGATGCTTACGCAGTATCTTGGGTATTAGGTGGTTTAACTTTGTAATAATGATGAGGTTAAGCAAAGGAGTCTGCAACCTTCTTTAAGCAGCATATTGTGCAGAGAGAGACTCAGCTGGTTTGGCCATGTTGCCCGTATGGATAATTATAGAATGACGAATACAGTTATGAACAGTGTGCCTAAAGGCCTCAGAAAGAGGGGGAGACCTAGGATGCGGTGGGCAGACAATGTCAAAGAGGACCTTGTTAAAATTGGTGTGCAGTGGCCGGATGCAGCAGATGTAGCTCAGGACAGATATGCTGGGAGAATTAAACTGAACGGTCTGGTTGGTTCTCCGTAGCCCATGGCTGCTTGATGATGATGACGACGACGACGACGACGATGATGATGATGATGATGATGAATTTAGACGTCAGTATCAATGTAGGTATTTAAAATAAGATAATTTAGACAACAATATCAATATAGGTATTTACATTAAGACATTTTAGACGGCAACGTAGGAAAGGGAAAATGAAATCATAGCAAAATCTGGATAACTCCGAACTTGATAGAGTTAATTGAGAAAAGAGATAAAACTTAGATTAAGTTTAAAAACAATGTTAAAAGTGATGCGTATAAAAATAGCTATAGAAAGTTAAAAAATATAGTTAATATTCAGATTAGAAATCAGAAACTTTTTTTTATAGAAATAAACCTTTAATGAGGAAAAATGATATGAAAGCTTCCAAGCAATTGATATATGAAATATTAGAAGGAAAAGAGAAAAAGTCAACTGACGATGTAATAATTAATAATCAGTCCAAAAAGAAATTATCTATGGAAGAAATAGCAAACAATTATAATAACATTTATAATAAACTAATTTTACAGATAAGAGATACAAATCATCAAGACGATGTAAATTATGTTCCAACCAGGAGACAAAGAACCTTGAACTCTATTTATGCACCTGAAATTAACGAAGATCAAGCTGATGAAATAATTACTACATTAGACACCAATAAATCAGTTGGTTACGATAATGTTCACGTTAAACATATGAAATTTAATAAAGAAATACTACTAAATATTATATCAAAAATTATAAATCAGATTATATTTACTGGGATGGATGATATTACTGGATTCCCTAAGGTCCAGTTTTAGGTCCTTTATTATTCCTGATATATATATATATATAAATGATTTGTTCAATATAAAATTAAAAAGTGTTATTTATCTATATGCTGCCGACATAGTTTTAATAAGCAATCACAAATATTTAAATAATAATTAAATGATTTCGGAGATTCAAACAGATTACAAATTAAAATATAATCTAATTAAATAGGAAAAAAATGGATGATTTTACACTCACCAGGATTTAATATCCATCGAGACCTCTTTATCAAAATACATAAAATAAATTGAAAAATAAAAAAGGAATGCTTCTAATTGTGAATTATTATGCAGTTGTACACGTGTTGAGCAAGCAAATCAAACAAAATACCTAGAATCATTTTTGATGAATATTTTCGGTGGAATGCTCATATATATATATGTGAAAGCTTGAGAACATCAGAGATAAAATATCTAAAATTAAAATACGTACTAAATATGGAAACCTGTGTAGTATTTTATAAAGCAATATGCGAATCGATTTTAAATTATGAAATAATTGTGCATGGAACAACTAATTTAACTAAAATAAATAAAATAGAAAAACTGCAATCGATAATAGCGAAAAATATTATTCTGTTTCATTTGCCAAAAAAAAATATAAAACTTCCACAGATTGATTAAAATTTTTAAATCTTTTATCCTACAGTAATTTATATAATTATAATTTAATAATTAAAATTTTTTTGACGAAATATGCAAACTAAAAATTCAACACAATAAAAATATAAGACTTCAAAACCAAGGATATTACAAAATGACAACTTTTCGAAATAATTACGGAAAACGTACCTCCGAATATCAATTACCACTTATATTTAATGCTATCCCAAAACAAATACTAAATATAGATTCTTTTAATAGACTGAAAATCGAATTGAAAAAAATATTTGGAAATTTCTAATTGGCTGATTATTATATGTTGTGTTTTGAGAATTTATTTGATGTATATCATTTCTGTGGCTGAATGATTTATCTTTAATTTAATTTAATTTATTCATTTTCTTGCAGCTAAGCTATTTAGCTTTGCGGGTCAAATGATAAATGTACTGTATTATTTTCTTCTTTACTTTTATGAATAAATATATATTTGAAAAAAAATATCAATGTAAGTATTTTCATCGAACGCAATTTAGACGGCAATATCAATGTAAGTATATACAATAAGACAATTTAGACGGCAATATCAATGTAGGTATTTACATTGAATGAAACTTCAGATATGAAAATCAAAGAAGATATGTACACTGAATGCAATCAAGATGTCATTATCAGTACAAAAATTTACAATGAGCTGAATTGAGACGAAACGATTAATATGTTTAAGTATTTACATTGAGAGCAATTCTAAGGGTGATGTCAATGTACTAAATATTTGCAACAAGCGAAACTGAGACGGCAATATCAATGAAGAGACATTGAAAAATATTGAGTTGAAAATATTGTTACGAATTAAATGGATGAATACTGAGCGTGAGTTCAAGTAAATATTTTTACGATGTTAAATACAAAACAATGCAATTCATTACAAAAGCATGGATGAAAATATTTATAAACAAACTAAGTCAACCAGCACGAAATTCTATAACAATACAAAGATAAACTTTCAAAAGAATCCATTATTCTCAATTCAATATCACAAAACAAGGCTAATATCATTCAATGAACAATAAAATCGTGTTGGTAAATAAATATTCAACCTAATAAGAATATCTTTATTAATTCCTAAACAAACTAAATAACTATACACTAAATGACTTCTTTCTAAGGTTTTAGTCAAGTACTCCAAAACTGCGGCTAAGTATACTGGTTCCTCAGAAAACAATTCTTTTCAGACATTGATCAACACGCAAAAGACGACGAATTCTTCTTTTCCTTTACCAGCTTACCAACACGATCCACAACAATAAACTAACCAACCTCCTGCGCATACATCTTGTTAAAATACCTCTTCCCTTTATGCACCCATCGTGTACATACTGAAACTAATTATGTCTGATTTCGGATATCCACAACTCCAACATAACAATTCTATCTTTCGTATTTTTCAGATAGGTTCTGTGTTCCAATTCGTTGGTTACATAATTCTCACTCAGAAGCCTACGCGAGCGTTCATGACACTTTTATCATAAATTCACTGTAGCACATTCATCTGTCGTAACAATATCAACATAGCTATGAATAGGCAAGAACCCAGGATTTAGTTTCGGGGGTGGGGGGTAAGAATTTGTATTTAGAGATGTCCGAGTATTTTGTTTTGAGGGGTTGGTAGGAGAAAGGTCTGAGAATAAGACTTGAAATAGGGGTTTCTCATTAATAAAATATTCCAGCGATTCAAAGCTGGATTTCAAAGCAGATAGACAAGTTTGAGATTTCGTATAAGACGACAATATTTACTGGGAAGCGGGGGGGGGGGGGGGGGCGGTTGTGCCTGGGTATGAATATCAAACAAAATTCACACGATAATATCAGTAAAGATATTTTTATCGAACGAGACGAAGTAGGGGTGACCCAGTCGGTAGCGCGCCAGCCTCGTAATCTGTAGTTCCCAGGTTCGAGTCCCAGCTGGGTCAGCGTTGAGATTTATCTCCGTAAAACTCCCCGCCCTGCCCACGGTCAGTAGGGGACACCGATGGGCTTGAAAAAGCCACCGTCCGTCGGATGGGACCTTAAGCCGTGGCCCCATGTGCGGGAGAGACATACCCTGTGCACGTTAAAGAACACACTGGATGACCTTGACGGGAGACTACCATCTGCCTCCCAACAGCTGTTCCAGTGAGTCCCCTCCCCTAACCTTCTCTGGGCCTTCGGGGTCCATGTGACCTGGCCATTTAGCCCATGGTGTGCAAAAAAAGTGCCGCTCAGAGGTAAAACAACCCAACCCAAAACTCGAACGAGACAGCAGTATCAATATAAATAATTACATTAAATGAATTTAAGACAAAAACATAATTTACATCGAACAAATTTCTTAATACAATCATAGCTTTAAAAGTTAAAAATAGCTGGAACAAGGATTTTTGTTTTTTTGACTATGCATTTCGAAAAAAATATCTATCCATCGTAAAATTTCCCAATAAACTTTAATTTTCTTTTGTAAAATTCCGGCAAAAAAACGACCCTAATATATCACAGTTTGACGTAAATGAGTGAACCGCAAAAAACAATAGTTGACGTTTGTCACAACTTCCAATAGATATGCAATATCTCACAACAAAAGCAGAGTGTATAGCCCTTTGCATGGCAGTTACGAATGATGATATCACAACTGATATTAATCCACCCTTTCGTGTCCGCCCACCGCTGCTGATGAGAGTGACGGAGAGGGAAAGAGCAGTCAGCAACAGCTCTCCTTTGTTGACCCCGTGTCAGTGAAAAGCAGCTTTCAGCATCAACAGAACTCTCATGGCAGGCGCACTTTATCCATTAGTCAGCTACATCCATGTTTTTCCATTAAATTTTGGAAAGAAGCCAAAGGCTGAACATTATACGGAATCGATTAATACAGCCTCTTCGCAGACTGGTTCAACATCCTAATTGTCGAGAGGCCGCCACACAAAGCGGACGGCGGCCAAGTGGGATTCAGAAGAGGAAATTATTACTGATTGGTCTGGATCTCTTTCTCTTCGCTTGTTTGCATAAAAAAAAGAAGTCTGACTATCTGTTCGCTCATCAGTTTTTTTTTTAGTCTGTCTGAATCTCAGTCTATGTAAGGAACTTTGGTGTGGCTGATTATAAGGTCGATAAGACAATTTCTCCTATCTTTTACTCTGCCTTTTTGTCTGACTTTTCTTCCAGTGTAGTCCATTATCTTTCAGGCTGTGTATTTTTTATACTTTTCAGTCTGTGCAATTTTCTATCTTTCAGCCTCTGTATTTTATCTTTCATTTTTTTTAACTTTCAGTCCACACTTCAGTCTTCCCTTTTCAAACAAATATTTCGTTTTTTGTCTTTCTGTTTATTTTATTTATTTTTGCTTTTTTTTTTGTCTTCAGCCTTTCTATACTTTTGCCGGCCATTTTCAGCCCCTCGGTCTCTATTTTTCTATCTTTCTTTCAGTTTTTTTTTTATGTTTTTTAATCCATTATATCTCCATCAGTCACTCATGTATCTTTCGTTTCCTTCGTCTGTTCACCGTCTTTCATGCTATGTCCCTTTATGTGTCTATCCTTATGTTTATGTGTTTGTGTTTATATTAGTTGTTTTACCTTTGAGCGGCACTTTTTCTGTACACAATGCGTTAAATTAGCAGGTTACAAGGTTGGGTTGGGTTGTTTTACCTCTGAGCGGCACTTTTTTGCACACCATGGGGTAAATGGCCAGGTCACATGGACCCCGAAGGCTTAGAGAAGGTTGGGGGAGGGGACCCACTGGAACAGCTGTTGGGAGACAGATGGTAGCCTCCCGTCAAGGCCATCCAGCGTGTTCTTTAACGTGCACAGGGTACGGCTCTCCCGCACACAGGGCCACAGCTTAACGTCCCATCCGACGGACGGCGGCCTTTCCAAGCCCATCGGTGTCCCCTACTGACCGTGGGCAAGGCGGGTAATTTTGCGGAGATAAATCTCAACGGTGACCCAGTTGGGACTCGAACCTGGGAACTACAGATTACGAGCCTGGCGCGCTACCGACTGAGCCACCCCCGCCCCCAGGTTACAAGGACCTCGAGGGCTCAGAGAAGATTAGGGAAGGGGACCCACTGCACAGCTGTTGGGAGACAGATGGTAGCCTCCCGTCAAGGCCATCCAGTCCGTTCTTTAACGTGCACAGGGTACGGATCACCCTACACGGATCACAGCTTAACGTCCCATCTGACGGACTGCGGTCTTTCCAAGCCCATCGGTGTTCGCTGCTGACCAAGGAAAGGGCCATGATGTGGACGGCCGGGTAAGTGGGCGTCATTTACCTAGGGAAGTGTTTACACCAGGTGCACCGTGGGACGAAAATAAGTCCGTGGAGGAAGTGTAATGCTTTGGGCAATGTTCTGCTGGGAAACTCTGATCGAGTCATTCATGCGCAGGAAACTATGACGTCTACCACTACCTAAACATCATTGCAGACAAGGTACATCCTTTCGTGGCAACGGTATATCCCTCTAGCCCACACTGCCCGGTGTGGGCTATGCCTCATGCCACACTGCCCGGATTGTTCGAGAATGGTGCTCGGATCATTCTCGAGCAAACCTCTCAATTCTCAGTTCTCAATTTTGGAAAGCTGAAGCTGTGCTTCGGAAAAATCTGTACAATCTGTAACAAAAGTTTTGGGAGATAAATTTCAACGCTGGCCCAGGTGGGATTCGAATCTGGGAACTGCAGATTACGAGTCTGGAGTGCTAAAGACTGAGCCACCGCCTCCTCCACTAAAAAGAAACACAGAGGAAAATAATCATAATTATATGCAGTTTGTGTTATAAACAAATCAAATGAATGGCACATGTGAAATGTAGCAAAACAGTTCTTGTGTTTCAGGCACAGTTATCTTCAATATTATTATACGTAGTTTCTATTATATTTATAGATGACACCAAATTGCGGTCCTTTGTTGTATAATAAAGAGTGGTTTACGCTTTGTAGAGACCAGTTCTATCGCCGTTCTGTCACTGAATATCTATCTGTCATTAGAGTTTCTGGTACTGACAGCCATCCGGCGAATCTGCCGCTCAACCCGATCCATAGCCACTGGAAGACGACCTGATCCTGAAGGACGATGAGAAACATCTTCCCGTGTTCATTGCTGCCAGCAGCAGTCTTCAAACTCACTGAGTTGATTAAACTTTCGTCTACGACATGCAAACGGTATTATCCTTCTATGGTAATCAGATTTATAGGTCAGGTTCGGTTTCATTTATCTACTGCCATTTTTCCCTCAAAGACAACTTTCTCTACAATTAACGGGACTGTGTCATCCGCCGCATTTTAAATGTGCCCATACCCGAGATTTTCCCTTAATTTGCACATATATATATATACTGTCCCACATTTCCATACTAATTTGTATATATCATTATCGCGATCTGCCATACAAATTTGAATTTATCAGTATCCCGCACTGCCATACTAATTTGAATATACACCGAAGAGCAAAAACATTGTGACCACCTAACTAATGTGATGTTAGTTCTCCATGTGCCGCCAAAACCGCTCTTATCCGGCGAGGCATGGATCCCACAAGATTTCTAAAGGTGTCTTGGGGTATCTGGTATCAACACGTTACCAGCAGATCCTTTAACTCTTGTAAGTTAAATGCTTGAGCTGCCGCAGATGAGATATGCTGTTCCATCACAAACCACAGATGCTAGATTGGATTGATGTCGGGGAATTTGGAGGACCAGGACTATACCTGGAAATCCTCTTCGTGTTCTGCAAACCATTCTTGAACAATCCAGGCAGTGTGGCATGACGCATTATCCTGCTGAAAGAAGGCACTACTAGAGGTATATACCGTTGCCATTAAAGGATCTACCTGGTCTGCAATGATGTTTAGGTAGGTGGTAGACGTCATAGTTTCCTGCACATGAATGACTGGACACAAAGTTTCCCAGCAGAACATTGCCCAAACAATGACACTTCCTCCACCAGCTTGTTTTCGTCCCACGGTGCATCTTGGTGCAAACTCTTCCCCAGGTAAACGACACCCATGTACCTGGCAATCCACATGGTTGTCATGACTCAAAGAAGGTTCCGATACTGTCGGACTATGCCAGATGTCGTGACCGAAAAGTTTGGATCCTATCCGACTGAGCCAGATGTCGTGACACAAAAAGATCTTATTCTGTCAGACAAAGTCAGATGTGATGTCCCAGAAAAATCTTATTCTGTCGAACTAAGTCAGATGTGATGACCTGGGTTCGGATCCTGTCCGACTGGGCCAGATGTGATGTCCTCCCTTCTCAGAACTATGGAGACTGAGCCAAACGTCGTGGCCGCCAGAGGATTGTTACTTAATAATTACATCACCCTCCGATGGAAATACAGTTTCGCGGGTTTTTAGGCCCGTGCCACTGCACACTTTGAAGAAACCGGTGTCGAATGATGAATAACAACAGTCCATTAATTACTGCACGAGAGTTAGATAGGGACGACAGTTTTATTTATAATATATGCAGCTACGTGCTGGGAATGCACTCAACTCCGTGGGCCTTTGCTGCCTCAAACATTAATAATGAGGTGGAAAACTGCACACTCTGCAAGTTCTCACCTTAGAGACTTCAAAACTCGACGAAAGCATAATCAACCTTTGCCTACACTGTGGTTTGCTCTGAATCCACAAAACTGTTATCAAATTCACCGCTCAACTCTGTGAGTCTTTGCTGCTTTGCTGCTGCAAACATTAACAATGAGGTGGAGAATCGCACGCTTTGCGAGTCCTCACTTTTAATACCTCAAAACTCGTTGAAAGGATAGCCAACTTTTGCCAACACTGTGGTTCCTCCTGAACCACAAGAATAAAACAGATTCACGCAAGAATCTCGATTCCCCTTTGGAATCGCACCCTCACTTCAATGGATTCTTTTGAGTATGACGGCATACTTCTGACGTCTATCGAAATGACTCCTTCTCGTTCGACAATTAACACCAAGACTAAAGCTTCCAATCTATCGCCTAGCCTTGTGCGCTGCACTAGCGCCCTAGGCAAGTCATTTACGGCCATAAACAACTGCTGGCATTTGTCACCCCTTGCACGCAGCACTTTAGACCCGAAAAACAACAACAGTGAGTCATCCCAGCACAAACATTTCCAAGAACACATAAAAATATATACAATAATAAAATACAAGAAAAATATATCAATAAATAAATAAACATAAAATTCGAGGGACATGACAATGGTGCAACAGGAAACTAGATTCATCGGACCAAACGACCTTCTTCTAATCATTCAAGGTCCAGTTTTGATGCTCGCGTGCCCATTGTATGAACTTTCGACAGTGAACCGAGGTTAGCATGTCACTTAGAGCTGCCTGCAGCTACTCAGCCCCACTTTCAGCAGAGTTCGATATACTGTGTGTTGTGACACATTACTCCCGCATAGCATTCAAATTACGGGCAAGTTGCTCCACAGCATTCCTTCTGTTGCTCGTAACCCCCCCCCCCTCCCTGACCGGAAACCACCTTGACGTGATGGGGGGGGGGGGCACATTGAGGTTAAAGGCTCTGTCGACCGGTTTGGGTCCCGGTTGGACAGGCTAAGACCACAAACTTAGGGTAGTTATTATGGGCCCTGCTGACTGACTTGTCCGTTAGGTCGGACAGGGCCCCGAAAATCGTGCCCGTCTAAAAGTTCCCACCATGGGAGCCGAGGCAACTTGGATCTATATATTCTTGTTTGTGGCTAACCGAGGCGTAGAATAAATTTATGTTTTGACCGATGGATGAGCTTTACTCCTATAGTACTGCTCGTCATAAGGTAGTCAGGGATGAGCTGTATCTATATGGTATACCGTAGTTACTGGTGAATATGGCATTTCCCGATACTAGTAGTGCTTTAGGCGGAAGTAGTGGGATTTGTTTCATAAGTATATTTACCTGTTGCTTGTACCATATGACATAGACTTCGCTCACTTCTAACAACAATGAGCCGTGGTCGGCCCACACCTTGCTGGCAGTTCGTGGTTTTTCCCTCCTCGGACCACTTTTTGAACGTACTAACCACGGCTGACCGTGAGCACCCACAAGCCTTGCCGTTTCGGAAATGATCTGATCCAGTCGTCTGGCCACTATAATTTGCCCTTTGTCAAACTCACTTAAGTCCGCTGCCTTTTCCATCTGAAGAACAAGAATAACACTGATTAACAGAGCTCCGTATCAGGTGTTATTTATACCGTTTCACGACTTTCACATGTTCCGTCATTTGCCTGCAGTTACTCCGATTTGCATAAAGACACGCATCGCCAGTCGGTCAAAATGTTTTGGCTCTTCGGTGTATGTGTATCCCACACTGCAATACTTGCTATATAATCTGAATATATCAATATCCCGCACTTCCATACAAATTTGAATCTATCAGTATCCCGCACTTTCATACTAATTTGAATATATTAGTATCCCGCACTGACAAACTAATTCTCAATAAACTTAACTCTTTCTTTCTGGATGGGGAATTTTTTTATATGGAATATGCTTCCCCCCATTTCTCCCTTTTTCTACCACTAGAAGGCGTTATTAGAGCTACCGGGAAAATCGGAAAGTGCGAATCCTAATATTTCATCAATCCTATAAAATCCCAAAACAATCTTTAATGTTTGAATCTATCACCAAAAAAGTCAAATGTCCAGCAATTGACAGAGAGGCAAGACGACAAAGTGAAAACATTAGTTGTTTTTTTTTTGAAAACGAGCTAAAATGAGGAAAACAAAAATTGCATGTATATTTAGAATAATTTCAAATTCTTTTAAGGCGAACTTCTTCGGACCTACTAATAAAATCTGTAACAACAGGGTGGGAATGGAGGTGGGGATGGCTCAGTCTGCAACGTGCCAAGTTCGTCTGGTCCAATGAATCTCTGGTCCAATGTTCGTCTGGTCCAATGTCTGGTCCAATGAATCGTCTGGTCCAATGTTGCACCATGTGGAAGGCCAGGTACTTGTGTGTCATTTACCTGGGGAAGTGTTGGCACCAGGATGCACTGTGGGACGAAAACAAGCCGATGGATGAAGTATAATGCTTTAGGCAATCTTCTGCTGGGAAACCATGTGTCCAGTCATTCATGTGCAGGAAACTATGACGTCTACCACTCCTAAATATCAATGCAGACCAGGTATATCCTTTCATGGCAGTTCTCAGGTTCGAGTCCGTACCCGGGTTAGTATGGAGATTTATCTCCATCGAACTCCGCGCCCTGATCTCTGTCAGTAGGGTACAGATGGGCTTGGAAAGACCGCCACTCGTCGGATGGGACGTTAAGCCGTATCCCCTATGGTATCAATTACCAAAGGGATACAAATTTTCTCAATTTCTTAAGAAAACCATACACTGTGCACGTTAAGGAACAAGTGGATGAGGTTAACGGGAGGTCTCCTAACAGCTGTCCAGTGGGTTCTATTACCCTAACCTTCTTTGAGCCTTCGAGGTGCTTGTGACCAGCCATTTAGCCCATTGTGTAACAAAAGTGCTTCTCAGAGGTAAAACAACCTAGCCACACAGAATAATATTCAACTATATCGAGACCACAGATATTAAGAAACCATCTTGTTTATTATTTTCTCTTTCATTACCAATGGTGAATAATGAAAACGAGTCTGACACAGCAAAAGTAATGCGCAGAGAAAGTTAGGCCCAAAGATAGAACTCTTTCAGCCATCAAGGCCTATCCATTCCTAATTGCACCCAAATGGCACCTCAGCAATGGAAACGAGTTACGAAAGTAAAACTAATTTAGCTCATGGAGCTAATGCTAGCATAACGACGAGATGCAATAACGCGTAACTTCTCACGAGAGAACTCTCCCCTCCCCCCTCCCGGTCCCTCCAACACGATATGAATGCAACGAGTTTAGCTCTCTTTGTAGACCATGTGGTTCTCACTGTTGATTCAATGCGTGCGAGTCCTTCTGGTAACACCGGCTGCTATGGCAATAACTCACTGAGAAAGGCAGCAAAAGCAATCCCGCAGCAAAGTTTATCCAGATTTCAACAGTGCACTTTTCATAACAGAATTTAGCTTGCACCCCCTGGTGAAAATACCCTGGTGAAAGTACTTTTCATCATACTTACAGTGTTTAAGCGTTCTCTGTGCTTGTAGTAACGTACTGATTTCGCGTGCTTTAATTTAATATAGCCCGGATTAATTTCAGCTACCGAATGTGCTCTCGAAACAGTTGATGTTAGTTCTAGCGTTTTCAGCAAAATATCGTGTAGAATTTTGCATGATATTAACAAATAAACGTCATATATTTCTAGAATCAAAGGCTGGTTATTACTAGTTACACACAATGCATAATGTTTCGTCTTTCCAGATCAGAAACAGAACTTACTTAAATTAGTTAAATTAATTAGCACCCTGCACATGCGCGCTAAATGAAATGTAAATTGGTGTATCCTTATATTCACCTTACGAAAGGATACAGACTTCCTTAAATATCTCAGCACCACCTAGGGAGGAATGTACAGTCGCTAAAAAAACATCCGAGCAACTACAAAAAATATCAAAAAATATCCGAAGTGATCTGGCAACCTTCGTGTACGTACACGAAGGTTGCCAGATCACTAATTTCTAAAAAAATCCTTGCCAGATATTTTTTCTAAATTTTGTAATCAACAATAGTGTTCGGACATTTTTTTGAGCGACTGTACATATATTTCTGTAATTTTTCAGTTTTCTCTGAAATTCTCAAATCCTCCTACGAAAGATACGGTCTTCCTAAAATTTCATAATATTCACCTAGGAAGTAATGCAGAAGTCGCAAAATCTCAAAACTTATCACTAGAAAGATTGCAGGCCTCCTGAAATCACTTACAGCTTTTGCAGAAAAGTATTCAGCGTTCCTGAAATCTCATAACACTTACCGTGGAAAAGAACGTAAATTTCTCCAGTTTCTTAACCATCACCATAGGAAGGGAAAAAAATTCCTAATTTCTTAACAATCGTCATAGGAAGGGATACAAATTCCCTAAGTCTCTTAACAATCAGCATAGGAAGGGATACAAATTCCCTAAGTCTCCTAATAATCAGCATAGGAAGGGATACAAATTACCCGAGTCTCAACAATCAGTATAGGAAGGGATACCAATTCCCTAAGTCTCTTAACAATCAGCATAGGAAGGGATACCAATTCCCTAAGTCTCTGAACAATCAGCATAGGAAGGGATACCAATTCCCTAAGTCTCTTAACAATCAGCATAGGAAAACAGATTTTCTCAATCTCTTAACAATCACCATAAGAAGGGATATAATTTTCGCACTTAATTAACAATCAACGTAAGATGTGTGCTACAGTTCCTGAAGTCATATAATCAGCTATTCCCACATACTGCTACCGGTCAGAATGGGGAGAGCGGTGGGCTTTGAAAGGCTGCCACACATGGGATTGGGCCTAAAACCGAGGCTCCGTGTGCAAGAAAGCCTATGCATGTTAAAGAACACATTTTCTGGGGACCTTGACGGAAGGGCCTTAATGAGAGCCCCTATAGGCTCGTAACAGCTGAACAGTGGATCCATTCCCACAATTTGCTCTGAGCCCTTGGAGCTCTTTGACTGGCCATTTAACCCATTGTGTGCAAAAAAACCCAAAAAAACGCGACGCTCAAAAGTAAAATAACCTAACACTGTGTTGGATTCTTTGTAGTTTTCTGACCTTGAAAACTGAGCAGCAAAACAATTTTCCACAAAGAGTAAAAATATTGAAATGGAAGATTATTTCCTTAGAATGACGCTATGGAACAAGTAGTCACATTTTATCTATAATAGAAGAACTTGATGTAAAATTTTAGGACCAAAGTTAATATATTGCCCTACCAGATATTAGAGAATCCACATGTGTTGTCAACGGGAATCTAACTTCGAAGCTCTATAACTTCTAAAATATGCATTTAATGAAAAAATGTTACTAAAGGTAAAGACCATATTCAAATCTATTCAATTCTCGATTTTCATTAATAGTCGTTCCAAATTCTAACAAATTTCCTAAGTTTCTTAAAATCATCACATTGATATAGATTTCCTCAATTTCTTAACATCACCATAAGAAGGGATACAAATTTCATAAGTCTCTTTAACAATCGCCACAGGTATACACGTTTCCTCAATCTCTTAACAATCATCATTAATTAAGAGACCAAGTTTCGTAAAAAATTATGATAGCTAGAATATTTTACAACTAAACTGATGTAATGCATCAGTTTAGCACATATTTTAAATAAAACTTAATAATAAGAATTGTTTCACACCATTTAATGACATAAATGTGCATTTTAGAAGTCTGAATAATGATTACTTGAATATTAGGAAATTATGAATGAATTTTATAAGACAATTTATTGTTAAATAACTCCAATTTCCATAATTCATCAAATAATGAACGAATATTGTTGAAAAACGAGATTTTAAATAGATTTGATTATGTTACATTTTTCCATTTTTCCACCCTCATTAAGAATGCTATTAAGAATAATGGAGAACGAAAATTCATAAGCCTGTGCATACTTCAAGTATTTTTCAAGACATTTTTCGAAAACTTCTAAAACGGAGATGAAAATATTACATTGTAATAGAAATGTAGTCTCTTGGCCCCCTTCTCTATCTTTTTTCGGCTTGATTGCGTCGCTTCCCCGCCCCTAGATTTTTTTTCTAGATCCGGGTCTGGATAGTCAGTGCATTATCTGAAGTTAGGTGGATGAGCTTAAAAAGCAAAGTGGGAAATTAAATATTTATATCTCGCTATGTAAGTCTTTTGCTTGCGAAATTACACAGTCGTATCAGAATAATAGGACCACCCACGAAATCACAGTGTACAGGCGCTCAAAAAAGTATCCGAACGCTATGGTTGATTACAGAATTCAGAAAAAATATCTGGCAACGATGTTTTTTAGAAATTAGTGATCTGGCAACCTTTGTGTCACGTGACAGGAAGGTTGCCAGATCACTAATTTCTAAAAAATCACTAATTTCTAAAAAAAACGTTGCCAGATATTTTTTCTGAATTCTGTAATCAACCATAGCGTTCAGATACTTTTTGGAGCGACTGTACCCTGCCAGGTGCGTCACAGAGTGCACAGGACAAGGTCGACCAAATGGAGATATAAGTGGCCGACCAGGACAGATGAGCCATAGTGCATAACATGAGCACAATGGGTAGAGGTATTGATTTGACGGACGTTCAAAAACGAATCATTGGCTACCGTGCAATCATTGCTACCGAACAATCATTGGCTACCGTGCCAAGGGTGGAAGCATCTGAGAAACAGCAGACTTCGAGGGCTGTTCACGAGGTGCTGTAATATGGATGTACCAAGAATGGACTGCTGGCACACCTAGTACCTCCAGACGTTATAACTGTGGAGTCCGAAAGGCCATCGATTCCATAGGAGAACGTCGCCTCCGTCGACTGGTAAAGGACAATCGACGTGCAACAGTGCAGCAACTGATCACTCAAATGAACGCTGGGTCACCCAGGTACGTGTCCCCGATAACAATAAAGCAAACCCTGTTACACGAGTCTCCGGAGTTGAAAGCTTCGTAAAGGTGCCCATGTTAACTAAGGTCCATCGACAGCGACGTATTCATTTCGCACGGGACTACCGTCATTGAACAGTGGAAGAGTAGAAAAAGGTTGCCTTCTCCGATGAATCGAGGTGTCTACTCCACAGAAGTGACAGTCGGTGGCGGGATACGGCGTCAGAGACATGAGAGTCGGCGTCAAACACCCGGACACGCTTGTTGGTCAAGTACAGGCCGGTGGTGGCAGTGTGCATGTCTGGGGGATGTTTTCCTGGTATGATTTGGTACCGCTGGTACCACTGGATGGGTCCCTGAACGCCAATGGTTACCTGTCCATCCTCGCTGACCACATGCATCCGTTCATGTTGGACGTTTACCCTGGTGGTGATGGTGTCTACCAACAGGACAATGTGCCTGGACACGTGTACCTCTGGGAATCTTCCAGGGCCTCATTGCGCCATGCCGTCTCGCCGCCTCATGCCATGCCGTCTCGCCGCTGTCATCTGGGCCACAGGTGGTTTTCCCATTATTAGGTAGGTGATCATATTATTCTGCTACGATTGCGGATATGTGAAGATAATCTTATTTTCATTGTTAATATTTTAAATTATATTTATTCAGATATCATCAGGCCCACAAGCAGTATTATGTTCCATTATACTTATAACATGACATATATCATAACTTGTTACTTCAGAAAGAAATTTTTCCGAATGAATTGAAACTAGAAAAAATCACACCTATTCACAAGAGTAAAAACCTGAAAGACATAAAAAGATTACACACCTATTTCTTTACTATCAGTTTTCACCAAGAATTTTGATAAATTAATGCATAAATGTATATATAAATTTATATCAAACAGAAAGATAATTATACCAGAACAATATAGTTTTCAACATGGCAAATCTAAACAAGGTGCTATTATAGATACTTATGATTATATTGTTAATAATCTTGAATATCAGCGGGTTGGCTTGGCTGTATATTTAGATTTGTCTAAAGCATTCGATTGTGTAAATCATGAAATTCTCTTGAAAAAGATTAGACATTATGGACTAAGAGGGAAAATAAATAATTGGCTTAAAATCTACCTATTTCAAAGACCAGCGTTTTTACAAGTCAATAAGACTGTATCTGAACAAATCAAATTCAATAGGCGAGTGCCACAGGGTTCCGTGCTGGAACCTTTATTATTCCTTTTGTATATAAATGATATTCAATCATAAAAGGGAACAGATAAACTAGATGTGTATGCGGATGATATAAATGTCGTTTCTTTCCATACTGATGTAAGAATTTTAGTAGAAGAAACAAATACTCTAATTGCAAATATGCATAAATGGATCACATGTAATAAACTCGCTATAAATATTTCTAAAACAAGGTGTATGGTCTTTAGGAACAAGAATTAAAAAATTGAATTATAATGAAATAAGTATTGTGATGAATGATCAAAAGATTGAAATATGCGAATATATAAAATTTCTTGGACTCTGGTTAGATGCTAATTTAACTTGGAATTATCATATTAATCAACTAAGAACTACTGTTTCAAAAATATTAGATCGATTGGGAGGATAAAAAATTATGTAAATCGACAAACTTTGATAAATTTATATTATGCATTAGTGTTCCCACATTTAATATATGGAATTAGTGTTTGAGGAGATTTTAGTTCATCTAATTTAAATAGTTTATTTTGTCTGCAAAAGAGAATTATGAGAAGATGAAATTACAGAAATCCGGTACAACACTTGATGGCAGAAAATGGAATACTAAATATATATAATATTTACAAGTATGTTATGGGGTATTTTGTGTACAGAGTGAAGAATAAAACGATAGAGTACTCTGAAATTAACTGCAACTTAGAAAGAACGAAGACTTTCAGTTATGATACTCGACTTAAGAACGAGATCATGTTTATCTCTTTATAAGAAATCTATATGCCAGAGATCAATACATCAATTGGCCTTAAGATTTGAAATGACGAGATTACAGAGGATACTGTTGCAATGGGACAATATAGAACTTTTAAATATAAATATATTTATTATCAAGTCAATGATAGAGTCAACCACAAAACTTCTCGTGCTCAAATAAATGTATAAAATGAAGGTCATTTGTATAGTTTTAAATTTAGGTATTTCAGGAAACATTTATTCAAAAGCTACAGCTTTTTATTTTCTCCTTTTTCACCTGTGAACTTGTATGTGTTTTATGTACCAATATATATATATTTGGGCGAAATAAACTTATTCAATTCAATAGCTGTTACTTGATTAAGACGTACACGAAATATGAAACATAATCTTAGTATTCATATTTTATTTTAAAAGAAAAAGGTACTTCCCTAAGCAAAGGACGGAGATAACCTAGAAGCTATGTTAAGCTTGTTCTGGTTTCTAATATATATAACATACAAACACTTAAACAAACCCGCTGGACTTAGTAGTCAGGTACACTCGCCACTAGACCAGGTAGGGCTATATATACAGTTCGTTAAATTAATTATTCAAAATATCCTGAAGTTTTCTGTAAAAGCTATCCTTCTCATCCTCATCAGAATTCTCAGTGGGGGCATAACAGCAGATAACATTCAGGTCTTTAACGCTTGTCTGAAATTTTGCTGTAAGAAACCTTTCATTAATGCACTCATATCCTAGAAGAGCATCACTAGCATGTCTGCTGAGCAGCAGACCCACGCCTTGGTGATGCTTTCCATCCTCACCCTTGTTCTTGGAGACTTCAATGCCAAAGTTGGTACCGACTCTGACCTTTGGGGAGGAGTAATAGGCCCTTTTGGTATTGGTAGCTGCAATGGCAATGGGCAACGTCTCCTACAGGTAAATAAACTCAATGGTTTCAGAATAACTAACACATATTACAAACACCGCGACATACATAAATACACATGGGTTTCACCTGATGGGCTGCATAGGAATATGATTGATTATATATTAATTAACAGCAAATGGGCCAGTTCTGTTAGAAATGCCAGGACATATAGGGGAGCTGAAATTGGATCTGACCATTACCTTGTTAAAAGTGTCTTGCAACTTAAACTTTAAAAGTGTTGTGCTAGGGTTAAAAAATTTACCTTTAATACTGAAGCTCTGAAAGACCCAGTTATAGCTGAGTTATAGCTGAAACTTACCATGATAGGTTACTTAGTCATTATGACAGTCATGGTTTGCTTAATACTGAAGTTGAGGAAATGGGGCCATTTTAAACAAGCTTTTTTGGAAACTAACAGTACTCTTTTAGGGAAAAAGGAGCAGAGGAGACAGAATTATTTAAGTGATAAGGCACTTGAGCTTATTTCAGAAAGAATTGACTGCAGGAATGTCCTTAATCAGTACTCTACTAGCTACTAGTCCTAATAGAAAGCATTACAAAGAACTTAATAAACGTGTAAAGGATCAGTTAGCTACTGATAAGAATCTTTGGCTTGATGGCCTGGCTGACAAAGCTGAGGAAGCAGTTAGGCAGCACAACAACAGAGAGCTGTACCAGATAGTTAATGTTTTGTGTGGTAGAAAACGAACAGGTATACGGGGATTGAAGGATAAACAAGGTAAGGTTATAGAAGGTGAGAATTCTGTCATGGCTAGGTGGGCTGAGCATTTCAGTGATGTTCTAAACAATGTGGTTAATTCTACTCCCATTGTTTGCAATGATGATAGATGCATTGTTGGCTTTAATGTTGGACCTATAACACAATCTGAAGTTAGTTTGGCTATTTCTAAACTTAAACTTCATAAATCCCCAGGGGTGGATGAAATTACTACGGAAATGCTTAGAGCTGAGAATGTTTCAGTTACCATTTGGATGACTGAAATTTTGAATAACTTTTATGATAAAGGCATGGTTCCTAAAGGTTTTACCAGAGCTATTATTATCCCTATTTTCAAAAAAGGTGATCGCAGTTCTTGTGATAACTATAGGGGTATCAGCCTACTCTCTGTTCCAGGTAAAGTTCTTTTCATGATTGTGCTTAATAGAATTAAGAATCTGGTTTACAGGCAATTGCGTGATGAGCAATGTGGATTCAGAAGTGGTAGGGGATGTGTAGATCAGATATTTTCACTTAGGCAGATTCTTGAGAAATGTTTAGAGTTTCAGAAACCTTTGGTTGCTAGCTTTGTTGATTTCAAAAAGGCTTTCGACTCTGTTGATCGTCATAATTTGTGGTTGATTGTGAGATCATATGGTATACCAGACAAGTTAGTTAACATAATGAAAGCTCTCTATAATAACACTGAGTCATGTGTGAGAGTTGGTAAGTCTTGTAGCAATTGGTTTAGCATTACTTCTGGTGTTCGACAAGGGTGCATTTTGTCTCCTTTTCTCTTTAGTTTGGTTGTTGATTATGTTATGTGAAATTCAGTTCAAGGGAAAGCTTTTGGCCTTAAATGGGCTGGAGATACGAAAATTTCTGATTTAGATTATGCTGATGATTTAGCCCTTTTGGCAAATGATGTTGATGATATGAACTCTTTCATTCTAGCTGTTGATGAGACTGGTAGTACAGTAGGTTTGGTTATAAACAGAGAGAAAACTAAAGTGATGAAAATTGGTCAGGCAGGTTGTGATTCAGTTAATCTGAATGGTTGCAGTCTTGAACAGGTGTCACAGTTTAATTACCTTGGGAGCTACGTAACTGATACTGGTGATGTGCGGGATGAGATTAACAGACAAATAGGTATTGCTGCCGGGACTTTTAAGAATCTATGGAGATTGTGGATAAATAGGCGTATACACCTAAAGACTAAAATTAGACTGTATAATAGTTTGGTTCTTTCTAGGGTTAGTTATGGTAGTGAAACTTGGACACTTTGTAAACAAGATAACAGGAAACTAGATGCTTTTGATTCTAGATGCTTACGCAGTATCTTGGGTATTAGGTGGTTTAACTTTGTAACTAATGATGAGGTTAGGCAAAGGAGTCTGCAACCTCCTTTAAGCAGCATATTGTGCAGAGAGAGACTCCGCTGGTTTGGCCATGTTGCCCGTATGGATAATTATAAATTGGCGAATAGGGTTATGAACAGTGTGCCTAGAGGCCTCAGAAGGAGGGGGAGACCTAGGATGCGGTGGGCAGACAATGACAAACAGGACCTTGTTAGAATTGGTGTACAGTGGCCGGATGCAGCAGATGTAGCTCAGGACAGATATGCTTGGAGAATTAAACTGCGCGGTCTGGTTGGACCTCCGTAGCCCATGGCTGCTTGATGATGATGATGATGATGATGATGATGATGATGATGATGATGATGATGATGATAAATTAATTATATCGGTTAGGTGACTGAAAAATACACTAAATATGAAACAAAATCTTAGTATTCATTTATTTATTTAATTTAGTATGTCTGTTACTTAAATAAAGCATACACTATATATGAAGCATATAATCTTAGCATTCCTTTGTTTTATTTAATTTACTATATCTCTTAGGTAATTCAAACGTTCACTAAATATGAATATAATCTTAGTATCCCTATAGTTTATTTATTTTAGTTTACCTGTTGCTTAATTAAAACGTACACTAAATATGAAACATAATTTTAGAATTCATATATTTTATTTAATTTAGTATATCTGCAACTTTACTAAAAGTACACTAAATATGAAACAAAATCTAAGTTTTCATATATTTTGTGGAATTTGGTATATCTGTTACGTAAGCGAAAAATATGCTAAATATGAATCATTATCTTAGAACTCATATATTTGATTTAATTTAGTATATCTGTTACATAAGGGGGCGGGGGTGGCTCAGTCGGTAGCGCGCCAGGCTATCTAAATAAATAAATGAATACTAAGATTTTGTTTCATATTTAGTGTATTTTTCAGTCACCTAACCGATATAATTAATTTATCATCATCATCATCATCATCATCATCATGATCTGTAGTTCCCAGGTTCGAGTCCCAGCTGGGTCAGCATTGAGATTTATCTCCGCAAAATTCCCCGCCCTGCCCACGGTCAGTAGGGGACACCGATGGGCTTGGAAAGGCCGCCGTCTGTCGGATGGGACGTTAAGCCTTGGCCCCGTGTGCAGGAGAGACATACTCTGTGCACGTTAAAGAACACGCTGGATGGCCTTGACGGGGGGCTACCATCTGTCCCCCAACAGCTGTTCCAGTGGGTCCCCTCTCCCAACCTTCTCTGAGCCTTCGGGGTCCATGTGACCTGGCCATTTAGCCCATGGTGTGCAAAAAAGTGCCGCTCAGAGATAAAACAACCCAACAACCCAAACAAATCTGTTACATAAACGACAAGTACACTAAATATAAAATATAACCTTAGTATTCATATATTTTATTTTATTTAGTATATCTCTTATTTAATGAAAACGTAAAATAAACATGAGACATATTCTTAATATTCCTAAATTTTATTTAAAAAACGTACATTAAGTATGAAAGATAATTTTAGTATTCATATATTTTATTTAATTTAGTATATCTGTAACATAACTAAAAATAACACAAAATATGAAACAAAATCTTAGTATTCATATATTTTATGTAATTAGTGTATCTGTTATGTAGCTGAAAAGGACACTAAATATAAAACATAATCTTAATATTAATATATTTCATTTCAGTCCATATCACATATCTATTACTTAATTAAAACGTACCTAAATATGAAACAGAATCTTAGTATTCCTATAATTTATTTATCTATTACTTAATTAAAACGTATGCTAAATGTAAAATATAAATTTGGTATTCATATATTTTATTTAATTGAGTATAATCTGTTACATAACTAAAAAATACACTAAATATGAAAATAAGCTAAGTATTCATATATTTTATTTAGTATATCTGTTAAAACTATTTAAGCATATCTTGAAATAAAACAATACAGAGTTAGTTTCAACGAGGTATTCACAATGATAAGAAGTGAAGTATGAAATAATAATGACATGGATTTCAAGATTTATAAAAACCTTTTGGCTCCTTTCAATTGTGATTAAATTGAGTTATTTAATTATTCATTTATTATGCTTCATTTATGATATGAATGCGTTTCAAAACAAATTTTTATTATCTTGCTTACGGTGCGAAAAATTCAAAGTTAAATTTTTTTCTTATAACTTATTCTCATAACCTTATATTTATATTTAAAACTAAGACTTTTAGAGAGGCCTTTCTAAAGTCTTAGCTTTCGTTGGAGGGCCATGGCCCATAGTATAGAAAACCAAGGGTTGTATTATCTGATTCAAGCTCATTCCCACCCCAAAAAAATATTCTCCGAAATAATGAATTTATAATCTGTCTTTTCTTTGTAGTCACATAAGGATTTTCTGATGATTTGAGATGGATTTCTAAAAATAAAATATTTTTTCGTAGGAACCTTTTAATTTGTCAGTGTTGCGTTTTAATAGGAAATATATTTTTATAATATATATATACAGAACGGAATAGGGAAGGAATCAAGAAGCTTCTGGCTTCCTATTTTCAGAATGAGCGAGAAAAATATTAAACATACCTTTATCACCCGCATTTTTAAATATTTTATAGACCACTAAAACGGAGAGAAACATTTTATATTGGAACGGCAATCCAGTCACTTGCTTCCCGCGCTTTATTTTTTTACTGTTAGATCCAAATCCTTGGTTTCCCCCATACCCGTTCCCTCTTCAACTGAGTTTTATTTTTTTTCTATATCGACGCATGTATTTATTTTTGCTTCGAGACTTAGGTTTTATATGACACCTAAATATTTAAAGATTTCTCCCCCTTTACATTCTAATTGATGTAAATGATATTCACAATAACCTCTTTAACCTTACTCAATCTTGCAAAATAAAGAACCTACCTACCAGAGAAAACGACATGCCATTCAGACAGAAACTTTATTACCAACAATCTAACAGTTGTAAATTTCTTGCAACGAAATCTGCTTCTTCTATCCAACCAATAAACAACAACGGCCGAAAGCAAGCAGATGTTATCGATAATTTGTAAATATATCCTCCCCCCAACTTCTCTGGTCTTTTCAGTTTGTTTTAAACCTTCTTTCCATGCTTTCCTTTTTATCCATTTCCTTTTTTTTTACGATTTCCTTTTAATTTCTCCTTTAAGAAAGAGCAGCATCAGCAGATGATATCGAAATTTCACGCTGGATGGTAATCGTTGCATGACTCAATATATTAGAAGGGACACTGCTTAGCGTGCCGAATAACCTATTCGAGCACAGCGATATTTCTATGCGTGCTTGACGGAACCTTTGTAATATTAATGAGAAGAACGCAATAAAATATCGCGCTCCGAGCATTATTTTATCAGTTTAATAATGTTTTCACATAGGAGAGAGCCGGTTTTTTCTACACACATATATATATTCTTCTTTCTCCCGATCGGCCTTTCGTTTTTTTTTTTTTGCATTGGATTAAAGCTATGATTCTAATTTATTTCCTGATTACCTTGAATCCTTAATGCAGAAAGGAATTCTTCTGCTTTTTGAAGTGATTTTGTCTGCTAGAAGGATGTTGTGGTGCTTTATTAATTCAAAACGTTGCGAAATGTGCTGAAATAATTTTCATATTCCATACTTGGAGTTTATTTGCCCACATAATTAACAGAAACTCTAATACTTCCTTTTTTCCTTCATTTTTTTTCTCCTCTACGTTTCGATTAATCTCAGTAGTTCCAAATTCTCGCTTCATTAGTCCCAAGAATTTTCCTTTTTTTTTCCATCTTAATAATCCAGTGAAAGAATATTCGAACAGTTATTGAGCTGGATCACATATATAGTTCGCGTATTTATTTATTTATTAATTTATTTTTGCGAAAATAAAAGTTTTCTCGTTTTTTTGCCAGGCTTGTATAATCTCGTGGCCATTCATTTTTATTTATTTTTTTAAATTTATTCATTGAGAGAGAGGTACAAAAATATACGCTAACACCGCTCAAGACATCAGAAACAGAGAAATATTTACAATGTGGTTAACACTTGTTGTGTTTACATATGATATATATATTGAGAACATATAATTACATACATAACGAAAGTTAAAATTTAATACATTTTACAAACTTGGTCAAGTCGACTGTATTTAGGGGATCTTTGGAAATACCCAAAGTTGGGGACAACATAACATCAGGAGGTAGAGAGTTCCAAACACGACCAACTCGGCATATGAAGGAATATTTATAGTTTGTTCTCTCATGAGGACGACAGTTTGTGCAGTTTGTCCTGCTAGAATCCAAGATACGAATTAATGGATCGACCGGATTTGAATATAGGAGATTGTTAATGATATTATAGCAGATTTTTAGATCGTGAACCAACCTTCTCCATTCCAAGGAGAGAATATTGAACTTTCAGTGCGTTCCTCATAGCTTGAGTTGAACAGTCCAGGTAATCTGAGTAGACGTTCAACTAGACTGATGTTAGAGATCGTGTGGGGAGATCAAACAGTGTCTTATGGGATGGATGTTGGCTAAGGAGGTAGTACGCCAGACTGTTTACTTTGTTTTGCCAGGTTCCAATAATCCCAAACTGAAAAAATAGCCAGGTTCTTCTGTAAATTTTCCAAACTGGAAAAATAGCCAACGTTCTATCTCCCTACTAACAGCTGTCCGGTGAATTCTTTTCTCCTTATCCAGTTTGGAATTATGGGAACCTGGATGTTTATCCATTTTGGGATTACTGGAACCTTTGCACGTTAAAGAATACGCAGGATGACGTTGAGGGAAGGCTTCCATCTCTCTCCTAACAACTGTCCAGTGATTCGCTTTCCCAAACCATTTTTGAGGCTTTAGGATCCTTGTGACCTTGCCACTTAGCCCACTTTGTGCAAAGAAAGTGCCGCTCAGAGGTAAAACACCCAACCCAACGTTACCCTTTACACTACTATGTCGAAAATGCGCCGAAACGTCCATACGTAGAACTGTCTCATATGTCGTCAGATGATCGACATCGAATTTTGCTGGAGTAAGCTTTCTTCTCTGGATTGTTGATAGATGTTTTCTCCGCCTTTATCGTTTTTTTTATGTAAAAAGAAAAGAAGCACGTTGCGCTTTTTTGAATAAAAAATGGAGTGGGCTATAGTTAAATTTAATAAAAAAAAAGAATATTTGGGTGGAAAGGGCTAACCCCTTTCCACCCAAATATTCTAACCCCTTTCCACCCAAATGTTGGTGGAAAGCACAAAATTTTGGTGGAAAGGGTTCCCAATTTCTAGTTAATATTGAGATTATGTGGGAATTTTTTCCGTTAACCCTCACTCTATATGAGAAAAAAACACATCGTTGGGCTTGGTAACAGACATCATTCAGTCGATTTGGACATTAAGCCGTCGTTTCGTTTGCAATGAGAGTCATTCTCTGCTCATATTAAAGAATACATTGGATAACACATTCTATCTCCCTAATAACAGCTGCCCGGTGAATTCTTTTCTCCTTATCCAGTTTGGGATTATGGGAACCTGGCTATTTATTCAGTTTGGGATTATTGGAACCTGTCCATTTATCCATTTTACGATTATTGGAACCTAACAATTTATCCAGTTTGGATTATTGGAATCTTGTTATTTATTCTCTTTCGGATTATTGGAATCTTGTTACTTATCTTCTTTCGGATTATTGGAATCTTGTTATTTATTCTCTTTCGGATTATTGGAATCTTGTTACTTATCTTCTTTCGGATTATTGGAATCTTGTTATTTATTCTCTTTCGGATTATTGGAATCTTGTTATTTATTCTCTTTCGGATTATTGGAATCTTGTTATTTATTCTCTTTCGGATTATTGGAATCTTGTTACTTATCTCTTTCGGATTATTTGAATCTTGTTATTTATCTCCTTTCGGATTATTGGAATCTTGTTATTTATCTCCTTTCAGATTATTGGAATCTTGTTATTTATCTCCTTTCGGATTATTGGAATCTTGTTATTTATCTCCTTTCGGATTATTGGAATCTTGTTAATTATCTCCTTTCGGATTATTGGAATCTTGTTATTTATCTCCTTTCGGATTATTGGAATCTTGTTATTTATCTCCTTTCGGATTATTGGAATCTTGTTATTTATCTCCTTTCGGATTATTGGAATCTTGTTATTTATCTCCTTTCGGATTATTGGAATCTTGTTATTTATCTCCTTTCGGATTATTGGAATCTTGTTATTTATCTCCTTTCGGATTATTGGAATCTTGTTATTTATTCTCTTTCGGATTATTGGAATCTTGTTATTTATCTCCTTTCGGATTATTGGAATCTTGTTATTCCTTAACAAGAGATTTTCTTCTTTCGGATTATTGGAATCTGGTTATTTTTTATCTCTTTCGGATTATTGGAATCTGGTTATTTATCTCTTTCGGATTATTGGAATATGGTTATTTATCTCCTTTCGGATTATTGGAATATGGTTATTTATCTCCTTTCGGATTATTGGAATCTGGTTATTTATCTCCTTTCGGATTATTGGAATCTGGTTATTTATCTGCTTTCGGATTATTGGAATCTGGTTATTTATCTGCTTTCGGATTATTGGAATATGGTTATTTATCTCCTTTCGGATTATTGGAATCTGGCTATTTATTCCGTTATGTCCATAAAGTGTCAGTCAGAAATATTTTCGGATCTAAAAAAATAATAATTGGAGGAGGGTCAAGCGACGCAATCGGGCAGCAAAAAGTAAACATGGGCAGATAATGGATTTCTATTCCAGTGCAAAATTTTCCCCTATCGTTTTAGAAGTCTTTCAAACATTTCTTGAAAAATACGTGATATAGGTTTTTTTTTCACTTCTTTTGAAATAGGTGGTCTTATAGTTGCATATTTGAATCAACATTAAGAATGAAAAGAATCATTCTTGTATTATAGTCAATATTTAACTTCACATTTCGTTTTCAACAAAATTAGACCGTAAATTGTTTGCCATTAAAATCCTTCGCAACAGACGCTCCACAAAAACACTTGTTACGAATCGCGTGAATGCTCGCGCACAAAGCACGATTTCGCACAGAAAAGAGTTTCTTTTCCAACCGGCTTACGATTTACATTCTCTCGTTTCATCTCGTGGATTTTTTTTCCCTCTTTCTCTGTCCGACGTCGGGTTGGATGCCCAGCCAGTTGCTCACAGTGTCAAAGTATTCTTTCATCGGCATAGAAGTTTCCTCTGTGATCGAGTCGCACGTCGCGAATCTGCCTTTACAACATTCGGAAAATGGATTTCTTTGGTGGAGGTGTGTGTGTGTGTGTGGGAGGGGGCGGGGAGAGAAGAACAGAAAGTTTCGTCGAGCACTAGGAATGAAAGAAAGTTGAAAACGCAAGAGAGAAAGAAGAAAAGAAAAAGGAGAAAAAAAGAGTCAACGAAAAGAGAGAAGGAAATGCTGTGCGTTCATGCGGTTGGCACAGTTCGTGGCTCACGACGACCAGTGTTAGAGTGATCTCCGATGAGCGAAACCTCCAGCGTATTGACGGAGCACTCTGTGATGGCAAAATAAGAGAACGCACATGCACGTCTTTCTTAAGACCGGCTGCTGAGCTGTAGCGAGAACAGCGTATCAGTATCG
This sequence comes from Ryuthela nishihirai, assembly GCA_038380435.1. Lineage (NCBI taxonomy): Eukaryota > Metazoa > Arthropoda > Arachnida > Araneae > Heptathelidae > Ryuthela > Ryuthela nishihirai. Next base: position 44,576,989 of record JAWZYU010000003.1, on the reverse strand, counting down.
ACCGCATTGTTGCTAACAATTCACATCGGAAAATTTCCCTGAAAGTTGTACCATGGAAAAGGCAGATCTAACAAACGACTTCATCTGGGAGACACACAAGTGTCCTTGAGGTGAGTTCACCGTTGCTAAGGACGCCCAGCACACCCATTAACCTCCTTCAAAGTCTCCCAACACTTTTACTTATTTTTCTTTAAAATTGTAAAGCGAGAACTTGTTCGTCTGAAGAGTTTGTTAAGTATTTGCAGTGGAGCTGCTTTTGGAGTGAAAATATGACTACGTTTTAAACGAGTGAAAGGAGCTTAGAGTACTTTGTGTGTATTGAACGAAAATGCATTAAGCGCTTGGAAAATGTTTTTTATGTAAGGCGACTAAAATGTTACTCAACAGAGCAAATACCTTTAAGTTCAGTTTTCTACCGGAATGAGTCGCATTTGATACGTTGTGCAAGCTTGATTGACGTTTTCAATGCTCACACTAATGGCATTTACGACTCGTCCCATTTATCAAACTAAATTTGGAAACCTTGTCCAATATATTTGCACAATAGATAGAACTTGCATCAATATAGCTGTCAGACAGATTTAAACTCTAATTTGATCATTATTTCCAAGAAAATCTTTAATTTTTATTTCACGAAATATTTTGTCATAAAACGTCCTTGGAGTAAATGTAGAAACATTATATAATAATTGAAATTAAAATTCTCCTTTTAATGTTCGAAATATTTTTGAAGCGAGAAGAGATGGTATTGGCTCATAATCTGTAGCTCCCAGGTAAGAATCCCAGCTATGCCTAGGTTAATATTTATCTCCGCTAACTAGGGGTTTGCTGTGGTGAGAGAGGGGACTATGAATGGGCTTAGAAAGGCAGCATTCGTCGTATGGAACGTTAAGCACTGGCCCCATGTACAAGAGAACAATAGTTGTATACGTTAAAGAACACTCTGGATGGTCTTGATGGCTGTGCTTACATCTTTCACCATATAGCTTTTCAGTGGATCTCTCCTTCCAATCTTCTTTGAGCCTTAGGGGTTTTTGTCACCTTGCCATTTAGCCATCCTGGGCACAAAAGAACCTCTCAGAGCTAAAACAACTTAACCGAAAGGTTTTAGAGTTCTTTTCTTAAAATTGTTAACGTGAATGAATATTAAAGCAGTGTTGCATGAGTACCGGATTTCAAATTGAAAAGGGAACACCGAAAGTCTCAAAAATGCAGCCGCCCTTCGGATGGGATATTAAGTCATGGCTCTGTGTGCAGAAGAGTTATACCCTGTGCAAGTGTTGTGACCACCCTTGAGTAGTTTGGAGGTGGATCGACTTTAGGAGCGAACTGATAAAAAAGAGGAAATATGAAAAACAGCGTTCTATTCTAGCCAGCATTCTATCTAGAGTGAGCCTAACGCCGCAATATTGGGGCGGGGGTGGCTCAGTCGGCAGCGCGCCAGGCTCGTAATCTGTAGTTCTCAGGTTCGAGTCCCAGCTGGGTCAGCATTGAGATTTATCTCCGCAAAACTTCCCGCCCTGCCCAAGGTCAGTAGGGGACACCAATAGGCTTGGAAAGGCCGCCGTCCGTCGGATGGGACGTTAAGCCGTGGCTCCGTGTGTGGGAGAGCCATACCCTGTGCACGTTAAAGAACACGCTGGATGGCCTTGACGGGAGGCTACCATCTGTCTCCCAACAGCTGTTCCAGTAGGTTCCCTCCTCCAACCCTCTGAGCCTTCGTGGTCCATGTGACCTGGCCATTTAGCCCATGGAGTGCAAAAAAGTGCCGCTCAGAGGTAAAACAACCCAATCCAACGCCGCAATAAGGTTTGATAGGAGGGGCGATAGCTGTCAACTCCCTCTTAGCCCATCTGCCTATCTCCAAATCCCAGAACAACCACAATAATATTACACACAAATATACATTCAAGCAAGAAATACTTTAGCATAAAAACATATTTATTAAACCCATTTCATCAGCAAAACTTCACTACAAGATCTCTCAATGCTACTCTTTTCCGAGTGATTTGTTGTTACCACGAGAAAGTTCAGAAAAAGGCCGGAGAGTCAATAAAATGAACTCCGTTGAGAACAGCTTGGCAGCGACAATTTACAATTAGCATTAATCGGGAGACCAGATCAGAAAATGATCCTACCTCACTTTTTTCTAAGTGGGAGAAAAGAACCACTGGCTCGCTCCTTCTGTTACACGTCCCTCTGCGGCGCTGAGAGGTCCCTAGGGGGTGGCTGGTTGTCCATCATGGCGGCAACTGCGGAGTCACTTTGCTTGGCACACTTCATATCTATTAGGCAGTTTTAGTCTTCAAAACGAGTTTTTCTCTCTCTGCTGCCTTTCTGTTGAGCACTTCACTGAGGACCTCTAGACCTATCCTCCTTCACAAGGCGCTCTTCGGCTCAAGTGTCCAGTATGCCTTTCTTTTTTCGTCCTCTGTAGCTTCTGCCACCGGCCAGATCTTCGCCATCTGGATTGTCGTGGACGATCTCTATTGTTCTGAGGGCCTCGATGCGGAATTTCAGGACCCATCTGGCAGTTTTTTTTCTTGAGTTTCGGCACGTAGGCAATGCCAGATGGGTCATTTTCATCGCTTTTTCATGCTATCATGAGCCTGTGGCTGCTTCTTCTTGGAGGTAGGCATCCTGAGCTAAAAAGGAAGAGAAAAGGTGGACACCTTAGCCCGGCGACAAAATGGCGGATGGGAATTGGATTGGATTGTTTTACCTCTGAGCGGCACTTTTTTGCACACCATGGGCTAAATGGCCAGGCCACAAGGACCCCGAAGGCTCAGAGAAGGTTGGGGGAGGGGACCCACTGGAACAGCTGTTAGGAGACAGGTGGTAGCCTCCCGTCAAGGCCATACAGCGTGTTCTTTAACGTGCACAGGGTATGGCTCTCCCGCACACGGGGCCACGGCTTAATGTGCCATCCGCGGACGGCGGCCTTTTCAAGCCCATCGGTGTCCCCTACTGACCGTGGGCAGGGCGGGGAAATTTTGCGGAGATAAATCTCAACGCTGACTCAGCTGGGACTCGAACCTGGGACCTACAGATTACGAGCCTGATGTACTACCGACTGAACCACCCCCGCCCCCAAAATTATTTTTGTTTCCGGCGGATTGGGCTTATCCCATATAGATATGTCGTATCCACATTTTAAACAAATGCGAGCACGACACAAGTTAAAGATCGCGCTAGGTGACTTTGACGAGGTTAAAACTATCTCCTAACAGCTAGCTTTTATCACCCACTTGGATGGGTTGTTTTACCTTTGAGCGGCAGTTTTTTTGTACACCATGAGCTAAGTGACCAGGTCAAATGGACCCCGAAGGCTCAGATAAGTTTGGGGAAGGGGACCCACTGAAACAGCTGTTGGGAGATAGATGGTAGCCTCCTGTCAAGGCCATCCAGTGTGTTCTTTAACGTGCACAGGGTATGTCTCTCCCGCACACGGGGTCACTGCTTAACGTCCCATCCGACGGACGGCGGCCTTTCCAACCCATCGGTGTCCCCTACTGACCGTGGGCAGGGCGGGGAATTTTGCGGAGATAAATCATAACACTGACCTAGCTGGGACTCGAACCTGGGAACTACAGATTACGAGCCTGGCGCGCTACCGATTGAGCCACCCCCACTTGGATGGAATCTGTTATAAAACAACTTAGTGAGCTGTTCAGTCAGTTAGCAGGTCCAATGGGCTAACAGCCTCGACATTTAGCCCATTATGTGAAAACAAAGTCGGATGTAAAACAATGCAATCTTTATTACAGTACATACAAATAATTTTCAGCATGCTAATTTAGCTATTTAATATAAATCTTAAATATTGACTTCAAAATTCAGAACTCCGCGATCTTTGGATAACATTATAACCGCTAAAAAGATTGAAAAATAAAGTTTATACTGAGCACTGAAAGCCCCAAGTGCGAGTGTTAAAAGAGAAGCAGGCGACTTGCACACACAAAGCGACACAATAGCTGAAGCCGACTACATCTAAAAAGGAACTAAATTACACGTCGATCAGTCGTCAATGCACTTGACGTGTGGTCCGCAAAGCTGGAAAAAAGAGTTTTTTTTTTTAAATCTTAAATCAACAAAACTATATGAACAGCTAAAAACAGTAAACTGTCCACATTCCTGACTTCAAAATTCGCTATTTGATATTTATTCAAATAATTTAACAAATATTTAACGCATTTTAAAGCATCTCCGAAGTATATATGTTTTATGGATACAATGGGCATAGATTGAAATAAAAAAAGTACAATCAGAGATCTGTGAAATTCACAGCGTACTAGACAAGATCGAGTTCTACACCATAAAATTGACTGAAGATGGTAATCTTGCCGATCTCATTAGTGAGAACAGTACGGAGGCAGAAGAGATTGCTGTAATGGCTACTCTCAACCTCAAAGCTTTTAATGAAATGATAAAGCTGCAGAGGGAGTTGATGCACATATTGATGGGAATGCAATCCCATAATGGAAGGAAGCCTCAGTTTTAACAAGGAAATTGTGCCTGCATTCCGTGCCTACATCGAAATTCAAAATGAACTGAATGAAACATAAAAACAAATGACCACCACAGAGTTTTTATGATCCTAAATACTCTGCTTAGACCAGCAACATCCCGTCAATCCTTAGAGGATACGGATTGACGTTAGCAGAATAGCTGTATAGTATAATATTGCTACGCCAGATGAACGTACTACAGTGAATTTATGATAAACGTGTCATGAACGCTCATGCATGCTTCTGCGTGGGAATTATTTAACCAACGAATTGGAATACAGAACCGATCTGAAAAATAGAAAGGATAGAATTGTTATGTTGGAGTTGTGGATATCCAAAAGGAGGCATAATCAGTTTCAGTATGTACATGATGGTGTATAAAAGGAAGACGTGTTTTCATAAGGTGAGTGCGTTGAAGGTTGATTAGTTTTTTGGTGTGGATCCTGTTGGTAAGCTGGTAAAGGAAAAGAAGAATTCGTCGTCTTGTGCCTGGTGATCAACGTATGAAAAGAATTGGTTCTGAGAAACCAGCACACTTAGCAGCAGTTTTGGAGAACTTGAGGATTAAAACCTAAGAAGGAAGTCATTTTGTGTATAGTTTTTCAGTTATTTAGCAATTGGTAAGGTTATTCTCGAGATATTGCAAATATTTAGATACATGATTCTCGCTAGATTAAAAATTTGTTCACACATAAGGAAAACAATGCTATCTTTAGTTTATTCACAGTATCTTTAGTTTATGTACATGTTTTTATCCATACTTTTGTATTAAATCGCATTATTTTAGATTTATTGTTACTAGTTGTTATTTTTGAACTCACACTAAGTTTTCATCTGTTTGTATTCATATCAATTGGTGTCAAGAGTGTAGATATTATTATTATTACTATTTTAAATGCCTTTAAGTAGAAGTATGGATGCGTCATGTCCCTTTAATTCATTTATTTTTATTTATTTTCTCAATGCGCAATTTTAAATTCTCAATGCGCAATTTTACATTTTATTGCATTTTTGTTATTGTAAAAATTTTTATGTATTAAGTGTGTTCTTGGAAGTGCTATTGTGGGGATGTGACTCATAAGATGTTGTTTTCGGGTCTGAGCTGGCTGCCTGTATATGTTGATATCCGAAAATCCCTTTTATGGCCTTTTACAACCGGCCAAGGGCGCTAATGTCAGCGCGGCGAGGAACCGAGCATAATGAAACATCAGTCTGAGCGTTGCTGTCAAACTGGAAGGACGTTTGATGCGCATCAAGGGGATGCCGCTCTTTCTCAAAAAGGAAACCCTTGAGGAGAGGGTTCGATTCTAATTGGGAATCAAGATTCTTGGTGAATCTAATACAGTTCTGTAGATTCTGTGTGAACCACATTGTAGGCAAAGGTTAATTATCCTTTCGCTGAGTTTGAGGTCAGTAAAGCGAGAACATGCAAAGTGTGTGCTTCTCTACCTCAATGCGCAATTTTTTGCAGCAGCGAAACAACAAAGGCGTAAGGAGTTGAGAGCATCCCTAGCACGTGATTGTATATAAGTGTAAGTAAATTGTGTCGTCCCTTACAATTCTCGTGCGTTAATAGTTGGACATATTTTTATACATCACTTGACGCAGCAAGTCTGAGGCATATGTTGGTACGGGTGTAACAATCCATGAACCTGTCATTTCACCGATGTAAGGGTGAAGGTAATTAAGGGACAGACTCATCGTCCTCCGGCGGCCAAGACATTTGGACCAGCCCATCACATTCTGGCGCAGTCCAACAAGATTGGCGCGAGTCTATCACAGGATGAATAAGTAAAACTGATGACTGACATTAAAGGTGAAATAGCTGTCCAAAGCAGCAAAATTAGTGATCTTGTTGGTCAAAATAATGACATTAAAGGTGAAATTGGTGATATGAAAGCTGAGATCGTCTCTGAAAAAGATGAATTGAAAGCTGAAATGGCTGCAGAAAATGATAACTTGAAAGGCGAAATGGCTACACAAAATAATGAGTTGAGAGTTAAATGGTATCTCATAGACGTGAAAATAACTGACCAGTATAAAGACATTAAGATCGAACTCAACAGACAGTGTGATAGTTTGAAGATTTAAATTGAACCAGTATAAAGACATTAAGATCGAACTTAACAGACAGTGTGATAGTTTGAAGATTTAAATTGAACCAGCATAAAGACATTAAGACCGAACTTAACGGACAGTGTGATAGTTTAAAGATTGAAATTGAACCAGCATAAAGACATTAAGACCGAACTTAACGGACAGTGTGATAGTTTGAAGATTTAAATTGAACCAGCATAAAGACATTAAGACCGAACTTAACGGACAGTGTGATAGTTTGAAGATTTAAATTGAACCAGCATAAAGACATTAAGACCGAACTTAACAGACAGTGTGATAGTTTGAAGATTTAAATTGAACCAGCATAAAGACATTAAGACCGAACTTAACGGACAGTGTGATAGTTTGAAGATTTAAATTGAACCAGCATAAAGACATTAAGACCGAACTTAACAGACAGTGTGATAGTTTGAAGATTTAAATTGAACCAGCATAAAGACATTAAGACCGAACTTAACAGACAGTGTGATAGTTTGAAGATTTAAATTGAACCAGCATAAAGACATTAACACCGAACTTAACGGACAGTGTAATAATTTAAAGATTGAAATTGAACCAGCATAAATACATTAAGACCGAACTTAACAGACAGTGTGATAGTTTGAAGATTTAAATTGAACCAGCGTAAAGACATTAAGACCGAACTTAACAGACAGTGTGATAGTTTGAAGATTTAAATTGAACCAGCATAAAGACATTAAGACCGAATTTAACGGACAGTGTGATAGTTTGAAGATTTAAATTGAACCAGCATAAAGACATTAGGACCGAACTTAACGGACAGTGTGATAGTTTGAAGATTTAAATTGAACCAGCATGAAGACATTAAGACCGAACTTAACAGACAGTGTGATAGTTTGAAGATTTAAATTGAAACAGCATAAATACATTAAGACTGAACTTAACGGACAGTGTGATAGTTTAAAGATTGAAATTGAACCAGCATAAAGACATTAAGACCGAACTTAACAGTGTGATAATTTAAAGATTGAAATTGACGGTGTCAAAAATGATATTGATGGAGTTAAGTGTAAAGTTAATGAAATTTATTGTGATTTTAATACAAAACTTGATAATGTTAAGCATCAAATTGAAAGTGTAAGAACTGATGGTGAACATCAATTTCAAATTTTAGGAAATGAAAGGTTACATTCTTCTTGTGAAAATAGTAATTTTAGTGATAATAGTGTTTTCACACTTATCACTAGAAATATAACTAAACCTTCTACATGTGATGGTCAATCATCCTGGACAGTATTCAAAACACAGTTTGAAGTCATCTCTAGAGGGGGGCGGGGGTGGCTCAATCTACAGCGCGCCAGGCTCGTAATCTGTAGTTATAGTCCCAGCTGGGTCAGCGTTGAGATTTATCTCCGCAAATTTCCCCATCCTGCCCACGGTAAGTAGGGGACACCGATGGGCTTGGAAAGGGCGCCGTCCGTCGGATGGGACTTTAAGCCGTGGCTCCGTGTGCGGGAGAGCCATACTCTGTGCACGTTAAAGAACACGCTGGATGGCCTTGACGGGAGGCTACCATCTGTCTCCCAACAGCTGTTCCAGTGGGTCCCCTCCCCCAACCTTCTCTGAGCCTTCGGGATCCATGTGACCTGGCCATTTAGCCGTTGGTGTGCAAAAAAGTGCCGCTCAGAGGTAAAACAACCCAACCCATCGCTAGAGGTAATGAGTGGAATGAATTTCAGAAGGCCAGTTTTCCTGCAGCTTCTACTACAAAGGTTTTACAGTCTGTTCCAGAAGAAAAACAAATTGATTATCAATGTCTGGTCTCTGCATTAAAACTCAGGTTTGGCGATAATTATTTAAAACAATACTATATGGCTTAATTTGAACATCGTAGCTGTCCCATGGCAGAGTGGTTAGCGCGCTTGGCTACTGATCTAAGGGACCTGGGTTCGAGCCCCGGGTAAGGCATGGCTGTTTGTGTCGTTTTTCTCCTGAGGGCCTGCCATCCTCTCAGACCTTCTACCATGGCGTATAAATTGACAGGCTCCTGTCAGACCTCTGTGGCAAGCAGCTGCTTGAGGGGGTATTGTTATTTATTATTATTATTATTATTATTCAGAAGAGTGGTGAAACTTTGCAAGAACTTGTTAGTGATATTGAGCCTCTAGCTAGATTGGCTTCTATAACTTTCCACCAGAAATTCAAGGCAACTTAGCTCAATTACAATTTATTGATGCTATTGCTGACCCTGAGACTCAACAATCTCTGAGGATGTTGGAAGGTGAAATCTTAAAGTCAGCTGTGGTACATGCTATGAAGTACGAGTGGTGCAGGCTTTCCTCCCGAGCGAACAAACGCACAGTGAGATTTGTAAATGCAGAAGAAACTGTAGAAAAGGATGGTGAAATGCAAGAACTAACCAAAGCTATACTATACGTTTTGAAAGAGATTAAAGGTTCCTCTCCAAGGACTTCTACACACATGCAGTGTTGGAATTGTGGCAAGACTGGACACATTCGAGCCAACTGCAAAAAACGTGGTGGGTACAAAGTTCAGGCACGTCTAATAGACAACAGAATCAGCATAAGCAATGTGAAGGGTAAAGCTTCGCTGTTAATTGGTTGACTCCAGGAGAAGACGCCCACGTTTCAGCACTACTTGGTGAAGATAACGGAGTTGTAGCTGATGGAACCATGAATGGAATGCCTTGCCGTATGATAGTAAACGCTGGTGCAAATGTAACCTTACACAAAACAGATATAATAAAGAGGATAATACCTCACCCAAACTGGAATGCTAGACAGTCTAATATAACCCTACAAACAACCACTGGAGATCGTATTAAAGTCCATGGAAAGATAGAACTCAACATCAGAGTTGGTAGCTGTCTACGCCATCCTGTTTACATCGCTGACATCTACCATGAATGCATATTAGGCCTTGATTTCCTAAAGAAACATGGATTCAGCATTAGACCCAGTGACAGCCTACTCATCTATAAGCCAGAAAAGATCCTTCTACTTAGCCGAACATCTTATTATTTATCAAGTGTGACCACAGTATTAGTGACAGAAGACACAGAGGTCCCAGCACAAAGTGAAATTATAGTCCGAGGACATCGGGTGGAGATTTCTGGCCTTCCAATTGGCAGTCACTGATGACCCTAGTAAAGAAGCTTTGGCTTATGGTATCCTGGTTGCAAGACTTTAGTCAGTGTAGATAAAGAACAGATTCCTAGAGTGATGAACTGTAACCAAGCAAATAGAATATTGAAAAAAGGTGAAGAATTCACCTTTTCTTCAATACGTGACCTTTTACCTGGGTAATATGCGAACCTTTTACCTGGGTAATAAGTATAAACGAAATAAAAGTTACTGACTGAAACCAACACCATACAGACATCCAATCTCAACTTGCTGACTTATGGAGAGAAACAAAAAGAATATTAACTGAAGACCAAGCTGCTAAGACCGAGAAACTACTGCAAGAATTTTCCGACATGTTTTCTGCTAGATCAAATGATTATAGCCGTACTAAACGGATAGAACATAAGATCAACATTGGTGATTCTCCTCCAGTCCATCTACCAGCAAGAAGGCTTCCATTGGCAAAACGAGAGGAGACAGAACAACTCATAAGGGACATGGAAGCTCAAGGTGTTATAGAACCATCACAGAGTCCCTGGACATCACCAGTGATTCTTGTGAAGAAAAAGGATGTATCTACCCGAATTTTTGTAGATTATCGCAGATTAAATGATATAACAAAGAAAGACTGATTTCCTTTACCCAGGATTGATGATATGCTGGACACTCTATCTGGGTCAGAATGATTCTCGATATTAGACTTGAAGAGCGGCTATTGACAAGTTGGTATACATCCTGAAGACCGTGAGAAAATAGATTTCACTACAGGAAACGGACTTTGGAAGTTTAAAGTGATGCCATTTGGACTTTGGAACGCACTTGCAACGTTTGAACGACTAATGGAGTCGGTGCTCAAAGGTTTGTCTCTGGAGGTCTGCCTGGTTTACTTTGGACGACATCATCGTTCTTGGAAGAACTTTTGAAGAACATTTAAAAAATCTTCGTCAAATGTTTGAAAAACCTAAGGCAGCCAAGCTAAAATTGCGACCGACTTAATGTAAATTGTTCCAGCAAAAAGTTCATTACCTTGGTCATGTCATCACTACATCAGGGATTAAGCTGATCCTAGTAAGATAGAAGCTGTAAGAGACTGGCTTCCACCACAATATGTTTATCAACTTCGTAGTTTTATTGGACGTTGCACCTACTGTAGAAGATTTGTCAAGGGTTTCTCCAACATCGCAAGGCCATTAACATCGTCTGACAGAGGATGGCCAGCGGTTCATGTGGACCACCGAATGTGCAGTAGACTTCCAGCGGTGGAAGCAAGCTCTTTCCACAGCACCAGTGTTAGCATATCCATAAACTGGAAAACACTTCATAATAGATACTGACGCAAATAACACGGGAGTTGGTGCTGAACTTTCACAACAACAAGACAGACAAGAAAAAGTTATTGCATACTTTATCAAAACTGTATCCAAACCAGAACGAAATTATTGTGTCACACGAAAAGAACTGGTATGCAATAATAAAAGCAATAAAACATTTTCATCATTACATCTATGGCAAACCCTGAAGGACAAATTCCTAGATGTTTACAGCGGTTACAAGAGTACAATTTCTCCATCGAGCATCGAAGTGGCAAAATGGATAAGAATGCAGATGCCCTTTCCAGACGTTCATGCATTAACAACTGTAAGCATTGCTTTAATGCAGAGTTGAAATATGGTACTAAAGAAATAATGCCCATAAGATAAATAGCATGGACACAAGCAAACAGTGATACCCTTAACATTTGGAGTCCAATATATAATTAGAAAGGCAAAACTAGACGATGATGATATAAGACCAATAACAGATTTGATTAAAAAAATCTGATGTAAGACCTAATTGGGTGCAAAATCGCGAGGTATAGTCCAACTACTAAAAGTTATTGGGCACAGTGAGACTCCTTAGAAGTGAAAGGCGTGTATTATACAGTAGATGGGAGAATCTCACTGGACGAGTGATCCGTTGGCAGATAATCTTTCCTCGCTCCCGAGAGGAACTAGTGTTGAAAGATGTGCATGATAGTGCCACTGGAGGACACTTCGGTGTTAATAAGACATTAGCGAAAGCCAGGGAACGATTTCATTAGCTGAAAAGTAGGGCAGACGTTGAAAGATGGTGTAGGCAATGTAAAGTCTGTGCAGCAAAGAAAGGCCCTAATATTATACGTAATTTTAAACGGGCACCAATTTAATATTATTATTACCGTTTAAAATTACGTTGCCCGTTTTTTAAAACGGGCAACGTAATTTTAAAACGGGCACCAACGTTATACGTCTGCTGCTTACCCCGACTTCTAGTCGGGGTAAGCAGCAGACGTATAACGTTGGTGCCCGTTTTGAAAGAATAGCCATTGATGTAATGGTTCTTTCTCTAGGACTGATGATTGAAATCGTTATTTATTGGCAGCAATGGATTATTTCACGAAGTGGGCTGAAGTCTATCCCATCCAAGACCAAGAGACAACAACAGTTGCAGAGATGATAGTAAATAGCTTGATTAGCAGGTATGGTATACCTTTGCAACTCCACTCTGACCAAGGACGGAATTTTGAATCCAATGTGTTTAAAGGCATCTATTAAGCATTCAGAAAACCAGAACAACTCCCCTACACCCTAAGTCGGATGGTATGGTTGAGAGATTTAATTGGACAAATGCATAACATCTAGTAATGTTTGTCGACGACCATCAACGTGACTGGAATCACCATATACAACTCCTTTTGTTGGCATACAGAACAGCAGTGCATGAGACAACTGGACAGACACCTTCCATGATGCTCTTTCGAAGAGAGTTACGTCTTCCCTGTGACCTTTTATATGATCGGCCAGAAGCAATGCCTGTCTACACTCCACAATACGTACAAGAATTACAACAACGACTAGAAAAAATCCATCACTCCGTCAGACATAACATCAACTTAGCAAGCAAGAGAACCAAAACGAGATACGACAGTAAAACAAATGAAACGTTTTCAATCAAGGAGATCTTGCTGGCTATACAATCCACATAGAAAGAAGAGCTTTAACCAAGACTTCAGAAACCTTGGGAAGGTCCTTATATACTAGTTAACAGTATTAATGACGTAGCGTATCGCATTCGTCGACGTCCAACTACAAAGTGCAGGGTGGTTCATGTGGATCGTTTGGCACGTTTCATCGGAGAACTGAAGAAGCTTCGGAATCTAGAATTGTTGGGACGAACAAGACGTAAGGAGGGGGCAGTGTTACGACAGATGAACGTGCTGCAGTGGATTTATGATAAACCTGTCATCAACGCTCGTGTATGCTTCTGCATGAAAATTATTTAACCAACGAATTAGAATACAGAACCGATCTGAAAAATAGAAAAGATAGAATTGTTATGTTGGAGTTGTGGATATCCAAAATGAGGCATAATCAGTTTCAGTATGTACATGATTGGTGTATAAAGGGAAGACGTATATTTATAAGGTGAGTGCGCAGGAGGTTGATTAGTATATTGTTGTGGATCGTGTTGGTAAGCTGGTAAAGTAAAAGAAGAATTCGTCATCTTGTGCATGGTGATCAACGTCAGAAAAGAATTGGTTCTGAGAAATCAGCACACTTAGCAGCAGTTTTTGGAGTATTTGAGGATTAAATCCTAAGAAGGAAGTCATTTTGTGTACAGTCATTTAGTTATTTAGGAATTGGTAAGGTAACAGGGTAGTAATTTGTAGGTGGAAGTATTCACATATATGATTCTTGCTAGATTAAAAATTTGTTCACTCGTATGATAAACATTGGTATCTTTAGTTTATGTACATGTTTTTAGCCATACTTTTTTTATTAAATCACATTATTATAGATTTATTGTTACTAGTTGTTTTTTTAAACTCACGCGAGTTTTCATCTATTTGAATTCATATCAATATTATTTTTACTGAATGTTGTCATGTTCTTATTAGATGTGAATTCGGGTTCGGGCTCAAAGTAGCACGGATGACTTCATGCTCGGGATGGCTCGGTCACAAAATAATTTAAATTTCAAATATTTCTTGTAAATGAGAAAAATGTAATCAAATCATTTTTTGATTATAATTTCAACAATTTAAAAAATCTTTAACAATTAAAAATAAATATCGTGCAGCTTTAGAATTTTTTTCGCATTCTCTATGCGTAAAAGATGAATGGCCTTTTTTCGTTTCTAATGATGCTACCCACGAACTTCCTTCTCCCAGTATTTCTAATATTGTTCCTCTCATATGACTTTAAATATTTTCATTTTGTCATAAAATAATTATAATTAATAATATAGAATAAAATAAAATAAAATATTAGTTACATGAATTTCTGTTTTACAGGTCTTATGAAGCGATAGCGAAATTTTTTCCCAAATCGGGATCGAGGGCATAATTATCCGAATTTTTCAGGCGAACTCCAGCTCAGGATTGAAAAATGGTGTCTGGACTCATCTCTAGCTCTCATATATCTATCTATATATCTTTCTGGGATATAAACATTTAAAGCACTTTCCTGAATTTGAACCGTTTGCTGTGAAGTGCAGTCAAGTTGCTATTCAATGCAAAATAATCTTCTGATGATCAGGTAAAATCCATTTTGACTTATAGTCAATTGATGATTTTACTCCACTCTATCTAGACTCCGTAACCCGACTCCGTTACGCACTGATAGACATAGGGTATTATTTATATTATTATTATAGATGACCTTGAGCTTCTTGGAGTTTTATGCACTGCACTACTATGAGGTTTGGGTGGCTCAGTCGATATCAGCCGACAAGGTCGTAATATGCAGTTGCCAAGTTCGAGTCCCAGCTGGGCCAACGTTGAGATATATCTCCGCAACACATCTCGCCCTGCCCTCGGTCAATATGGGACACTGATGGGCTTGGAAATGCTGACGTAGGTCGGATGGGACGTTAAGCCGTGGCCCCGTGTGCGGGAAAGCCATATCCTGTGCATGTTAAAGAATAGGATAAGGCTCTCCTAAAGAACAGGTGGTAGCCTCCCTGCAAGGCCATCCAGCGTGCTGACTGGATGGCCTTACCGGAAGACTCCCATTTGTTTCCCAACAGCTGTCCAATGGGTCTCCTTTTCCGAGCCTTCGCGGTCTTGTCAACTGACCATTTAGACCATTGGTTGCAAAAAAAGTGCTGCTCAGAGGTAAGACAACCCAATTGCACTACCAAAACATTAAATAATTTCTGCATTATGTCAATGGAAATTAAATTTTGAAGCTCTATAATTTCTAAAATATGCATTAAATGGGAAAAATGTAATTAAAGATGAAAAATTTCATAATCATATCTGTTTAAATCTTGATTTTCAACATTCACTCATTATTTAAAGAGCTATGGAAGCTGAAATATTCAACAATAAGAATGTCTTATTATATAAAAAACATTTATAATTATCATATATTAAAATTAATTGAATTTGATCATTATTTGAATTGATTATTGAATTTGATCATTACGCAAACTTCTAAAATGCATATATGTATATTTCATTAAAGGGTTTGGAACAATATTTATTACTTAAATTTTAATTAATTTCTGAAGTAAATTCTCATTACGCATTATTGTTGGGAGATATTCTAACTTCAAAATCTCTTTAAATGTCGAACAGATATTGTTGAAAAACGGGACTTGAATAGATTAGATTATGATCTTTAATTTCATCCTCAGTCACATTTTCCCATTAAATGCATATTTTATAAATTATAGAGCTTCGAAGTTAGATTACTGCTGAAATAGCATAAATATTACCTAATAATATTTTGGCAAGACAATATAGAATAAATTCGAATTTAATTTTTATATCTAAGGAGCAATTCATCTTATTCTTGCTATGTAAGAAATAAACAACAACAACAACGACCCAAAAAAATGACCCAAGTAGGGATTTCAACTACCGCAGTTCCTGGAATAAAACTAAGGATTTGTAGCGAAGTAAAGGAAATCCTCTACTAAAGAAAAAGCAGTCTCTGGAAGATGCTGGAGTCTATCAAATCAACTACAACAGTTAAGCTGGCTCGTGAGCTGAGGTGGGTTGGCAGTTAAGCCGATGACCACAGTTGCTAACCATTGCCTGGGTCACGTAGCAAAACTACCCACTCCAAGCAAACTGCATCAAAGGAAATTTAATCATGCTATTCGTCATACGTGGTTCGAAACCAAAGTTTACTTATTTCGTTCATTACTATAGTTACTTTTTGTTCTTTGGATATTTCTAATTAATCAGTGAGACAAGAAGTCTTAAAAGTTTAAGAAGTGGAACATTGGTCAATACACATATCGCTATTTATGCACAGGATTTAAGTCTCAGAACCTTTGACTCTAAACTTGTCCGTTGTGTAGAGGAGCACACGCTTTCCTTCTTTGAAAGAAAGAATAAAATTATGTGTAGAGAATCATTTCCATGTTGTTGTGCGGGCAGGGATGGCTCAGCAGGTATCGCACCAGGCTCATAATCTGCAGTTCCCTATTCGGAGTCCCAGGTGGGTTAGCGTTCAGATTTATCTCCTTAAAGCTCTCGGTCAGTAGGGTTCCCGATGGGCTTAGAAATACCGCCGTCCGTCTGATGTAACGTTAAGACGTGGCACTGTGTGCGGCACGTCTTAACGTCAAAGAACACGCTGAATGGCCTTGACTGGAGGCTACCATCTGTCTCCTAACAGCAATCCAGTAGGTCCCCTCCCCCTAACTTTCTCTGAGCCCTCGGGTTCTTGTAAGTCTTTCCATTTAGTCCATTCTGTGCAAAAAAAAAGTGCCCCTCAAAAGTAAAACAACCCATGTTTATTTATTTTTTTTCATGTGTAGCTCATTATATGATTTTGCTTATATTACCAAACTTAAGATTAAAGAACTCTCAGTGTGTAAAATACAACTTAGTCATTGATAAAAATCGTTATCAGAATATAAGTAGAAGGTTGGGTTGTTTTACCTCTGAGCGGCACTTTTTTGCACACCATGGGCTAAATGGCCAGGTCACATGGACCCCGAAGGCTCAGAAGGTTGGGGGAGGGGACCCACTGGAATAGCTGTTGGGAGACAGATGGTAGCCTCCCGTCAAGACCATCCAGCGTGTTCTTTAACGTGCACAGTGTATGTCTCTCCCGCACACGGGGCCACGGCTTAACGTCCCATCCGACGAACGGCGGCCTTTCCAAGCCCATCGGTGTCCCCTACTGACCGTGGGCAGGGCGGGGAATTTTGCGGAGATAAATCTCAACGCTGACCCAGCTGGGACTCGAACCTGGGAACTACCGATTACGAGCCTGGCTCGCTACCGACTGAGCCACCCCCGCCCCATAAGTAGAAGGATTTGAGTGTTTTTATCTCTGAGGGGGACCTCTTTTTCCACACCTAATCTAAGCCCCCCCCACCCCTCCTAGATCCGGAGAAAAAATGTGTCTCTCAGATAAATATAAACATATATTATAAATTTTATTAATATAAATTATCAAAAAAATTATAGATAATTGAAATTTTCTATAAATTATATTATTTTTATAGATAATTTAATTTAAAATAGATGATGTTATGCTAGTAAGAGTAATGGAGGCAAAAATTATTAAACTTGTTCATATTATATACATTTTTCAAGAATTTGTTTAGACTTATAAAACGGACTGTAAAATATTATACTGCAATGGAAATACAATCTCTAGCACCCCTTCTTTCTCTCTCTACTATTTTTCTAGGTCAATGGCATCACTTTCCACCACCGCCCTTACTTTTTTCCTACTACCGGACTTGTTCGGGATTCACAATGGGCTAAATGGCCTGGTCAGAAGGACTCCAAGAGCTCAGAGAACATCAGCTAAAAGAGGGCTTCACCGGACAACTATTAAGAGACAGATAGACAACTCCCGTCAAGGCCATCCAGTGTGTTTTTTAATATTACACAGGTTATATCTCTCCCGCACACAAGACCACGGCTTTGTGTGGCGGTGGTGGCTAGAGTCGGTATCGCGCCAGGCTCGTAATCTGTAGTTCCTAGGTTCGAGTCCCAGCTGGGTTCAGCGTTGAGATTTATCTTCGCAAAATTCCCCGCCCTGCATACGGTCAGTAAGGGACACCGATGGGCTTGGAAAGGCTGCCGTCCGTCGAATGGGACGTTAAGCCGTGGCTCCGTGTAAGGGACAGTCATACCCTGTGCACGTTAAAGAACAGGCTGGATGGCCTTGACGGAAGGCTACCATCTGTCTCCCAACAGCTGTTCTACTGGGTTCCCTCCTCCAACCTTCTCTGAGACTTCGGGGTCCATGTGACCTGGCCATTTAGCCATGGTGTGCAAAAAAGGGCCTCTCAGAGGTAAAGCAACCCAACCCACGGCTTTGTGTCCCATTGGAATATCCGACCCCATCTGGGTTCCCTTTCTCACCAGAGGCAGGATGGTGGTATATGTGTGTGGGGAGGGGGGAGGAGAATATTCTCAACGTAGACACAGTTGGGACTCGAACCTGAAAACTGCAGATTTCGAGCCTGGTGCGGTACCGACTCAGTCAATCCCCAATCCTTAACCAGAAAGATAACATATCCCCTTTGACAAAAATGGGATACTCCTTTTTAAAGAGAACACTTTTTTTCATTTTCCGCATTAGCACTTTCCAACCGTAAAAATTAGGACTAATGGATGATTAGAGAAAAATTAAACAGAGGTTTTTTTTTTATTAGAACCTAATCGCGGTGGCCAAATGGTTAGCAAACTTTGCTACGGATCAAAGAGCTTCGGATAAGGTATGGGTGATTATTTTCTGCGTTATCTTTCTGCTGACGTTTCACTTTATAGTTTGCTATCTGATTTCCAAAAGGATTCTTTTAAATCACGAGCTCACCATTTGAACAATAAATTATGTTTTATAATTTAGAGGAAAACAACTGCAACCATTGACAAAAATTTGACTGGATATTTTTCTTTTAATTCCATAAGCAGCGAATCAAAGCAAAATTCAAATTTCTGCTTTTGAAATCCAACTAGATACATATTTTGCATATATTTAGTTGAGCTCTATTCCGTGGCCACATGGTTAGGGTGCTTGACTACTGATCAAAGGGACCTGGGTTCGAGTCCCGGATAATGCATGGATATTTGTGTTGTTTTTCTGCTGAGATCGCGTAATTTTCACAGACCCTCTACTCTGGCGTATAAAATGACAGGCTCATGTCAGACCTGTGTGGCAAGCAGCTGCTTGAGGAGGTATTTATTTTATTATTCAGTTGAACAATTTATTCCTTTCAATTCGAGTTTTGTATGACTTGCGCTACATTAATTAACGTAGATATCCTTAAAAGAAGATTTAATATTGACTGTTACGTCGATAAGCATCTAACAGTATCGGTCACTGGTTATCACAGCGAAGACTAATCTTCGATCAACATGCATTTAATGCGCATATTATTAATCATCATCAGAATACGCCGCTATCTAATAGCAAACGTCATCTAGATTTATATCGCCTTTCACGGGCACAATCATGAGTTACATCTTAAGCAAGGCACTTCCATATAAAAGAGTAACTTATCTAACTCGTAATAAATGGCAAAGCAATAATAATGAAACATAAGAATGCTCAATCATCTGCTAGGCCTAACTATTAAACACAAAGCAAGCAACACTATCTGCGATGTAAGGCCCGATATAATCTGTACTGAAACTTTATGTTTACACACAACTAGAGAGGTGTAGCATTATTTAAGAAGAGGTGTGTGGACCCAGGAAGATTAGAGTCTCGTCGAACTGCACTTCAGAAGTAAGAGAGGGTCGATTTGAGCAGTGAAAGGGGCATTGCTTTCTCCTCCTACATATCGATTGCCTATAAACCTTTTGACAGTTGTCTCTTTTGCATGGCTTCACCCCGTTCTTTAAGATAAATGGCGAACAGGCTTCGAGGAAGATGCAATTCACTCTAATTCACTCGGCGAGGAGTTGAAGACATCCGGGGACCCAATGCTCACCGATACCCAGTTCAAAGCTCGGCTTCAACGGATTAATGATTATCTTTAATATCCTTTTCGTTTGACATGTAATTGATGGTATTGTGGAACATTAATTTTATGATCCTACGAGCAATTTCGATTCGGCTTTAGCACTCGTATAACTTCATTTTGATCGTTGGGAGGTGGGGGGGATATTTCTGTAGAGTGTCTCAATGCTCATTAAGGAGTTCAGAAGCAAAACAAAACGAATCGAAAGAATAAAAAAACACGAGAGGGAGAATCAATTTTTCTTAATAAATATGCCATCGATACCACATGTGGCAAACGGATCATGTTGAATGATGGGGGATCAATTGGAATAATAGCTGTGGAGAAGACAAACTTACAGTAATCTTTGGAATTGATGAAACTCAACAACCTACGTTATTTTAAATCTAGTTGTCCATTTTATCGTTTCCTGGCTGCCTCAAATGCAGTGGAATGTGAATGACTTGTCGAATGAGAAAAGTACTTTTAAAGTTGCGTTGCCTTTGAGTGTCACTTTATTTTGTACACGAGAAATCCGAGAGCTCGAAAAGGTTGTAGGAAGGGCAGAGACACTGATCACACCGGGCACGGACAATGACCTAACAGAAAATTCAGTTATTAAATACACAAGGTCTCCGTTATCCGTGGTTAATTGAAACCGGAAAAACTCTATTTAAATCGAATTCCTTTTAACCAAGGAATTTTCGCCCATAAAAATATATTGTTTCCTTATTACTGTTATTTTATTTTACGATCTATTTATTTTGAAAATAAAACGCTAATTTTTAGTTCTGTATGTGTTTGTATGCACATGAATGTGTATATGTGGGTGCGTACAATATTGTTTTACAAAGCAACATTTATTGGGCATGAACAGTTCGTTTTAATACATTAGTTTAATATTGTGTTGTAACATAAGTGATTTTTATTTCATTTTAAAAATGGATGTGTTGGGCTTGATTGAACGGATGGAGATGGATATTGGGAGAGAATTAGGAGGTGGCTGGAAATATATGACCATTAGTGGGGAAGAGGTCATATATTATCTTCTCCTGATCCCCTCCTCGGAATGTCGGGTCAAAACTGGATGGACCTTGAAATAATAATACTACTCCTACTTTCCTAAGTTTCCAATTCCTTCGTGATTCGGGTTACCATATGCCCACCATTATCTTATGTTCATTATCTTTATCCTCCATTATCTTATATTCCAGGAGGACATGCCCTCTTTTATCATCTTATGTCCTCCCGGAATTTTGGAAAAACATGAAATGTCCTACTTTTTGAATAAACTCATAACATGTTTTAAACTAAATTCAAAACACTCCTTTTTGTACTTCCTTTTTTCAATTTCTTTAACCCATGATTATAGTTTACTATAAATCAAATCGTGAATTCAAAATTAATTCGGTTAATGATGTGAAAGTTACTATTTGCTCTAATCTCAATATTATCAATTTACATGCCAGATTAAAAAAAGTATGCGCTTTAGAAAATTCCATAACATTTTGCTGCCTCCCACGGTTAGGATGGAACTATGAAAGACGAAACCAATTTTCGTTTTCTTGATTTGCAACATAAAGGGCAGCGAAGTTATTGTCCCTAGTTTGTACAAGCCTTCTTATATAAGATCGAAGTAACTGCTGATCATTATCTCAGTCAGAGTTAAGAGAAACAAAGTTTCCCTCCTGGAACAGCAGATATTTACTAACCACTATGCCACTAAAGGCCAAATAACTCTTGATTACTTATCACGTATAAATAAAAATCGACACGTCATATATAAAGGGCAAAAAATATTCAACGTACTGAATAATTAGAATTATGCCTTTTTATGACAACCGTTAGTTGATACTTGAAATAAAACTTTGTAAGAAAAAACTTATTTCACAAACTGCAAGAATGTTCTCCTCTGTCCTCTATTTCTAGTTTTTTTGTCCTCCTTTTAGAACACTGGCATCTGGTAACACTATCCGTAATAGGTTTGTGCTTTGCAAAGAATGAGTCTAAAGTTGTTTTGGTTTCAGCTTGCATTTTTACTTCGAAAATTACTTTATAGCATGAAAATATATTTCGTAGCTCACTTTCAACTTTGGCAGAACGATCAAAGAGTGGTACCGAAACAATCCTATATTATAATTCCTAAAATAATCAAATATCGTGGTCTCTAAAATAATCACATATCATAGTTCCTCAAATAATCATATAGCATGGTCCCTAAAATAATCATATAGCATGGTCCCTAAAATAATCATATAGCATAGTCCCTAAAATAATCAAATATCGTGGTCTCTAAAATAATCACTTATCATAGTCCCTCAAATAATCATATAGCATGGTCCCTAAAATAATTATATAGCGTGATCCCTAAAATAATCATATAGCATGGTCCCTAAAATAGTCATATAGCATAGTCCCTAAAATAATCAAATATCGTGGTCTCTAAAATAATCACATATCATAGTTCCTCAAATAATCATATAGCATGGTCCCTAAAATAATAATATAGCATGGTCCCTAAAATAATAATATAGCATGGTCCCTAAAATAATCACATATCATAGTTCCTCAAATAATCATATAGCATGGTGCTAAAATAATAATATAGCATGATCCCTAAAATGATCATATGGCATGGTTCCTAAAATAATAATATGCCATGGCCCCTAAAATTTTTCTGAAAGTTTCTCTTAAATTGTTAAGCTCTTTTTCTTCTGAAATGACTTTGTCGTCGTGAGTAATCTGTGGTCCACCGATGTGATCCTCGGAAGCGCGTGGAATTTTTATATAGAGTTCCTCAATAATTTGTTCCCGCACATGCGCGGAAACGGATAACGTGGGTTCGGATAATATAAAATAGCATAATATCTCTTAGACTTTTATGTCTTAAAACTCAACTGGTAACTATTTTTTTAAATTTAACGATTAATTTTAAAATATTCATCAATATCGTAATAAATTTATTTTATTTGTTTAGAAACAAATGGCTTATAATTAAACTTTAGGTAAAAATAAAGTAATTAAATGTTTAAGTACATTTAAATTTCTTCCTTTTTCCATCCTTTTGTTCAACACCTCTACACTGGGTATCATAAAACTGAATTCGAACTGAATTTTAACTAAAAAACTTTTAATTATCGAAATTTTAACTCCGTTGCTCTCCTGCACAAGAAGACATGGCTTAATGTCCCATCAGACAGATGGTTGCCTAAGCTCATAGATATTATTTTTCTCACCTGGTGGGCCTCAGTGGCCAATAAATCTGAACACAGGCCCAGTTGGGAACCTGACGAGCCTGGCGCTCTACCAGCTAAGCCAAACCACGCCCCAATAATTTTAAGAGCAACACTGACAACGAATCTAGACGACGTTCTGATACAGTCGCTCAAAAAAATATCCGAACACTATGGTTGATTACAAAATTCAGAAAAAAATATCAGGCAACGATTTTTTTTTTTGAAAAATCGTTGTAAAAATCGTTTCCAATATTTGATTATTTAGGAAATTTTTTTTAGAAAAATCGTTGCCTGATATTTTTTCTGAATTCTGTAGTCAACCATAGTGTTCGGATATTTTTTTGAGCGACTGTACCAATGAGTTATGAATATATGTCTGCTTTTATGTCAATAGGCTCATATTATATGCTATTATCAATATACATATTTTAGTTATCAGAATTTAAACTGAAAAGCAGCATTTATTTTAACTAGAGAATCACATATAGCTTTGCTATGTTGATTTTCTTTGTATTGATTAGATAAGTGGAAAACAAATGGCAAGTAAAATATTAACCTTCAAACAATTGAGCGGAGGATGTCTCAGTCGATTGAGCTCCAGGCTCGTAATGTGTAATCCCACGTTCGAGTGCGAACTCTCCCAGCGTTGAGATTTATCTCCGCTAACCTTTACTGCCTCCCGGTGAGAAAGGATACTCCGATGGGCTCAGAAAGCCGCCGTTCATAGGATAAGTTGGGTTGTTTTACCTCTGGGCAGGATTTTTTTTTTCGCATAATGTTCTAAATAAGAAGGTAACAATGACTACAATGGCTCACAGTTGGATAGAGGACCCACTGGACAGCTGTTAAGAGACAGATGGTTGCCTCCCGTTAAGGCCATTCAAACGTCCCATCCGGCGTACAGTGTTTTTCCAAGACTATCACTGTCCCTTTTCTGACCGAGGGCAAGGAGGTGGAGGTTTTGAGGAGGGGGGGGGGGTTAGAGGGAGATATATTTCAATGCTAGATTGGGTCGGGTTCGGTTATTTTACCTCTGAGCAGCACTTTTGTTTGCCCACACTGGGTTAAATGGCAAATTCATAAGAACCCCGACGCTCAGAGAAGGTTGGGTGAGTGGACCCACTGGAACAGTTGTTGGGAGACAGATGGTAGCCTCTCGTTAAGGCCATTCAGCGTGTTATTTAATGTGCCAGATTATGATCTGGCACATTAAATAACGTTAAACTAACGTTAAAGTAATTCCCGCACACAGAACCAAGGCTTAACGTCCCATTCGACATACGACTGCCTTTTCAAGCCCATCGTTGTTCCCTACTGACCTTGGGAAGGTGGGGAGTTTTACTGAGATAAATCTCAAATCTGGCCCAGCTGGGACTCGAACCTGGAAACTGCAGATTATGAGCCTGGCGCTCTCCCGACTCGGATAGCTCATTAAGCCGTAACACGGTATGCTGGAGAGCCACGCCTCTTGCACTTTAAAGAACAGGCTGGATGGCATTGAGGGGAGGCTTCCATCTGTCACCTAATAACTCTCCAGTGGATCGCCTCTCATCAAACTTCTCTGAACCCTCGGGATCTGGGGCGGGGGTGGCTCAGTCGGTAGCGCGCCAGGCTCGTAATCTGTAGTTCTCAGGTTCGAGTCCCAGCTGAGTCAGCGTTGAGATTTATCTCCGCAAAATTCCCTGCCCTGCCCACGGTCAGTAGGGGACACCGATGGGCTTGGAAAGGCCGCCGTCCGTCGGATGGGACGTTAAGCCGTGGCCCCGTGTGCGGGAGAGCCATACCCTGTGCACGTTAAAGAACACGCTGGATGGCCTTGACGGGAGGCTACCATCTGTCTCCCAACAGCTGTTCCAGTGGGTCCCCTCCCCCAACCTTCTCTGAGCCTTCGGGGTCCATGTGACCTGGCCATTTAGCCCATGGTGTGCAAAAAAGTGCCGCTCAGAGGTAAAACAACCCAACCCAACCCTCGGGATCTTTGTGACCTGCCGTTTTAACTCATTCTATGCAGCAAAATGTCGCTCAGAGGTAAAACAACACATTCCGCTAGTGATTCTCTTGATCATTTTTTCCCTCGTCAAAATATTTATTCACCCATTTCTGAAACAATGGCTTTATCACGTTGAAGAAGAAAGAAAAAAAAAATTAACCATTTCTTATTTTAAATTTATACATGACAGCAATTATCTTGTGAAATTTCTAATGTTAGGTCGATGAGATTTACAAGATATTCATCCCGATTCCAGTGGGTTGTCACATATCACTTATCTTTGCCTTAGGTGAAGAGAAGGTTTATGCAAAGTTTGGTGCCTCTAGCTTTTTTAGTACTGAGCCATAAGTTAACAGAAAAACTAGTCTATAAACTCTCTTCTTTACGTATTAGTTGTTTTTTTTACGAAAAAAAAAAAAGCGGTAATATAAATCTGAGTTTCAAGGAAAGAAACAGTTTGATAATTCGGTAGCAACTTTACCCAAGAGAACAGCATATTCTTATGACGCTTACAGACTCCATCAGGCACTTTAAAGGCTTAATTAAACTTCTTAAGACGGCAAAATAGAAAAAGAACGTAACAACAATTTCACATCTCCTATCTCGTCTTCACCTTTAATTCCTTTCATCCTTTTCTTACTCCATTCGCCAGCGAACCAAAGGCACAGAATATATCCATCCAAAGAAGACTTAAGGCAACTTAACAAGTTACAGTACAAGACCCATACATCTGCGTTAAAGAGTGTTAACAGAAGTTTACTAGGTACCATACGAGATACTGGCGAAGAATAGAAAATACCTCACGTAAGGAAAGGTCGAAGTAAATTTTAATTACGACTGGTGCTTTCAGGTGAAGGTTTCAAGTCATCGCAGTGGAACGCCCTCCTGTTAGTGATCAGAAGGAGCAGATTCACTGCCGCCATGAATATGGCCAGCGGCGCGTGGATCCAAAGACAAGGCGCTAGCGATAAGCAGAGGCGGGCGGCGTTCACGCGCCATTACAGCCGCGTTCAGCTCCATATTGTTCACAGCTCATTACGTGGCCATTGATGTCTTGCTACTAGTTTTTGTAGCGGCTCTTCGCCTCAGGCTTCGGACTTTTACAGAGAATTAGCGTCGTAATTCCCTTTTGATCACCCTGGTCGGGGGACGTGTCGCCGTAGCCGATGCTCTTTGCTGTCTCCAGTACGGCATGATGTAAGAGAGGTGACGGAGTCAGTGCCGCGTGACAGCTGGTTGCTGTTTTGGAGTGGAGATGAAGGGTGTCTTCGCTTCTCCCTTTCGCTCTTGATCATCACACATACAGCAGATACTGATCTGGGGTGTCAGCTTTTAGGTTATTCTCCTGATGAAGAATCGAATTTTTAGTAGGAGTGGAGATTAAATGTAGTTCTAAAGATTTAAATGAAATGACTGTTTATAAAATATATGACATCTAAAACTTATATATCGGGTTGGGTTGTTTTACCTCTGAGAGGCACTTTTTTGCACACCATGGGCTAAATGGCCAGATCACAAGGACCCCGAAGACTCAGAGAAGATTGGGGGAGGGGACCAACTGAAACAGCTGTTGGGAGACAGATGGTAGCCTCCCGTCCAGGCCATCCAGCGTGTTCTTTAACGTGCACAGGGTATGGCTCTCCCACACACGGGGCCACGGCTTAACGTCCCATCCGACGGACGCGGCCTTTCCAAGCCCATCGGTGTCCCCTACTGACCGTGGGCAGGGCGGGGGATTTTGCGGAGGTAAATCTCAACGCTGACCCAGCTGGGACTCGAACCTGGGAACTACAGATTACGAGCCTGGCGCACTACCGACTGAGGCACCCCCGCCCCTCTGAATATCGGGAATTTAAATCATCGTTAGCATGGTCGAATATTGTGAGAGGTTGAGGCATTGTGTGGGAAGATTTTTGTGGTAGCAGGGAGTCTTATTTGTAGAATATTAATGTTTGAAACAACGGTGTAAAATGATATTAAGCATCAGGCCCCAATCTAAAGGGGTGGGGTCAAAGAACGTATAAGGAAAAGAAGTTCAGCTTTGACAAAGCGTAAGTGGCGACCTTAAGTGGTGTTTCGATTCGTATCGTGCATTAGTTTAAGCTGGGAAGCAAACAATAAGGGGCAAAGGAATTATGTATCAAAAAATTTATATTTTAAAAAAGGAAAAAAAAAATAACTGCACTTTGTATTTGAAAAAAATAATATCATGATTTTAATAAAGGTTTATTTTCTCCATTGGAATTATTTTTCGTTGAACCAACAATTATAAATTGAACGGAAAGAGAAGATTTGAAATTAGCCTGAAGTTAATTTATAAAATAAATTATTACAATTAAGAGCTTTCTTGGTTTCATATATACTCGATTTTATATTAATCTCTATGGAATTTTAACTTCTTCTCCCTCTACATTCTTTGGTGGGGTGGAGGAGGGATGGAAACATGCCTCTGAAGTCCCTTTGAGAATACTAATGATCAGAAGGAAACGGAAAAAACTATAAAGGAACGTAAAGCATTTTCCAAGAAATGTTTTTTAAAGGCCGCTAAATCGGCGAAATAATTTTTATAGTGGGAAGTTCATTCCATCAGTTGGCCCGACCTTTTATTTTTCGGATTTGACTAAATAACTAGAGACTAAATAAATACTTCATTTTATTTTAGATCCGGGAGTAGAACGAAGTATTGTTTTTTAACAACATTCATTG
Source organism: Ryuthela nishihirai (assembly GCA_038380435.1). NCBI lineage: Eukaryota > Metazoa > Arthropoda > Arachnida > Araneae > Heptathelidae > Ryuthela > Ryuthela nishihirai. The sequence continues at coordinate 44,549,382 of JAWZYU010000003.1, read as the reverse complement.
AATATGTAATGAAAAATGAGAACATTTAACAACAACATAGTTTGTACTATCTCGCAATTCCGTAATATCTAAAATAAACTATTTAAATCGAAAAAAAGATGAGTTTAGAACTTGTGAAACATCGAAATCAGACACATCAAAGAATCGATTTTCAGAAACATTCGTTTGAAATGTAATGAAAAATAATAACATTTAACAACAAACTAGTTTGTCCTAATTTCCTTTTTAACACTTATGGAGTCCTCATATGGGAATATTAACGGTAAAACTACTTTTAATCAAAATAAAATTGTTAAACTTAAAAAAAAAAACTTTCTATGTAAGAACATGCAATAAATTCACAATTGATAAAGCTATATATATATATTTTTTTTAAAATTTAATGTAAATACTCTTTTATTTTCTATCTTTTCATTTTCACTGTTTTTGATTTTGTTTTCTGGCGAAAGATATTTGTTAGGGTCCAAATAACAATAATATCGTACTCTAAGTGTTATTAGATTAATGAAATTAATTCTTTACTGGGTTAAAATAGACGGAAAGCTGAAAGAGATTACTGGGTCTTGCAATCAGTTGAACTTTGAAACTACTTTCATTTCAGTTTGACATAAGAATTGTTATATTGAAACATGTTCCCATGCAACAATTGAAGCGTTATTATTATATTATGAGATACGCCCCGTACTGTGGAAATACGTCATGTTTGTAATAAAACGGACAGTTAAGTTTGAAAAGAGGTTTTAAAGGAGTAAAATAGGAGTAGTTTGAGTTACTTGTGTACAGTGTACAGGTGTCGGTCGAGATTGCCGTTATTAGTTTCTTTTTTGGATAATAGGAGTGACTTCTGTTGTTCAAAGGAATGTTGTCCTTATTAAGCATGTATAATAATAAGAAACATTTTTGATAAGAGTCGACACTATAATTTGTTATGCAGAAAATTTTGGAATTCAACTTTCCAGTGTTACATTCCTTTAGTGTTTGTCATTAAATGATGGTCAGTAGTAATAAGCCATTAGTCTAGTTAGTTCATTTGTTTATAAAGTGAATAATGATTCAGGTTTTACTTATTTCTTGTAAATTAACAGTTTTATTTATTAAATAATTTCATTTATTTTCTGTTTGGTTATTTCGAACTCACTCACGGTTTTGTCAAATGTAACTAAAAATCTGCAATGATATATTTGATTCACCTTTTTTAACATATTCTCAGGGCCGAATTAAGAACCCTCCGCCCCCTCAAATTACTCCATTCCAAATTTTGGCGAAAGAAAGAAAAAAAATGTTTTTTTTTTCTAAGAAAAATTTCAGCACAATCCACTGTTAGATTGGGTTGAATCGTTTGTTTAGCAACTAAGAAATCCTTGTATTATAATCTCTCCATATTTTTTTTCATCTCTACATTTGTAAAATCTGTTATGACCCTCAATTTCGTAAAGTGATATTTCGCCCTCTTTGACCCAAATTTCAGTAAGAACAATGATATCGGGTTTTAAATGAGGCAGAGTAAGAAAAAATATAAAATTATCTAACTTTTTTTCTAAGGCTTCTTTTTATTTCCTTCCATTATACTTCGGCCATTGTCACATGGATAATATTTCCTGTTGTAAACATTTTCATTTTCAATGGAAATAATATTAAGATTATTTGTTTGATTCAAAGGAAGGTTTATATTTTCAAGTTCGTCTTTTCCAAAATTGCATATATACGAGTCGTCAAATCTAACCTTAATATTTGCTCTCTCCATCTCAGAAAATAAAATTTAACATACATAAACCACATTTAATTTATAACAATCTAGCTCATGCTTATTACAAATTCTGATTATTTCTCTACCCTCATCTTTTTTCTTGTAAATTTTAGAATCACCCACCTAAACAAACCTGAAGGCAAATTCTTTCTGTTTACCTTTCGCCTTGTAAAACAATAGATTGTTTTCAGGTGTTAAATGGTCATTTACGTAAAACGTGCCGGAATCGTAGTTGTCATCTATCTCATTTGCTCTTAGTTCCTTTTTCTCCCGAAATTTGGGGCGGGGGTGGCTCAGTCGGTAGCACACCAGGCTCGTAATCTGCGGTTCCCAGGTTCGAGTCCCAGCTGGGTCAGCGTTGAGATTTGTCTCCGCAAAATTCCCCGCCCAGCCCACGGTTAGTAGGGGACACGGATGGGCTTGGAAAGACCGCCGTCCGTCGGATAGGACGTTAAGCCGTGACCCCGTGTGCGAGAGAGTCATACCCTGTGCACGTTAAAGAATATACTGGGTGGCGTTGACGGGAGGCTACCTCTGTCTCCCAACAGCCGTTCCAGTGGGTCCCCTCTCCCAACCCTCTTTGAGCCTTCGAGGTCCTTGTGACCTGGCCATTTAGCCCATGTTGTGCAGAAAAGTGCCGCTCAGAGGCAAAACAACCCAACCCTTAATAAATTTTTTATCCCCAGTTCCTTGGTTTTCCTTGACCCAAATTGAACTGTGACAGGTTTTATTCTATTAGCATTCTTGATTGCTATGCGATGCACAGCTTCTATATCCTGATTTTTTCTTAGTATCTTGATCACTCCCGCAAATTTATGAATTACCTCCTCAAATTTCTCTTCGCTTTGTTCAAATATATCTGCAATCTCGATATTTTTGTTCCTTGAATATTATTGCATGCCTCTTAATATCCTATTTCAAATCGTTGACTTCACTTTCTAATTTCACATTTACTTCCTTTAATAATTTATTCTGATCCTGAATATCATTTACTTGTTTATTTAACTCTTTAATCATTTTCAAGTGTTCATCTAGTTTGGCAGAGCAAAATGTTACACTTCCTCTGAATTCCTCTATTTCGCATTTAATTTCCTTCGTAAGAACTTCATCTATATCCAAGATTTCTTTCTTAATTTCCTCTTTAAACACTTCATTCGACATTTACATAACATAGAGTTATTCATTAATTTATGGAAACCAGTGTATTTAAAATTCAAATTAAGATAAATTTGATTAATATCCTCTAACATATTATCAGTATCATCTTCAGTATAATATTTTCATATTCAACTGCATATTATATAGAAGGGTAACTTCGGTATAGGGCAGATTTAAGATCATTTCGATGAAATACAAAGATCAGTTCAAAAGTGATGTTTCATAATTTCTGCAGATCAATATTTATTCCACATCACTCTAGAAGAACAATGTGGAAATAGCCATAAGCGACTGCAGAAGGTGAATAGGGAACTTCGCTAGGGGGATTGCTTCGACAATGTCACCTTTGCGACAATTCCTACTGCGAAACAAGGATTGCAAAATGCAGAACCAGGATTTTGCCGTGAAGGCATACGAAGTGGTGCAATATGGTTCAGCATGAAGTAGACTACGTAGAAAAATAGGAGTATGTTATTAGACGATGCATTTATAATCTGTGCAAGAGTGCTGTTGAATAAATATTGATCTGTTAAAAATTGTAAAGCATTGTTTTGGAGTGACTGTCGCTTTTAGGATATTTCGATATATTTGAGAAAGTTGGGATATTGCTATTACATTGGCTGATGAAAAAAAATCCATGCAAGAGTTAAATCAGTATATATCAGTGTCTCGCAAACTGTGTGCCGCGAGAGATTCCAAGTGTGCCGCGAGAGATTTTCAAATTGACACTAGATATTCCAAAGATTTCATTTTGACTTGACTTGTGTGTGTTATCGACGTGCTTTAATAAAAATCTTTCAGATTTTATCAACTGGGATCTTGTAAGTATTTATCAAGCTTTTTCCAAATTTTGGTATTAATTTTTGACAAATATTTAAAACAAACACCGAGTTATGAATTAAAGAACGAGAGCAAATCTTCAAGTAAAACCAGGCTGATGACTTCAACAAAGCGCAAATATAATGACGATTATATAGAGTTTGCTTTTATTCTTTTTTAGGTGTGCCGCGGAAAAAAAAATTGATTCAGTGTGCCGCGGAAAAAAAATTGGATTCAGTGTGCCGCAGAGTAAAATCGTTTGCGAGACACTGGAATATATATATATAATAAAAAAAATACCCAAGCAGCTGCTTACCACAAAGGGATGACAGGAATCTGTCGTTATATGCCATAGAGAAGGTGTGAGGAAGGCGAATCATCAACAGAAAGTAACATTTATGTCTAAGTCCCTTTGATTAGTAGTAAAGCGTGCTAACAACTGGCTGAACGACTGCAACATAAATAAGTGAGTAATAGTAACTCAATATATGCAGGGTGACCTGGAAAGATATCATAAATCTGTGAACCGTATGCGGGTATGAAATTGAGACAAAAAGGTCTAGTAAACATTTTCATTAAATAGCGTCGTTACAGAGATATAAAAATAAATAAAAATAAATACCCTCTCAAGCAGCTGTTTGCCACAGAGGTCTGACAAGAGCCTGTCAGTTTATATACCATAGTAGAAGGTCTGAGAGGACAGAGATATAGCTCTTTCAAACTACCCGTCCAGTAAAGAGGGCTTCCCAAACTGAAATGCCCACGACACGGATCCAAATGCAAATTTCATAGAAAGGGAGGCCCGAAGTGATGTCACATGTAAATGAAAACTGTATGCAACACACAGTTAAAATGAAAACATCAAATAGACTAGACACATTAGCGAAATGAGACATGAAAACACAGACTTTCTGGAGAGAAAAATGAGTCGAAACAGATGCTCGAAGTTTCCTCCATTGCCGCGAATACAGACATTGGCACAGCAACTTAAGGACTGTCGAATGCGTTCGGACAATCCAGGTTACTTCAGAACCTTCTTCCGCATCTTGCACGAGATGCGCAACTCTTCTACGCTTTTCACAGAGGAGGCGTAAACGATTGTTTTGGCGTTATCCCACGGATCAAAGTACAGTGGGATCAGCTCTGGTGATCGAGCAGGCCAGTTTACAGGAGCCTCGAGTCACCACCCGATCCAACGTCGCGGATAGTTGTCCTAGATCTACTGTCTCACACATCGACTGAAATGTGACAGTGGGTATTCATCCAGCAACCCTTGTAAAACATATAGAGGGAGTACAGGTAATCTGGACAGCATAATCACTTAAGCATGTATCCCACGATGCTGGTCTATACGTTCATGGTAAAATAACATTGGTACTCCATACAGCGGGCTTCACGTGGTTTGGCCTCTGCCCAGGTATGAGGGGCGGGGGTGGCTCAGTCGGTAGCGCGTCAGTCTCGTAATCTGTAGTTCCCAGGTTCGAGTCCCAGCTGGGTCAGCGTTGAGATTTATCTCCGCAAAATTCCCCGCCCTGCCCACGGTCAGTAGGTGACACCGATGGGCTTCGAAAGGCCGCCGTCTGTCGGATGGGACGTTAAGCCGTGGCCCCGTGTGCGGGAGAGCCATACCCTGTGCACGTTAAAGAACACGCTGGATGGCCTTGACGGGAGGCTACCATCTGTCTCCCAACAGCTGTTCCAGTGGGTCCCCTCCCCAAACCTTCTCTGAGCCATCGGGGTCCATGTGACCTGGCCATTTAGCCCATGGTGTGCAAAAAAGTGCCGCTCAGAGGTAAAACAACCAACCAACCAAAGCCCAGGTATGCTGATTGAGGTATTTCATGATTCCTTTCTTGTCGACAGTCGCTTCTTCTATCATTAGTATGCTTTGTGGGAACATAGGGTCGTGGGCACATCTACATAAGAACCAATCGTAGTATGCAAATTTTGTCATGCGCAAACTGATTACTAATGCACATGGGTATGTTTGAAATCGTATTTGCATGTACTGCAGACGTTACATCAGGTCTCCTTGCGGGATATGCATTGGTTCCGTGTTGTTGCTCCGGCCAGTGTAGGAAGCCCTCTTTACAAGACGGGTAGTTTTAAAGAGCTGATCTCCATAATGACACATTTTAAGCACCATTCATTCATTCAGCATTCATTATTCCCTTCTTGTCGAAAGTGTCTTCTTCTATCATTAGTATTCTTTGTGTGAACATGAGGTCGCAGGAACATCTACGTAAGAACCAATTGAGTATGCAAATTTTGTCATGTGCACCCACATCAAAGAGGTGGCTACTGATGCACATGGGGGTGTTTCAAGTGACATTTGCACGACATCACGTCAGGCCTCTTTATGAGATATGCATTGGGCTCCGTGTTGTTGCTCAGGTAAGTGTGGAAAGCCCTCTTTACAGGACATTGGGTTGTTTTACCTCTGAGCGGCACTTTTTTGCACACCATGGGCTAAATGGCCAGGTCACAAGGACCCCGAAGGCTCGGAGAAGGTTCGGGGAGGGGACCCACTGGAACGGCTGTTGGGAGACAGATGGTAGCCTCCCGTCAAGGCCATCCAGGGTGTTCTTTAACGTGCACAGGATATGGCTCTCTCCCGCACACGGCGCCACGGCTTAACGTCCCATCCGACGGACGGCGGCCTTTCCAAGCCCATCGGTGTCCCCTACTGACCGTGGGCAGGGCGGGGAATTTTGCGGAGATAAATCTCAACGCTGACCCAGCTGGGACTCGAACCTGGGAACTACAGATTACGAGACTGACGCGCTACCGACTGAGCCACCTCCGCCCCCTTTACAGGACGGGTAGTGTGAAAGAGTTGTATCTCCGTAACGATGCATTTTAAACACCATGTTTACAGACCTTTTTACACTCAGTTTCATATTCTGATAGTGCCCCTGATTCATGACATACCTTTCCAGGTCCTCTTATACATGTATACTGGTCTTCAAAATTAAAGCACGGATAACAAAGCATCCAGAATTTACAATTAGTTCGACAGAAGTAAAATAAAATGGGTTGAGTTGGTTTACCTTTGAAAGGCACTCTTTTATGCACACATTATACTAAATGCACAGGTCACAAGGACCCCAACTGCACAGATTAACTTGGAGAAAGCGAACCCATTGGCAGCTGTTAGGTGACAGATGGTAGCCTCTCATCAGTGCCATCCAGATTGCTCTTTAACGTGCATAGGGTATGGCTCTGCTTTACACGGATTAACTTCCCATATGACGGACGGAGGCCTTTTTAAAACGATTGGTGTGTCCTTTTTAACCGACAGAAAGGTGAAGGGTTTAGTGGTGATAAATCTCAACGCTCTCAGATTGGGAACTCAAACCTGAGAACTGCAGATTATGAGCCTGGCGTATTATCCGTTGAACCCCCCCCCCCCCCCCAAAGCCACCCCACTCTAACAAAAAATTTTAAATAAATCGTAATTAACGGTGTTGCTATCAAACATCAACACGAAAATTGACGCAACGAGTAAAAATAATAATAAAATATGCCATGGCAAAATGACAAGTTAGGCTTTCATTTTAAAAAGATTCAGTACAGAGATTTTGTTATTTTTTTAATGACTCCTTATTGACAGACCTTTAAAAGTCGCAAAATCGCTGTGTTACAACTTTTGAAAAGAAAAACAAAAAAAAAGGTCTGACTCGTCATTTCGGTATAGCGGATTATTTCAAAATGTCTGGAAGAAAACTCCTAGACATCTCGGACCAATGGGTATAGTTAGCAGGTTAAGGACATGGAAGGCCATCATGGAGGTGTCCAGATTCTTTAATATAAATTACTCTGTCTTGTCTCTTAGGAGCATAGCTTATTGGCAACTTGGAATGAACACGTTATGTATTTCAGGAAGAAAAAAAAAACATCCAGAAATATTTTTCTTATTAGACACTATAGATCAGGGTTGCACAACATAACTGCCTGCGGGAGATTTCGCCAATGAAAGAATTTCCTCTATCTGCTTCATTCCCACAGAAGTCGATTCTGGCCCTATTTATTCCATTTGAAGTCGATTCTGGCCCTATTTATTCCATTTGAAGTCGATTCTGGCCCTATTTATTCTATTCGAAGTCGATTCTGGTCCGCTTCATTGCATTTAGAAATCAATTCTGGCCTGCTTCATTCCATTAGAGGTCGATTCTGTCCAGATTCATTCCTTTAGAAGGCGATTACGACCCGCTTGATTCTTTTTGAAGTCGATCTTGGCCCTCTTCAATCCTTTAGAAGTCGATTCTGGCTATTTCATTCCTTTAGAAGACTAATCTGACTTGCTCCATTCCTTTAGAAATCGAATGTGATCTGATTAAATCCTTTAGAAGTCGATTCTGGCTACTTCATTCCTTTAGAAGACGAATCTGACTTGCTCCATTCCTTTAGAAGTCGAAAGTGATCTGATTCAATCCTTTAGAAGTCGAAAGTGATCTGATTCAATCCTTTAGAAGTCGAAAGTGATCTGATTCAATCCTTTAGAAGTCGATTCTGGCTACTTCATTCGTTTAGAAGACGAATCTCACTTGCTACATTCCTTTAGAAGTCGAATGTGATCTGATTCAATCCTTTACAAGTCGATTCTGGCTACTTCATTCCTTTAGAAGACGAATCTGACTTGCTCCATTTCTTTAGAAGACGAATCTGATTTACTCCATTCCTTTAGAAGCCTGGTAGCCTATAGAATAAAAGTCGATTCTGGCTACTTCACTCCTTTAGAAGACGAATCTGACTTGCTCCATTTCTTTAGAAGACGAATCTGACTTGCTCCATTTCTTTAGAAGACGAATCTGACTTGCTCCATTCCATTCCTTTAGAAGTCGAATGTGACCCGATTCAATCTTTTAGAAGTCGATTCTGGATACTTCATTTCTTTAGAAGACGAATCTGACTCCTTCATTCCTTTAGAAGTCGAGTCAATCCTTTAGACCTGATTCAATCCTTTAGAAGTCGATTCTAGCTACTTCATTCCTTTAGAAGACGAATCTGACTTGCTCCATTCCTTTAGAAGTCGAATGTGACCTGATTCAATCCTTTAGAAGTCGATTCTGGCTACTTCATTCCTTTAGAAGATGAATCTGACTTGCTCCATCCCTTTAGAAGCCGAATGTGATCCGATTCAATCCTTTAGAAGTCGATTCTGGCTCTCTTCATTCTTTTAGAAGTCAAATCTGGTCCGCTTCAATACTTTAGAAGTAGATTCTGGCTACTTCATTTCTTTAGAAGTCGATTCTGACTGCTTCATTCCGTTAGAAATCGATTCTGACTGTTTCATTCCTTTAGAAGATGACCTGCTTCATTCATTTAGAAAATGATTCTGGATGTCTTCATTCTTTCAGAAGTTAATTTTACCCCCTTCATTCCTTTAGAAGTCCATTCTGGCCCGCTTCATGCCATTAGAAGACGATTGATTCGATGATTATTCTGGTACACTCCGATAGCAACTCACAAACCGGTATGGTCAAAGTAACGATGTCCAATTGAAAAATCTGCCACTATGTTTTGCAGATTTTCCAGAACTCAGTGCCATAGAACATCAATGGGTGCCTTAGAAAGACGGATAGCTGTACTATTTTCGAAATATCCGTACCATTAATATCATACATCTGTACTACTTTTCAAATATATGCACCATGGATCATGCATCTGTACTATTTTTCGAACTGTTTTGTCTAATGCAAACATTGCTAATTACAAAAGGATTTACAGGGATCTAAACAAACGTCAAAAAGAGAGCACTAATTTCTCACAATCTGCTAAATGTAACAAACAATACTGCATAATAATAATCTCCAGAATTTCTCTACGCGAATAATCTTTTAATAGCTATTTAATGAACACTAAGAAAAAGTGGAATTAATTTAATAACCAAAGGAAATTATTTTTTAACTAAAGCAGATTTTTCACCTATTTTTAATTTCATAGCCTGATTAAATATCAACAAATCTGAAAAATTCCGTTATTTATTTTAATCTGTACTGTTTTAGTTACTCCTACTCAAATTTTTATCTTTTTCCAGTGTAAGCGAAGATACTGAAGTAGCTAAAAAACCGTAAATGTCAATAACACGGTATTTGTTTTATCTGATAAGCAATAATTGCAACTATCAACTAAATCCCATTACTCCTCAACATCCATTAAAGGATAAACCAGAACTGATCGAAAAATGAAAATTCCATTTCATTATCTCGTTTTCAAAAATAAAAACAAAAAGCAAACTAGATAATGTGTTCGTTTTGTCGTCTGTCCGTCTGTGGAGATCGAATTTTTTTTTGTTTTTAGAGATAATTAAAAATTATTTTTGTGTAAACGTGTTGGAGGCACTGATGATATATTATGAGTCATACTTTCCGAATCTCCCAAAAGCTATAATTGCGCTCTCTAGCGGTGTGAAACTTTCAAATTTGCGAATTTTTAAACGAATATTAAATCGAGATATTTTTGCTAGAAATTTAAACTTTTTGGTGGTGGAATGTGAAAGGCGTGAGGTTTCCAATAGTAACTTAAGTTGGCCCCTTATCGCCACAGTGGATGGTGGAAAAAAGCAACATTTTTTTCAGCTATATTTGTTTGTTTTTAGCGATAAACTAAAAATTATTTTTGAGTTGGCTACGTATCGATGAAATATTTCGATTCACACTTTTCGAGTCTCCCAAATGCTATATTTGCGCCCCCTAACGGTAGAAATATATCGTCATGGCAAAAGTTTAAACGGATATTACAAACGATCTATTCATGCTACAATTTTGAAATTTTGTTGGTAGAAAGTGAGGATCATGAAGATTCCATTGGTAACAATGAGTTGACCCCTTACCACCAGGGTAGGTGGGAAACGCAACTGTTTTCCTTTAAAGATAATTGGTAACTTTTTTTAGTTGAATTGTTACTGAAAAAATATTATAATTCCCAATTTTTAAATCCTTAAGTAGTTTTAATTTACATCGTTAAGTCACTAAATACGAAAATTGCAAAACTCTTAATGAATGTTTCAAGTGATCTGTTTATTATGATAAAAATTTGAAATCTCTCTGGTTAAGAGTCAATAGATATTCTACACTTACACAGCAGCATTCCCCCCCCCCCCCTTTGTGCGAAAAGCAACTTTTTAATTTATGGAATACAAAACAGCTATTTAATTTTATGCAATATAAAGCAAAATACTTTTTCTGCTGTATAAGTACTAATTAAATACTACTCTTTGCATTTTTCCATTATCCATTAGTTCGAATTGAAACTTTTAAGGAGCGAAAAAGTAACCGAAAACCTTTATTCTCCTCGAAAGCGAGAGTCCAATTTGTGCGACAGAGCCAATATGCTTATTAAAAATATCTGAAAAAAATTTTCGCTGAAGTGACGGGAATCGAACCCGCAACTCTATAGATATATGCCAGAGCGCTCTACCTGCTAAACCACGCAACAGACGTAGGACGCAGTTATTTTGGAAGAATTTAGCCTCAGACGCAGAACGCAGTTATTCTGGAAGAATTTAGCTTCTGATACGTGGTTTAACCGGTAGAGCGCTCTGGCATGTATCTAGAGAGTTGCGGGTTCGATTCTCGCCACGTCGGCAATAATTTTTTTAAGATGTTTTTAATAATTATTGAAGTCTATTTCGACATGTAATCTGTGTATTTACTATAGAGGCAATATGAGTTCTTCCAGTTGAGACAAATTAAAAATTATTTTTATGTTGGATTGGTATTCATGAAATACAACGATTCACATATTTTCGAATCTCCCAAAAGTTATAATTGCGCCCTCTAACGGTGAAAAAAATAGCAAAATTTTAAACGAATATTGCAAACGATGAATTTTGTTAGAAATTATAATTTCTTGATGAAATGTGAAGCTAACGAATTTTCCATTGGCAACAATGAATTGACCCCTCCCGAAAATGGTGGGTGGAAAACACATCTGTTTTGTATTTAAAGGTATTTGAAAATATCTTATTTCCATTGAATTCGTACTAATGAAATACACTGGTTTTCATAAATTAAGGAAATCTCAGAAAATTTATGATAAACAAAAACTATATGAACGATTATAATGAAATTTGATGAAAACATGAATTTAAATGCTAGTTTTAGAATAGCGTAAAATATTTTATACTAGAAACATTTTTCGACAAAAAAATAATACTTACAGGAACTTGTTCAAAAATGAGCTGTCAGAATGCAATGGGCAAAGTTCTTTAATATGGAGTGTGGTCATCCTTTACAGCAATGCAGGCATGACAGCGATGTTCCATGCTGTTTATGATGTTGTAAATCAGCTCAGAAGGGTGTAACGACCATTGTTCCTTTAAAGCAATAATAAGCTCCCCCTTTGTTTCAGGTGGCAAGTTGAGGGAAGCAACACGTCTCTCTTGAGCATCCCACACATGCTTAATCGGATTTTGGTCGGGAGATCGAGCTGGCCACTCCATGCGCAAAATGGTCTCCTCTTGAAGGTATCGTTTCACTAGTCGAGCTCTGTGTGGACGAGCGTTATCGTCTTGTAAGATGAATGTTTCACCTATTGCACCAACGTAAGGACGTATATAAGGGTCCAGGATGTCATCTCTATACCTTTGAGCAGTGAGGTTCCCACTCCTCAGCGCATAGAGGTCTGTGAGTCCACCTAAGGAAATGCCATCCCACACACACACACTACTTCCACCGTAACTGTCTCTTTGACAGATATTACTGGGATGATAGCGGGTACCTTGTTCTCTCCATATTAAATAATGTCCAGAATCACTCTACAAGCAATGTCTGGACTTATCTGTGAAGAGTATGGACCTCCATTGTTCTTCTGTACAGTTAACTTGTGTGCGTGCTCAATTCAACCGCTCTCTACTGTGACTTGAAGGGGTATATAAATTACCGGCCTTCTAGCGTACAGACCTTCCTCATGAAGCCTTCTACACACAGTAGAAGCTGATACAACCCTCCCAGTGGCTGCTGCACTACTACAAAGAGTAGACGTCGTGCTCCTTCGTGCTGTTAATCGCAGATATCGGTCTTGTACAGCGATCGTAACTCTAGCTCTTCCTCGGCTAAACCTTCGAGACGCGGAATCCATGCTGAGAAATTGATTCCACAATCTATGGAGCACAGAAGGACTCACATTCAGCCATCGTGCCACGTCTGACTGACTTTAGCCTGCTTCGAGTCGGCCAATAGTCCTCCACTGCAATTCATTTGGCAAATGATATCTCGAGGTCATTCCTACAAAATGGGTATTTCGAATTTCTTTACTCACATTTACAACACAAAATAAAGATCCACTCCAAAACACCCGTTTTTATGCCGCTATCCGATTACGCAAATTGACGCAACCTAGACTAATTTGCATACGATATGCTCACTCGGCATAACTTTACTGATGACAACATGAACTGTTACTACATGAACAAGTTTGGTGAGGATCACACAATGTTTTGGCGAATTATCGCGATTTTTCCCATTTTTCCTTAATTTATGGAAACCAGAGTATTATAATTCATATTTTTCAAATTCTTAAGTATTTTCATTTTATATCGTTAAAGGTTACTAAATATAGAATGGCGAAACATTTAAGAAATATTGCAAGTGATCTGTTTATGTCGAAATTTGAAATTTCGATAGCAGTGATTCCATTTCACAGCAAACACTCCCTTCTTTTTCAGAGGTGTGAAAAAAGAAACTTTGTAATTTTAAGGAATAAAAGACAAAATTTTTAAATGTTTTATACTAATAAAGCCGTACCGTGGCAGAGTGGTTAGGGCTCTTGCTTACTGATCTAAGTTACCTGGGTTCGAGCCCCTGGTAACTCAAGTATGTTCGTTGTTGTCGTTTAAGTTTATAGGCTATTGTCAGACCTTTGTGGTAAGCAGCTGCTTGAGGGAATATTCATTTATATTATACTAATAAAATGCAACTATTTGGAATTTTCGTGTCAACCATTAATTCGAATTAGAGCTTAAAGAGGGGAAAAGTAAGTAAAATAAAAACTCAGTTCTGTTTGAAAACGACTTTCAGATATGTGCCAGAGGCAATATGAGTTCTTCTATTTTCTCTTAGGGGCGGGGGTGGCTCAGTCGGTAGGGTGCCAAGCTCGTAATCTGTAGTTCCCAGGTTCGAGTCCCAGCTAAGTCAGCGTTGAGATTTATCTCCGCAAAATTCCCCGCCCTGCCCACGCTCAGTAGGGGACACCTATGGGCTTGGAAAGGCCGCCGTCCGTCGGATGACATGTTAAGCCGTGGCCCCGTGTACGGGAGAGCCATACACTGTGAACGTTAAAGAACACGCTGGATGGCCTTGATGAGAGGCTACCATCTGTCACCCAACAGCCATTCCAGTGGGTTCCCTCCCCCAACCTTCTCTGAGCCTTCGAGGTCCATGTGACCTGGCCATTTAGCCCATTATGTGCAAAAAAGTGCCGCTCAGAGGCAAAAACAACCCAACTCAATCATATTTTCTCTTAGCTACATGGCTTAACTATTGAGGGCAGCCAGGGTTTCCCTAAAAATAGTAACATCCCTTCTAATGGATTTTTTTTAATTTTATATTTGACACTTTACTATTTTATACACATTCTTTTATATACAGCGTCGTTATAAAACAACTTGGCCGCATTGGCTGTGGAAATCTCAGTAATGGTGTATTCGAAAGAACAACATTCGACTGATATGTTATCAGGAACTCAATGACAATACTGTCACTCAAAAAAGTATCCGAACACTCGGTTGATTACAAAATTCAGAAAAAAAATCTGGCAACGATTTTTTTAGGAATTAGTGATCTGGCAACCTTCGTTTGCAATTAATTTAATAATTTTGTTTTGCAGAGACACCAGAGGTTTAAAAACCGAGGCATAAATTCCACCCCAACAAACTATACCGTATTGAAATGCAGCTTGTATCCATGAGAAGTACAATGTCCGCAGCATATTAAGATTAACTTTGTATTTTAAGTGGTGCAATTTGAGTAGTTTGTAACGTGCTATACCTGTGATGTAGTCAATATGTTTCTTCCATTTTAGATTATTATCTATGAAAATACCTAAATATTTAATGCTCTCAACCTGTTCTATGTCATCACAACGGCAATCAATATGTTTATAGCATTGAGGGGAATACAGTTTAATGGCAAACGTATTTACAGCATTTTGGTTGTTTTTCAACTTGTATAAAACAAGTTTAGTTTTATTCTTATTAATTGAGAGTTTATTATTTTCGAACCACATGTTAACTTTCTCAAGAATATTATTGACATTGGACAATAAATCTGTAATAGTTTTGTTACTAAACGTTAATGCAGTGTCATCTGCAAATGTAGTAATATTACAATTAATGTTCATTTCACAGAGGTCATTAATATAAATATTAAACAATAGGGGATCAAAAACAGAGCCCTGGGGAATGCCATATTTAGTTAGTTTAAGATTGCTGAGGCCTTACTCAATTAGGTAAATAACTCAATTTACCTAATTGAGTTATATTTGTAAAGTAACTTAACCATTCTAGAGCAATCCCTTTCATAACCAAATGCTCCAGTGTTTTCAAAAGCAATGAATGTGTTAATGTGTTGAAAGCTTTTTTCAAGATCTAAGAAAACTGACAGAGTTAAATTTGCTTTATCCATTGACTTAACACTGATTAATAAAATCAGTAAATGACAATAACGCGTGATCAGTGAAGCTAAACTGATTTGATGAAACGAAATTTAATTTAAATAACTCAATACTGTGAATTTTACTAGTTTTTCAAATATTTTGGAAAAAAAACAGGCAAAAGCGGGATCGGTTGATAGTTTGAAAGGCAGTTTTTATTTTCCTTCTTGCAAATCGGAAGTACAATAGAGTTTTTGAAATCGTCGGGAAAAATCCCAGTTTGAAAAGAAAGGTTAAATATATATACTAAGGGATGAATAATGAAATTCTTAAATTTTTTAACTGTAGTTACTGAAATTTCATCGATTCCTGGGCATTTGCCTTTTATTAGATTTGTAATGGTCTTATCTAATTTTGTATGGTTATAGGAGTAAAAAAGAAAGCTCTCTGTTTTACAATAGATTTTATAATATTCATATTCAGTAAGTTTATATTAAGTATTTTGCTAGGTAAATCGACAAAATAAGTGTTAAATTCATTTGATGCATCTTTTATTTCGTTGGTGTTACAGCCTTCAATATTATTCCTTTTATTCGGTAGAACTGCATCTTTTGAGTTATTCTCAATTAAATTATTTACGAACTTCCACTGTTTTTTTTTTATTACCATTACATTTTAAAAATTCTTCCATGTAATATAGGGTGGCCATTGAAAGACTAAATGATATAAAATAAAAATGACTTTTACAAACACATGTTTTTTTAATTTTTTATTATTTTATTTGGAAATATAATTGATGGATTTTTTAGTATTATGTGTGAAGAACAACATCCCTCAAATGACCACCATTTTCCTGCTAAAAAAACAGGCTCTTTCCACAGCATTTTCCATGACCGTACGCAAGGTTTCAGGTCATAAACGTCGGATTTCGGCTCGAATGTTCTCCTTAAGTTCTTGAATTGTTCGAGGTTTAGTTACGTAAACCCGTTCTTTCAAGCAGCCCCACAAAAAAAAATGTCTGGTGCCGTCAAATCAGGTGAACGCAAAGGTCAAATTCAGCATTTTTTTAAATTATTCGTTCACCGAAAATTTCTCGCAGGAGGTCCATCGTTGCTGGACATCATACGTAGCCATTTTAATCTCCAGAGATGCTCTATAACCTGTAAAAAATAAAAATAAAAAAGACTGAAAATGAACAAGTTATGACTTTTTCAAACCCTTCAGTCTTTCAGTGGCCACCCTGTATTTGCCTTTGTCCTCCTTAGTTTTAGACCTTAAATTATTCCTATGTTCTAAGAATTGTTTCTCATGGTCCTCGTTATATGGGTATTTCTTTATATTTTTATATAGCTTATCTCTATGCTCAATCATACGACAGATTTCATTTGTGATCCAAGGTTTTTTCAGTTTCTGAATATTTCTTTTTCCATAGGAAGATAAATCCTTAATTACTATACACAAAATCTCTGAAACATTTTTGTACGCATTATTAACGTTAGTTTCCTGTGTTATCCCCTCCCATTTATAATCTTTAAATTTATCATTTATTAGGTCATATTTGGTTCTGAGCATGTAATCTTTAATATTATAATTTCTCTTCTCAAAAGTTTTATTTTCCTTATGTCTGTCTAATTTTAACTACTATGGGGTAATGATCCGTAATCGGCATTTTATATACTGCAGCTTGTACGGTAATTCTATTGTTAATTTTAACCAGTACATGATCCAAACAAGACTGGGTATTATGGACCTCTCTGGTAGCAATATTTATCGTTGACTCATTCATACATATCAGTCAGATTTAGATATTCATTTACAATGTTGGAAGTATTTTCTAACAAATCTATATTTATATCACCAGTTATCATAATATTTCTTGTGTTTAACCCCTGCATAATATGCTCTAATTCATTCATAAAATCAGATGGTGAATAACTGTGGGAACGGTAGATTGAAATTACTGATATTTCACATAATGGGTTGGGTTGTTTTACCTCTGAGCGGCACTCTTTTACACACCATGGGCTAAATGGCCAGGTCACATGGACCCCAAAGGCTCAGAGAAGGTTGGGGGAGGAGACCCACTGGAACAGCTGTTGAGAGACAGATGGCAGCCTCCCGTCAAGGCCATCCAGCGTGTTCTTTAACGTGCACAGGGTATGGCTCTCCCGCACACGGGGCCACGGCTTAACGTCCCATCCGACGGACGGCGGCCTTTCCAAGTCCATCGGTGTCCCCTACTGACCGTGGGCAGGGTGGGGAATTTTGCGGAGATAAATCTCAACGCTGACCCAGCTGGGACTCGAACCTGGGAACTACAGATTAAGAGCCTGGCGCGCTACCGACTGAGCCACCCCGGCCCCTTTCACATAATGAAACCTCTATATGGAGTAACTCTGCTGTTTGCATTTGGCTATGGTCTATTGTTTTAACGTTAATATGAGATTTAACATATATCATTACACCACCAGCTTTATTATATTGTCTACAATAATCTAATATGTTGTATAGCCTTTAATCTGATAAAGATCAATCTCATCTTCCTTAATCCAGATTTCTATCAATATCATGCAATCAAATTTATAATCTACAGAAGTTATAAACAATTCGAAAAGTTCAAAATTGGATCTTAAACTTCTAATATTTATGTTTAAAAAATTTAGACTATTGTAATCAACTGTTCGCAAAAATGCAGTTAAATCAGATTCTTCAGTGATTACCAGTCCATTTGAGATAATGTTAAAAGAAATCTAATTTGGAAATTCAATGATGATATTCACTCTAAAAAAGTGAAAAAGAGGACCAATGGGATAAAGCCACAAGCCATATATAAAATGAAAATAAACCTACTTACTTACTTACTTAGTTAAAAACACTTATCCTGTGTGTAAGAAGCGATCATTTTATTAAGCATAATATAAATTCATAAAATTACTGGGGTGTTTTATAGAAAACGGGAATTAAGTAGCTTGTCGAATGAAACTTGTCTGAGAGATCACGAAGTTTTAGAAGAGAGTTATGGGTTATGAAAAGGAATATCTTCTCATAATCGGGGGCGGGGTGGCTCAGTCGGTAGCCCGCCAGGCTCGTAATCTGTAGTTCCCAGGTTCGAGTCCCAGCTGGGTCAGCGTTGAGATTTATCTCCGCAAAATTCCCCACCCTGCCTACGGTCAGTAGGGGACACCGATGGGCTTATAAAGGCCGCCGCCCGTCGGATGGGACGTTAAGCCGTGGTCCCGTGTGCGGGAGAGCCATACCCTGTGCACGTTAAAGAACACGCTGGATGGCCTTGACGGGAGGCTACCATCTGTCTCCCAACAGCTGCTCCAGTGGGTCCCTTCCCCCAACCTTCTCTGAGCCTTCGGGGTCCATGTGACCTGGCCATTTAGCCCATGATATGCAAAAAAGTGCCGCTCAGAGGTAAAACAACCCAACCCAACCCATTCTCATAATTGTCGATAACTGTAATTAAAATAGCAAAATTAATTCAGATGAATTTGCAAAATTAGAGTTAAGGGTATTTTTGTCTAAATTTATAAATAATTGTATTAATATAATTAGTAAAGCTTATTTCTACGAACAAAATACTTTTTGATTTTCACATTATATTTTTCCAGTTATTAATTAGTCATTAATAAACCATTAAATCGATTTCTTTTACCCTCAAACATTCATCGGAGATACATCGTATAGATCATACTTTTGCAAAATCTATACAGATATTAAATTGATAGTATACATGGATGCTGACAAAGTTTCTGTGGATGCGGGTGCGGGCTCGGATAAGATCTTACGGATAAGGATAGGACTTTTGCTATCCGCCTCCGCACTAACTATGAACAAATACCTGAACATAGATTCAAACAGAGTCGAACTATTCTCTTTTAAACAATTATTGTACACTTCTGGCTCTGGTTGTTCAGTGAGGCTTTCGAAGGATTTCACTCTAATTATTCTGTTATTGCCATTGGAAACACTACATTTCATCCGATGAATTCAGTGTCATCACAACGGAAGATGGCGCTGCTAACTACCACCGGAAGAAAGACGAAACCCAAATTGTGGACATACGTGTGAACAACAGTGCCAAATCAAGGGACTTCCAGCGTGGGATTATAACCTTTAAAAATGATGCAAAAGTGAGTCAAAGATGTGTTAACGACTTTTTATATCATCTGTACTCTAAATGCAGCGTAATAGTGATAAATGTACTGAGCAACAGAAATCGTTTTGCACTTTTGACAGCTTCTTTTCTATCCTTTAGCTGGAAAAAATGATCTTCCAATACATGATAAAACTCACACCAAAGAGTACTTCAATTAATTATTTGTGAAATTTCTGATCTAAAGTAGGTAAATAATATTATTAGCGGTAGTCTACCATAATGTATATATTGTATTGTAAATCATGTAGTTAAGCCTCTTATTTATTACTTCACAACAATAGTTTTATATTTGACAACTACTAACATACAATTGAAAAAAATTAACAAAATATTTTGTGATTTATTATGAACATTAATTGCCGAAAGTTTAATCAATATATGCCGAAAAGCTGACTTTCAGCGGCTTGTAAACAACACTAAGTCTGCAGGCTCTTGAAAGTAAGCATTTCGGCATTATTGCTTGAAACCCCAGGTGAAATGTGCCTCAAGAGGACGACCTGTACGGTTTTCCTCGCTGTTCCTTCTTGTCCTATTACACTGAGCAACAAATTTTCATAAAAGTCATGTCTCTGAGATAAAAGAAGTCATTTCTTAAAGATTTCAAGTCACTGAACACGAATATGATGATGAAAATGCAAGATTGGCTACGATGTCTGAGAAATTCGCAATAGTTTCTTATATAATAAAGTAATACATACATGTGACATGTGTGTGTAAAACTCCGTTACTACTTTCGACTTCGCTTTGCCCGTCGCTTGTACAGATGCTCAGGATCATCTATGACGAGCGTCCAACAGTAGTCAGCCAACATTGAAGCGGACCAGTTTCCCTGGTATCGTTTCTCCATCGTTGCAATGTCCTGATGAAAACGTTCACTGTGCTCATCACTAACCATGCCGCAGTTGTCGGGGAAAAATCTAAGTGGGAATGGAGAAAGTGGATCTTTAAAGACATATTGCAGCCAAGTTTGTGATACAGAGACAATATGTCCCTTACCAGTTTTTTGTAGTTGTCTGTCCTGACATTCCCAAGGAATTTAGTTGACACCAGACGAAACGCGTCCCAAGCCTTTTTCTCGTCACACTGAAGCAGGTTGTCGAACATCTAGTTTCTGAACAGCTCCCGGATCTGGGAACCCACAAAAATTCCCTCTTTAATTTTTGCTTCGCCGAGTCGAGGGAATTTGTCAGCTAAGTACTTGAAAGCTGATGCAGTCCGGTCCATGGCTTTTACGAAGTTTTTCATCACACCAAGTTTGATGTGTAGGGACGGTAGCAGGATTCTGTGCGTTTCTGCCAGTTCTGGGTGTTCCACATTCTTTTCTCCGACATTCAGAGATTTCCTCTGAGACCAGCTTCTCTTCACGTAGTGCAAAGTCTTTGCTCGGCTGTCCCATTCACATAAGAAACAGCAGTACTTCGTATATCTCAGCTGCAGATTCATCAACAGAGCCTCTACTTTCAAGTCATAACAGAAATGCCAGCCATACTTGCTGTATTGAAGACAATTCAACAGCTGTTTTAGATTGTCGTAGGTTTCTTAAATGTAGACACCGTGTCCGACCGGAATGGATGGAAATCGATTTCCGTTATGCAGCAACACCGCCTTGAGACTCACTTTCGAAGAGTCTATGAATAGTCGTCATTCTTGAGAGCCATGTTTGATTACGAGGGCATTCATCAGGCCATCTACAACGGAGCAGAACAAAAAACACCTCTACCTTTCTGAAGTAAGGCACAGACTGCTCATGACGAATTCCGAACGAAGTTACTCGGACATTTTCCTTGAGATGATTCCATTGTTTAAGTCTTGATCTAAGTAACTTTGCTTTGGCCTTGGACAGCTCCAGATCGCAAACAAGATCGTTCATTTCTTCTTCAGTGAGAATGTGTGGCGTAGATGACGCACTGTGGCAGACGTATGGATCATCATTAGACACCGAAGGCTGCGGAGAACCCGACATCGGTTCGCCTCCCTCCTCATCAACTGAACTGATGGAAAATTATTTTGGAGGTTCGGGAACAGGAAGGCCTTTGCCATGCAGAACTGGTCGGAGAGCAGATTGTATATTCGGGTACGCTATTATCCACTTCTTTTTCTTTGTCATGCCTCCAGAAACAGGCAGAACCATGCAAAAGTAGCAGTCATTTGCATGATTGCTTGGCTCTCTCCAAACCATAGAAACAGCAAACCACATCCACTTTTTCGCCTTTCAGCCACTTCGGAAGATGTTTTGCACTCGTACTGCAGCATATGTGTGGGGGCCCAGGCATTGTCCTTGTGTCCGATCTTGCATCCAAAATAAAACTTATACTCCGCTTTCACTATTGGAGTGATGGCCCTCTTCTGGCTTGCAAACGTCACTTCCCCGCAAATGTAACAAAATGTATCTGCACTATTAAAACAGTTACGAGGCATCACTACTGCTGGATTAAAACTGCAAGGATCAATTGTGTTGTACTTATGATTCAGGGTAAATGGGAGTCGTTCAAAAAACTTGCTCACCCTACGAGACTCCGTTACAACTAACGATTGCACCATCTTTTGTCCGCAATCGTAAAGCCGTGATGTCATGACTCAACTATATTGCATCAGGAAATGATGCAAAACCTCTAGGAATTGTGTTTATGGCGGGTGATGCAACCCAATGCAATATGTTGCAATTGGAGTTTAAAAATACAGCGTCGTGAAATGGCTACCTATGTACTCAATGTGGACTGAGTCGTTTATACATGACCATCTCTGTCTCTCCTAAACAAAAGCCAATCGACAAATTTTATTGTCATTTTCGTGTTCAGCACCTCGAAATTAGTAATATTGGCTAATTTTATTTCAAAGACTTTTTGTGTGTTGCCCAATTTAACATTGCAGAATAACATTGTAGAAAACAATGTAAGTTGTGTATGTTTAACATTTTAGAAATACTGCCATTAGCGATATCGAGAGTGGACTCTGCACCAAGCACTTGCGCAGGATTGAGAGATGTTTGGGGGGATTAATGTTAGGTGCCAAGAATTTAGTTTCGGTGGTGAGGGTGTTTGGGAATAAGACTTGAGTAGAATTTCCCAATTACCAAATTATTCCACCGATCAGTAAAGTTTAAAACGATATTGTATATGTAATAAGATTTTATAGTTGATTTTATTTAATGTAGTGGCAAGCAGCTGCTTGAGGGGGTATTTATTTTATTTTTATTATTTATTTATTTTTAGTGAATATGGGCTTAAAAAAGATTATCAAAATCAACTCTTTTGGATTTCAAAGTAAGTAGAAAAGTTTGTGATTTCTTATAAGACGATTGGATTTTCAACTGGATTTTCCGAACCCCCACCTCCCCCCCCCCCCGAAACCAAATTCTCGGAAACCGCTTGCCTGGAGACGACCATCTGTCTCCTAACAGATGTTCAATGGTTCCCCTTCTTCGACTTTTGTTGATCCCTTGGGTCCTTGTGACCTGGCCATTTAGTCCATTGTGTGAAAAACGAAGTACCCCTAAGATGTAAAACAACAATTCAACTCCTCTGAATTTTCTACTTTATACAAAGTTCTTATTCCTAATACTTCCATTATCAATTCAAGCAGTAATCACTTTTCCATACTTAGGTCATAAAATTCTGATCCGTATATCGTGTTAATCGCATTGTGGTAATACTGATCAAATCCTGTGTTGTGAACTTTTTTAATTTAATTTAAATACACTGTCCTGCCAAAATTTTAGAAAATTTCCATCTTACGTCAATGGGAATTTACCTCGAAGCTCTAGGGGCGGGAGTGGCTCAGTCGGTAGCGCGCCAGGCTCGTAATCTGCAATTCACAGGGTCGAGTCCCAGCTGGGTCAGCGTTGAGATTTATCTCCGCAAAATTACCCACCCTTCCATGGTCAGTAGTGGACACCGATGGACTTGGAAAGGCCGCCGTCCATCGGATGGGACGTTAAGCCGTGACCCCGTGTGTGGGAGAGCCATATGAAAGTTAAAGAACACACTGGATGACCTTAACGGGAAACTACCATCCATCTCCTAACAGCTGTTCCAATGGGTCCCCTCCCCAAACCTTCTCTGAGCCTTCGGGGTCCATGTGACCTGGCCATTTAGCCCATGGTGTGTAAAAAACTGCCGCTCATAGGTAAAACAATCCAACGTCGAACCTCTATAACTTCAAAAATATGCATTTAATGGAACAATGTACGTGTAGATAAATGAAAGATCATAATCCAGTCGATTTAAATATCGATTTTTCAACAATATTCGTTCAGTATTTGAAAAGTTATGGAAGCTCGGATATTTAACAACAAA
The DNA here is from genome assembly GCA_038380435.1 of Ryuthela nishihirai. Lineage (NCBI taxonomy): Eukaryota > Metazoa > Arthropoda > Arachnida > Araneae > Heptathelidae > Ryuthela > Ryuthela nishihirai. Next base: position 44,525,603 of record JAWZYU010000003.1, on the reverse strand, counting down.
TCGTCTTGTTTCATAAAAAACATTCATAATGGTCTAATACTGAAATAATCATTATGCAAACTTCTAAAATATATTTTATTAAATGATTTGAAAAAATGATTATTGTTTAACTTTTAATTAATTTATGATGTTAAAAGTTATTATTTAAAACCCATTACCGTTGTGAACTATTCCGTCTTACATTAGAAAAGAAATCGATTTATTTATGTAACAATTGATTATGAGATATTTTTCAAATCTGCAGATTTTGTACAATTATGAATTTTAGACTGGACTTTTTTGTTTGCGTTATTTGAGAAAGCTGTTTGATGTAAGCCATTATTTTCGCTTTAATTAACTTTTTACACAAATTATCATGATGCATTTCTGATCTTGAATACTTCAGCTTCTATAATTTTTTAAATGTTGAGAAAATATTATTGAAAAGCAAGACTTAATAGAGATATTTGATTGATATCTTCAGCTTATTTCCAATGACGCTTTCCCATCAAAGACTGTTTTCGAAGATATTTAATTAGATTTAACGATGAGCTTTAATTTCATTTCAGTCACATTTTTCTGTTAAATCCATATTTCAGAAGTTATATAGCCTCGAAGTTAGTTCCCATTGACATAACATGAAAAATTCTCTTGACATTCAGGTAGGTGAGTTGTAAGGAAAGAGCTACAAGTATATACAGAAAAATCGAAGCATTTGGAGAATCAAATTCGAAAATCCGTAATTTCTACAATAAGCATTTTTCAGGAAAACATCATCATCATCAAACAGTCATGGACTACGGAGATCCAAACATATTGTGCAATTTAGTTCTCCAAACATATCTCTCCTCAGCTACATCTGGTGCATCTGGCCACTCTATACCAATTCTAACAAGGTGTTGTTTGACATTGTCTACCCACCGCATCCTAGATCTCCCCCTCTTTCTGAGACATTTAGGGACACTGTTCCTAACCCTATCCACTAATCTATAATTATCCATACGGCAACAATGGCAAAACCAACGAAGTCTCTCTCTTCCCAATATGCTGCTCAAAGGAGGTTGTCGACTCCTTTGCCTAACCTCATCATTACTTACAAAGTTGAACCACCTAATGTTCAAGTATCTAGAATCAAAATCAAGTTTCCTGTTATCTTGTTTTCAAATTTTTCTAAATCTCGAATTTCAACAATATTCGTTGGGTATTTAAAGAGCTATGGAAACTTGGACATTTAACCGCAGCAAAGTCATTCCTAAGAAACTTATACAAAACTGACAATTATTGAAAGAATTGCTTGCAGAAAATTCTAAAACATACTCTTGCGTTAGTAAATAGTTTGAAATAATATTTAAAAAAATTAAATTAACTTATATGGTAAATTTTTTGACTGATATCGCTGTCGTTCAATATTCGAACTTTATGTACTAAACGGATGGTGTTCAAATTCGAAATTTTGAGAGATTTGAAATTGGTTTTATTTTATCTAGTCCTATTTGCTTGTAAAGATTTATTGGATCTTCCAATTTGACTCTCCATTTTCTTAATAGGGGAATGTTTCCATTTTTTCTGTCCATTACTGTAAGTCTATACGTTAAAAATTAAAAATAAAATAAATAATCTCTCAAGTAGCTGCTTGCCACAAAGGTATAACAGGAGTCTGTCAGTTTATACGCCACAAGTAACTAATCAAAGATTTCGAAGTTTCATTTTAGAGGATGAAACACCGAAAGAAAACATAAAAAAATAAATATAAGTTGTCAGTGAAGAAAGTATCTGAAAAGAAAATAAAACAACAAAACAGCGTGAGTAGTAAAAATTCAGTTCAGTCACGGAGGACTTAGCAACCACGTTCCAGCACGTTCGTATCGCTATCCCGACGATAGGTTGATATATAGAGAACACCTGGCACGTAACAAGCCCAGATGAACTGTAGAGAACATCACTGGCAATTTGTGAGGAATCTCTCAGACCTTAGCCAGTAGGAGCAATTTTCTCTCCTGTTCCGTCACTGTAAAGACACCCAAGTGGTCAGTAGATCGTTAGAGAGTCAATTTCTAGTGGCGTGAATCGAGTGGAATTGTTAAGAGAAGCCTCCGAGATTTCGAGAGTCAGGAATGTCTATGGCAGCGATTGCATCTCTCTCTCTCTCTTGCCAGTGAACCCAAAGTCTGAGGAGAAGTTTCTGTTTCAAGCTGTGTGCATCACCGGCTAACACAGATGGACACGTGGGACTGATGTTTCACGAGTGATGTTTCGTTTGTGTGGGAGCATTAGGAATCTGTCTCGCTGCTGCTGATCGAATGATGGTGAAGTACATAATTAAACTTCGTCAATAACCCAGAGAACCATTGTAAACGAATGCTCGTATTTTAAAGTGTTTATTTTCGTAAATACTTAAAGAACAAATGTAACGGGTGTCCAAAATGTCATGAAACAGAAATTTTCTTCGTTAAGATGGCGGATTTAGTATCACACGCAGGGGTGGATTAAGTGTGTGTGGAGGGGGAGGGGAAGATTAAGTGGATCGGTGTGCAAGGAAAAGTGGTGTGAGACTGGGGCTTAAATTTATTTACTCATCATTTATGTTTCATAGCTGATAACAGAGCAAAATCTTTAAGTGCTCCGGGCTATGGAATTGGCTATGAGTTTCTAGTTATGCTACACACAGACTTTAATTTCGACTTGTAGTACTAATATTTTTCGTTCCAAATACCCTTAAAATTTTAATTTTGACAAAACATAAATTATGATTAATAAGAAAAAAAACAGATCAGAGAAATGTTTTGCTCAAATCGGGGTCGGGCTCAACAATTGTCGTAAGGTTCGGAATCTGGCTCAACAACTGTGGTAAGGTTCGAGATCTGGCTCAATAATTATTGTAATCGTTCGGATTCTGGTTCAATAAATGTCCAAATGGTTCGGCCTCTGCCTAAATAAATATCGTAATGGTTCGGGCTCTGGCTCAATAATTATTGTAATGGTTCGGATTCTGGATCAATAATTTTCCAAATGGTTCGGACTCTGCCTAAATAAATTTCATAATGGTTCGGGCTCGGCTCAACAATTATCGGAATGATTTAAATTCGAATGTATTTAATTTCGAAGCCCTATAAATTTTTAAATATGCATTTAATTAAAAAATGTGACTGAAAAAAATTAAAGATAATATTCAAATCCATTTAAATCTCAAATTTAAACAATATTCTTTCAATATTTAATGACTTATGGAGCTGGAATATTCAATAATAAATTATTTTGTTTCATAAACATTATTTGTAATTCTCTAATTTTGAAGTAAACATTACACAGGTTTCTAAAATGTGCATTTCTTTTATTAAATTGATAAAAAAAATGAGTTTTATCGTGAGTTTGAATCTAACCCTTACTTCAAAATACGATATGTGAAAAAACAATTATTAGTCCTGTCAGTCTATGTCTTCCAATTGCATGCTGGGTAATGTTCCTACTTATCTATCAATGGCTATTTCATTTTATCTACTTATTTTGACTTTAATTCTTTCAGATCCTACATTACATTAAAAAAAATTTACACAAATTTACTTTTATCTTCTAGATCTTACAAGATATGAAAGATTTAAGTCAAAATTAGCTGATAGAGTGAACTTGATAATAATAGCGAATGATACATAGTTTAGTGGTGAGACTATTTGGCATTTCGTTCGAGTCCCACTCATCGACGTGACTCATTTTTTCAGCAAAATTAATTACTGAATTTTATGTCAACAGGTACTCTTTGTATTTACCACTGACTCATTAATTTTTAATTAACTTATGAACTAATTTCGTATGAATAATTACTGTTGTAAAACGTTCTAACTTCCATAATTCTTTTAATATGCTTAATTTGCTTCATAATCAGTTCAGTTAATACTGAACGAATATTGTCGAAAATCGAGATTTCGGTAGATTTGCTTTTGATCTTCAGTTATATTTTTTTATTAATGGCATGTTTTAGAAGTTAGAATCCCATTGACATAATATGAAAAATTCTCTAATATTTCAATAAGACAGTGTGTAATTCTATCCAGACAATATCGATAAGCTATTGAAAATCTACAACTTTATATACCGATTGCCACCATTCCTATGATTATCAACGATCACCTATTTAGAGCATCATCCACTGAAACGTATTCATTAGGAATCAACTATTTCTGGGCGCCATTTCACTCTAGTCAGCTATTTTGTCCAAGTTGGCTATTTTGTGTTTCTTCTCCTGATTCGGCATGTCTTCTTTACTCCCCTCTTCGGGGAGCTCCAAATCGTTAAATCTCAGATATGTGAGCGGTAGTTACTCTTCAGCAGTCGCCTAGACATCTGATACTTCCCAAGACACCTCTAGATGACCACCAAACACGAACATATCTCCTCTCCGTCTGAGGACATTCTGTACTTTGATAGGTAACAACACGCTCCTCGTTAAGTATACTGAAACAGCCACGGAGCCATATATTATCTTCACACCCATTAAACATTTGTATAACGGCTTCAGGCAAGCCTTCTCTACTATACCGTTTGTCGGCCAGTTCCCGGGGGCGTCGTTACACTTCCCTGCTTTACCGCTTATGCCCATTACCAATTGCAAACCAGCAGAAGCACAGTGGAGTAGCCAGAGAGACCTCCATCATAGCACTTTGCAGCAAGGACAGACGTTATGGGCTGGCGAGCATCACATGCAATGGTTATGAGCCCGTAAACACTCTCTACATCATTTTAATATCAACTGAGTTGGTCAAGCGAACTGGGAGAGCTCAAACTTCTACTTGATGGCAAAGTCGATATTAATTTCCGAAGCGGAATATTTTTTTTTGCTGGAAAAGTTCGAAGTTTTACGAGTCTGACGCCAGAAAATATATAAAAATGAAAGTTCGTGCCACAGAGGTCAAAATGTTTTGGAAGTGTCATAAAGAGTTAGTAGCGGCATATAAGAGAAGAACATTTTGTTTTAATGAGCTGAAAAATGACATTGACGATTACAGATCCATTGGGATCAAAGTGTGCGATAGCGGAAGATAAAAATCCCTAAACCCAAGAGTTGCAAAAAATAAAATGTAAATCGATGATACTGGAGTTGAAGTTTTCAGTTCTCTCTTAAACATGAAGAGCATTTTATTTTTATCAACTATTATGCGATTTTCACCGAAGAGTTTAAAAATGCAAAAGCATAAAGTTATCTTAAATATCTTGAAAAAATTATCGATTGATGCATCGTAAATCTTACCAAAATTTAAAAAAGTTAAGCTGAAATTTCTATATACATTTCCTTTTTTTGAAAAAAAAAAATCTGTATTATGACCGTTTTTTAATTTCCATCCTTCATTTGCTTTGTTTTTTAATTGCACAAATATGTGTTTTTTTAATACATTTTTCATGTGATAGATGAAAGAAACCGACATATATCAGCATCTCATTGATTTAGAATAGTAGTTCCCAAAATCTCGGGATGCAATCGAAACAGGGTCACAACAGATTTTCTGATAGGACATAAGAATATTTAAACGGGGAATTTAGCCTATTGGTAACGTTACCACTAATGTTAAGAGCTAAATTGAAATTTGCATTTTGAGTCGCAAGACCAACTAGAATTTGTGTTTCGAATGGCACCACGAACGTTAATATGCGTTTAAAACGAACCATAATTTGCCTTTTGAGCCACAGTACGATAGAGAATTTGCATTTCGGGTCACAAGACGAACGGGGATTTGCATTTCGTTTCGAAAGACGAACAGAAATTTGCATTTTCAGTCTCAAGGCGAACGGAAATTTGCATTTTGTGTCGGAAGACGAGTGAGAATTTACATTTTGGATCGAAACACGAATAAGATTTTATATTTTGGGTAGCGACTAAAAATACTTAGGAATAAAAATGTTGGGTGTGTTTTAGAATGATATGGTAAAAACGCAGTAGGTATTAGTTTCCTGGTGTAATAGTTAGATGTCTTACTATTTTGTCGAAACTAGGATTATACCTATGACTTGTCTCCTGCGTAGTAAGAACATAATATGATGCTGATCTAAAATGATGCAGGTGTAGTAGATGTATGCATTACTCGATTCCCGTCGCAAAGACATTCATCTCAATAAATACTCAGCCTCCATTGCTGCATACAGGAAACACTTTGCCAATCAGGATTTCAATAGCTCATTTGATTACACATGGAAAGTGGGGGAAATTTGATTATACGCTGTCTTGTATTCCATATCTCGTACGGACCATACAGAGTACGCGAATTACAGTAGAAAGAGAATTATAATGATGCAAATATGACAGCCTCGTTCTCACACAGCTGATACGACATAACAAGTGTTTTCAACTATAGATTTGGCATGAATATAATAAATTATGTTTCATTAAGAACGTGACATGCGTGAGTGAAATTCTTGTTACAAGTGACGTGTTCAATTGTTTTCTTGCCTTCTCACTGTTGGTCTCGCTTATTTTATTGTGGTGACTTTTCTTTTGGTGATTCTCTCGCCTTTTATTAAATAATAATTGTTATGCTGCAAAAAAATTCTTAAGAAACTCATCGTCTTTTGAAGCCACTGTCTTCGCTGTTATATAATTCTCTCGTGCCGGGTGAGATCCGAAACCAACGACCTCCTGAGTAACATGCGATCAGGAGGTCATGGGTTCGGATCCCAACCGGCGCGAGACAATTTTCCGTTATACCCAGTATTATCAAAATAGAAGAGCAAAGATAGTGGATTCAAATAAATTTCAAGAAATTACTTTTTATGGATTATTTATCGATTATTTATTTAAGTTAATAGGCATGAAGTCTCTCTTAATATTGCTATCAAAAGAGTCTTTATTAAACAGTCTTTAATAATAATATAATCCAGATAATGTAATCAAGTATTTTTTTTATAAACAGTCAAAATTTATTAAGTGATTGATTGAGTAAACTCGTAATATATATCTCCAACTTTTATTTAGGCAGAGGACAGAAGAATCCTAGATACTACACCTAATTTGTACATTCCTTCTCATACAAGGATATGTCGTAACTAAGGACGAAGTCACTGCTGATTTCAGTCTCAGTTGGAGCTAACAAAACACACAAATTTCGCCTTGCTGCAACAGTAGCTCGCTCCCTAAACACTACGCCAGTAAAGGTTTTAACTAAGCCAACCACCTTCAGAATGCTGTTTGTAAACAGAGGGGACACTGCATTCACTGTAATATTATTCTTTACACGTTAATATATTTGAAAAGATTCACTCATTATGTTGTGTGCATTGTCGCATTGTCATAAAATCCAGCCAGAAATGTTTCAGCGAGCCAGTATCATGTATAGGAAAACGCTTTACTGTTTTGTTTATTTTTATGGATTTTTTAGTCATTTTACAGAAATAAATTTGTAAAGTGAAATTGTTGTCAAACTCCAGTAATATTGAAACGTTATTATGAAATCCGAAAAAATTATTATTTTATTAATTTTGGTTGAATCAATACAATACGCAGTGGGATATATAAAATCCTCCTCCTCCTCCTCCTCCTCCTCCTCAAGCAGCCATGGGCTACGGAGGTCCAACCAGACAGTGCAATTTAGTTCTCCAAGCAAGTCTGTCCTGAGCTATATCTGCTGCATCTGGCCACTGCACACCAATTCTAATGAGGTCCTGTTTGACATTGTCTGCCCACCGCATCCTAGGTGTCCCCTTCTTTCTGAGGCCTCTAGGCACACTGTTCATAACCCTATTCGCCAATCTATAATTATTCATACGGGCAACATGGCCAAACCAACAGAGTCTCTCTCTGCAAAATATGCTGCTTAAAGGAGGTTGTAAAATCCTTTGCCTAACCTCATCATTAGTTACAAAGTTGAACCACCTAATGCCCAAGATACTGCGTAAGCATCTGGAATCAAAAGCATCTAGTTTCCTGTTATCTTGTTTACAAAGTGTCCAAGTTTCACTACCATAACTAACCCTAGAAAGAACCAAACTATTATACAGTCTAATTTTAGTCTTTAGGTGTATACGCCTATTTCTCCACACTTTCCATAGGTTCTTAAAAGTCCCGGCAGCAATCCCTATTCGTCTGTTAATCTCATGCCGCACATCACCAGTATCTGTTACGTAGCTCCCAAGGTAATTAAACTGTGACACCTGCTCAAGACTGCAACCATTCAGATTAACTGAATCACAACCTGCCTGACCAATTTTCATCACTTTAGTTTTCTCTCTGTTTATAACCAAACCTACTCTACTACCAGTCTCATCAACAGCTCGAATGAAAGAGTTCATCTCATCAACATCATTTGCCAAAAGGGCTAAATCATCAGCATAATCTAAATCAGATATTTTCGTATCTCCAGTCCATTTAAGGCCAAAATCTTTCCCTTGAAGTGAATTTCACATCACATAATCAATAACCAAGCTAAAGAGAAAAGGACACAAAATGCAGCCTTGTCGAACACCAGAAGTAATGCTAAACCAATTGCTACAAGCCTTAGCAACTCTCACACACGACTCAGTGTTATTATAGAGAGCTTTCATTACGTTAACTAACTTGTCAGGTATACCATTATGATCTCACAATCAACCACAAATTATGACGATCAACAGAGTCGAATTATATTAATATAAATTATATTAATTGTTAATTTTTTTAATCTCTGTGTGATGAAAATATTTTATATATCTATTTCTCGTTATTTCTCTCACAAGCGGATGGTTAGCGTAGTGGTTTTCGACCCTTTTCTTTCGGCAACACACTTCTGAAAGAATCCATTTACCACGACGTACTTCTGAAATAGTCCACTTACCGCGGCATATTTCTAAAACAGTTCTTTTATCACGACACAGTTCTGAAAGAGTCAATTTATAGTGACAAACTTCTGAAATAGTACAGTCCTTCTCATACAAGCATTTGCAACAACACATTTCTGAAAGAGTACATTTGCAACAACACATTTCTGAAAGAGTACATTTGCAACAACACATTTCTGAAAGAGTACATTTGCAACAACACATATCTGAAAGAGTACATTTGCAAAAATACATTTCTGAAAGAGTGCATTTGCAACAACACATTTCTGAAAGAGTACATTTGCAACACATTTCTGTAAGAGTACATTTCCAACAACACACTGCTGAAAGAGTACATTTGCAACAACACACTTCTGAAAGAGTAGATTTTTTGCAACAACGCATTTCTGAAAGAGTAGATTTGCAACAACACATTTCTGAAAGAGTAGATTTGCAACAATACATTTCTGAAAGAGTACATTTGCAACAACACATTTCTGAAAGAGTACATTTGCAACAACACATTTCTGAAAGAGTACATTTGCAACAACACATTTCTGAAAGAGTAAATTTGCACCAATACACTTCTGAAAGAGTAGATTTGCAACAACAGATTTCTGAAAGAGTAGATTTGCAACAACACATTTCTGAAAGAGTACATTTGACACATCACATTTCTGAAAGAGTACATTTGCAACAACACATAGATTTGCAACAACACATTTCTGAAAGAGTACATTTGACACAACACATTTCTGAAAGAGTACATTTGGAACAACACATTTCTGAAAGAGTACATTTGCAACAACACACTTCTGATATAGTACATCTGCAACAACACATTTCTGAAATACACTGGTTTCCATAAATTAACGAAAACTCAGAAAAATTATGATGAACAAAAAGCTATGTGAATGATTTTAATGAAATTTGATGGAAATATGAATTACAATGCTAGTTTCAGGATGGCAGGAAATATTTTACACTAAAAATATTTTTTATCAAAAAATAACATTTACAGGAACTTGTCCCAAAATGTGGTGTAAGAATGCAATGAGTAAAGTTCTTTACCAAGGAGTGTGGTCAACCCTTACAGCAATGCAGGCATGACAGCGATGTTCCATGCTGTTTACGATGTTGTGAATCAGCTCAGTAGGGAGTAACGACTATTGTTCCTTTAAAGCAATAATAAGCTCCCCCTTTGTTTCAGGTGGCGGGTTGAGGGCAGCAACACGTCTCCCTAGAGCATCCACACATGCTTAATGGTATTTGGGTCGGAAGATCGAGCTAGTATTTCCATGCGAATAATGGTCTCCTCTTGAAGGTATTGTTCCACTAGTCGAACTCTGCGTGGACGAACGTTATCGTCTTGTAAGATACTTGCACATCATAAGGACGTACATAAGGGTCCAGGATGTCATCTTTATACCTTTGAGCATTGAGGTTACCACTCGTCAACACATAGTGGTCTGTGTGTCCACCTAAGGAAATGCCACCCCAATCTAAAACGCAACCTCCGCAGTAACTGTCTCTTCGACGGATGTTACTGGGATGATAGCGGGTACCTAGTTCCCTCCACATCAAACAATGTCTGGAACCACTCTGCAAGCAATATCTGGAACCACTCTGCAAGCAATATCTGAACTCATCTATGATGAGCACGGACATCCATTGTTCTTCTGTACAGTTAACATGCATGCGTGACCAATTCAACCGCTCTGTACTATGATGTGAGGGCTATACAAATTACTGGTCTTCTAGGGTACAGACCTCCCTCATGAAAACTTCTACGCACAGTAGGAGCTGATACAACCCTCCCAATGACTGCTACAAGAAAGAATTGTAGCTGAGAGTGAGTAGACGTCCTTCGTCTTCGTGCTGTTAATCGCAGATATCGGTCTTCTACAGCCGTCGTAACTATAGCTCTCCCTCGGCTAAAGAGTTGAACTCTTACATTATATTATATTTGTTTCATTTGCTTTATTATACTAGTCGTATGCGGGAGGGCCATACCTTGGGCACGAACACACTGGATGACCTTGATGGGAGGCTACCATCTGTCTACCAGAAGCTGTCCATTGTGTCCCCGCCCCTAACCTTCACTGAACCCTCTGGGTACTTGTGAGTTAATCATTTAGCTCATTGTGTGCAAAAAAAGTGCCACTCAGAGGTAAAACAACCCAACTCAACCAGCCTCGAGCGCTACCGACTGAGCCAACCCCACTCCACAACAAGAGTTACTTGAGCAACTAGGTTTCATTATAGAATAATTCTATCTAAGTTGTTTAAATATTGAATGTTCCCTAGGGAATTTATAATGAAAAGAAGAGAGTTCATTTCTTGACTTTCCCACGAACGGTTCAAAACGCCTAACTGAATTTCGTTTCGAAATTCCATGCATATAACATAGCAGATATATACAATTAACCAAAATCATTAACCCTAAAAATAAGCTATCGTCTGTAGCTGATTAAAGTAGCATAAACAGTGCTATAATAATCGGTGTGGTATATTTAATGAAATCAGAGTAATTATATTTCAAATTCATACTGATCTTTGTCATTACCTTTCAGAAGCTGGTAATGAAGTACGCCTAGCGATAAACGCAGAGAAGGCGTAAGTGATGAACACTGGACATGGAATTGATTATTCAGTATATCTGAATGTTTACGCTTCGGAGCAAAGCTCTCAGTTTAATTATAACGTATCTTGGTAGTTCTGTTACCAATACAGGCGACGTCAGACTCGAACAGAAGATAAACAAGATTTCTAGAACTGATGTTGGAAACTTTAAAGAGGGAACAATGGGTTACAATTACAGATTAAATTTAGATTACATAATTATTTGGCCAATTCCAAATTTATCTGCAGAGGCTAAATTTTAATTTTGTCTAATGAGTTAGGTTGTTTCGCCTGTGTGCGGAACTTTTTACGCACAATGGGCTAAGTTACAAGGTTACAAGGATCTCAAAGGGGGAAGTAGAACTGCTAGGAGACAGATGGAAGCTTCCAGTTAAGTGACGTCGAGGCTTTAACTTGCACAGAATCTGACTCACCTGCACATGGGGGGGGGGGCTTTCAATCGGTAGCCCTCCAGACTCGTAATCTGCAGTTCCCAGGTTCGAGTTCCTCCTGAGCTAGCATTAAGATTCATCACCGAAAAACTGCCCACCATGCTCTCGGTAAAAAGGGGACACCGATGGGTTTGGAAAGAACGCCGTCAGTAGGATGGGACATAGAGCCGTGGCGCCGTGTTCGGGATAGCTATGGCATGTGCAGAAGAACACGTGGATGGCCTTGACGGGAGGCTACTATATATCTTCTAACAGCTGTCTAGTGGATCCCCTTCCATGAACCTCTTGTGCAATAGCTATTTAGCCCATTGTGTGCCTAAAGGTCCTGCTCAGGAGTTAAACAACCCAACCCAACCTGCGCATGGGGCCACGGCCTAACGTCCCATCTGAAGGATGGCGCCTTTTAAAGATCATCGCTGTACCCTTTCTCACCAAGTCAGGTTTAGCGGAGATCAATCTCAATACCGGCACAGTTGGGATTTGAACTTGAGAACTACAAATTTCGAGTTTGAGCGCAAAGGACTGAGCCCCCGAGTCCCTAAATTTTGTGAAATTAGAATTGCATAATTACTTGGGCCCTTAAAATTTTTAATTAAGGATAATATAGATATTTGATGTTTGAATTATTTTTTAACACACCTTGCATGTGGAGAGGCTTCACCATTTTAGCTATTTTGATGGATATTTTAGTTATTTTACCAAAAACAAATTGTACTCTTGGACATGCCAGAATTTTTATTATTTGACTAATAACGGATCAACGACAATGTGGTTGGTTATTTTACCTCTATTCTGCACTTTTTTGCACACAATGAGCTAAATGGACAGGTCACAATAACCCTAAGGTTTCAGAGAAGGTTGGGGAAGAGGACACACTGGAGAGCTGTTAGGATATAGGAAGGCGCATTCCTTCAAAACTATTAAATGTGTTCTTTAACGTGCACAGAATATGGTTCTCCTGCACATAGGACCACGGTTTAACGTCCCATCCGACGGACGGCGTTCTTTTCAAACCCATCGGTTTCCCCTTTCTGACCGAAGGCAGGGTGGGGGTTTATCCGAGATAAATCTCAACGCTGATGCCCATTGGATATACGCTACGAACGGAGTTAAAACCGCAATTAATTTATGGAAAATCTTTTCTGAACGAGAGTAGGAGAAATGCAGCTATTGCATCACGTGAGTGTGATGCAGTCATTGGCAGCTGTTGCACCACGGGGGTGCGATGGCACCCATCGGCAGCTGTTGTACCACATGGGTGTGATGATGCCCATTGGAACTACCCTACCGCTTGAATTTAATGTCAGATGCAAGGAATGATGTGATGGTAAACATGAAATTTCTGTGCATGTAAAGAATTTAAGGGATTGACTCAGTCGGTGGTTTTTCAGATTTGAGTCCCAATTGGGTCTGCGTTGAGATTTTCTCCGCTAAACTCTCTGTCCTCGCTAAAGAGGAGAACACCATTCGGCGTGGAAAGGACGCCTTCAATCGGATACAAGGTACCGCTTAAAGATGACTCGTCGATTCTTGTTTTTGCTTAAAAATTCAAAATTCTGTAACACCCCTAATATCGTCAGTCAAATATCAAATCCCTGTAATTCTAATTTAGCAAAATTTTGAATCGATCAGAGAATTATGGCATACACTAAGCAAAGGTAGCCTCTTATGCAGGATCGTCATGTCATGTTCAGGTTCACACGTTCACTGCTGAAGTTTTAATTCCGTCCGTTTTCTGTCTCGGCATATTCAATATGCCGAGACAGAAGGATATGCTCACTTCGACTGTTTTCTATGACGAGTATACTCGTCATATGGTGGTACGGGTTGGTTCAGGAGGTAGTGCGCCAGGAGGTAAACTCCAATTCCCAGGTTCGAGTCCCACTTGCGTAAGTGTTGACATTTATCTTCGCTAAATTCTCACCCTGTCTTTGGTCAGAAAGGGATCATCAGTGAGGGTTGATAAGGCCGCCGTCCGTGGGATGGGACGTTAAGCCGTGTTCTCGTGTGCAGGAGAACCACACACTCTGCACGTTAAAAAACACGCTGCATGGCCTTGGCGGGAGGCTTCCATTTGTCTCCTAACAGCTCCGCGATGATTACCTTTCTCCTAGCCCAGCGCTGTCCAACTAGCAGCCCGCACAAAGATATTTGTGGCCCGCGAACAAAATAAAGTTTTTTTTTTGAAATTCTAAATAAATATCTGTAATCCACTTTATAATTTTGGGGCGGGGTGGCTCAGTCGGTAGCGCGCCAGGCTCGAAATCTGTAGTTCCCAGGTTCGAGTCCCAGCTGGGTCAGCGTTGAGATCTATCTCCGCAAAAATTCCCCGCCCTGCCCACGGTCAGTAGGGGACACCGATGGGCTTGGAAAGGCCGCCGTCCGTCGGATGGGACGTTAAGCCGTGACCCCGTGTGCGGGAGAGCCATACCCTGTGCACGTTAAAGAACACGCTGGATGGCCTTGACGGGAGGCTTCCATCTGTCTCCCAACCTTCTCTGAGCCTTCAGAGTCCATGTGACCTGGCCATTTAGCCCATGGTGTGCAAAAAAGTGCCGCTCAGAGGTAAAACAACCCAAACCAACTTTATAATTTTTTGTCAATTTATATTACTTTACATGATATGCAATCTTTAACTTACTCATTCTATTCTTATTGCCCAACAACTACGGCCACAATGTTCCCATTAAATTTATTAAATATTTGATAAGATTTAGAAACTTTATATTGGTTTATTATTATTTATTATTTTTGGTATAAATAAAATAATTTTTGAGGTTTTTGAGGTTTATTATTACTTATTATTTTTCGTTTAAATAATTTTTTGTGATTTTTGAGGTATATTGTTACTTATTATTTTTCGTATAAATAAAATAATTTTTGAGATTTGTTATTACAGTACTGTGCGAATTAGTTGGGACAAGCAAAGCCTGGAGAACCTCTTCGATCCGGCAAAATCCAGCAATCCTCCAAACACCCACCCAAGGTCATGTTTTGGGGATGTTTCACAGCTTCTGGACCACAGACACTTCACTCTATTGAAAGAATGATGGACAGCAAAAAGTACATAGGCGTTCTGGAGGCGAAAATGGTCCCAACACTGCAGAGGCTGTTTCCTAACGTCGATGGGGTATTTCAACAGAATCTGGCTCCATGCCACAATTCTAAGCTTGCTAAGAGCTTCTTTACCCAGCAACATTTGAAGGTATTTGAGTGGTCAGGAAATTCACCCGATCTAAACCCCATTGAAAATTTGTGGGCCATTATTAATTAATATATTATTGGTCTGTAAATGGTAGCTAGGTAGTCACTGGAAGGAGAGCTATGCACCAATCCCCTGTGATGATGCATAGAACCGGCCAGGCCTAGCACCTAATGTCCGACCCCGCCTTCTCGTGGTGCAGACCGTTAGTACCTTTCAAAAGAGATACTCTTGTGGAAGTGAACGGAAGGGGAGGGCTGCCAGATTAGTGTGGCCTACTGATCTGGACAACTATGGCTATTTTTCTTTTTTTTCTACCCTGCTGAGGAGTGGTCAACCACACAGGGTCCTGGTGCTGACCATATAAACCCACTGGACTGGACAGATATATGGCTCTGAGCTTCGCTGTGTTTTCTGTTTGTTTGTGGGTTGACAGCCCCAAGTGAATAGATTCGCAGGATATGTTTATCAGCTGGTGGATAATCCTGAGCAGAGGTCATCGCAGGCACCTGAACTCTTTGCTTCTATTGGCATCGTCAAATTCTACATTGGAGGAAGTCTTCCAGTGTAGATGGCTTCAGCCTTTAGTGGTGGGGGAACGGGTCTTTGCCCCATGTCTGCGATTAGGGGGCTGTTTGATATTGTCGGCATTCCCTCTCTCAATAAACATAGTTTCTTTAAACATCCCACTAACCATTTTCTCTCCATAGGTAGTTGGAATGTGAGGACTCTGCACAGAGCTTTTTCTCTTGATGTCCTCACACAAGAATTCCACCATTATAATTTAGATATTCTCGGCTTGCAAGAGACCAGATGGAGAGATAAAGGTCAGATTCTTAAAAATAATCTTAAATTTCTCTTTTCAGGGAGGGACGACAATAAGCATCACCAAGGCGTGGGTCTGCTTCTCAGCAGACATACTAGTGATGCTCTTCTAGGATACGAGTGCATTAATGAAAGGTTTCTTACAGCAAAATTTCAGACAAGCGTTAAAGACCTGAATGTTATCTGCTGTTATGCCCCCACTGAGGATGCTGATTAGGATGAGAAGGATAGGTTTTATGAACAACTTCAGGATATTTTGAATTCTGTCAAGAAAGGAGATATTACCCTTGTTCTTGGTGACTTCAATGCCAAAGTTGGTACTGACTCTGACCTTTGGGGAGGGGTGTTTGGCCCTTTTGGTATTGGTAGCTGCAATGGCAATGGGCATAATCTCCTACAGGTAAGTAAACTATTTGATAAGTAGTAAATCTACCTACAGCGAAACTAAATAATAATAACACCGAAATAATAATAAATCTATTTGATGAGTAGCTTTGAAACCAGTGTAATGCAGATCCTCTAATTCCATACTTTTCTAATTTCTGTAGAAGAATGTCATGATCCAAAGCGCAAAGGCTTTCTGTAAGTCTAAAAACACTTCAACTGCCCTGTCACCTCTATGTAGTACTGTGTAGACAAAATCAACAAATTTCGTTAGTAAATTCACGGTATTTTTCTCCTTTTGGAACCCATACCGATTTTCACTGAGAATGTTATGTTTGCTAAGAAATTTATATAAGGTATTGTAAACATACTTTTCCAATATTTTATGCACAGAAGATAAAAGAGCAACGGGCCTGTAATTAGTTATAATTGACTCTGTTCCTCCTTTGAATATTGCTCTTAGAATTGGCGTTTTAAGCTCAGATGGTATTGCACCAAATGAAATACTTTCGTAAATTGTTTCTTTTATGACATCCGCTAATACCTCGATACTGTTTTTAATGTGTTTGATTTGCATATTGTCATATCCAGGGGATTTTTTATCATTTAAAGTTTTGATTATATTCAAAATCTCTGTCCTATTTGCAAGAGGTATATAGATTAAGTTTTTGTTTGTAATGTTATTGTTTGCTTCAAATTCAACATCAGGTTCTTGTTGATTTCTCTTATGTGTAAAATTAACGAGCAATATTCACTGTTAAATTTATTTCCAGTTTGTATAGGTGTTAAACTTTTAGACATATTCTTAATGATAGTTTCGTCAATAGATCTTTTTTTTTTATTCTCTAGTGCTTGATTGATTAATTCCCATGTTTGTCTCATATCATTCCTTTTTAACGTTAATTGTTCTTTATAAAAATTTTGTTTCTGATTTCTGATTTCGTTATTTAACTGTTCCTTAGAGTCCTTGTGACCTGGACGTTTAACCTATTATGTGTTCAAAAGTGCCTCTCAGTCCTAAATAACTCAGTCCATCTCAGGTTCGAATATCCACCATGCTTGAGCTGAGATTTTCTCTCCTAATAAAAATTCTCTGCTGGAGAGGCCGCCGTCTGCCAAATGGTATAAAAAAACTGTGCAGAAAATCCATGTCCTATGCAAGCTAAAAAGCAAGCTGAACGTGTCTGACGATACGCTTAGTCAGTCTTCTATGATCTCTCCAGTGGGTTTACTTCCCACAACCTTATCGGAGCCCTTGATGTTTTTGGGACCTGGCCATTTAGCCCTCGTGTGTACAAAAGATTTGGAACCCATAATAATTTTCACACATTATTAATTGCCATCTACCTCCTAACAAGTATCCAGTGGGTCCCCTTCCCACAACATTTTATGAGCCCTTGGTTCTTTCTGACGTGGCCATTTTGCCCAATATGTACACAAAAACGCCAATAGAGTTGGAATAAACCAACTATCACACATTACGAACTACCATCTGTCTGTTAACAAATGTCCAGGTGGATGGCTTTGAAGGGAGGTTACCATCTGTCTCCCAACAGCCATCCAGTATCTCTTCCTCCAACCTTCTATGAACCCTCGGAGTCCTTGTGATCTGGATATTTAGCCCATTGTGTGCAAAAATGTGCCGCTCAGAGGTTTAACAAACAACCCTTATGTGAACGAAAACGACTCGCAGAGGGAGAATAAACCAACTCTCACACATTAACATCTGTCTCCCAACAGCTATCCAGTGGGTTCCCTCCTCACAATATTCTCTGAACCGTTCGAGTCCTTGTGAACCGGCAATTTAGCCCATTGAGACGCATCATAGAGATAGAATAAACAAATTCTCACCATTACCAAACTGCCATCTGTGTCCTAAGAGCTGCCCAGTAGGTCGCCTTCCCAACCTTCTATGGCCATCGGGGTCCATGTGACCTGGCCATTTAGCCTATTGCGTGCAAAAAGATAAAACAACCCGACCCAAAATCATAACGAACAACTTATGCCTTTTAATGCTGCAAGCACATCATTACCAGCATTCCATTAGAAAACACTGAATTCCAAGAAAGTTAAATAACTGAATCAATAAAATTAGAGCGAAGAAAGAAACGAAACTATTTACTTAAGTGAAAGAAAAAAAAATGACAGAGAAAACAAATAGGTGCATAATTGATGTCAACTATTTTCTGTCCATGTTCTTCTCTGAAATGGGCGAGTCGAAATCAAGGAGAAAAATTTGCATTTATGGAAATCTTTGCTCCTGCCGAGATATGGCTGCAGAAGGGAAGTTTAATAACTGAAGCCTATCATTAGCTTAGGTAGAAACTCGATTCCTGCCGTTTCAGCACGGAACACTTGGACAGGAAACAGGCGGGGACGGCATTCTCCGCATTCTTCCTTCTAGCTAACGGACAGGAAATCATTAAAGGCGTCTGCAGAAACAGGTTAGAATTGCGTTCCGAAATCCAAATTGTTACCTTCAAAGAACTACACTCTTCAGTTCAGCTCTTCACATAGATTCCCATATTTCATGCCCCAATGACGAAGACTTCATTATTCGGAGAGGTATAAATGGAGTCTTATTAAGTAAATAGGAGGAAAGAGCGCAAGTACATAAGGGTGCTCGAGTAACAAAGAGCATTAACATTGATTGAATTGGGAATCGTGGCCACCCAATGGTTTTTTTGCAGTTTTTCGAATATTGATTATCAAATGTTAAGGAATGATTATCAAATGATTAGCATTTTCTCTCTTCCACGCGGATGACTCGGATTGTTTTCCAAGATCATAACTGGATGTATCCTTGCTCAAACATTTGATCTTGCAAATATTGATATTCCCTTTTGTTATCGTTATATTTTTCTCGTTGCAAGAGCATAGCTATTAGGATCCGTCTTTTTAGATGGGTACTCTGTCCCATGAAAAGGAAAAAAAAAACATTATTGACTAAAAAACCTTTATCAATCTTTTTTTTTTTTGGGGGGGGGGGGAGTGAGTAAGGTCGTCAAGTACGCGAAAATTAGGTTCCTGGTACTCCATCGTAAGTGTGAATTCGGGTAAATTGGGATTCCCCCATAGAAAAAAAAATATATATAGTACATATACGAAAGTAAAACTACTCCGTCACGAATAAACCGTATTCGCCCAGGGAGTGTATAATTTTTTTTACGGCGTGCTGACCGTAAGATTACTTTAGGTGAGCTGACCTTAAGGTTTTTTAGGAGATGTTAAATCTAAGTTTCTTTTAGTGGGTGTTGAAGCCTAAATTTTTTTAGGGATTCTGACCTGAAGCCTAAGAATTTTATCAATAGTGTTTTTTTTTTTGTATTTTGCATGGGAAACAGTTTATATAGAAGAAACTTGTTCTCTTTTATTTTAATCACAAAAGATTGCTTGCCTTGTTGAAATCAACACTATCTGTGCTGGTTATTCAGAAAACTAAAATTTTACAAATTCGTTGATAATTTCATCTCTGATTAATGTCTTATTTCATGTTTATTACTCCATCGTTGCGAATACTATCCATATGTCTGAATTCTTGTCCAAATTACTATACCATGACAAACTGCAACTTTTTTACTCAATTTCAGTAAATGTGTCGCTTTTTCCCAAATCCTCGAAATCTCGAGCTTCCAAAGATTTCAGGGGGAGGAAATCTGTAGCATCCTAAGCACCCCCACTCTTCCTAAATGCGCGTCCGTATTCGCGTGTTTGTAAACTTTACATATGTTAATTATATGTACTAAATCTTAAAAAAAAGTTATGTGTGTTTATTATATGTGTAAATCTTAAATTATCAATTTTATAAAGCACTCTACCTGAGCATTGCATGTTTTTATTCCTGATCCTCTTATTACGACACCTCAATTGATTAAGGATCATCGGGATCGACTTCGGTTTTAGTTATGAAGAGCATTTTGGTCGGTTATTTCAGAAATTTTAGTGCAGGCGACGAAACAAGAATGGACAAAGATGCTTTTTGCGGCAATGCGGTGAAAAAATGCAGGAGTGCAAAAGATGGAGATGACGTTTCTTGCTTTAAGGAGTGGAAATGCTTCTTTGAACTTATGGAGATTCCACGACACCTTCTTTTCTTCATTTTCTAATTCGTCCTCATCCACACTATCGACAGATCTTGTAGGTAATATCCTTTTAGCTCGTCTCCATCATGATGCTGTTGGGTTGGACTGTTTTACCTCTGAGTGGCACGTTTTTGCACACAATGGATAAAATGGCTGGGTCACAAGAACCCCGAAGACTCAGAGAAGACTGGGGAGGGGGAGACAGATGTAGTCGCCCGTCAAGGCCATCCAGCGTATTCTTTAAAGTACACAGTGTTTGGCTCTCCCGCATACGGACCACTGCTTAAAGTTACATCCGACGGACGCCGGCCTTTCCAAGCCCGTCGGTGTCCCATACTGACCGAGATATGGGAGGGGAGTTTTGCGGAGATAAATCTCAACGCTAACTCAGCCGGGATTCGAACCTGAGAACTGCACGTTTGGGCAGGGAATCCACTAGACAGCTGTTTGGCGACAGATGTATGCTCCCGTCAAGGTCATCCGGCGTGTTTTTAACGTGTACATTGTATAGCTCTCCTACACACGGACAAGTTCTCAGGTTCGAGTTCCAACTCTGCTAATATTGAGATATACACTGGTTTCCATAAATTAAGGAAAATCCCAATATTAAGTCAATGGGAAGCTAA
Organism: Ryuthela nishihirai; assembly: GCA_038380435.1. NCBI lineage: Eukaryota > Metazoa > Arthropoda > Arachnida > Araneae > Heptathelidae > Ryuthela > Ryuthela nishihirai. The sequence continues at coordinate 44,504,656 of JAWZYU010000003.1, read as the reverse complement.
TGTCAAAGCTCTATAACTTCTAAAATAAGTATTTTTTTTGTTTTCAAAAATGTGATTGCAGATAAATATCTCAATCAAATAAATAAATCAATTTCTCGATTTTCGACAATATTCGTTAAGTATTTAATGAGTTATGGAAGTTTGAATATTTAACAACAGGAATGCAAGTCTTAAGAAACTTATATAAAATTGAAGATAGTGAAAGAATTCTTGACACAAAATTCTAAAATACAAACTTATTTTATTAAACACTTTTATACAATAAGTATTATTAAATTTTAATTAACTTCTGAAGTAAATTTTTGCGGCTGGCATTGTTATCGCTAAATATTCAAACCTCCATAACTCATTAAATAGGGAACGAATATTATTGAAAATCGAGATATTGATTTATGTGATTGAGATCTTTATCTGCAATCACATTTTTCCAAACAAAAAAACTTATTTTAGGAGTTATAGACCTTTGACGTTAGCTCCCCATTGACTTAATGCAAGGATTTTCCTTAATTTATGGAAACCAGTGTATTTCCACTAATTCGTCCCCCCTCACACACACACGCACACGGTGCCCTTGGTGAGAAAGGGGGGATGCCAAGGATTTGAACAGCCGTCCGATGGGACGTTAAACAGTTGTCCGTGTTGCTCCGTTCTAATATTTTGGATTCTTGTAACTTAACGGTTCCATCTTTTTAGCAGCAGGGCTAAGCACTAATACAATCAATTATACTTAATCTCAGTCCCGAATCTCGAAAAACATTGAGAACGAGGTGGGGGGGAGGGTAAGAAACACAATAGACCTGAAAAAATGCAAAAATTGGGGAATATACTGAATTTCCAACACAGTATAATATTTCTCCCTCCATTTTACAGATCTTCGAAAAATTTTCGAAAAATGCATGAAATAAAAATATGTTTAATAATTATTTTGCCTATATTACCCTGACTAGAATTCTGAAAGGGGTGTGTGATCTTGCCCTCCCTCCCTTTGGAGATTCGGCCTTGCTTGATCTGTTCGAGAAGCTGTTTAATATACACATACAAGTGGAATGCAAAATAAACTTCACTAATAACCTCAAAATATTACAGGTTTTATAACCGAATCGAGCTTAATTAACAAATAAGTAAGACAGAAAGATCCACAAAATTTCTTTATTATGAAAGCATTATTTAAAGCGTCGGAATTTTAATTTTTAGCACATTTTCAGAAAAAAAAAGGGCTAATGCTTTCACTTCGTCGTCTACCTTTCTATCTATTCGTCTCCAGACAGTCAACAATTTTGTTTTTAGAGATAACACTGGTCTGCATGGAAATCCTCCCTCGGAAAAAAAAATGGGTGTACTTTATAGATTTGAGAATTCTGAAGACGCATCCAAATGTTTATATCAGGCATCATTTTCGTGGGACGGCATATAGAGTATTAGGATGTAATATGTCCTATAGCTGCAATTCTTTTACATTAACACCTATTTTTTTCCACAATTGATGGAAGCGTCTCAGATGACCATGGAGAAAAGTTCTATCAAGCATCTGAAACGGAAAAACGATATGTTGGCGGACTACTGTTGGGCCCTGCAGCGAGGGACTCCAGAGATTAGCGATAGATTTTAGAATCTAGATTTTATTTTAGCGATAGAAGAGAACAAAACAAATTTTGTGTAAATATTTACATGTATCAGGATTTATTAGTGTCAGGGTTAACTTTTTATAATGTAAATAAATATTTGGTAAAATATATTTATCTTCTCTGAGTAAAATATTGTTTTTGAAATTAAACCCATATTTCTAGAAACCTGTAGGTGATAGAACAAATCGGCTGTCAGATTCGGATTCAGCACCCTGAAAAACACAAAAAGCAGACAAATTTTCGAAAAGAGGGAGAAAATGACTTGCTACTGAAGTATTCCTCCGAATAACTTCAATGGCGACATTTAACGGGGGAAAGTTGAAAAATTCAAAGATTTAAACGAAAATTGTCGACGATCTATATAAGGTAGAATTTGGAAATTTTACTTTTGCAGTGTCATGGTCAAGAGAAATGTAGATTGGCTGCAAATATTTCACTCTTTATCATAGACTGGTAATCTGCAGTTCCCAGGGGCGGGGGTGGCTAAGTCGGTAGCGCGCCAGGCTCGTAATCTGTAGTTCCCAGGTTCGAGTCCCAGGTGGGTCAGCGTTGAGATTTATCTCCGCAAAAATTCCCCGCCCTGCCCACGGTCAGTAGGGGACACCGATGAAAAATTTCGACGGAATTTCGAAAAATTTCGACGGACGGCGGCTTGAAAAGGCCGCCGTCCGTCGGATGGGACGTTAAGCCGTGGCCCCGTGTGCGGGAGAGCCATAACCTGTGCACATTAAAGAACACACTGGATGGCCTTGATGGGAGGCTACCATCTGTCTTCCAACAGATGTTCCAGTGGGTCCCCTCCCCCAACCTTCTCTGTGCCTTCGGGGTCCATGTGACCTGGCCATTTAGCCCATGGTGTGCAAAAAAGTGCCGCTCAGAGGTAAAAAAACCCAACCCTACAGTTCCCAGCTTCGAATCGAAGAACTGATCTAGAAAAAAAAATCGAGGCGGGGAACAGAAACACCATCGAGCCGGAAAAATGCAAAAGTTTAGGGAAGAGACTTGTTTTCGAATTCAACATAACATTTTCCATCCTTTTCTTAGGATTGAAAAAAATATATTGTAAAATGCATGAAATATAAATAAGTTTAATAACTATTAAGGAAGATATCCCTCTGAAGTTAACGTCGATCACTTTTAGAGGAAACATCGTCTTGATCGGGGTGGGATAAGAACCCACGACCTCCTGCTAACATGTCAGATGCTCTAATTGATGCTATGTTATTTCTACCAGCAGTGCACAATTCCCCATGTCTCATGAAGGTATTTGTCCCAGTTGCTCTCAGCATCAAGAAACAATAACATTCATGTCATGAAGATTGTAAGTACATTCTAAGTGTATAATTGTTTAAATTGAAGTGATATATTTCGACCTATTTATTATTTTATTACACTTATATCAAAGCAAGCTACTACCCGTAATATAAACTATATTGGGCCTAAATTATTCAACAGTGTTCCAGATACAAAAATAAATATTTAGAAGAAAATTACTTCTAAATATTTATTTAATAAATCTCTTTCTGAATGGATACTAAACAATGAATGATAACTGTATGTAAAACCAATTTTTTTACTTCTACATCATTGATTGTTTCAATTATCAATTGTTGCCTTGTTAATTTTTTGTATTTATATTTTTGTCATAATTATACACCAGCGCTCAAGTATTCAGTTACTTGAGCTGTGGATATTTCATAAATTTTTGTATTGATACATATCTATGTTGAATAAAAATTGAATTGAATTGATTATTGATCGACGTTAACTTTCGAGTGATATCTTCCTTAATATTCATTAAAAACGTCGAAACATATCTCTTCAATTTAAAGTTTAATAACTTTTTTGGTCATAATAGGCCATCATATTACTGGCTTGCTACTGACTGATTCACACCAGCTACTCAAAGCAAATATTGAGATTTACCTCCGTCCTGCCCTTGGTCAGTAGGAGACACCGATGGGCTTAGAAAGGCTGCCGTCAGTCGGTCCAGATTTATTTCTTCTTCCCAATCTTCTCAGCCCTCGAGGTCCTTGTCACTAGGTCATTTATCCCATTGTGTGAAAAAAAGTGTCGCTCAGAGGTAAAACAGCACAACCCTTTATCACCAATAAAATTGAGATAACGCAAGCCTTTTTTTTTTGGCTTTAAGAGTTAAGTACTGTTTGTGTTGTATAAGTACAATCGCTCCAAAAAATATCGGAACATTACGGTTGATTACAAAATTCAGAAAAAATATCTGGCAACGATTTTTTTTTAGAAATTAGTGATCTGGACCTTCGTGTCACGTGACACGAAGGTTACCAGATCACTAATTTCTAAAAATATCGTTGCCAGATATTTTTTCTGAATTTTGTAATCAACCATAGTATTCAGATAATGTTTTGAGCGACTGTACTAATAAAATATTATTATTTGCATTTTTCCAATCATCCATCATGGGGACATTTACTTCCCACTGTTTGAGGGAATTAAAGGCAGAAAACGAAAAACTTAATTTCTCTCAGAAAACCAGCATTCCATATTTGCCACAGGCAATACGCTATTCTCCTATTTGAGTTATGACTTTTGTCAGTATTAACTCTAACATTTTTGATTAACTCTTAGAGTCTTTATTTGCACACACACAAAACGAATGACTCAAATTAAACATCATGTAGATAAATACGTATATTTGTTTACTCACCACAATTGTACCGTTTAGAATATTCCCGAGCTTAAAAAAAATGAACTCTCTCACACGCAACCCACCGAGTAGAAAACGAGTTGTTTCGAGTACAATACACGCACGTTTGGAATATGAAGCTTTGCTTCTTTTTCGTCACAACATGTGCCCTCCTCCTTGTAAGAAACATACGCTCATTTTCTGACTTTGAAATATTGCTCATAACGTCGAAGTTCTGCCATAAGTCACTTGCATGTGAAGTATTACATTCTGAAGAGAAATGATTGAAGATGAAAACTAACTCTAAAGGCGAAATGGAATGTAAGAAAGAACATCAATATAAGATCCGAGCCTTTTGCTTTTGAGATGAAAATCATTAAACCAGTGCCAGAGCATTAATCAGCCGAGCTCTGTCTGGCCAATGTTTCTGACATGGAAAGCCAGATCTTTTTTTTTTCTTCTTGTTTTTTGCAATTCCTCTTGGTGTTCCTTCCTATGTTGGATCCTTGGCTAATTCTTTCACCTGTGTCGATTTCAGGAAATTGTGGTTTGAGTGATATTAATGTGTGGGTTGGATTAGCACTGTTTTGGAACAATTTGCAAAATTTTTTTGTTAAATGTTCGGGGCACAAGGACTCTAAGGGCTTGGGAGAAGGTAGGGGTTTGTTTGTTCACCTCTGAGTTGTTGTGTTGTTGTGTTGTTTACCTCTGAGCGGCACTTTTTTTGCAACCAATGGGCTAAATGGCCAGGTCACAAGGGCCCCGAAGGCTCAGAGAAGATTGGGGGTGGGGATCCACTGGAACAACTGTTGGAAGAAAATGGTAGCCTCCAGTCTAGGCCATCCACCGTGTTCTTTAATGTGCAAAGGGTATGACTACCGCACACGAGAACACGGCTTTATGTTCCATACGACTGACGGCGGCCTTTCCAAGCCTGTCGATGCTGACCGTGGGCAGGGCGGGGAGCTTTGAGGAGATAAATCTCAATGCTGGTACAGGCGGGACTCGAACCTGGACTTGCAAATTAGGAGCCTGGCGCGCTACCGAATGAGCCATCCTCGCCCCTGTTTACCTCTGAAATTCTCGTTTTTGCACACAATGAGCTAAATGGTCAGGCCACAAGGACAACGAAGACTCAGAGAAAGATGGGGGATGGGGGAAGCGAACCCAATAGAGAGCTATTAGGAGACAGATTGCAGCCTCCCGTCAAGGCCATTCAGCGTGTTCTTTAACGTGCACAAAGTATGACTCCCCGCACACGAGAACGCGGCTTTGTCCCATTCAACGGACGTTGGCCTTTCCAAGCCCATCGATGTCCCCTATTGATCGAGGCAGGGCGGGGAGTTTTGCGGTGATAAATCTCAACACTGGCCCAGGTGGGGCTCGAGCCTGGGACACTAGCGGCTTAACCCCTGTCTTCTCCCCCTCTTTCGAAGGTGGGGAAATGGTGTACTAGATAGATGTTAAGAGACAGAAGGAAGACTCCTGTCAATAACATCTAGTACGTTCTTTAACGTGAACAGGGTATGGCTATCCTTACAAGAACCCACTGCTTAAAGTCCCATCCGATGGATGGCGACATTTCCAGATCCATCGATGTCCCCTCTCTGTCTTCGAGGAGAGTTAGCGGAAATAAAATCTCAACACAGGTAGTAATGAGATTTGAACCTTTGAACTGCAGATTACGACTATGGAATGCTATCGACTGAATCAACCCATACCCCGCAGATTTTGGAAATGGTACTCGCAGGGACATTAATGTGTGGATTGAGTGGAGATATTTTGGCTTTGAGCTGTACCTTTTGCACAATTCAACACTTTTTTATTAAGTTTTTGGGACAAAAGGACACCAGGGTTTCAGAGAAGGTCGGGGAAGGTAATTCACTGGCAAGCGATTACAATACAGAGAAAAGTTTACATTCAAGATATCCATCGAGTATTTAACGGGCACAGGATCTGACTTTCCTACATAGGAGGCACGATCCTACGTTCGACATCCTCTTCAAACCATCAATGTCCCCTTGTTCACCGACTTTAGGATGGGGTTTAACTAAGATAATCTCAGCAAAAGCGCAGTTGACTTCACCAAGTACATCGGTCTCCTCTTTCTCATTCAGGGTATGGTGGGGCCAGCGCAGATAAATCTCAAATCTGCCACATTTGTGACTCGAACCTTGGAACTGCAGATTGTAAGTCTGACGTGCTAATGTCTGAATCAGCTTCATTAATAAGTGATTTATTTTGCATTGTTCATATTAAGGATCATTGAATCGCACGTAAAACTTGGTAAATATTTTTTACTAATAGCGTTTTTTAATATGAGACTAAGTATTTAGATCAAATATTTGTTTCTCGTGTTTATCAGAGATTTTCATGCAGAAAGAAAAGAACTCTCAGTTTCAAACTTATTAGGAACAAAGCTGAATTGTGAGAAAAGGAAATCAATCGGATTAAGAGTTCGCCAGTGGCTTACCGAAAAATCTGCGCGAGACATGTCTCGGAGGACCTTTTGCTTCGTTTAATGTGCACTATCATATATTTGAATTTGAACTTCTTGAAAACGTAGATAATAAATATGTGACATATACACTGGTTTCCATAAATTAAGGAAAATCCCTACGTTAAGTCAATGGAAAGCTAACGTCAAAGCTCTTTAACTTCTAAAATAAGTTTTTTTGGTTTTGAAAAATGTGATTGCAGATAAAGATTTCAATCACATAAATCAATATCTCGATTTCCAACAATATTCGTTCAGTATTTAATGAGTTATGGAAATTTGAATATTTAACAACAGCAATGCCAGTCTTAAGAGACTTATACAAAACTGAAGAATAGTGAAATAATTCTTTACATGAAGTTCTAAAATGCAAACTTATTTTATTAAACACTTTGATACAATACTTATTTACTAAGTTTTAATTAACTTCTGAAGTCAAATTTTGTGGCTGGCATTGTTATCGCTAAATATTCGAACTTTCATAACTCATTAAGTACTGAACGAATATTGTTGAAAATGGAGATATTGATTTATTTGATTGAGATATTTATCTACAATCACATTTTTCAAAACAAAAAACACTTACTTTAGAAGATATAGAGCTTTGATGTTAACTTCCCATTGACTTAACTAAGGGATTTTCCTTAATTTATGGAAACCATTATATTTCGGATTTCGTAATGCATAATTCGACATTTTGGAATAAATTATTTTTACTACTTTCTTTATTAAATATTGGTTCAGTCGGGCATTTAAAAGTTCTCATTAAAATGTTTACATAGTTTCAATTAAATTGTTTTGAAAATTATTCATTTTTCCCTCTAGTTCAAAAACTTACATAAGAGCAGCAAAGAAATAGGGAAAATTAAAATAAAATTAGTGATAATATTAGAAGCATTTTTAAGTTAAGAGTTAAAGAGGAGGTTGGACTTTTCTCGAGAAATCGCCAGTTGGAAGGAAGAAACGATTTCCCCTACGACTTGCCATAGTCTTATGTTAACGAAGTTCACGGACAGGCTAAGGTTTTGAGACAATGAGTTCTTACCCGCAAGAATAGGAATTTCTAACAGGGAAAATGAAGCAGATTGTTCACGGTCTCTTATTTATTCAAAGCTATAGAAAACATTTCGGCTTTTCCTTTAAATAGTGTATATCAAAAAGAAGAAGGCTGTTTCTTTAAATAGTTGTTGCCACGGGGCAGGTTTTCTCATATATTTTGTAATTTTTATATTTTTTGCAGGGGTCTCAAAACTGTCAGTTAGGAGGCCTCTACAAAAAATAAGCGTAAAATATGCTGTGGGGCACTCCGGAGAGTTGCGAACCTATCAATACTCTGTAGCTCACCAATATTTAAAAGCAAGCTTTTTATGAAACAGGAATTTTCATCTTCCTAAATCACGATTCCACACTAAAGAGTTATGGAAGATGTAATATTTGACAACAACAACGGTTGTTAAAATAGTTATTGATCTGCAAGTTTAGTTCAAATAGGTCAAAGCAAAAGCAATGGCAAATTATGCAAAAATGTACGTTTGGAATTTTGTATAATGATTATTCTTAAATTTCTTGAGAGAAAACATGTCAAGAGAAACTTTTTTGTTGTTATGAGTGGTTTTATTTTTTGAATACTGATAAGGTTAGAAGAAGTAGACATTTTTCAGCTTTAAGTAGCGTCGTGTATAGTGAAATTCCAGTACAATTGTGTGCCATTTTGTCAGTAACCAAGATCATGGAAAAAAATTACGAACACCATTCCTAACTATTTGAAAGTTCGCAGTATACATGGCCTAACAAAATATTGGATAAATTCCTTTGTTATGAGAATCTAACTTCAAAGCTCTATAACTTTTAAAATATGTGTTCAGTGGAAACTGTGAATGAAGCTAAATTGAAGAACATAATCAAGATTATTTAAATCTCGATTTTTAACAATATTAGTTCAGTATTTAAAGAGTTATGGACCCCGGAATATTTAAAACTAAATTGTTTTGTTTTATAAAAATCATTCATAATTATCTAATATTAAAATAATCATTACGTAAACTATAAAATGTATACTTGTTTTACTAAATAGTGTCAAATAGTACTTTATTTTTTAAGTTTTAATATCTGAGGTAAATTCTTATAGCTCATTACTGTTATAAAATATTATAAGCTTCCATAACTGTGTGAATACTGAACAAATGTTGTTGAAAATCGGGATTTTAATAGATTTGATTATGAATTTTAACATATCTTTAGTTAAATGTTTCAATTAAATGTATATTTTAGAGGTTCAAGAGCTTCGAAGTTAATTCCTATTGACATAACATGGACATTCTATTATTTTGATAATGCAGTATACAGTGTATATTGATAGGTCGCGTACCTATTGGTATTTGTAATTTCATTTTTTTACTTTTGGAATCTGGCAACAAGAGTCCGTCCCACTCGTGTAATAACTATGGACGTTGTGTTTGTCCGGGGATGGCATCTGATTGACCCCTAGTGTCGGAGAATTCCCGGGGTTGCCTGAGTTATTGCCTCGCTTCAGTCGGCGAAGGGGATTCTGTGCGAAGGGGATTTTGTGCGGGGTGATGGTGCTAATAGAACCCGTATTCGGTCTTCGTAATAATTGTTTATTGTTTCCGAGTGCACAACTGTAGTCCAGCGGAACCCCGTTTTCGTTATGGATAAATCTTTCATAATCATATTAATCTGACATTCATAATATAATCATTTCAATTCATATTAATCTGATTGTTGTCACTTTTCTTTAATATTTTGACTGTCACTTTATAATATTGAATTTATTCGAGTGGATTGGAAATATGATAACATATTGTAATGTGAATTTATCCACCTTTATAAGTCGGTGGGGAAATTATGTTGATTTGAAAATTTAAATAAATTTAATTTTTTTGTTATTTTTTAAACCAAATTTGCATTTGTCTATTATTAAATCCTCAACTCATCACAGCTACAGTTAGAGAGCACATGACTGTCTATTACTAGCTTGTGGGTTGTTCCTGGTTCGAACTCGAATGTCCTGAGCCACTCTTTCAGAAGTATCTGTTAGAAAGTAAATTTTTGTTTGAAGTCAGATCGACAAATATATATGTGTAGTTCTAGATGTGTTATAACTACGTATGGATAATTATTTTTGATAAACGCGGAATATAATTTTAGTTCATATCGCATGCCTTGAAGAGGAAAAGTTCATATGTTTGCATTATCCTCACTCGACCAAAGGCAGCGTAGGTCCAATCACACTACCCAATTTTGCTCTCTAAATAAGTATACATTGATCAACAATGATGCAAATTACTAAAAGATTCAGCATTTTTATCGCTTATGAGGGAAAATTACAAAGAGCACAAAATTGCAGTCACATCTAGCAAATCTCATGTCAGGTAACACGTTACAGTTTTCGATTTTTTTTAATGGTGAAACGGTTGTTTCAAATCTGGAAGTAATGGTTACCCACGGGGCAATGCCAATATTTCCTACTACCACGGGAAAAAATGCCAATGTTTCCGCAATCGTAAATTTGTTCTGCCATCGAATGAAATGATTTCCTTTGTGAATAGTTATCTGGAAAATTCAGATTCGGCGAGTGGTATACGAACTCATTATCTGTGGATAACATACTATGTGCTCTGACCGCTGAGCTATCACAGCTAGCTCGTGTTTCAGCAAGTTTTGATAATAAATTATCCCTATTGCAGGTGCTTGTAGATCATCTATGATACAGAAACGCTTCCACGTGAACAACCACGCTTCCACGTGATGTTCGTTGTATGGACAACCACGCTTCCACGTTGTATGGACAACCACGCTTCCACGTGATGTTAAAATGGTTATTTGTATAAATAGTCAATGCGCCTTAACAATGTTTATCAATGCAAGTTTCGATGGTTGAGAAACGAAGGTAATGTTCTGTAAACATCTGCCCGTGAGTTCGATATTTGCAGGATATTTCCCGTGATTCTCTACTATCGAAACGTGATTTCTTTTTATTTATTGTTGATTTAAAGTTAAACCTTTTTTCGTCAAGAATTAAATTGTTTCTCTTAACAATGTTTGAATAAGGATGTGTCTGCTATTTGAATAATATAAACATCTTACATGAAAAAAAGAATAAAAATGAGGAAAATGAAACAAAAATGTAGAAAATAAAACAAAAGCATACGAATAAAAATAAAACGAAGAAAAAATCTTCTATTAATTTCAAACATATTATAAATTCTAAATGTAAAAACAATGTTCAAAAATCAGCTTTATTTAATAGTTTTATATTGATTAAAATTAGTTTCAAATTTAATGTCCCCATATGGGCACATGAGGAAGAAAAGGATATATCATTTTCATTTCATTTTTACATAATACGTTTATATTAGAAATACAGAGCTATGAATCTAGTGGCCGAATGTTTTTGAAAATATAGGGTGTATACCATTGATGTACCGTGAACGGTAACTGGGGAAATTATGGGTAGTCTGTGAGACTGCGCAGTAGACATTTCAACATTCTCATTGATTCATAGGTCATAATCGTATGATCTATGAGATTTGTCAAAGTGTAAACACGCGCGGTCCCATAATCACCCTTTAGTCTCCCCTATTTCTACTCCCGCTACGCTATTGGTTTATACAGGTTTATATTTGATCTGGTACTATTTTAAACCTAAAGTACGCAAAATATCATGTAAATTTTATACAAGCAGACCCAATCTAAAGGTAGATTATCACAGAAGATATCCTGTACTCATGGAACTCATGAATATTTTAGCTGAAAAAAAAATGGAGTTTTGTTGTGAATGGGATTCGAACTAACAGCCACCCCCATTTGCATGCCGGGTGCTACTGGCAACTAAACTATCAGCGACTTCAGCTAATGTGACTTATAAATATCCCCAAATGTTATTGCCTCATATGCTAGAAATTAATGTTTAATCACTCACCTCTTTGTATTATATTGATAATTTAATGATAGAATATCACAGGAGATAATTTAATGATAGAATATCACAGGAGATAAATTGTACAAACGGGACACATGAACTTCAACAATATTCGGGAAAGTTCATAAGTAACTTGAAGTAAGCTGAAGAAACTGTTAGTCGTTAGTAGTTTAGCGGTCACACTATCGGGCATGTCACTGGGAGGCGTGGGTTCGAATCCCATTCATGGCAAAACTCACCTTCCGCTTTAAGAATGCTAATAATAGAAATGGAGGTGAAGAAATGTTGAACGGATGTATATCATATGCATTTTGCAAGAAACTAACCACTAAAAATAGGTAGAAATTTACATACTAGAACGGCGATCAAGTCATTTACACCCCTCCTCCTCCCTGCTTTATCTTTTCCTGCTGGATCCAGTCACTTGCTCCACCTACCATTATTTTCCGCTGGCTCAGTCTAGTCGGTTGCTCAACTCACCCATTATTTTCCTTCGGCTCAATTATGTCACTTGCTCCACGAACTATTATTTTCTGCTCGCTCAATCCAGTCACTTGGTTCAACCGCCACTTTTTTCTACTGGTTCAATAGAGTCATTTGCTCCACCCGCCATTATTTTCTGCTGTTTTAATCCAGTTACTTGCTCCACCAACCATTACTTTCTGCTGGCTCAATCCAGTCGTTTGTCCCACCCAATTTTTTTTCTTCTGGCTCAATCCGCTCAACTTTGTTTTTCTGCTCGCTCAATCTAGTCATTTGCTCCACCCGAATTTTTTTCTGCTGGTTCAATTTAGTCATTGTTCCACTCACCATTATTTTCTGCTGGATCAATCCAGTCACTTCCTCCACTCACCATTATCTTCATCTGGCTCAATCCATTCACTTGCCCCACCTACCATTATATTCTTCTTTCGCAATTTAGTCACTTCCATTATAATCTGCTAGCTCAACCCAGTCACTTGCTCCACCCACCATTATTTTTTTTCTCGCTCAACACAGTTACTTGCTCCACCCACCATTATTTTATTGCTGGCTTAACCCAGACCCTGATCCACCCACCATTACTTTCTGCTGGCTCAATCCAAGTCACCTTCTCCACTCATCATTATTTTCTGCTGGCTCAATCCAAGTCACCTTCTCCACTCATCATTATTTTCTGCTGGCTCAATCCAAGTCACCTTCTCCACTCATCATTATTTTCTGCTGGCTCAATCCAAGTCACCTTCTCCACTCATCATTATTTTCTGCTGGCTCAATCCAGTCACTTTCTTCACTAACCATTATTTTCTGCTGGCTCAATCCAGTCACTTTCTTCACTCACCCTTATTTTCTGCTGGCTCAATCCAGTCACGTTCTTCACTCACCCTTATTTTCTGCTGGCTCAATCCAGTCACTTTCTTCACTCACCCTTATTTTCTGCTGGCTCAATCCAGTCACTTTCTTCACTCACCCTTATTTTCTGCTGGCTCAATCCAGTCACTTTCTTCACTCACCCTTATTTTCTGCTGGCTCAATCCAGTCACGTTCTTCACTCACCCTTATTTTCTGCTGGCTCAATCCAGTCACTTTCTTCACTCACCCTTATTTTCTGCTGGCTCAATCCAGTCACTTTCTTCACTCACCCTTATTTTCTGCTGGCTCAATCCAGTCACTTTCTTCACTCACCCTTATTTTCTGCTGGCTCAATCCAGTCACGTTCTTCACTCACCCTTATTTTCTGCTGGCTCAATCCAGTCACTTTCTTCACTCACCCTTATTTTCTGCTGGCTCAATCCAGTCACTTTCTTCACTCACCCTTATTTTCTGCTGGCTCAATCCAGTCACTTTCTTCACTCACCCTTATTTTCTGCTGGCTCAATCCAGTCACGTTCTTCACTCACCCTTATTTTCTGCTGGCTCAATCCAGTCACTTTCTTCACTCACCCTTATTTTCTGCTGGCTCAATCCAGTCACTTTCTTCACTCACCCTTATTTTCTGCTGGCTCAATCCAGTCACTTTCTTCACTCACCATTATTTTCTGCTGGCTCAATCCAGTCACTTCCTCCACTAACGATTATCTTCATCTGGCTCAATCCAGTCACTTCCTCCACTAACGATTATCTTCATCTGGCTCAATCCATTCACTTGCCCCACCTACCATTATTTTATTGCTGGCTTAATCCAGACCCTGATCCACCCACCATTACTTTCTGCTGGCTCAATCCAAGTCACCTTCTCCACTCATCATTATTTTCTGCTGGCTCAATCCAAGTCACCTTCTCCACTCATCATTATTTTCTGCTGGCTCAATCCAAGTCACCTTCTCCACTCATCATTATTTTCTGCTGGCTCAATCCAAGTCACCTTCTCCACTCATCATTATTTTCTGCTGGCTCAATCCAGTCACTTTCTTCACTAACCATTATTTTCTGCTGGCTCAATCCAGTCACTTTCTTCACTCACCCTTATTTTCTGCTGGCTCAATCCAGTCACGTTCTTCACTCACCCTTATTTTCTGCTGGCTCAATCCAGTCACTTTCTTCACTCACCCTTATTTTCTGCTGGCTCAATCCAGTCACTTTCTTCACTCACCCTTATTTTCTGCTGGCTCAATCCAGTCACTTTCTTCACTCACCCTTATTTTCTGCTGGCTCAATCCAGTCACGTTCTTCACTCACCCTTATTTTCTGCTGGCTCAATCCAGTCACTTTCTTCACTCACCCTTATTTTCTGCTGGCTCAATCCAGTCACTTTCTTCACTCACCCTTATTTTCTGCTGGCTCAATCCAGTCACTTTCTTCACTCACCCTTATTTTCTGCTGGCTCAATCCAGTCACGTTCTTCACTCACCCTTATTTTCTGCTGGCTCAATCCAGTCACTTTCTTCACTCACCCTTATTTTCTGCTGGCTCAATCCAGTCACTTTCTTCACTCACCCTTATTTTCTGCTGGCTCAATCCAGTCACTTTCTTCACTCACCATTATTTTCTGCTGGCTCAATCCAGTCACTTCCTCCACTAACGATTATCTTCATCTGGCTCAATCCAGTCACTTCCTCCACTAACGATTATCTTCATCTGGCTCAATCCATTCACTTGCCCCACCTACCATTATTTTATTGCTGGCTTAATCCAGACCCTGATCCACCCACCATTACTTTCTCCTGGCTCAATCCAAGTCACCTTCTCCACTCATCATTATTTTCTGCTGGCTCAATCCAAGTCACCTTCTCCACTCATCATTATTTTCTGCTGGCTCAATCCAGTCACTTTCTTCACTCACCCTTATTTTCTGCTGGCTCAATCCAGTCACTTTCTTCACTCACCCTTATTTTCTACTGGCTCAATCCAGTCACTTTCTTCACTCACCATTATTTTCTGCTGGCTCACTCCAGTCACTTCCTCCACTAACGATTATCTTCATCTGGCTCAATCCAGTCACTTCCTCCACTAACGATTATCTTCATCTGGCTCAATCCATTCACTTGCCCCACCTACCATTATTTTATTGCTGGCTTAATACAGTCCCTGATCCACCCACCATTACTTTCTGCTGGCTCAATCCAAGTCACCTTCTCCACTCACCATTATTTTCTGCTGGCTCAATCCAGTCACTTCCTCCACTCACCATTATCTTCATCTGGCTCAGTCCATTCACTTGCCCCACCTACCATTATATTCTTCTTTCGCAATTTAGTCACTTCCATTATATTCTGCTTGCTCAACCCAGTCACTTGCTCCACCCACCATTATTTTTTTCTCGCTCAATACAGTCACTTGTTCCACCCACTATTATTTTATTGCTGGCTTAATCCAGTCCCTGATCCACCCACCATTACTTTCTGATGGCTCAATCCACGTCACCTTCTCCACTCACCATTATTTTCTGCTGGCTCAATCCAGCCACTTTCTCCCCTCCCTCTCTCTTTATCTTTTTTCCTGATCCGGCCTGCATTGCCTTCTTTATTTCTGTAAAAAGCTCAATACACAAACAGAAGCAATCCTTGATAAATAATCCTTGCAGATTATTTTCCTGCTTGTTTAATGATAGAGTTCAAGACAGATATTGTTCAAGACTCTTTAGAGTCCATTGCTCTTTTCCAGTTGATAAAAATAAAAACTCCAAGAAAGGCAAAATATATATAAATAAAAATGAAATAAAAGATAAACTGAGGAAACTTTGCTCAATTTCTCCTACGAGCATTGGCTATTCAGATTAATACACAGCGCAGATTTTTTAATGATTTTTCCTAAATCGAATCACTTGAAGTCTGTTGCATATTGATCTCGATTCATAACTTCAGCCTCTTCTTCAGATTTAGTTTACATCGGCTATCATTTTTCTTCCAAGAGTAATGCTTCCTAAATAAATGACTTACAGTGAAGTTTCTGCAATTTGAGTTATATATATAATATATACCTAATCAATGAACGGTTGTCGTTTAGAAATGGTAGAGAGTGAGACAGAAGACAGGATAACAACAAGAAAATAATGCATTAGTTATTAAGCATCCTAAGAAGGGAATTGTTTTGATTTTTCTGTTAGGACTTTCAGAACATCTCACACTGATTTAGTTACGAGAGATTTTTACTGTTTGATCATAAATTCTTTCGTAGGAATGTTGTAAACAAAAGTTTATCTTTGAGAGATTAAATTCATGTTTCATTAATAGTTCATTAGAGGGCTTTGATTATTTGGCTTTGATGTTTCGATGGCAAAATAAGTGCCAATTTGCTTACGAAAAAGTGATAAAATCTGAGAGAAGTACTTTAGATATTTTTTTATTAACTTAAAGAGCAGTTGGAGAGAAATTTGTCAGTAATGATTATATAAATTAAGTCGTGACATATTGTAAACCCAGATGTTTTCTCCAACTATTAATTTATTAAGAGTATCTGATGCCTGAATAATACATGTATAACTGTATCTTCCAGTGTAGAAAGTTTTAAAATGAATAGCCAGTTTATAAATCTATAGCTAAATTTTCTTTTGGATGCAATCTGTTTTGTAAAAAGTTCAATTTTTATACTAACCTCCTATTCAAAATACAAACCTACAGTACTGGACAGAAAAATGGAAACAGTTCTATGTTATCTCAATAGAAAATCACATCCAGAGTTCAATAACTTCTTTAATACGATTTTTTAATGAAAAATATATCTAACGATAAATTAAAGATTTCTATCAGTTCTATTAAATCTTTATTTTAAACAACTTTTTTCAGTATTCAAAAAGTTATGAAAGCTGGAATATTTAAAAGGGCTACAAAATCTTTACCCCAAAATTTAATAAAAACATTAAAACTTGTTAAGAGATCAGAGAACATCGTTGACTCTAGTAGAGTTTCTTTGAATAACTGAACAAATATTGTTTAAAAATCGAGATTTAGATAGATTTGATTGAGATATTTAATTTATCTTAAAACCTATTTTCCTTTAAAAATATACTAAAGAGGTTTTGACCTCTGAATGTGATTTTCTGTTGAGATAACATGGAACTGTTTGATTTGAAACACTATTTTACAATCATTAAAACAATTAATTTTGTTTCAATTTATTTCACACGTGTGATCTGCCACACGATGCTTTTAAAATCTTTCATCATTTTACATTGGTTACACAAAATGGAAAAGCGATTTTAATTTTGTTCATTGCTTTATTGATTTACCTAATAATAATAATAATAATAATAATAATAATAATAATAATAATAATAATAATTTATTACCTAAACGACTTCGTCCAAGAAATTTGTCTAATTTTATTTCCACCTCTCGTCATTTCCGTTCGCTTGTGTGTTTTCCCCGACAAATCTTCGAATGATTTTAGTTCTAAACTCCTGAACCAGTAGAAAGGTTTCAAATCGGTTTTCAATGTCATATACTTCACTCATTTTTACCATTATTGATCAAATGCTAGACTTATAAACAGGTCGATGATTCCGTGTTCCACTTAGAGACACACTTCTGTTATTACTAGCTATTATTCCTGCGTTGAGATTTATATCGGCTAAACACCATCCTGTCAAGATCTATACTCTGTTCACGTTAAAGAATGAGATGGATGGCCTTGATGGGAGGCTGCTTTCAGCTAAAAGTCATCCACATTGTGTTCTCTTTCTTCAACAGTCTTTAAACCCTTGGGTTCATGACAATTTAGCCCACTGTGTGCAAAAACAAAGTACCACTCAGAGGAAAAATAACAGCCCACGTCAGCTGACTGTTATTACTTAACCCTAGTGTCTTCCATTATACATTCAGTACTTTATTAACTTTTTACTCAGAATATTTTGAAAATTATTTACACACATATTATTAGTACAAATATAATTGGGATAAGAGCAATTATAAGAATTAAAATTGCTACATTTTAAAGATCCACTGAAATTATATTAAAAGTACTGCATTAAATATCAGGAAATGTTCCGCAAATAATATTTTAGCCGTGTGGACAAGGATGCATTTTGTCACTTTTTTTCTTTAGTTTGGTTATTGATTATTTTATGAGAAATTCATTACTGGGGAAAGAATGGGAGCTTAGATAGTCTAGAGTAGTGATGCGCAAATTGAGGATCGAGGAAATATAAATTAAATATATACTATCAAAATAATCCTATTTTTCATTATCTACACTTCAAAATAATAAAGCCGACAACTCAATTTCTAATTTCATCAAGCATAATAATGCAACTATATATGGAACAAAAAATAATGTAATCCCCCACGTAATTATCGGAATAATTTTTAAAACACAAGAACATTTGACAGCAAGAAACTCATCGTCACTTTTAAAAATATGCATAATAATTAGCTTTAGTGAATGGTACAACTAAGCAAACACAAGTAAGAGAGGTGTGTACCAGTCCGCTACGATGATGCACTGAACTGGTCAGGCCTAGCACCTAAAGTGCAACCTCGCCTTCTTGTGCTCAAGATCTTTAATACCTTTCGAAAGAAGAAATCCTCTTTCGATGGTCACGGAAGGAACCCCCATCCCGCCGAAATATCTGTACTTAAGAACGAAAATGTACATTTATAATGAACAACGGATAAGAAAAAACAAAAATAATATATATATAATAAATACTATGAATTATCAAAATCATTTAGTTACGCACCTAAAAATGTTGAGTCAAAAATTTGGAGAAACGAGTCAGATTCAATACATAGATGATTTCTTTTACAACTGATTTTTTTTTACTGAAATCAATAATGTGTGGGCCGGGGTGTTTCAGCCGGTAGCGCGGCAGGCTCGTAATCTGTAATTTCCAGGTTCGAGTCCCAGCTGGGTCAGCGTTGAGGTTTATCTCCGCAAAATATCCCGCCCTGCCCACGGCCAGTAGGAGACACCGATGGTCTTGGAAATGCCGCCGTCCGTCGGATGGGACGTTAAGCCGTGGACCGTGTGCGGGAGAGCCATACCCTGTGCACGTTAAAGAACACTCTGGATTGCCTTGACGAGAGGCTACCATCTGTCTCCCAACAGCTCTTCCAGTGGGTCCCCTCCCACGACCTTCTCTGAGCCTTCCGGGTCCTTGTGACCTGGCCATTTAGCCCATTGTGCGCAAAAAAGTGCCGCTCAGAGGTAAAACAACCCAACCCAACTCAATAATGTGTCCCTCCTTTTCTCAGAAGAGTTCCAATTTTAAAGAATGAAGAACGAGCATTTTTTATTTTGTAAAATACTAATATACTAATATTTTTACTTTTCCAATCATCGATTTTTTTTCGTATCAAAATTTTAAGGAGTGAAAAAAGTAGGTAAACGAAAAACTTCATTCCCGTCGAAAGCGAGATTCCCTTGTGCAACAGAGGCGATATGAGTTCTTATGGTAATAATCACGTTTATCAAGTTGAATATAAACTCAAATACAGCCTTGGCCATTTTAGTATAAAAGTCAAATTACATAATATCATTTTATAGTTGGGACAAATAACAAGCAGAGATGTACAGAGACTTGCATGGACGTCGATCATTTCCAGAACTCTGCATAACTCAAGAACTCTGCAAAGTAATACAACCTTACTTTCTTTAGTCGTATTATTAAACGTTATTTAATAATAATACTAAATGAAGTAGTGTTGTATTACTTTGGCTAAAATAATACTCAATAAATTTTAACATGCGTAAAAAGAATATTATGACAAAAAATGCAAATTTAGTATATTACATATGTGAAATATTGACCAGAACTATATATTACTAATAGGCAGGGATCTAGAAAAAAAAGTAGAGAAGGGGGCAACAGACTGGCTTTCCAATGCGGTATAATATTTCGCCTTCCGTTTTATGTCTTTAAAACATTTCTTTAAAAATGCATGAAACATAAATAAATTTAATGAATATTCGGCTTTATTACCCTTACTACCATTTTGAAGACCTCAAAATCAGGTGCTCAGTGGAGCAGTTCAAGGGCCCTGCAGAACGGAGTGGTGCCCTAGTAGGCAAGGGCCCTGCATAACGGAGTGGTGCCCTATTAGGCAAAGACCATTTTCAAAGTCTGGGTCCCACTAAAAGTCTCCACCCCGGGTGCCGAGCGAACTTGCATCTATATATATCCATTTCATGGCTAACCGGGGAACAGAGTAAATTTAGGTTTTGACCGATGGATGAGCTTTCCTTTTATAGGACTGCTCGCCATAGGATTGTTGGGGATGAGATGCATCTATATGGTGTAGCCTAGCCATAGTCGCGGCTTTCCATTCAACTTGGTAGTGTCGTGAGACGGAACCGGGTATTGCCGTGGTTGCTGTGTTGTGCAGCAACAAAGAGTACTACCATTCTGAAAGGGGGATGTGGGCTTGCTCCTCTTAGATCAGGCCCAGATTACCAATATAATAATATTAGTGATAATTTAAAAGTAAGTAGAAAAAAATAGAAGAAAATAAAAAAAAATATCGCATAGGAATAATAATTTAGTCCTCTAACGGTGAGAAAGAGTTGTGTCTTCTATTAGACAAGGGGCCGTGCCAAGGGACTTACCTAGAGGGGAATCAGTGGGGTTATATCCCTGGCACGGTACATTTCTATACGGACCGGGGGTCTCGACGACCCCGAAAATTCTGGGTAAATCTGAAACTTGTCAACCTGCTTTGAAATCCAAAGCATTTGTCTTTGTATTATTTTTTTTAGCCCCATATTTTATATCCTACACTAAAAATCGATTAAAAAAACAACTAAAATCTCATTATGTATGGAATATATTTTAATCTTTCTTATGGGGAGGGGGTGGCTTAGTCGGTAGAACGCCAGGCTAGCAAACTGCAGTTCCCAGGTTCGAGTCTCAGCTGGGCCAGCGTTGAGATTTTTCTCTGCAAAACTCCTCGGTCAGTAGGGCACACTGATGGGTCTACAAAGGCCGACGTTTGTCGGTTGGGACGTTTAGCCGTTGCCCCGTGTGCGGGAGATCCATACCTTGTGCACGGTAAGGATCACGTTGGATGATCTTTTAGGGAGGCTACCATCTGTCTCCTAAGAGCTGTCCAGTGAGATCCTCCCCCTAATCTTCTCTGAGCCTTCAGGATCCATGTGACCTGGCCATTTTAGTCCATTGTGTGCAAATAAAGTGCCGATCAGAGGTAAAATAACCCAACTTTTCCTGTTCGGTGGAATATTTTAGTAATTGGGAAACCGTACTCCAGTTATATTCTCTGACCACCCCCCTCCCTCCCCGAAGCTAACTTCTCGGAGCATCCCCGAAACTGAATTATCAGACTCCCCAAAACTGATTAAACTTTTTTAAACTTGAACGCATATGTAAAATTGTTTCACGCAGTTTTGAAGACATTTTAAAGACCTCTATTGTTAATAACAAATAGATCTTCCTCTAGAAAAAATAAATAAACTACGAATTGTAAACAGAATTAGACTGCTAATTAAATTAAATGAACGAAAAAGCAAGTCATGAATAGAATATTTACAACGTTTTTGCTAGGTTAGAAATTATGTAAAGGAAATTTGACACAATAAGAATTTTTTTCACGTATCATAACGACACTTGCAGCGAGATTTTCGAACACTTCATAAAACTGCGTCGCAAAGAGCTCCTTTAAGAAAGTATTTGAAGTGGATTTCTGTCACACAAATCTGTCAGTCGCAACTGATTGAAAACAGACTTGAACTAAAGTGTTTCTTTCTGAAAAGAGCACTTAAAAAACGTCAATCAATTTTGACATCTAAATAATAACATCTTTGGGAGACAAATATTCAGCAATAATGTAAACCTCTTGAAACCTTCAGTAATGAAATATAAAGGCAATTTGTAACAACTACGGGGAAGTAAGATTTCCATTTTTCTCGAGAAAATAAATTGAGACGTAATTATTCACGTGATCTCGTCCCTTTTACTTTCAAATTGATAAAAATGACTGAAAATTCAATGCTAAAGTTCAGTAGTAACGGCCTGAAGTCCCAATATAATAAGATTTTCACAGTTAGGGAAATTAAACACAAAATATTCTGAATCATCAAATGTATATATTTCATTTTTTCAGGTTTTGTGGGCATAAGGTTTTACCATGCACTAGAAAGTTCTAATTAATTGTCTCAAAAAGTGACTAAAATACGTATATTAAAGTTGAAACTGCAGCAGTTTCTGAGAAAGGAACTGTGAACTGTGACAGAATATTAGAGTTGTTTTATTTTTTAATTTAATAATTACTGCAAATAGAATATGGCATGAAACCCGAGTAAGCGAATTAATTTAAAATATTTTATTGAGCGTATCATACGATTTGCAAGAGCAGAAACTATATGTATTTTACTCAGGCCCCGATCTAGGGGGAAAAAAACAAAGGCGGGGGGGGGGGGGGAGAAGATGGGAGACAAGCGACGCAATCGAGACGGAAAAAGATGAAAGTGTGTGAGGGGGTTGGGTTGGAGGGACACGAAACTGGACTGCCAACAGTAATCCAGTAGTAAATAGTGTAACATTTTCATTTTCGTTTAAACTTTTTTTAAACAATTTCCAAAAGAAAAATGCGTCAAATGTAACAAGTGTAATAGTTTTGGCCTCCATTACACTTATTAACAATCTCGGGGGTTGGGGAGGGATACTTGATCATTTCCTGCATTTACTATTGTAGATAGTATTTACATTTATTGATCATACTTATTCAACATGAGCACCGTCAGGTTGTTCTACTTCTTACACTGTAACAGAAATCCAGTCGCATGCCCCTCTTCCCAACTTTATTAGTTTCTTGATCCAGGACATCAAGGAATACAAGGGCTCAGAGAATGTCCAGGAAAGTTGTTGGGTTGAGTTGTTTTACCTCTGAGCGGCACTTTTTTGCACACCATGGGCTAAATGGCCAGGTCACATGGACCCCGAAGGCTCAGAGAAGGTTGGGGGAGGGGACCCACTGCAAACAGCTGTTGGGAGACAGATGGTAGCCTCCCGTCTAGGCCATCCAGCGTGTTCTTTAACGTGCATAGGGTATGGCTCTCCAGCACACGGGGCCACGGCTTAACGTCCCATCCGACGGACGGCGGCCTTTCCAAGCCCATCGGTGTCCCCTACTGACCGTGGGCAGGGCGGGGAATTTTGCGGAGATAAATCTCAACGCTGACCCAGCTGGGACTCGAACCTTTGAACTACAGATTACGAGCCTGGCGCGCTACCGACTGAGTCAAACCCCGCCCCGTCCAGGAAAGAGGACTTACTGAAGAGCCATTAGGAGACAGATGGAAGTAGACCGTAAATACCTTAAATACTCTACTTTTAATATTCCTAAGAGTATCCTCCAGGCGTGTTCTTCCACTGATCACGGTGTGGCTTTCCTGTACATGGGGCCGTGGTTTAATGACTCATCCGACGGATGACGGTCTTTCCAAGCTCATGGCTATCCTCTTTCTCACTGAGGGCAGTGTGGGGATTAGCAGAGATAAATCTGAACGCTGGCACAATTGGAATTACAACCTGGGATATATAAGTACAGATAGACCACCCACTGATAAGGGTTCGGTTGTTTTACCTCTGAGCTGCACTATTTTTATACACAATGGGCTAAATGGCCAGGTCACAAGGACCCCGAAGACTCAGAGAAAGTTGGGAGAGGGAACCCACTGGAACAGCTGTTGAAAGATAGATAGTAGCCTCCCGTCAAGGCCATCGAGCGTGTTCTTTATCTTGCACAAGGTATGACCTCTCCTGCACACGGCGCCAAGGCTTAACGTCCCATCAGAAGGACGGCGACCTTTCCAAGAACACCCACCGATAAGCGAGCGTTTGTTCTAATTGTTTTATAATTGATTATTTCGAATAATGTTGCATTTCAGTTTTTCTCTTGGTACCATAATAAATTGCTGTCCTACTAATTGTAATCTCTATGGCTAACCATTCCGCTGAACTTGTGGTGAAACCCACAGAATAAATATTTCAACATTTTGAAATAATAATAAACGCTACGCAAATTTTGAAAGGAACGACAGATATTATTTTTTATTCGTTTTCAGAACAAATGTTATCAAACATTTTCAACGTTAAGAGCATTTAGAACATTCCGTGGACAGATGTTTCGGATTCTAAATGCTTCTCATAACAGTTTTTGCACCACACTTCGACTTGATAAATGGCGATTGCTTAATTTACTAGCCACGGCAGAAAAACGCTCCCTCCTAGCTTAATTATTCTGCAAAAGGTATGTTGGTGAATGAAAAATGATAGTCGAAGGAGAAAAATAATGTCTGACAAAGTGTGTTAGAACTCATTAACGAGACTAGGCAAAATCTGTTCCCTCCCACGTATAGAGTGAGTAAGCACATGCACGTAACTGACCATTCCTGATAATTTTAGAAAGAGTAATATTTTTTAATTATGAAAATTTCAGTGAAGTCAATAGAATTTTCGACATCAGGCAATGAATAGCTTTCGAAAGTTATGCATTGCCTATATTTAAGCAACTTTACTTAGTGATTATTATACCAAAGCTTAATAAAAGCCTATATTTGTTTTATGTATAATATTCAGTGCATATATATTATATATGCTAATGAGAGAAGACTTGGAATAAAATCATTAGTAACAAAGAGAGATAAAAAATTGATATCGATAATTACTGTAAAATTGTTATTGCGAAATGAACCCGCCTTTTAACGTACGCTGTATTAATTATGTTAGGAAATAACTAATGATGCAAAAAATGTTATATTAAAAAAGAGAAATCCAAAAGGAACTACATGAGGACATATAACACCTCGATTTATGAAAATACTACATTATCCTGTTATTAGATACCTCTAAGAGTCCGATGGGCTTGGAAAGGCCGCCGTCCGTCGGATGGGACGTTAAGCCGTGGCCCGTGTGCGGAAGAGCCATACCCTGTGCACGTTCAAGAACACGCTGGATGGCCTTGACGGGAGGCTACCATCTGTCTCCCAACAGCTGTTCCAGTGGGTCCCCTCCCCCAACATTCTCTGAGCCTTCGGGGTCCTTGTGGCCTGGCCATTTAGCCCATGGTGTGCAAAAAAGTGCCGCTTAGAGGCAAAACAACCCAACCCAACCTCTAAGAGTGGAGCAAGGTTGGCTCAGTCAATAGAATGCCAGACACGTAATCTTCAGTTCCGAGGTTCGAGTCCCACCTGTGCCAGCGATGAGATTTATCTCTGCTAACCCCCACCCTGCCTTCGGTCAATAAGGGGCACCGATGGTCTTGGAAAGGCCGGCGTTCGTCGGATGGGACGTAAAGCCGATGGGACCTGTGCGGGAGAGCCATCCCCCATGCATGTTCAAGAATACACTGGGTGGCCTATAAGGGAGGTTATCATCTGTCTCCTAACAACTGTACCGTGGGTCCCCTTCTCCTAACCTTCTCTGATCCCTGCGGATCCTTGTGATAGGAGCATTTAATCCATTTCATGCAAAAAAGTACCTCTCAGAGATAAACAACCCAATCTCATAGATTACTAGCAAAAAGTCCTGAACTCAACTGTTTATCTGAATGTTTCTCCTGTTCGTACTGATTTCTAGCCGAATAATTATTAAATATGTTTAATTTTATCATTCAGTCTGAAGGAATCTTTATGATAATTTCGAAAACCGTTTTCAGTTTTTTTTTTTTCATTTATATTTTTTTATCTCGCTCATATACTACTACTATTTGCATATAATAACTTAGCAAAGCAAAAAAAGCATTATTCTCCGAAATACAAAATAATCACCGGTAATAATAATAGAAATAAATATATAAGAAAAGTTCAGACGTCTGATGTGTGTACTTTGAACTGGTTATGTGTTGTTTGACGGTTTATTTTGGCGGAATGGATTAACGGCCTTTTTTGAATTTCGCGCCTTTTGTGATCGGGTCGGGAATTGAACAGAAGAAAGAAGATACTATACTAATTTGGCATCATGAACCTGTTTGGACTGTGCTTTCAAGCTGAACATTTTGATATTGATTAAGTGAATTTTTGAAGACCCCTTTTCTGCCTCGTATCAAGGTACGTATATAGGATGTCTTTCAGACATTAAAGAAAGGTTAATCTCTGTAGAGTTTGTCCCGATTTCAGTGATCTAATATGAGCTCAGCAGTAGCTAAGCATACTAGATCTGCTAAGAAAAAAAGTAAAGCCGATGGCTCTGGGCCTTCTAAGGGTAGTAGTAAACCTAAGAAACGAGATGTAGCTATTAGGTTGACAGACCTTGTTGAAATAGAAGAGAACCTTGTTTCTGAGGTTGGCGGACATGATTATAATACGATAGATAGCGATTTTGATGATGACAACATGGCTGAATTGGAGCTGCCTTCCCTGCAGCCTGAAAGGAGTTTGGATTCTTTTACACTAGTTAAAAATGGTAAAAATAAGAAGAATCTGACAAGAATAGCATCACAAAATGTAGAGAATAGAACAATAGTTACAATTCTTTCTTGTGAATCAAAGAAGTTAAGTTCTTTAAATGTACTAAAGGTAACAAAATCACTTGAGAATTTCTTGGATTCTAAAGTTAAAGGGAAGTTTACCAGAAAAGGTAATCTGCTTATTTACATTAAAACACAACAGCAAGTTGAAAAACTAAAAAAGCTTAAAACGATTTTGGGCGTGAATATTTCTTGCCGTTTCCCAGTCAGAAATTTCAAAACAATGGGACGAATTTCGGATGTTTGCGAGGATTTGTCCGAGACAGAAGTGTTAGATGCTCTAAAGGAGCAAGGCGTTACGCATTGCAGAAGAATGATCAGATACTCGAAAGGGGGAAAAGGCGTCGCACCTGAAAGAATAATTACTGATAATATTGTGCTAACTTTTTCCGTAAGCAAATTACCACGCAACATTTATTTAGGAGCTTGTAGCTTCCTGTTAAGGAGTATTTTAAACCGCCTATTCTTTGCTTCAACTGCAATGAGCATGGGCACCGAGCTGCCATGTGCAAAAACGCAACAAAGTGTAAAAGATGCGCAGGAGACCATGGATATAAAGAGTGCACTGCTGAAGCATTCTGTTGTCCTAATTGTGGCCTTGATCACCCAGCCACATATGCAGGGTGCAAGGAAAAGATAAAAGCATGTCAATTTAAAAAACTACAAGTGAAGAAAAATATTTCATGGGCCGAAGCTGTCAAAGGGTATAATTCTTTCCCTCAGACTTTCAACGAGAATGAAGAGGTTACCTACCCTAAAAGACAAAATTTCAGGCCTTTTCTGCCCCAGTATTTTCGTGACTTTCCAAAGCTTCCTAGCTGTAGAGAAGAAGAAGATGCCTCCAGTGACAAAACACAAACCTGTATTCACAAATTGGTAGTTCTTGTCCTCAAATGCATCGATTTCATAAATGCAAAAGTTACATTAAGCGAAGAAGAATTAAACTCCTTAAATGATATGAAAAACCAAATCCAAGATGGCCAACTTTAAAGATTATTATAATATTCTAGAATGGAACTGTCGGAGTATTGGAAACAAATATTTTAATTTAAACAGATTAATTTCACAATGCAACTTAAAAGTCCTGGCACTTCAGGACACCTTTCAGAAACAAGTGAAGATTCGAGGTTTTGATTTTTACCAGACGAATAAAAAACAGAGAGGAGGTGGAGTGGCTATACTAGTAGACAGAACTTTAATTCAAAAGCAGATTGTTTTGCCGAATAATCATTCATTAATGGAAGCAATTGCAGTGCAAATAAAGATTCATAATAAGAAATTCACTATTATTTCATGCTACAACACTGAAGAAAATGTTCCTTTTGAAGTATTTTATGGCTTATTTAAGGCCTGCCCTCCGCCTAGAATTTTATTGGGCGATTTCAATGTCCATAACCCCTGTGGGGATTTACCTTGAAAAATCAAAGAGGAACCGTATTGCATCAGATCATTGAAGAATTTAATTTAGTTATTAAAAATGATGGCCAGGCAACGTTTTGGAATGGTAAACAAGAATCAATTATTGATCTTACTTTAGTAGATCCAGATATAGCTACAACTATTGATTGTTCTACATTGAATGATAAAAAACCTCAGTGACCTATAAATATAGGTCACTAAGGTTTTTATCATTCAATGTAGTAATTATAATTATATGGTACCAGTGATTACATACCGTATCATATATGGTACCAGTGATTAGGAAGAGAATTATTACATTGAATGATAAAATTATTAGTATTAATAATTTTATCATTCAATGTAATAATTCTCTTCCTAATCACTGGTACCATATATGATATGGTACCCGTATATGATATACGTATATATGATACGGTACCAGTATATCGGTATTCGAAGTACCGTATATGATTGGTACCCCTCTACTTCAGAAGTATCTAAACCATAAAACGGAATTGCCTCGCTCAAATAAGCGAACTTTTTAAATACTTTCTTACCCACCTGAGGCTCTCGGATACAGTTTGCCAGCATATGTAACTTTATAGAAAAAAGAAAATTAAATGTGGTCTGAGTTACCCCAAAAAATATAGATACTTTGCAAAAATTATTATTATTATTGAATAACACTATTTATTACTTAACGTATTAAAACTTTTATTAATTAACATATTACCTTTATTAACTTTTTCGTATTTTTCAAATTAAGTTAATGATTTTAATTTTCTATACGAATTCTTAGTTTTTGAAACTCTCATTTCAACAAAGAATCTCGTGTCCCGCGCTTGTTTAATTAGAAGACTTGAATATCCACGGACGCTGCGCTCTTGACCCAACAAACTCAACATGACTTTATCACGAGAAATCAGAAAGAAATTAGTTTGATGCATTCCTTATTTCAAATTTATCGGTGTCAACGCTTGTTTTGAATAACTTTGAACCGTTAATGTTAGGTCTATGGGGACTGTGAGAAATTCAAACCTGCCCATCCCAATTTTGGTTGACTCCAGCGGGTTCGCAAACAGTCTATATTCTTCCCCTGGGTGAAGGGAACGTTCATGCAAAGTTTGGAGCCTCTAATTCTTCTGGGGGCTGCGTGCCTAAACGGACAGACACACAAACAAACAAGCAAACAAGCATTCTTCTTTATGTATTAGAAAATAATGATAGAACTTGAAGAAAGTTGGGTTGTTTTACCTCTGAGCGGCACTTTTTTGCACACCATGGGCTAAATGGCCAGGTCACAAGGACCCCGAAGGCTCAGAGAAGATTGGGAGAGGGAACCCACTGGAACAGCTGTTGGGAGACAGATGGTAGCCTCCCGTCGAGGCCATCCAGCGTGTTCTTTAACGTGCACAGGGTATGGCTCTCCCGCACACGGGGCCACGGCTTAACGTCCCATCCGACGGACGGCGGCCTTTCCAAGCCCATCGGTGTCCCCTACTGACCGTGGGCAGGGCGGAGAATTTTGCGGAGATAAATCTCAACGCTGACCCAGCTGGGACTCGAACCTGGGAACTAGATTACGAGTCTGGCGCGCTACCGACTGAACCACCCCCGCCCCAACTTGAAGAAAAAAAAGGATCGAAACTACATATCGTGAAAAGTAAAATGAATGAAATATGAGATCAAAGATTGCAACGAGTTCTAACATGACGATTTCTGATAACAGTAGGGGGAAAAAAACTCGTCATAACATCCTCTATCGTTCATTAAATAAAGAAAAAGAAATCAACAACAACATATTTTATAAAACACACGTTTGTATTATTTGTTTGCTTTTCGACTGTTCATTTCATTCTGTATTAATCATTTCAACAAGAGAAAACATCGCAGGAACAGAAAAACGCGTAACGCGTATTTCACACGTTTGTTTCCAGAGGATGAAAATGAACTCTCTTTCTCTGATGAGTTAGCTCGTGCCATCGTCTTCAAACTTCAGATATAACTGATTGATGCTCTTCTTTCGCTATCTCTTCCCTGGAATGATATCAAACGCGATGAAGAAAAATCGCCTCTTCTGTTTAAAGTCATTTCTTTTTTTTGTTTAGCTTAATATTTCTTTTTTTTTTCTAAACTTTTCTCCCGATATATGCGTTCCAAGTCATCCATTCTCCTCAAAAGATGACACCAGCCATTTCGGCTGCAGGTGACACAGGCACAGACGGGCCAAAGTAATATGTCCGTAGAGGGATCGTTATGTCAATAAACTCTACCAGAGGTTAACTGTCCTACATAACATAAATCCTTAGAGAAATAAACGCTGATGCTGCCTCGTCCTCAACCTCCCAAGAGTACTTTAGATAGATTCAAGAGAAGGGATCTAAAATAATGTTTTCTTTTTTCAGAAAATCGCGTTTCTCTGATCTTTTGTGGGTGATCTATGAAATAGAAATGGAGTTTTTAGCTAATGTATTCTGTCTCTATTTGTCAAGGAAAAAATGCCTATCAGTTTTGGAAATGTCTGGCGAAGAACTGCTGGAATAATGACAATTTTATGCAGAAATCCGTAAGACGTTTCTTTTCCAGAGAAGAAAGATTATTTGCTTTACGTATTCGGGATAAGAGACGTTGACAGTAAAATGAATTTGATTTATCGATCTGAAAGTTTAATGAGTGCTAGAAATATTTACCGAGAATCCTGTTTCTTTTAAACTGAAAATAAGTCTTTGCTTTTGTAGGAAGTGATTCAAATTTATCGGAAGATTGAATCGCTTCCTAGGTGTATGTTTGGAAAGTGAATTATGTGCAGAAATGGCAAAAACCTTTTAGCGTAAAATCTACATATGAGTAGATATATATGTGTGTGTGTGCATTGGAGATAGAATATGACCATGGATTATTGTTTTGCCTCTGAGAGAAAATTTTTGCATACATTTAGATAAACGACCAGGTTACAAAGACCCCGAGGTTTAGATAAGGTTAAGAAAGGGTACCCACTGGATAGGAGCTAGGGAGACTGATAGTAGGTCTCTTGTTAAGGCTGCCCACCATGCTCTTTTAACGTGCACAGGATATGGCTCTCCTGCACAAGGAACTACGGATTCCGTCCCATACCAGGATGTTGGCATTTACAAGCCCATCGGTCTCACCCCTTTCTCACCGAGGGCAGATGGGGATTAGCGGAGATAAATCTTAACACTTGGAACAGTAATGACTCGAAAATGGAAACTGCAGATTACGAACCTGGCTCCCTATTGGGATGGATTTACCCTTGAGCTGCATTTTTTGCACACATTAGAATAAATGATCAGCTCATAAGGACCGCATAGTCTTCGGTAAATGTTGGAGGGAAAGCGACCCATTGGGTAGTTGTTAGATGACAGATGGAAACCTCCCTTCAAAGCTGTCCATCTATTTTTAAACGTGGACGAGGTATTGGTCTCCTGCACATGTGTTAACGTATCATCAGATGGACGGTGGCCTTTCCAAGCTCATCGTTGTGAGCTTTCTGACCAAGGAAAGGTTGGCGGTTTAGACTGGGAACTGCAGATTACGAGCCTAGCGCGCTACCAACTAATCCAGCCTCGAAATCCAGCCTCTAATCCAGCCTCTCCAGACCTATAAAGACATTTTATAGAATTTGTAAGCTATGACCATGGTGACATGTTAATAGAAAGAAAAGTATTAACGATAAAAAGGAGGCTAAATAGATACATTGTGGAGTAGGTTACGGAATTTAATTTAATAGTTGTCAAGCGTGTTTCATTAGCTATTTCTATTCCATTCTTTGTAACTAGCCAACCACATTCATTCAAATTAATCTGAGAGACTTTAAATTTCTGTAGCTGGCCAACTACATTCAGTAAAATTAATGTCAGAGATTAAATCTTTTTAGCTCGCAAATTGCATTCACTATAAATCATCTGAAAGGCTTTAAATCTCTGTAGCTGGCCAAATGGGGGCGGGGATGGCTCAGTCGGTAGCGCGCCAGGATCGTAATTTGCAGTTCTCAGGTTCGAGTCCCAGCTGGGTCAGCGTTGAGATTTATCTACGAAAAACGCCCTGCCCACGTTCAAAGCACCGATGGGCTTGGAAAGGCCGCCGTATATCGAATGAGATGTTAAGCCATTACCCCGTGTGCTCCCGCACACGGGGCAATGGACACACTGTGCACGTTAAAGAATACGCTGGATGGCCTTGATGGGAGACTACCATCATTCTTCCAATAGCTGTTTTAGTGGGTCCCCTCCCCCAACCTTCTCCGAGCCTTTGAGGTTCCTCGTGACTTTGCCATTTGGCCCATGGTGTGCAAAAAAACTGCCGCTCAGAGGTAAAACAATCCAACCCTAGCTGGCCAAATGCATTCAGTAAAATTCATCTGGAGGATTTAAATCTTTGTAGCTGGTCAACTGCATTCAATAAAAATTATCTGAGAGGATTTAAATCTTTGTAGCTCGCTTACTGCATTCAATAAAATTCATCTGAGAGACTAAATATTTGATGCAGCTGGTTATATTGGCAGCTACTGTCGTGTCTGGCGAATATGAGATCTTTTTTCAAAGGAATAAAGTTTCACCTTTAGCATCTTTTAACAGTGGAAATTCGAACTAATGGATGATTCGGAAAATATAAACAGTAATATTTTATTAGTATCTATTATATAAATATTTCGTTTATTCAATATATTTAATCATAGAGACTTTAAATCTTTTTAGCAACCAACTTCGTTCAGTAAAATTCATCTGAGAGATTTAAATCTTTGTGATTGGCCAATTGTATTCCATGAACTTTTTCTGAGAGGATTTAAATCTTTGTAGCTGGCCAACTGTATTCAACATAAAACATCTGAAAGGCTTAAAATATTTAAAGCTGGTTAACTGCATCAATCAAATTTTTCTGAAAGGATTGAAATCTTTATAGCTGACCAACTGCATTCAATATAAACATCTGAAAGGCTTAAAATATTTATAGCTGGCCAACTGCATTCAAAAAAAATTCATCTGGGAAATGGAACACATTGCAAAAATTAAATACGTGAGTTGACTTTCATTGAGACACATTTACCCGATTGTAAGATTAATTACAAACAAAATAGATTTTGAGGGAATCCGTTGCGTAGAAAAAAGAAGAAAAATAATTGAATAGCAAAAGGTTCACCTAGAGATAAGAACCATTGCATGATAACACGTGCATCAGAGGTGAGTGCCTTAAAAATCCATTGTGTAGTAACCGGTATTCATCTGAAGATTATAACCGGTTGCATGTAGAAAAACTAGATAAATATCGTGTCTAGCGAATATGAGATGCTTTTTTTTCAAAGGAATAAAGTTTTTATTTTCCACCTTTAGCACCTTTTAACAGTGAAAATTCGAACTAATGGATGATTGAGAAGATGCAAAGAGTAATATTTTATTAATATCTATATATCACCAAAATATTTTTCATTCATTTCTTAAAACAAACAACAAAAATAAAAGTTCGATTTTATACTCCAATCGGGACAAAGAAGCAAATCATTGATGTCAAGGTAAACTCTTGATCATAACACTTTATCACCAAAATTTTAAACTTCTAGCTTTAATAGATCGTTTGAGATATTTGTTAAAGTGTTTTGCATTTTTCACCTTTTCCTGCGGTAGAGGGTGTTGTTAAAGATATTGGGAGATTCAGTAGATGCGAATCGAATCTCATCAATGCCTATGCAGCTGAAAAAGAATTTTTAAATAATCTGTAAAAGCCAAAAAGTTGGATTACTACAGACGACAAAGTGAAAACATTAGTTCGCTTTTATTTTTTGAAAAAAAATTCTCTTTAAATTTTTTTAAAAAATCGGTCTTTAAATGAATCTGATCGAATGAATGGATTGCATAACCAAACGAAAATGAACCTAAATTGTAATATGTTATTAGAAATGAATAAGATGGGTTGTTTTACCTCTGAGCGGCACATTTTTGCACACAATGGGCTAAATGACCAGGTCACAAGAACCCTGAAAGCTCAGAGAAGGTTAGGGGAGGAGACCCACTTGAATAGTTATTGGGAGACAGAAGGTAGCCTCCCGTCAAGGCCATCCAGCGTGTTGTTTAACGTACACAGGGTATGGCCACGGCTTAACGTCCCATCCGATGGACGGTGGCCTTTCCAAGCCCATCGGTGACCCCTACTGACTGCGGGAAGGGCGGATTGCTTTGCGAAGATATATCTCAACGCTGGCCCAACTGGGACTCGAACTGGGAACTGCAGATTGCGAACCTGGCGCGCTACCGATTGAGCCACCCCGCCACGGAAACGATTAGGAATAGGTATGCTACCACAGTAGGCCGGATCTAGTAGAGGGGAATGAAGTGAATCATACCCTCCTTTCCCTTTTAGAATGCAAAAGTGGAAGAAATAATTTAAGAAGAATATATTAAAGCTGTGCATATATCATGCATTTTTGAAAAAATTTTGAAAGATATCTAAAGCGAAATGGTAGATGTTATAGTACAATGAAAATCTAATCTCTTACGCCCCCCCCCCCACCTCCCTTAATTTTTTTTTCGATCCAGGCCTGCCATCACACGTGCTGACTATTCAGAGCTAGCGTATTGCCTAGGAGACTGACATTAATAAGAATTAAGTGCCTGCTTAATTAAGAAGATCCTTGGAAACGGAGTCATCAGTTAGACTTTCTTGACATTTGTTTGCCATTACGAAGGATACTGATGAAGCTAAAGGAAACGGAGTAGAAATATCAAAACGAAATACTTATAGCATTGTAAATGAAATAATTTATTAAGAATAGGATAAAAAAATTTAAAAACGCGAAGTTAGCCTCTAAATTTTTATCGTCCCATAAACAAACAAACACACAAGGTCATTGGGTTGGGTTGGGTTGTTTTACCTCTGAGCGGCACTTTTTTGCACACCATGGGCTAAATGGCCAGGTCACATGGACCCCGAAGGCTCAGAGAAGGTTGGGGGAGGGGACTCACTGGAACAGCTGTTGGGAGACAGATTTTAGCCTCCCGTCAAGGCCATCCAGCGTGTTCTTTAACGTGCACAGGGTATGGCTCTCCCACACACGGGGCCACGGCTTAATCCCATCCGACGGACGGCGGCCTTTCCAAGCTCATCGGTGTCCCCTACTGACTGTGGAGGATACATTGGAGGAGGGAGTGGAGATATAGTGGAGGATACATTGGAGGATACATTGGAGGATGTCTTCCAGTGTAAATGGCTTCAGATTTTAGTGGTGGGGGAACGGGTCTTTGCCCCATGTCTGCGATTAGGGGCTGTTGATATTGTCGGCATTCCCTCTCTCAATAAACATAGTTTCTTCAAATATCCCACTAGCCATTTTCTCTCCATAGGTAGTTGGAATGTGAGGACTCTGCACCGAGCTTTTTCTCTTGATGTCCTCACACAAGAATTCCACCATTATAATTTAGATATTCTCGGCTTGCAAGAGACCAGATGGACAGATAAAGGTCAGATTCGTAAAAATAATCTTAAATTTCTCTTTTCAGGGAGGGACGACAATAAGCATCACCAAGGCATGATTCTGCTTCTCAGCAGACACGCTAGTGATGCTCTTCTGGGATATGAGTGCATTAATGAAAGGTTTCTTACAGCAAAATTTCAGACAAGCGTTAAAGACTTGAATGTTATCTGCTGTTATGCCCCCACTGAGGATGCCGATGAGGATCAGAAGGTTAGGTTTTATGAACAACTTCAGGATATTTTGAATTCTGACAAGAAAGGAGATATTACCCTTGTTCTTGGTGACTTCAATGCCAAAGTTGGTACTGACTCTAACCTTTGGGGAGGGGTGATAGGTCTTTTTGGTATTGGTAGCTGCAATGGCAATGGGCAGCATCTCCTACAGGTAAGTAGACTCAATGGTTTCAGAATAACTAACACATATAAAAACACCACGATGTACATAAATACATATGGGTTTCACCTAATGGGATTCATAAGAATATGATTGATTACATATTAATTAAACAGCAAATGGGCTAGTTCTGTTAGGAATACCAGGGCATATAGGGGAGCTGAAATTGGATCTGACCATTACCTTGTTAAAAGTGTCTTGCAACTTAAATTTAAAAGTGTTGTGCTAGGGTTAAAAAAATTACTTTTAATACTGAAGCTCTGAAAGACCCAGTTATAGCCAAAGCTTACCATGATAGGTTATTTAGTCATTATGACAGTCATGGTATGCTTACTACTGAAGTTGAGGAGGAATGGGATCATTTTAAACAGGCTTTTTTGGACACTAACAGTACTCTTTTAGGAAAAAAGGAGCAGAAGAGACAGATTTAGCTGAGTGATAAGGCACTTGAGCTTATTTGAGAAAGAAAGAACTGCAGGAATGTCCTTAATCAATACCCTACTAGTCCTAATAGAAAGCATTACAGAGAGCTTAAAAAATAGGTAAAGGATCAGTTAGCTGCTGATAAGAATCTTTGGCTTGATGGTTTGCCTGACAAAGCTGAGGAAGAGGTTAGATAGCACAAGAGCAGAGAGCTGTACCAGATAGTTAATGTTTTGTGCGGTAGAAAACGGACAGGCATACAAGGATTGAAGGATAAACAAGGTAAGGTTATAGAAGGGTAGGATTCTGTCATGGCTAGGTGAGCTGAGCATTTCAGTGATGTTCTAAACAATGTAGTTAGTTCTACTCCCATTGTTTGCATTCTGATAGATGCATTGGTGGCCTTAATGTTGGCCCTATAACATAATCTGAAAATCATAAATCCCCAGGGGCAGATGAAATTACAACGGAAATGATTAAAGCTGGGAATATTTCGGTTACCTCTTGGATGACTGAAATTCTGTATGTGTTTTATGATAAAGGCATGGTTCCTAAGGATTTTACCGGAGCTATTCTTATCCCTATTTTCAAAAAAGGTGATCGCAGTTCTTGTGATAATTATAGAGGTATCAGCCTACTCTCTGTTCCAGGTAAAGTTCTATCCATGATTGTCCTTAATAGAATTAAGAATCTGGTTGACATGCTATTGCGTAATGAGCAATGTGGATTCAAAAGTGGTAGGGAATGTATAGATCAGATATTTTCACTTAGGTAGATTCTTGAGAAATGTTTAGAGTTTCAGAAACCTTTGGTTGCTAGCTTTGTTGATTTCAAAAAGGCTTTCGACTCTGTTGATCGTCATAATTTGTGGTTGATTGTGAGATCATATGGTATACCAGACAAGTTAGTTAACATAATGAAAGCTCTCTATAATAACACTGAGTCGTGTGTGAGAGTTGGTAAGGCTTGTAGCAATTGGTTTAGCATTACTTCTGGTGTTCGACAAGGCTGCATTTTGTGTCCTTTTCTCTTTAGCTTGGTTATTGATTATGTGATGTGAAATTCACTTCAAGGGAAAGATTTTGGCCTTAAATGGACTGGAGATACGAAAATATCTGATTTAGATTATGCTGATGATTTAGCCCTTTTGGCAAATGATGTTGATGAGATGAACTCTTTTATTCGAGCTGTTGATGAGACTGGTAGATGAGTTCGATGATTCGAGCTGTTGATGAGACTGATTCGAGCTGTTGATGAGACGGTAGTAGAGTAGGTTTGGTTATAAACAGAGAGAAAACTAAAGTGATGAAAATTGGTCAGGCAGGCTGTGATTCAGTTAATCTGAATGATTGCACCCTTGAGCAGGTGTCACAGTTTAATTTTCTTGGGAGCTACATAACAGATACTGGTGATGTGCGGCATGAGATTAACAGACGAATAGGGATTGCTGCCGGGACTTTTAAGAATCTATGGAGAGTGTGGAGAAAAAGGCGTATACACCTAAACACTAAAATTAGACTGTATAATAGTTTGGTTCTTTTTAGGGTTAGTTATGGCAGTGAAACTTGGACATTTTGTAAACAAGATAACAGGAACCTAGATGCTTTTGATTCCAGATGCTTAAGCAGTATCTTGGGCATTAGGCGGTTCAACTTTATAACTAATGATGAGGTTTGGCAAAGGAGTCTGCAACCTCCTTTAAGCAGCATATTGTGCAGAGAGAGACTCCGCTGGTTTGGCCATGTTGCCTGTATGGATAGTTATAGATTGGTGAATAGGGTTATGAACAGTGTGCCTAAAAGCCTCAGAAAGAAGGGGAGACCTAGGATGAGGTGGACAGACAATGTGAAACAGGACCTTGTTAGAATTGGTGTGCAGTGGCCAGATGCAGTAGATGTAGCTCAGGATAGACTTGCTTGGATAACTAAATTGCACGGTCTGGTTGGACCTCCGTAGCCCATGGATGCTTGAGGATGTTGATGATGATGATGATGATGAATGTTTCTTTTACGTTTGTGATATAAATTAACTAAACTTACTTAGCAGTATTATCTAGCTCGTTCTTTAAAGAGTACAGAGTATGACTTCTGCATATGGGGACATAGTTTTATGTTTCATCCGATAAATGACGGCCTTTCCAACGGTGCCCCCTCCATATCTTAGGGCAGAGTGAAGATTTGGCAGAGTTAAATCTCAAAGCTAGCGCATTTTGGGACTCGAATCTGCTTAGGTTTTTTACTTCTGAGAGGCACGTTTTTGCACACAATGGACCAAATGGGCAGGTTACAAGAACCCTGAGAAGGTTGGGGGAGGGGACCCACTGGAACAGCCTTGAGAGACAAATGGTAGCCTCCCGTCAAGGCCATCCAGGTTGTATTTTAAAGTGCACAGGATATGGCTCCTCCGCACAAGGCGCCACGGCTTAACGTTCCATCCGACGGACGGCCCCCTTTCCAAGCCCATCGGTGTTCCCTATTTACCATGGGCAGGGAGTTTTGCGGATATAAATCTCAACGCTGAACCAGCTGGAACTCGAACCTGGGAACTGCAGATTACCAGCCTGTCGCGCTACCGACTGAGCCTCCCCTCAAGTGATGCCTAGTTATTACTTACATATTTTAACTGAATAATTTTTGTTAAAATTTTAAGAAATATTGACCTAACCAAACGTGCCAAGATACCCAATAAAATTAATTTAAATAACGGTATACAGATGTATTTTTTTATATTGTAACCTCATAACCAACCTGCACACTCTATTTTAAAAATTCGAGGGATTTTTAAAATTTTCCGACTGGACTCTATCACTAGGAACACACAAGGACAGTTTTATCCCCCAAATCGGTTCTGAGCTCTGAAATTCTACGACCTCGCCATTTTAGGCCATTAAGGAAAAAAAATGCGTATCAAGGGTAAAAGCAATTGAAACCGACTTTAAAATAATTTCGATATTTATTACATTTGTAAAATGGCATTTTCTCGGGG
The DNA here is from genome assembly GCA_038380435.1 of Ryuthela nishihirai. Classification (NCBI taxonomy): domain Eukaryota; kingdom Metazoa; phylum Arthropoda; class Arachnida; order Araneae; family Heptathelidae; genus Ryuthela; species Ryuthela nishihirai. The sequence continues at coordinate 44,465,405 of JAWZYU010000003.1, read as the reverse complement.
TTTATTTTCTCATGTTACGACCGATAGTATTCCAAAGCACTAACTTACTGCGATAAGCAGAATTGAGGGTCTGTCGTGGGAGTTGAGTTTTAGACACAGCAAAATGCCCGAGATCTAGTGAAGTGCTTTACTGAAAATGTCCAAGACTCGAAGCATAGAGATGGCTTTCCCATCGGATTAGCTTCAGGGTTTTCTGGCGCAATGCGGCTAAAATGAAGATGGATTGATAAGAATCCTATGGAGGACGATTGAAGGGGTCAAATGGGACACATTAAGTTCGACGGGTATATATTCGATTTATCATGTAGTGAAAGTTATCAAAGCTGTGTTCGACGTCGCTCTGAAGGCGCAATATAAGGGTGTACGAAAAATAGCGGTGGGGGTTTTGAGAACTACTATGAAGGAAAATAATATACATATTCCAGAAAGCAATATTTTAATTTAAAGCGCATCTGAAATAGTTTTGAACATAGTTAGCGCATTATGTTTACCTTTCGCTTTTTTCCCTTCTCGACATGCACATTTCCTGACGGATTGGCTATCCCTGCCTGATTGGCAGGGGTGCTGAAATTCTATGTCCACCAAAGAGTCCTGACTTGTCACCTCTTCACTTTTTGTGGGTTTTTTTTTTAAATTTATTATATTTTTATGAACAAAATGTCATCCCATTTCTTTTTGTGGGGGTTTTATAAAAAAAATATTATGTTTTCATGAACAAAATTTGAGACCTGAATCATTTGAAATGCAGCATAAGAGAAGCAACTGAGCAAATAAGAAGAGAGATGCTGCAGCGTGTATGGCAAAAAGTGGAATACCGATTAGACGTATTCAAGGCTACGAAAGATGAACATTATGTTCAAAACTATTTGAGGTATGTTTTCAATTAAAATATCATTTTCTTGAATATGTGTATCACTTTAATACGCGTTCTCGAAACCATACCAATATTTTTCGGATATATACATACATACAAAATCCTCATGCAGCCATGGGCTACCAAGGTCCAACCAGACTGTGCAATTTTCCTTTCCAGACGTGTCTGTTCTGAGTTACTGCTGCTGCATTTGGACACTCTAGACTAATTCTAACAAGGTCCTGTTTGACATTATCTGCCCATCGCTTCCTACGTCTCCCCCTTCTTCTGAAACCCTTAGGCACACTCTTCATAATCCTGTTTGCTAATCTGCAGCTATGCATACTAGCAACATGTCCAAACCAATGCAGTCTCTCTCTGCACAATATGCTGCTCAAAGGAGGTTGAAGACTCCTTCTAACCTCATCATTACTTAGAAAGTCAAACCATCTAATGCCAAAGATACTGTGTAAGCATCTAGAATCAAAGAATTCATCTCATCAATAATACATGTCAACAGGACCAATTCATCTACATAACCTGAATCAAAAATTTTTAAATCTCTAGACTATTCAAGGGCAAAATCTTTTCCTTGCAAAGAATTTCGCATAACATAATCAATAACCAAACGAAACAGAAAAGGAGACAAAGTGCACCCTTGTCTAACTACACTAGCAATGCTAAACCAATCGCTGAAAGACGTACCAACTCTCACACACGACTTAGTGTTATTATAGAGAGCTTTCATTACATTAACTAACTTATCTGGTATTCCATACGATCTAACAATCAACCACAAATTATGTTGATTAACAGAATCAAAAGTCTTTTCGAAATTAGCGCGCTTGGCTACTGATCTAAGGGACCTGGGTTCGAGCCCCGGGTAAGGCATGGTTGTGTATGATGTTTTTCTGCTGAGGTCCTGCCATCCTCACAGACCTTCTGCTATTGCATATAAACTTACAGGCTCCTGTCAGACCTCTGTGGCAAGCAGCTGCTTGAGGGGGTATTTATTTATTTTTATTCATTTATATTAATGCAAAAAATTTTACGTGGAACAGAAAGTAACTAATTCCCCTTCAAATTTGTTCATGAAAACATAATTGTTTTATAAAACCCCCACAAAAGGAAATGGGATGACATTTTGTTCATAAAAACTTAATAAATTTTTATAAAACCCCTACAAAAAGTGAAGGGGTGACAACTCAAGACTCTTTGGTAGACATAGAATTTCACCACCCCTATAATTATCATAAGAACTGCGATCACCTTTTTTAAAAATTGGGACAATAATAGCTCTATCAAAATCCTTAGAAACAACACCTTTATCATAAAACATATTCAAAATTTCAGTCAGCTATGAAATAACACAAATGTTCCCAGTTCTAAGCATTCCAGTTGTGATTTCGTCCACTCCTGGGAATTAATGCAGTTTTAATTTAGAAATAGCCAAAGTGACTTCGGAAAGTGATATAGGGTCATCATAAAAGCCGGTAATGCATCTAACCTTATTACAAACAATGGAAGTAGAAATAATCACATTATTTAGAAATTCTCTGAAATGCTCAGTCCACCTAGCCATCATAGAATCCTCACCTTCAACCACCTTGCCATATTTATCCCTCAATTCCTGTGTACTTGTCTGTTTCTTCCCACATAAAAGATTAATAATTAATAATACAGCCCCCAGCTGTTGTGCTGTCTAACTGCTTCCTCAGGTTTGTTAGCCAAGGCATCAAGCCAAAGATTCTTATTAGCTGTTAACTATCCTTTACACGTTTATTAAGCTCATTGTAATGTCTTCTGTTAGGACTAGTAGGGTGTTGATTCATATTAATCCTGCACTTCCTTCTTTCAGAAATAAGTTCCATAGCCTTATCACTCAAATAATTTTGTTTCCTCTGTTCCCTTTTACCCAAAAGTGTACTACTGGTTTCAAGAAAAGCCTGTTTAAACTGATCCCATTCTTTCTTAACTTCAGCAGTAACGAAACTACGATTGACAAAATGACTAAGTAGCCTATCATGGTATGTTTTGGCTATATCTTGGTCTTCAGGCATTCAGTGTTATAACTAATTTTTTTAAACTTAGCACAACATTTCTTAAGCTTCAGCTGCAAAATACTTTTGACCAGGTAATGGTCAGAGCCAATTTCGGCTCCCCTGTATGATCTGGTATTCCTAACTGAACTAGCCCGTTTGCTGTTAATTAAAATATAATCTATCATATTCCTCTGCATAAATCGAATTTTATTATTTAATCGATTATAAATACAATAGTGAAACCCATATATATTTTTAAATGTCCCGGTATTTGTAGTATGTATTAGTTATTCGCAAACCATTAAGTTTATTTACCTGTAGGAGTCGTTCCCCATTGCCATTGAAACAACCAATGCCAAAAGGACTTAAAACTCCTGCCCAAAGATTAGAGTCAATACCAACTTTAGCATTGAAGTCACCTAGCACAAGAGAAATAACCCTTTTCTTCACAGAATTGAAAATAATCTGAAGCTGTATGTAAAAAGGATTCTTCTCCTTCTCATCAGAGTCCTCTGTGGGAGCATAACAACAGATGACATTCAAGTCTTTAACTTTTGTTTTAAATATTGCTCTAAGAAATCTTTCATTAATGCAGTCATATCCTAGAAGCGCATCACTGGCGTGTCTGCTGAGAAGCAAACCTACACCTTGGAGATGCTTTCCATCCTCCCTCCCTGAAAAGAGAAATTTAAAGTTACTTTTAAGTATCTCACCCTTACATGCCCATCTGGTCTCTTGCAAGCATAGATTATCTAGGTCATAAATTTTTCGTTATAGTTTTTCGGATAACATGTATATATATATATAAATTTCAAATTAATCGTCAGTGTTATAACAGTTGTTACCCGCCTCCTTCTACTACTATTTTGGATTAACACAAAAATAAATACTTAATGGTCAACTTGACTAAAATAGCTGAAGAGTCAAACTTTACACTTCCTTTATTTAAAGTATTTTTCCACAAAAAGGAAACACTTTGATTATAAAATTAGATGGGTTTTCTTCAAATGAATTTTTAGCCTTTAGAAATATGCTTTCTAACCTATATTGGTCTTTTGATATCACCCGGTACAGATGTTAGTCTTTTGGATTAACACAAAATAAATACTCGAGGATCTGCTCGACTAAATATAGCTGAAAAGCAAACCTTTATGCTCCTTCTTTCAGAAGTTTTCTTCCTATAGAAGTTTACTTATTTCATAAACAGAAATTATTTCGCTCTAAAGTTAGATAAGGGTTCTTAGAAGGAATTATTTTCTTTTATAAGGATGTTTTATAGACAACCAGATTCTTCTTTTTTGACATCACCTGCTGGAGGTGAAAAGTTTTTATTTATATATATAATTCCATTTGTGTATCAAAAATCTTATAACCAAGGAGAACACCAATCTAGTTGTACAGTTCATCTAGCGAAGAGGGAATTTTAATTCCAGTGGACGGTTTGAGGTTTAAAGTTTATCCGTGCGTTTTTGAGTTTCTTCTGCAAAGACTCTCAAATAGATGCATATATAATTTGAATTGTTTGACACATAATTTCTTTATGTAAATGTACATATATTATCCAAGCATCGAATATTACTAGATCTACCATTTAAAGATAATAATCTGGTGAATAATTAATGTTCGTTTTCAAAGGAAATGAAGTTTTTCGTTTACTGACTTTTTCACCATCTAACGGTAGAAATTAGAATTAATGGATGATTCGGAAAATTGAAAAAATATTATTTTATTAGCATCTATAAAACACAAGAGGAATTTTTCCTTTATCTCTTAAAATAAATGGGGCCGGTGTTGGCTCAGGATATCGCAACAGGCTTGTGATCTATTCGACCAGGTTCGAGTCACATCTGGGCTAATGTTGAGATTTAGCTCCTCTAAATCCGTTCTGCCCGTGGTCAGAGAGGAGACACAGTTGGGCTTGGAAAGGCTGCCGTTCGTTTGATGGGATGTTAAGCCGTGGCCCGATGTGCAGGAGAGCCATATAATATGTAACATACATATTACTCATAAAATTCCCTGCCCTGCCCACGGTCAGTAGGGGACACCGATGGGCTTGGAAAGGCCGCCGTCCGTCGGATGGGACGTTAAGCCGTGGCCCCGTGTGCGGGAGAGCCATACCCTGTGCACGTTAAAGAACACGCTGGATGGCCTTGACGGGAGGCTACCATCTGTCTCCCAACAGCTGTTCCAGTGGGTCCCCTCCCCCAACCTTCTCTGAGCCTTCGGGGTCCATGTGACCTGACCATTTAGCCCATGGTGTGCAAAAAAGTGCCGCTCAGAGGTAAAACAACCCAAACAACATATTACTCAAGATGACAATGATGGAAAGCTTTCATCTGTCTCCTAAGTTCCGTGCATCTCCAAGGTATAAAATTACTCCGTCCTTCTCTGAACCCTTGAGGTCTTTGTACCTGACTATTTAGCCCATTGTCTGCACAAAAGTGCCGTTCAGAGGCAAAACAACACTAATTTGAGAGTTCACATATTGAAACTAAAACATTCTAAGGAAAAAACGTATTTTTAGCATTGTCGATTCTTTTTTGCTTTCTTGTTTGAGGTTATATTCTTAAGTCGAGACCGATATCTGTCCTCGATTTGTTTCATTGATGAAAAGGCTTGCTTTTTGAAGTAAGTACCTACGAAACGGCAGATACACCGCTGTACAAATTTTCTGAGATTTGGAAAATTTTCATAAGGACAGATTTCTAAACCGGATATCGTAATTCGTTATAGCAATTCAGGAAGTTCTTCAAGACTTTCTTTTAATGTCGCATTGTAATTCAAATATTGCCATTTGCATATTTATCATAATAAATATGATTATTAGCTTTGTTGATTTCAAAAAGGCTTTTGACTTTGTTGATCGTCATAAATTGTGATTGATTGTGATATCATATGGTATACCAGACAAGTTAGTTAACATAATGAAAGCTCTCTATAATAACACTGAGTCGTGTGTGAGAGTTGGTAAGTCTTGTAGCAAATGGTTTAGCATTACTTCTGGTGTTCGATAAGGGTGCATTTTGTCTCCTTTTCTCTTTAATCTGGTTATAGATTATGTTATGCGAAATTCACTGCAAGGAAATGATTTTGGTCTTAAAGGTACGGAGATACGAAATTTTTTGATTTAGATTATTCTGATGATTTAGCCCTTTTGGCAAATGATGTTGATGAGACTGGTAATAAAGTAGGTTTGGTTATAAACAGAGAAAAAACTTAAGTAATGAAAATTGGCCAGGCAGTCTGTGATTCAGTTAATCTGAATGGTTACAGTCTTGAGCAGGTGTCACAGTTTAATTATCTTGAGAGCTACATAACAGATACTGGTGATGTGAAGTATGAGATTAACAGACGAATAGGGATTGCTGCCGGGATTATTAAGAATCTATGGAGAGTGTGGAGAAATAGGCATATACACTTAAATACTAAAATTAGACTGTATAATAGTTTGGTTCTTTCTAGAATTAGTTATGGCAGTGAAACTTGGACACTTTGTAAACAAGATAACAGGAAACTAGATGCTTACGCAGTATCTTGGGCATTAGGTGGTTCAACTTTGTAACTAATGATGAGGTTTGGCAAAGGAGTCTGCAACCTCCTTTAAGCAGCATATTGTGTAGAGAGAGACTCCACTGGTTTGGCCATATTGCCTTTATGGATAGTTATAGATTGGTGAATAGGGTTATGAACAGTGTGCCTAAAGGTCTCAGAAAGAGGGGGAGACCAAGGATGAGGTGGGCAGACAATATCAAACAGGACCTTATTAGAATTGGTGTGCAGTGGCCAGATGCAGCAGATGTAGCTCAGGACAGACTTGCTTGGAGAACTAAATTGCACGGTCTGGTTGGATCTCAGCAGCAGATGTTGTTGTTGATGATGATGATGAAATATGCGCCAAATATTAAAATGTGAAAAAACAAATATTTTGAAAGTATTCACGTATTATTTTTAGGGTCATTATGTGCCACGTTATGAAATGATTTATTTTACGAAACTATAATAAAGCAAACAACTTTACGAAACGTGAGGCTGAAAAACTTCGATATCCGAATAACTGTCAAAAGGTAAAATGCAGTCCCATAGTCTCATCCAGCTGACTCTCACGCTAGACCATTAGATGTTAGGTACGCTCTTTATCTGTTGATTTGTTTATCATCTTTCTTTGTATTTTAGGTTACGCTCTATACTTGCTGACTTTACCCTTTGTGTTTTTGGTTTTGCTACACTCTTCATTTGCTAATTTTTTCTCTTTTGATTTCGTCTTGCTTTCTGTTTTAGGTTACGCTTTTTACATGTTACTTTGCCGTTTGTGTTTTTTTTCTTTGTTTGGATATTAAGTTACGCTCTTCATTTATTGATTTACCCTTTGTGTGTTTCGTCTTGCTACACTCTTCATTTGCAAATTTTTCTCTCTGATTTCGTCTTGCTTTCTGTTTTAGGTTACACTTTTTACATGATTACTTTACCTTTTCTTTTTTAGTTTGGATTTTAAGGTTATGCTCTTCATTTGCTGACTTTATCCTATGTGTTTTTCGTCTTGTTACACTCTTCATTTGCTAATTTTACTCTTTTGATTTTCGTCTTGTTACTCTTTTCATTTGCTAATTTTACTCTTTTAGATGGGGGCGGGGGTGGCTCAGTCGGTAGCGCGCCAGGCTCGTAATCTGTAGTTCCCAGGTTCGAGTCCCAGCTGGGTCAGCGTTGAGATTTATCTCCGCAAAATTCCCCGCCCTGCCCACGGTCAGTAGGGGACACCGATGGGCTTGGAAAGGCCGCCGTCCGTCGGATGGGACGTTAAGCCGTGGCTCCTTGTGCGGGAGAGCCATACCCTGCGCACGTTAAAGAACACGCTGGATGGCCTTGACAGGAGGCTACCATCTGTCTCCCAACAGCTGTTCCAGTGGTTCCCTCCCCCAACCTTCTCTGAGCCTTCGGGGTCCATGTGACCTGGCCATTTAGCCCATGGTGTGCAAAAAAGTGCCGCTCAGAGGTAAAACAACCCAACCCAACTCTTTTAGATTCGTATTCCATTTTGTTTTAGGTTACGCTTTTCACTTCCTGAGTTTACCTTTTGTGTTTGTTTTTTTGTCTTAGTTTGGATTTTAAGTTAAGATCTTCATTTGCTGGCTTTACCCTATTTTTTTTGCGTCTTGCTATTCTCTTCATTTGCTAAATTTACTCTTTCATTTTCCTCTTGCTTTCTGTTTTAGGTTACGCTTTTGACTTGCGGACTTCACCTTTTTGTCTTAGTTTGGATTTTAAGTTACGCTCTTCATTTCTGACTTTACCCTATATATTGTTCGTCTTGCTACTCTTTCTATTTGCTAACTTTACTCTTTTGATTTTCGTCTTGCTTTCTGTTTTAGGTTACGCTTTTGACTTGCGGACTTTACCTTTTTGTCTTAGTTTGGATTTTAAGTTACGCTCTTCATTTCTGACTTTACCCTATATATTGTTCGTCTTGCTACTCTTTCTATTTGCTAACTTTACTCTCTTGATTTTCGTCTTGCTTTCTGTTTTAGGTTACGCTTTTGACTTGCGGACTTTACCTTTTTGTCTTAGTTTGGAATTTAAGTTACGCTCTTAATTTCTGACTTTACCCTATATGTTTTTCGTCTTGCTACCCTTTCTATTTGCTAATTTTACTCTTTTGATTTTCGTCTTGCTTTCTGTTTTAGATTACACTTTTCAATTCCCGACTTTACCCTTTGAAGTTTTTTTTTTGTTAATTTGGATTTTAAGTTGCGCTCTTCATTGCTGACTTTACCCTTTATGTTTTTCGTCTTCCTACGCTGTTGATTTGTTGATTTTACCCTGTGTTTTTCTCTTTTCATTTGCTGACTTTATTCTTTGTGTGTTTCGTCCAGCTTTCGGTTTTAGGCAGTTCTTTACTTGGTGACTTTAGTCCATGTATTTTCCATAGTGTTTACTCAATAACAAAAAACAGAGCTCGATTTTAAATCTAATCTGACTGCGATTTCATGATGCTTCTCATTTTGAAATAAATAATTTTTGCCATTATATAAGGGAAAAATTTTAAAGCTTGCATAAGAAAATAAGAGTTTGTTCATCTTTCGTACTTTGTTAAAAATATCAGAAAGCTCATTAAAAATCAAGTTATTAAATCTTTCCTAAGCTTTCATGTAAGTCAGCAATTAACAGGAGCTTTTGGTAACAGATTTCGTTTTTTTTTTCTAGTGTGCAATAATTGGCTGGTAAATGGACTGGAAATCTCATATTTCTTGTAAAATACCATTCTCCGAATCAAGAATAAAATAATTCTCGCAATACTTCAAAAGCCAATACAATAATCTTCTTAGATTCTCAGTTTTATTTTTGACATTTTACAAAGTAATTCGGATCGAACTAAAACTCATTAGTTCAAGTTTTATTTTTTAAAAAACGTATATAGACCTTTGTGTCCTTTGATTTTTGCTTTCCTTCTTATTGTACATTAGAGTTAGGCTGCGTTGTTTTACTTCTGAACGGCACTCTTTTGTACAGAGTGGGCTAAATGACAAGGCCAAAAAAGTCCGAAATCTTCAGAGAAGATTGGGGGAAGAAGACCCAGTTGCAAGGGATTTAAATATTAATCTACACAAAACCAACTTCTCTTAAATAACAAATAATGACAAAATAACAGGAGTAAGGGAAAATTAATCTGCTGTCCCAAGAAAACAAGAACAGCTTTTGGATTTTTATTATCAGTTAAATGTTTAATATTTGATTGCAGGGAAATATAATTTACTGCACTATTACCTGTTTGATGCAACATTAAAAATATAAAACAACATTTGAAATTAATAAAAATAAGTAATAAAATAAAGTATAATCGAAGGGTATGTAATATGCAGAGCTCTGATGCCAGGTTCTTGATCTTCATTTCCTAGGCCCGAGTCCCTCCAAGACAGCGTTGAGATAATCTCTGCTAACCCTCCCCACCTCCCTGCCCATGTTATTGGTCAGAAAGCGATGAGCTTAGAAAGGACGCTGTCCGTCGGATGGAACATAAAACTGAGGCTCTGTGTTCAAGAAATTCTTCTTTCCGGCGAACGAATTTTCGTCGAACAAGTTTCCCGATACCATGCTTTATGACGTGCCGGATATTTTTTTCCCCTCATTTAACCAGGCTGAGGCATAGTTTTCCTCGATACACTGGGCCTGGGCAACCGTCGGGCAACGAAGGGAAGAAAGGAGAGAATTTAAAAATGCCTCAAGTTTTAAGCAATTTCATTTGTCTGAAATTTAACTACGAATTATTTCATTTATAGTAGCGTAAGAGAAGATAGTTTACTCACTACGGGTTTATTAAATATTATTGAATAATATAGAATTCAATCAATCAGTCAATCAATCAATTTATTTCATCATCATATACATTTACAAGGAATAATATGAGTGAACTTAAAAACCACATGGATTGTCTGGGCCACTAAAGGAAATTAATACAAAACTCAATAACGAGTTAATCACTACAAAGATCACAAAAAATAAGTCTAATTTTTCCGATATCATCATCATCATCATCATCCTCAAGCAGCCATGGGCTACGAAGTTCCAACCAGACCGTGCAATTTAGTTCTCCAAGCAAGTCTGTCTTGAGCTACATCTGCTGCATCTGGCCACTGCACACCAATTCTAATAAGGTCCTGTTTGACATTGTCTGCCCACTGCATCCTAGGTCTCCCCCTCTTTCTGACCCTCTAGGCACACTGTTCATAACCCTATTCGCCAATCTATAATTATCCATACGGGCAACATGGCCAAACCGGCGGAGTCTCTCTCTGCACAATATGCTGCTTAAAGGAGGTTGCAGACTCCTTTGCCAAACCTCATCATTAGTTACAAAGGTGAACCACCTAATGCCCAAGATACTGCGTAAGCATCTAGTTTCCTGTTATCTTGTTTACAAAGTGTCCACATTTCACTGCCATAACTAACCCTAGAAAGAATCAAACTATTATACAGTCTAATTTTAGTCTTTAGGTGTATACGCCTATTTCTCCACACTCTCCATAGATTCTGAAAAATCCCGGTAGCAATCCCTATCCGTCTGTTAATCTGATGCCGCACATCACCATTATCTGTTATATAGCTCCCAAGATAATTAAACTGTGACACCTGCTCAAGACTGCAACCATTCAGATTAACTGAATCACAGCCTGCCTGACCAATTTTCATCACTTTAGTTTTCTCTCTGTTTATAACCAAACCTACTCTACTACCAGTTTCATCAACAGCTCGAATGAAAGAGTTCATCTCATCAACATCATCTGCCAAAAGGGCTAAATCATCAAGCATAATCTAAATCAGAAATTTTTGTATCTCAAGCCCATTTAAGGCCAAAATCTTTCCCTTGAAGAGAATTTCACATAACATAATCAATAACCAAGCTAAAGAGAAAAGGAGACAAAATGCACCCTTGTCGAACACCAGAAGTAATGCTAAACCAATTGCTACAAGCCTTACCAACTCTCACATACGACTCAGTATTATTACAGAGAGCTTTTATTATGTTAACTAACTTGTCTGCTATACCATATGATCTCACAATCAATCACAAATTATGACGATCAACAGAGTCGAAAGCCTTTTAAAAATCAACAACGCAAGCAAAAAAAGGTTTCAGAAACTCTAAACATTTTTCAAGAATCTGCCTAAGTGAAATTATCTGATCCACACATCCCCTACCACTTCTGAATCCACATTGCTCATCACGCAATTGCCTGTCAACCAGTTCTTCATTCTATTAAGCACAAAAATGCAAAGAATTTTCCCTGGAACAGAGAGTAGGCTGATACCCCTATAGTTATCACAAGAACTGCGTTCACCATTTTTGAAAATAGGGATAATAATAGTTCTGGTAAAATCCTTAGGAACCATGCCTTTATCATGAAAGATATTTAAAATTTCAGTCATCCAAGTGGTAACAGAAACATTCCCAGCTCTAAGCATTTCCGTAGTAATTTCATCTACACCTGGGATTTATAAAGTTGAAGTTTAGAAATAGCCAAAAAAATTTCAGATTATGTTATAGGGCCAACATTAAAACCACCAATGCATCTATCATCATTGCAAACAATGTGAGTAGAACTAACTACATTGTTTAGAATATCACTGAAATGTTCAGCCCACCTAGCCATGACAGAATCCTCACCTTCTATAACCTTACCTTGTTTATCCTTCAATCCCTGTATACCTGTCCGTTTTCTACCACACAAAACATTAACTTTCTGGTACAGCTCTCTGCTGTTGTGCTGTCTAACTGCTTCCATGGCTTTGTCAGCCAAACCATCAAGCCAAAGATTCTTATCAGCAGCTAACTGGTCCTTTACATATTTTTTAAGCTCTCTGTAATTCCTTCTATTAGGACTAGTAGGGTATTGATTAAGGACATTCCTGCAGTTCTTTCTTTCTGAAATAAGCTCAAGTGCCTTATCACTCAAATAATTCTGTCTCCTCTGCTCTTTTTTCCCTAAAAGAGTACTGTTAGTTTCCAAAAAAGCTTGTTTAAAATAGTCCCATTCTTCCTCAACTTCAGTAGCAAGCAAAGCATGACTGTCATAATGACTAAGTAACCTATCATGGTAAGCTTTAGCTATAACTGGATCTTTCAGATTTGGGTTGTTTTACCTCTGAGCGGCACTTTTTGCACACCATGGGCTAAATGGCCGGTCACATGGACCCCGAAGGCTCAGAGAAGGTTGGGGGAGGGGACCACTGGAACAGCTGTTGGGAGACAGATGGTAGCCTCCCGTCAAGGCCATCTAGCGTATTCTTTAACGTGCATAGGGTATGTCTCTCCGCACACGGGGCCACGGCTTAACGTCCCATCCGACGGACGGCGGCCTTTCCAAGCCCATCGGTGTCCCCTACTGACCGTGGGCAGGGCGGGGAGTTTTGCGGAGATAGATCTCAACGCTGACCCAGCTGGGACTCGAACCTGGGAACTACAGATTACGATCCTGGCGCGCTACCGACTGAGCCACCCCCGCCCCGGGTCTTTCAGAGCTTCAGTATTAAAGATAAATTTTTTAAACCTACCACAACACTTTTTAAGTTTAAGTTGCAAGACACTTTTAACAAGGTAATGGTCAGATCAAATTTCAGCTCCCCTATATGCCATTGTATTCCTTACAGAATTAGCCCATTTGCTGTTAATTAATATATAATCAATCATGTTCTTATGCTGCCCATCGGGTGAAACCCATGTGTATTTCTGAATGTCGTGGTGTTTGTAATAGATGCTAATTATTTTGAAACCATTGAGTTTACTTACCTGTAGGAGGCGTTGCCCATTGCCATTGCAGCTACCAATAACAAAAGGGCCTATCATCCCTCCCCAAAGGTCAGAGTCAGTACCAACTTTGGCATTGAAATCACCAAGAACAAGGGTAATATTTCCTTTCTTGACAGAATTCAAAATATCCTGATGTTTTCTGTAAAACTTATCCTTCTCATCCTCATCGGCATCCTCAGTGGGGACATAACAGCAGATAACATTCAAGTCTTTAACGCTTGTCTGAAATTTTGCTGTAAGAAACCTTTCATTAATGCACTCATATCCTAGAAGAGCATTACTAGCGTGTCTGCTGAGAAGCAGACCCACGCCTTGGTGATGTTTGTTATCGTTCCTCCCTGAAAAGTTAAATTTAAGATTATTTTTAAGAATCTGACCTTTATCTGTCCATCTGGTCTCTTGCAAGCTTAGAATATCTAAATTATAATATGTGAGGACATCAAGAGAAAAAGCTCTGTGCAGAGTCCTCACATTCCAACTACCTATGGAGAGAAAATGGTTAGTGGGATGTTTAAAGAAACTATGTTTATTGAGAGAGGGAATGTCGACAATATCAAACAGCCCCCTAATCGCAGACATGGGGCAAAGATCCGTTCCCCCACCACTAAAGGCTGAAGCCATTTACACTGGAAGACTTCCCCCAATGTAGAATTTGACGATGCCAATAGAAGCAAAGAGTTCAGGTGCCTGCGATGACCTCTGATCAGGATTATCCACCAGCTGATAAACATATCCTGTGAATCTATTCACATGGGGCTGTCAACCCAAAAACAAACAGAAAACACAGCGGAAGATTTTCTCTCCACAGAAGCCCACCAGTGCAGCAAAATCCGATATATGTACAACAAATTTATGTTTTACATTTAAGTATTTAATATAGGTGCAACATCTTCCAAAGAAAGCTTTTTTAAGTTCTGCTTGAACATATTAAAATTTTTTCACTTCTAATTTCAAGAAGCAACTGATAATGATTTTAGATGTGATATACGAATAATGCTTATGAGCAATTTCTTTTTTTCTGAATTTTAAAAAATAAGTAGCTAGGAGAAGAAATTTAGGAGACTAAGATTTAATTAAACTCTTATATCCAGGATAAATAACAGGAACTTCCATACAGTAGATGTCCTTAGTACGTCCTACACTATATAGATTGCTCGATATTATGTTCAAGATGGACTCTATCAAGTATCAACAAGATCCGTATTCATAACGTGTTTACAAAACACGTTTACAAGTGTGCAGCCCAAATAAGGGGGTACTGGAACAAGACGCCCATTCGAAAACTTCTAGTCTTTCAAAATAAGTTGGTCAAATTTTTGCGATCAATTGTCCTGATCACCATAATATACCAGAGGGCAGCCCCATAGTTCGTCCGAAACAGAATCAGACATCATGACCTCGATATCATGACGCCGAAGGCGGCGGGGGTGGCTCAGTCGATAGCGCGCCAGGCTCGTAATCTGTAGTTCCCAGGTTCGAGTCCCAGCTGGGTCAGCGTTGAGATTTATCTCCGCAAAATTCCCCGCCCTTCCCACGGTCAGTAGGGGACACCGATGGGCTTGGAAAGGCCGCCGTCCGTCGGATGGGACGTTAAGCCGTGGCCCCGTGTGCGGGAGAGCCATACCCTGTGCACGTTAAAGAACACGCTGGATGGCCTTGACGGGAGGCTACCATCTGTCTCCCAACAGCTGTTCCAGTGGGTCCCCTCCCCCAACAATCTCTGAGCCTTCGGGATCCATGTGACCTGGCCATTTAGCCCATGGTGTGCAAAAAAGTGCCGCTCAGAGGTAAAACAACCCAACCCAACCCAGAAGCAGTTTTCATCCACAGGATCGCCGATCACTGGTAGTTTTTAAATTTTTTTTATCATTCTTGGTAAACCCTTGAAACGGTTGTGCGTGACAAGCCCAAGAGGACAGCCGTTTGGCCAAAAAAGTGCCGCTCAGAGGTAAAACATCCTAACCCAACCCATGACGCCGAAGTCACGATATATAAAAGATAGTATTAAAATGCAAGCCATCAAATTCTTTCAGAATGTGACGTGTCACCAAATAAATATATTTTATCTAGAAATAATATTATTTGTACTTATTATCATATATCATAATTCTAATTAATATAAATAATTTTTCTCTAAATTATAATTATTCATATAATTTAAGCACAAGAATTAATTTAGTATAATATTAGCATAAGAGTCTGCCAGTAATAATGTTAGAATCAAAAATGTAAGAAGTGTCTATGTAGTAAAACTAGTTATACTGAGAGGATACCTATTGGTATTTATAATTTCATTTTTGTACTTTTGGGATATGACAACAAAACTCCGTCCCACTTGTGAAATACTGTTAGCGTTCACTTGTGAAATACTGTTAACGTTGTGTTTGCCCGGGGATAGCATCTGATTGGCCCTAATGTTGGAGAATTCCCGGGGTTGCCTGAGTTATTGCCTCGCTTCAGCCGGTGAAGGGATTCTGCAAAGAAGGTCTAAGGAGAAGGCTAGCTTCGCACAAGCATAAGTGGCGCCGTTCTGTGGAATTTTGCCGAAGCTGAATGTGGCAAATTGATGTGCAGGCATAAAAACAACTGTAAGGGGCGATCTGCGCATGCGCAGAGCAATCAGTTTAGCCCACTGCAGCTATCGTTTATCTTACTCTTGGTATATTTCTTGTGATTTAATCAGTGTTTCAACCTGTCTAACACCCATGGCTGTTTAGCACAGTGGTAGCTGACCCTAAAGTTATTCAATGAATATTTTATCCCGTTCAGGAGTGCATTTTATGATAGCTGGAAAAGACGTATCTTTATTTTGAGTAATTTTGCAGAATTTGAAAAATGAACATGTAAATTAGTACATTTTATCATCTTGCGAATACATATGAGTCAATATGTGTTGCATGTTTGTGTTCCCTGGAGGATATCGATGTATATAGGCTTCTGCACTTTGCTCTAACAGTGTAATACTTTTTATGGCTGATAAAGGAAGTTCCTGCTGCCATCTGTTGAACGTTTATACAAGTAAAAAACTCGATATGATGTTTATTAAAAATATGAAGAATTGTATGAAATATAATTATATTGAACGTGTTGTCGTACATTGACACATAAATCTCAATTTATTGTAAAATATTAGATATTGCAGAGTGTTTAAAATATTAAAATTTTCTTGATGAGCAAAGCTACTACCTGTTTTACAGAATAGAACTTTATGAAGCAAAATAATTTTCATTACTCCGTGTTATTTTCTCTCTAAACGAAAAGAAAATTATGATGGTGTCTTAGGAACGAAATAAATATTTTTCAGAGTCAAAGTGTATGTAAAATTAGTCATGTGGTGTAAGCAATTGAAAACTTTGTTCCACAATGAAAAAATAACGCAGATAACTCGCTCTTCTCCCTGGCACGGTGGCTTCACTGCAATACACGAATTTTCCATGTTTAGAGGGCGCTGCAATCGGAAAGTTTACATTACGCCTATGGAAGCTAGCTCTCTTCTCCCTTATACATTCCTTGGATTCTTTGTGGGGTGATGGTGCTAATAGGACCCGTGTTCGGTCTTCTGTCTTCGAAATAATTGTTTATTATTTCCGAGTGCACAACTGTAGTCCAGCGGAACTCCGTTTTCGTTATGGATAAATCTTCAATCAAGGTATAATCATTTTAATTCATATTAATCTGATTGTTGTCACTTTTCTTTAATATTTTGACTGTCACTTTATAATATTGAATTTATTCGAGTGGATTGAAAATATGATAACTTAAAGCAATGTGAATTTATCTATCTTTATAAGTTGGTGGAGGAATTATGTTGATTTGAAAATTTAAATAAATTAAAATTTTTTTGTTATTTTTTAAACCAAATTTACATTTGTCTATTATTAAATCGTCTACTCATCACTATTAGGGAGTACATGACTGTGTATTACTAGCTTGTGGTATCAAAAGTATCTGTTAGAAAATAAATTTTTGTTTGAAGTCAGATCGACAAGGATAGATACGTAGTTCTAGATGTGTTATAACTATTATATGGATAATTATGTTTGATAAACGCGGGATATAATTTTAGTTCATGTCGCATGCCTTGAAGAGGAAAAGTTGCGGGTGACAATACTGAGGTCATAAATTTGGTCCTCTGGATTTCCGGGGGCGGGGGCTGGGGTGGCTCAGTCGGTAGCGCGCCAGGCTCGTAATCTGTAGTTCCCAGGTTCGAGTCCCAGCTGGGTCAGCGTTGAGATTTATCTCCGCAAAATTCCCCGCCCTGCCCACGGTCAATAGGGGACACCGATGGGCTTGGAAAGGCCGCCGTCCGTCGGATGGGACGTTAAGCCATGACCCCCGTGTGCGGGAGAGCCATACCCTGTGCACGTTAAAGAACATGCTGGATGGCCTTGACGGAAGGCTACCATCTGTCTCCCAACAGCTATTCTAGTGGGTCTCCTCCTCCATCCTTCTCTGAGTCTTCGGGGTCCATGTGACCTGGCCATTTAGTCCATGGTGTGCAAAAAAGTGCCGCTCAGAGGTAAAACAACCCAACCCAATTCTGGCTTTCCGTTACAGTTGGTGTTACTTTGACCTGGTGAGGAATGTTTGGGCTTGAAAATTAGAGCTGGAATTAATCTTTAATCAATTCAATTGAATTATTGTTTTGACCTCCATATCAATCAAAAGATTTCTAGATTTAATTAAATAATTTTAAAATGATACTAAAGAAAGTATGATAAATCAATATATCTAATATCTGTACTGGTTGATTCAGATAATACCAAAAATGAGAACAAAAACCAATATATTAATAATAAAGAGATGAATAATTGAGTTGTTTTGTTGTTGATTTTTGGTATATTTTGAAAACTTTTCAAATTACCATTAAATTTTGATGTAAATGAAATTAAAATTTGAATTAGATTATCATGTCCAAAAGTTGCATTATTCATGTTCAAACGTATGTAGAAATTTCGTCTATTCAATCCGTAACAAAGTTATGTAAACTTCCAATGAGTATTTTTTCTGATGGTTGTATCGCTTATGCTTGATGTAGATCAACTCTCTGAATAGTAATTAGCATTGCTTGTGGGTTGAACTTGCTGTAAAGAGATTCAGAAATGAAATTTGACCCATATCTAATATACAGAGAAGAAAATTTGTTTGTTTGTGTGTCTGTCCGCTTATTCACTTGGCCCCCAGAAGAGCTAGGGGCACCAAACTTTGCATGAACGTTCATTTAACCCAGAGTAAGGGTGTAGGTTATGAGCGAACCCGCTTGGGTTAACCAAAATTGGGTGATCGAGTTTGAATTTCTTGAAATACACAGACTTAACATTGGTGTCTCTCATAGACTTAGCATTAGCAGTTATTCAAAATCATATGCGAGGGGGGGGGGGGGGTGATATCTACTATATGCTTTAGAGAGTTTCAGATTTTCTCTAAAAGAGTGAGGTAAAAATTTTAGCTGGAGATGTTGCGGGGGGAGGAAGATCGTAATGGGTGATTATAATCGGGGTAGCAGGGGTGACGAAACGATCGTAATGAATTTTATAATAAATGAAAACTTGCAGCATTGAGAGTGTCATCTACTATATGCTCCAGAGTTGGGTTAGGTTGTTTTACCTCTGAGCGGCACTTTTTTGAACACCATGGGCTAAATGGCCAGGTCACATGGACCCCGAAGGCTTAGAGAAGGTGCGCCATCCGATGGAAAGGGCGCCATCCGATGGACGGCGCCCTTTCCAAGCCCATCGGTGTTCGCTACTTACCGTGGACAGGGAGTTTTACGGAGATAAATCTCAAAGCTGACCCAGCTGGAACTCGAACCTGGGAACTGCAGATTACGGTCCCCTGTAAGAAGGGAAAAAATGTTTAGCATGGAGAGGCTGGGTTGCAGGGGGGACGGTCGAAACGCTCGTATTGAGTTTTATGAGAGTTAAAGCTTGTGAAGTGGGGGATGTCATTTATTATATAGCTAAGAGAGTTCAAATCTCACCTAGAATAGAGCGATGCAATTTTAACCAGGAGGACGAAATGGTCGTAATGAGTTTTATTTCAAATGAAAGCTTGCGACGTGGAGAGTGCAATCTGCTCTATCATTTAAAGCTTCAGACCTCCGCTAGAAGAGGGAAAGAAAAGCGACGCTTCGAACCGAAAAAAAAATGTCAAAGGAAAGCTAAGATGCTGGATTTCCATTGCTGAGTAACATTTTTCCTTTTGTTTTAGAGGTTTTTAAGAAATTAATGAAAAATGTGTGAAATATGTACATTTTTAAAAATTTTTGGACCCTATTAGCTTTATTGGTATTCTCAAGGTGGCGTGGCGCGGTGGAGTAGTTCCCCAGATCCTGCTCTGCTTGCCATTTTAATACGCCAGAGAAAACATCTCTAAGGAAATCGAGACCTCAGTAGAAAGAAACATACATTCTTTATCAGAAATTCGAATTCAGCTTCTGTGATCAACAGTCAAGCCCGCTAATCATTCGCATGGACGTCTGCAGAAATTTTTCCTGGACGGGGGATGGTGGGATTGTTTTAGGGAGGAGATAAATACTTCCAGGTGGAGAGGGGAACAAAGCAGATCACTGTTTTAAGATAGAAATGTTTAGATCGAGCATTCATTAATGAGCACAGTTATAAATAGAGCACTCATGCATATATCATGCCATAATACGCAAAAGTTGACCGAAAAAAAGGGGAAACGTATTATTGAAATATTAAAAATACATGTAAAAACCTTTATATCATAATAATTAATAAAAGTAAATAATATGCTTCCGAAAACAAGGAAAAAAACAACATGATTTATATTTCGTTAAAAAATTATAGTAATAATTAGGTACATCTGATATGATTCATCACAAATTAATTTTTCGGTCAGCATTCCAGGGGGGTTTAGAATACCCTCCTTCCCCCTTCCCCCCTGCCGTCTCCCCATCAGTCGGCGTCATAAATAAGTGCGAACCTTAACACGACCTACGATTTCAAATCGTTATTAAATGGCAAACCATGCAATTAAATTTTTTCACGAGAAGAAAAAAAAATTGAAATAAAAGACAAAAAAATATATAAAGAAACACTTTTCAGTTAAGGATCCTGCCTGTGTTAAACAAATAACATTTTTATGAGGAAGGAAGAAATCCTTTGTCCGCTGCATCTCCACTGAAACAGAGAGAGTTGCTCTTTACGCTGAAGACAGAGAGGAAGAAGGAAAGAATGAGCCGATGCGAGACGAAGAAGTGGAGTGGAGTATTGGTGCTCGTTGTTCATTAAAGACGAAGTGATGCGACTAATGAGGCCCGGCAGTTGCAGTTCCTCCAATTCAGTCTCCCTGGTGCACCGAATCAGCGTGGCGCGTCCGCTCTGAGCTCAGCTCTGGGACCTGTCGACATGTATTAACTTGGAATCACTAGATTTGCCAGTTGGGCTGAACTTGGTCGTTAATAAATAATGGCTAAGGCAGGTGAGGAGAGAGGTACGGGAGTGCAAATAAGGATTGGCATACGTAGTTGGGTTAGATACATTGGGCCACTTGAGGGAGTGAATGAATAGCTATCCAGCTAGCTTCGTAGCAGTTTAATGCCCTCCAGGTAGTGTAATGGGATTGTTCAATACGCACGTACCAAGAAAGGTTCGACTTAAGGATTGAACTAAAAATCTTTAGAAGTGTTAGTCAATTATTTTCTGCAATGGAATAAAAGTGAGTTGTTTCCTGGGAGCGGTAGGTGATACGATATTTTTGGTAATGATTCGCTGTGTAATCTGATTTTAATTAACTACGTTGTGTGACTTTATTGAATACATTTTATATTTAAGTTCTAAACTGTGTGCGTATATATATATAATTCTTTAAGTAATTAATGTTCTGTTTATTCAGTAATTTAGGTACTGTGTGTGTATATATATATATAATTTTTTAAGTAATTAATGGTTCTGTCTTTTCGGTATTTAGGTTCGTCAATTACATCATTATAGCTGAGAACGTTTAAAGGATTGTAAACTTTGTGTAGTGCTAAGGATCTTTACTTAAAATCTTTGAAACACGTATTAATACTTTCCTAGAGGAGCAGTAGTCCATTATTACTTTTACTTAGAACAATAAAGGTTGCGATAAAAATATAATTTTTTGCTACATAATAATTTAAATAATGTAACGCTTTTAAACTATTCAAAAACACATACGTTTGATATCCCATATTGCAAAGTGAAGACTTGAACGTCTTAAAAAAATTTAGATAGGTTCTAGGTAGCCTTATTTATATTTATTAAGGGGATGCGTTTTGGGTGAGCTGTTTTACTTCTGAGCGGCACATGTTTTGCACACAATGGGTTAAATGGCCAGGTCATAAGGACCCTAAGGGCTCAGACAAGATTGGGAGAAGGGACCCACTTGAGGATGTTGGAAGACAGATGGTAGCCTACCGTCAACGCTAACCAGCGTGTTCTTTAGAAAGCACAGGGTATGACTCTACTGCACATGACATACATACATACATACATACATATATACTAAACCCTCATGCATCCATGGAGTGCGGAGGTCTAACCAGACTGTGCAATTTTGTTCTCCAAATACGTCTCTCCTGAGCTACAGCTGCTGCATTTGACCACTGTAGACCATTTCTTTCAAGGTCCTGTTTGACATTGTCTGCCCACCGCGTCCTAGTTCTCTCCCTATTTCTGAGGTACAGTTCATAACACGAAGCCATGGCTTAACGTCCCATCCGACGGACGGTTGTCTTTCCAAACCTGTCGGTGCCCTTTTCTGATTGAGGGCAGGATTAACGGAAATAAATTTCAAATCCGGCACACTTGGGACTCGAAGCTGGAAATTACAGATTACGAACCTGGCACGCTACTAAAATTTCGGTTGTGTGTGTCTTTGCATTTGGCCGACAAGGGGTGGCACACGATATAGAAAATATTTGGGTTCCGGAATATTGTACGGTAAAAGAAATACGGACATTTTTAGAGAAACTGGTTTCTTATTTGTTAACTCATCTCCTAATCCACGAGCGTTAAGAGAAATATGCTTGGTTCAGACTTTGGGAATTGCAGAGAATTGATTGAGGAAAACCAGAAAGGAACAGACTTATCATTAACAAAGGTAGTAATCGAGTTCATCTGCCATTTCTCACCACTTCCTCGGCCACTTACTTGTTCGTTGCGTGTTGTAGATGATGTGGTCAGCATTTGGCACAAACACATTTCACTGGTTATATATGGACTCGGTAGTTGCATTGGAAAAGAACTTGAACCATTGACTACAACGAATAGAAAACACACAAAGGGTTATATATTTACTACGTAGTAATCAATCGCCGCCTTTGGCAATGTATCAAGTCAAGTAATCGAAAGCTTTTCTTCAGCAGTTTTTTGTTACTTACGAAATGCCTGCAATAATTACGAATTGCTTATTCTCGAAAAAATGTAAAATGTGTATTCACTACATTACTGAAAGTTATCGGAGTTGTTGGGTTGGGTTGTTTTACCTCTGAGCGGCACTTTTTTGCACACCATGGGCTAAATGGCCAAGTCACATGGACCCCGAAGGCTCAGAGAAGGTTGGGGGAGGGGACCCACTATAACAGCTGTTGGGAGACAGATGGTAGCCTCCCGTCAAGGCCATCCAGCGTGTTCTGTAAGGTGCAAAGGGTATGGTTCTCCCGCACACAGGGCCACGGCTTAACGTCCCATCCGACGGACGGCGGCCTTTCCAAGCCCATCGGTGTCCCCTACTGACCGTGGGCAGGGCGGGGAATTTTGCGGAGATAAATCTCAACGCTGACCCAGCTGGGACTCGAACCTGGGAACTACAGATTACGAGCCTGGCGCGCTACCGACTGAGCCACCCCCCGCCCCGAAAGTTATCGGAGAGTTCCATACCATGTGAATGGAAATCCACCATTCAAAGCTTCGTAAGTTTGGGAAAAGAAGTTTTAATAGAATGATGTCGGTGGAGGTAAAATTAAAATTTTCATACAGATCTCTCTAAATCAAGATTTTTCAATAATTTTTCTTTAATGTTTAAAGAGTTGTGGAAATGGGAACGTTTAGCAGCAGTGTTGCTCGGCATAGCAATTTAACGCAAAATTTAATTAAAATGGAAATAGTAACTATTAAATCGTTATTGGACTAAATATAATTTTGGAAGTTTTTGGAATTTCTTATCACTTAACATGCTGGCTTTGTAGATCAATATTTACTCTGGGGGCCAGGTTAATTTTTAGGTGATTTCAAGAGGAAAAAAGAACAACTTTGAAACCTTATCCCGAAATAACTGATATATATATATAGTTTTCTGTGTCCTACATCAAAATATGGGCTTGGAAAGACCTTCGTCCGTCGGATGGGCGTTAAGCCGTGGCTCCGTGTGTGGGAGAGCCATACCCTGTGCACGTTAAAGAACACACTGGATGGCCTTGACGGGAGGCTACCATCTGTCTCCCAACAGCTGTTCCAGCGGGTCCCCTCCCACAACCTTCTCTGAGCCTTCGGGTCCATGTGACCTGGCCTTTAGCCCATGGTGTGAAAAAAGTGCCGCTCAGATGTAAAACAACCCAACCCTACAACAAAAAAAAACACATTTAATTTCGAATTGTTAAAAACAAAATACTTGAGAAAAGAGAAAACGTACCACCTACCATACATATACTATAGTAGGTGGTCATATTATTCTGATACGACTGTGTATACAAATAGATTTTCGTCAAACATTTTAACAAACAGTAAAACAATTAAAACCTGGAAATATAGTAAAAATTGCAACACTTAGATATATGCATTCTTATGAAATGATGCATATATCATCCATTTCAAAACATCCATTTTACCAGTTTCTTTTGAGACAATTCTACAAGATTAAGAACGAGTCGAATGGCAGCAGATGAAAAATGTTCTGCATTAAACTTTAGTTTTGAAACATTTAGAAAAGGAGGAAACAGCTTACACTCCAGTGCGAAATGAGGTCACAAAAATGGCGCCACAGCAGTGATATATATATATTTTTTCAGACAAGGAAAATAACACTTTAATACCGATACCCAGTTTTAGAGGAAAAATTGTCTTAAGCCTGGTGGGATACGAACCCACGACCTCCTAACAATATGTCAGGTGCTCCCTACCACTGAGCTACCGACCACCGATCAGTGGCCCAGAGCACTTGACATTTTATCAAGGAGATCGTGATTCATATCCCACCCGGTTTTTGATAATTTTTCCTGTAAAATTAGCGTTAGAATGTTATTTTCTTGTATGAGAACCAGAGACGTCGAGATATTCTATTTTAATATTTTTCTCAACTTTACGGAGCATGTAAATAATCAATATCCCTTTTATTATAAAATTTAACTTGTAAATTCTTCAGGATTAATTTAAAAAAATGTTAAAGACGGACGATTTCTAAGGAGAAAATACGGAAACTTGGAGCTCATTTTCTTGGGGGTATATAGTTCCCACAGGAATATGACTGAATTTGGCTATGGGGACTATAGTGTCTTCCGGCACGGTAAGAATTAATTTTCTGGTAGAATTTTTTCATAGAAAACTCATTTTCAAACATTAGGGAGCTTTGAATGTGCCTTTCCAGTCATATAAAATTAAAATGTCACATGAGTTTTATAGCACAAGATAATTACAAAATTTTAAAGTGCTATATTCCATTTCGTAATTAAATAACAAACGTAATTGTACGTACAAAAAATGTTAATAAAATCTGAAAAGTTCGTTTTGTATTCAATAGCCTTCAATATGCGTGCCGTTGGTGGCTTGCTATGTCTGTGATAAAACTTGAAACAGCTGCAATCATTCTTACCTTCAAATATGGGTCTCTTGTAAATTCGGGCACTTGCAGCGGGTTTAATCCTGATCCACAACAGCTAGGAACACGATCTTTAAACCATATACAGAAGGATTCAAGTGGGACGATTATCAAACTTAGGACAGATAGGTTAAGAATCTGCGGAATTGCAGGGAGCCGAATACTTTCGCTACCAGTGACGTCACCAACGCCGTAAAATAAATGAGTGTCCGCTCACACTTTTGGAAGGGGTGGGTGTCGCTCAGCTGGTAACGCTCCAGGCTCGTAATCTGCAGTTCCCCGATGGGCTTCGAAAGACCGTCGTTCGTCGGATGGGATGTTAAGTCGTGGCGCCGTGTGCAGGAGAGCCATATCATGCGCACAGTAATGAATACCCTGAATGGCCTCGATGGGAGGATTATTATTATTGTTTTTATTATTACTACAGAGAAGGTGTGATGACCCGGGTGTTCGGATCCTGTCCGACTGCGCCAGATGTGATGACCGAGCCGAAAAGCAGAGAGAGAGACGATGAAATTACTGCTTAATTCACTTCGGTGTAAATCACAGGTTCTCGGGTTTTTAAGCCCGTGCCACTGTATGCCTCAACTTTACTGTGTTGAATGAAGAATAGGAACCGTCCATCAATTAACTGCACGATAGTAGATAGGGACGACACACTTTATTTATAATATGTACAGCTACGTGCTGGGAATGAGCTCCACTCCGTGGGCCTTTGCTGCTTCACTTCTGATAATACTGAGGTGGAGAATCGCACTCTCTGTGAATTCTCACTTTACAGACCTCAAAAACTCGGCGAAAAGATTTTCCTTTGCCTACACTGTGGTTCCTTCTGAACCACAAGAATAAAAAGACAGATTCTCCAAGAATCTGGATTCCCTCTTGGAATCGCACCCTCACTCACTCCAAGGGTTTCCTTTCAGTATGGCGGCGTCCTTCTGACGCGTATCGAAACGACTCCCTCTCGTTCGAAAGCTCACGACAAAACTAAAGCTTCTACTCTCCTGTCAAGCCTACTTGCTGCACTAGCTCCGTAGGGTAGTCATTTACGGCCATAAACAACTGCTGGCCTTGATTCTTTCAAGAAGCAGCAAGCTTCAGACCCGAAAACAGCAACAGTGAGTCATCCCAGCACAAACATTTCAAAGAACACATAAAAATATATACAACAATAAAATCCAAGAAAAATATACAATAAATAAATAAACATAAAATTCGAGGGGCATGACAGAAGGCCGAAAGGTGCTATATCAGCACACTGATATCGGAAAGAGAAAGTACATCAAAACTTGAAACATCTATCACTCAACAGCTATTCCAGTGGTTCCCTTCCCCTAACCTGCTCTGAGCCTTTCGGGTCCTTGCGACCTGGCCATTTAGTCCATTGTGTACAAAAAAGTGCCACTCAGAGATAAAACAATCCAACCCTTTCGGAACCTTTTTCGGAATTTTGGAAGTTTGTTAATTTGAACCATGCACTATACGTCACGACTAGCGCAACACCGGAGATTTTGCGACAAAATCGAGCTTGACAAATTACAGGACTCGAACCCATATCTCTCCAGATTCATGCCATAGTGCTATAACCACTAAGCTAAAAATTGGATTATCATTTTTCCATTAATGTGGCATATCTGTCATCCCGCACGTGTCGCCGATGGCACCATCTATGATCGGGTTGGGTCGTTTTACCTCTGAGCGGCACTTTGTTGCACACCATGGACTAAATGACCAGGTCACATGGACCCCGAAGGCTGAGAGAAGGTTGGGAGAGGGGACCCACAACAGTTGTTAGGAGACAGATGGTAGCCTCCCGTCAAGGACATCCAGTGTGTTCTTTGACGTGCACAGGGTATGGCTCGCCCATACACGGCCACGGCTTAATGTCCCATCCGACGGACAGCGGCCTTTCCAAGCCCATCGGTGTCCACTACTGACCGTGGGCAGGACGAGGAATTTTGCGGAGATAAATCTCAACGCTGACCCAGTTGGGATTCGAACCTGGGAACTACAGATTACGAGCCTGGCGCGCTACCGACTGAGCCACCCCCACCCCCACCCCCGCTCCTCTATGATCGGGTGCGGCAACATCATTTTCCACTGTTGCTCTCAATAAAACGTAAATAAGGAAGTCACTTCATCCTCAAGGTGTTATTAATGAAATAATCTGGAACGACGTGGGTTTAAGTCCCGCGAATTGGCAACTAATGTTTTCCCACAAAAATATTTAAATGTAAGTTCTGTTGGGAACAGAAAAGAGTAAGTTCGCTTGAGGAAGAAACAGGGTAAGTTCACTTGGGGGGAAGTTATAGGTAAGTTTACTGAGGGAAGCAAAAAGTAAGTTCGCTTGGAGACAAAAAAAGTGTAAGTTCACTTGGGAGCACCAAATTGTAAGTTCGCTTGGGGACAGTAAAGTGGAAGATCGCTTACGGAGGCAAAAAGTAAATTTTCTTAGGACCGAAAAGTGTAAATTCACTTGGGGGAAACAAAAAGTACGTTCTCTTGGAGGCCAAAAAGTGTAAATTCGCTTGGGGGCAGTAAAAAGAGAAACCGATTAGGGAGGCAAAAAGTAACTTTACCTGCTGCAGAAAAGTGTAAGTTTGCTTGGAGGAACAAAAAGTAAGTTCGCTTGGTGATGGAAAATTGTAGACCTGGGGAGGCAAAAAGGGAGTTCGCTTGGGGGCAGCAAAAAGTATGTTTGCTTAGGGTAGGGATCAAAGAATAAGTTAGCTCTGGGTGGCAAAAAAGTAAGTTCTTTAGAGTTGGTAAAGAGCATGTAAGTTGGGGCGACAAAAACAAGTTCACTTGGGAAGGCAAAATGTCTTGAACTGATTTTGATGTTGAATGTTATGTTTTTTTTATTTACTATAGAATAAATTGTTTGCTATATATTCACTGATTACGAATAGTAAAACATTTCTTATTTTATATTTCAGGTCTGAACATATCTCTTTTTACCAGAAAAATCTTTCCTAGAGACTTCTACAAAGTCATGGCTGGAATAATGTTACATAGAAAAGATTGCGTTCATATAAAACGGTTACTGTTGTCAGCTTTGCCATGCTCCTGGTTAGATGTAGCTAATGACTTGCTTATTGCTAATGACTTATGACTTGCTGTGAACTCTGAGTCATTAACACTTCCTCCGTTCTAACATTTTTTATGTACTGTGGAGAAAGGAA
Organism: Ryuthela nishihirai; assembly: GCA_038380435.1. Taxonomy (NCBI): domain Eukaryota; kingdom Metazoa; phylum Arthropoda; class Arachnida; order Araneae; family Heptathelidae; genus Ryuthela; species Ryuthela nishihirai. The sequence continues at coordinate 44,437,226 of JAWZYU010000003.1, read as the reverse complement.
TTCTTCCTTTCAAATATTTTCTTTCACTGAGAGGCTAAAGAAAAGTTTCCCTTTTCTGATAAGACTCTCTTGTGCGTTATGTAGATAAAAAAGCAGATAGTTTCCAAGTATGTCGTGGGAGAAGTTCAATCTGAAGCACCGTTGCTATTGAAATAAGTATATATGAAAAAACTTTTAACAAGAGAAATATTGAAATTAAATGTGTTTCAAACGTGATATAAAACAATACTAATAACAGCATGTCGTCATGGTATCAGAGTACCGTGACAGTTACTGATTTATTATTAATTAGCATGTTGTTTATTGATCCAAAGGGATCTGTACTACCCTTTGGATCAGTAAATCTTGACTTGAATGATATATGAATGTGTCATTTCTGGGTTACTCTTTTTTCTGCGTCCCCATCTTCTTCAGAGATTTTCTCTATGGCATATTTTACACCAAAATTCCTGTCATAGCTCTGTGGCAAGAAGATGCTTGAGGAGTAATTTATTATTTACTCCTAACGCTGCCCGGGTCTCCCTTTTAAAATGCAGTCTGAATCAGGGCTGAATCAATCTGTCCCCCCCCTCCCCGTGAAAAACTGTCCTACGTGAAAACGTGATTGGAGGAGTCCCATCACGTTTTCAGAATGCTAATAAGAGTGATAGAGGCAAAAATATTAAACTTATTTCGGGCTGCCAGTTCAGTATGGCCTACTGATCTGGTCATCTATGGCCGCGTTTTTCTTTTTTTTCAACCCTGTTGAGGAGTGGTCATCTTCACAGGGTCCTGTTACTGACCATTTATACCTACTAGACTGGACTGTTTTATTGATTTGAGCTTGATTATGGATCCTGGACTTGCTGCACTGGTGGGCCTCTGTTGAGGGAGAATCTGCCGCTGTGTTTCCTGTTTACTTCTGGGTTGTCACCTCTAAGTGAACAGAGGCATGGGATACCTTATATCAGCTGGTGAATAATCCTAATCAGAGGCCATCGCAGGTACCTGAACCTTACTTAGCTAGTTGGGCATCGTCAAACCTAAACTGGAGTAATGTGCCTCAGGCACGCCATATGGCTCTTGAAAAAGTTCACTTGAAAAGGTGGTGCCTGAAGTTCCTACCAGCATCGGTGACTTCAGCCTTTAGCGAATGAGGAACAGGTCTTTGTCCCATGTCTGCGATTAGGAGGCTGTTTGATATTGTTGGTCCTACCTATCTCAATAAACCTAGTTTCTTTAAAAATCCTACTAATCATTTTCTCTCTGCAGGAACGTGGAACGTGAGAACATTATATAGAGATTATTCTCTTCATGTTCTCACGCAGAAATTCCAGCGCTATAACCTAGATATCCTAGGCTTGCAAGAGACCAGATGGACAGATAAAGGTAGATCCTTAAAAATAATCTTAAATTTCTCTTTTCAGGGAGGGACGACAATAAGCATCACCAAGACGTGGGTCTGCTTCTCAGCAGACATGCTAGTGATGCTCTTCTAGGATATGAGTGCATTAATGAAAGATTTCTTACAGCAAAATTTCAGACAAGCGTTAAAGACTTGAATGTTATCTGCTGTTATGCCCCCACTGAGGTTGCCGATGAGGATGAGAAGGATAGGTTTCATGAACAACTTCAGGATATTTTGAATTTTATCAAGAAAGGATATATTACCATTGTTCTTGGTGACTTCAATGCCAAAGTTGGTACTGACTCTGACCTTTGGGGAGGGGTAATAGGCCCTTTTGGTATTGGTAACTGCAATGGCAATGGGCAACGTCTCCTATAGGTAAGTAAACTCAATGGTTTCAGAATAACTAATACTTATTACAAACACCGCAACATACATAAATACACATGGGTTTCACCTGATGGGCTGCATAAGAATATGATTGATTATATTTTAATTAACAGCAAATGGGCTAGTTCTGTTAGGAATACCAGGGCATATAGGGGGGCTGAAATTGGATCTGACCATTACCTTGTTAAAAGTGTCTTGCAACTTAAACTTAAAAAGTGTTGCGCTAAAGTTAAAACATTTACCTTTAATACTGAAGCTTTGAAAGACCCAGTTATAGCTAAAGCTTACCATCATAGGTTACTTAGTCATTATGACGGTCATGGTTTGCTTACTACAGAAGTTGAGGAAGAATGGGGACGTTTTAAACAAACTTTTTAGAAACTAACAGTACTCTTTTAGGAAAAAAGGAGAAGACGGGACAGAATTATTTCAGTGATAAGGCACTTAAGCTTATTTCAGAAAGACGGAACTGCAGGAATGTCCTTAATCAGTAACCTACTAGTTCTAATAGAAAGGATTACAGAGAGCTTAATAAACGTGTAAAGGATCAGTTAGCTGCTGATAAGAAACTTTGGTTTGATGACTAGGCTCACAAAGCTGAGGAAGTAGATTGGCAGCACAACAGCAGAGAGCTGTACCAGATAGTTAATGTTTTGTGTGGTAGAAAAGGGTCAGGCATACAAGGATTGAAGAATAAACAAGGTAAGGTTATAGAAGGTGAGGATTCTGTAATGGTAGGTGGTCTGAACATTTCAGTGATGTTCTAAACAATGTGGTCAGTTCTACTTCCATTCTTTGCAATGATGATAGATGCATTGGTGGCTTTAATATTAGCCATATAACACAATCTGAAGTTATTTCAGCTATTTCTAAACTTAAACTTCATAAATCCCCAGGGATAGATGAAATTACTACAGAAATGCTTAGCGCTGGGAATGTTTCGGTTACCTCTTGGATGACTGAAATTTTGAATATCTTTTATGATAAAGGCATGGTTCCTAAAGATTTTACCAGAGGTATTATTATTCCTATTTTCAAAAAAGGTGATAGCAGTTCTTGTGATACCTATAGGGGTATCAGCCTACTCTCTGTTCCAGGTAAAGTTCTTTCCATGATTGTGCTTAATAGAATTAAGAATCTGGTTGACAGTCAATTGCGGGATGAGCAATGTAGATTCAGAAGTGGTAGGGTATGTGTGGATCAGATATTTTCACTTAGGCATATTCTTGAGTAATGTTTAGAGTTTCAGAAACCTTTGGTTGCTAGCTTTATTGATTTCAAAAATGCTTTCGACTCTGTTGATCGTCATAATTTGTGGTTGATTGTGATATCATATGGTATACCAGACAAGTTAGTTAACATAATGAAAGTTCTCTATAATAACACGGAGTCATGTGTAGCAAATGGAGGATTAGTAGCAAATGGAGGATGTGTAGCAAATGGACACGGAGGATTGTAGCAAATGGTTTAACATTACTTCTGATGTTCGACAAGGGTGCATTTTGTCTCCTTTTCTCTTTAGCTTGGTTATTGACTATGTTATGCGAAATTCACTTCAAGGGAAAGATTTTGGCCTTAAATGGACTGGATATACGAAAATTTCTGATTTAGATTATGCTGATGATTTAGCCCTTTTGGCAAATGATGTTGATGAGATGAACTCTTTCATTCGAGCTGTTGATGAGACTGGTAGTAGAGTAGGTTTGGTTAGAAACAGAGAGAAAACTAAAGTGATGAAAATTTGTCATGCAGGCTGTGATTCAGTTCATCTGAATGGTTGCAGTCTTGAGCAGGTGTCGCAGTTTAATTATCTTGGGAGCTATGTAACAGATGCTGGTGATGTGCCGCATGAGATTAACAGACGAATAGGGATGCTGCCGGGACTTTTAAGAATCTATGGAGAGTGTGGAGAAATAGGCGTATACACCTAAAGACTAAAATTAGACAGTATAATAGTTTGGTTCTTTCTAGGATTAGTTTATGATAGTGAAACACGGACACTTTGTAAACAAGATAACAGGAAACTAGATGCTTTCGATTTGTAGATGCTTGAGCAGTATCTTGGGCATTAGGTCGTTTAACTTTGTAACTAATAATGAGGTTAGGCAAAGATATCTGCAACCTCCTTTAAGCAGCATATTATGCAGAGAGAGACTCCGCTGGTTTGGCCATGTTGCCCTTATGGATAATTATAGATTGGCGAATAGGGTTATGAAAAGTGTCCCTAGAGGGTCAGAAAGAGGGGGAGACCTAGGATGCGGTGGGCTGACAATGTCAAACAGGACCTTGTTAAAATTGGTGTGCAGTGGCCAGATGCAGCAGATGTAGCTCAGGACAGATATGCTTGGAGAATTAAACTGCATGGTCTGGTTGGGCCTCCGTAGCACATGGCTGCTTGATGATGATGATGATATTTCTTTAGCTGTCCCATGGCCGAGGAGTTAGCGCGCTTGGCTACTGATCTAAGGGACCCTGGGTTCGAGCCCCTGGTAAGGCATGGATGTATGTGTCGTTTTTCTGCTGAGGTCCTGCAATTCTCTCAGACCTTCTAATCTGGCATATAAATTGACAGGCTCCTGTCAGTCCTCTGTGGCAAGCAGCTGCTTGAGGGGTTTTTTATTTCTATTTTATTTTTTTTCTTATATTTCTTGCATTTTTAAGAAATATTTTAAAGACCTGTATAACATAAGGGAAAATTTTATACTGCATTGGAAATCCGAGCTCTCGCCCCGCCCCGCCCCCTTACATTTTACCGACTCGATTGCGTTTTCTCCCACCACCACCAACCCAAACTATACATTTTTCCGGCTGGATTGTGAATCACTACCCCATTTTTTTTCTTGATCCGGGTCTGCTATGAATAATTCGATTTTCACTGCACTAAAGATTATTTTTGTGTCTTTCCTCCCAATCGCTTAGTACACAGATTCAACACGAAGAATTGCCCGGCGTTTACTCAGGTCTTTGCTGACTTCAGCGGGCTTTCTCATTGCCTGACATTTGATTTCTGCGCAAACTATCAACATTTTTATTTCCATTTTGACAGTTTTTGGTACACCGTGATCCTGCGATGGCCGAATGATCCCAGATTTCGCATGCGGGTTCTCTGGTGTGTGATCCCGTGTTAGGTTAAAAAATCTGATTTCTACATGAAATGAGACTCCTTAATATATTAATGCCTTTGGGAATGTAATGATATTAAATGGCTCAAGGAATGTAATAAGGTTGGGTTGTTTTACCTCTGAGCGGCACCTTTTTGCACACCATGGGCTAAATGGCAGGCCACATGGACCCCGAAGGCTCAGAGAAAGTTGTGGGAGGGTACCCACTGGAACAGCTGTTGGGAGACAGATGGTAGCCTACCGTCAAGGCCATCCAGCGTGTTCTTTAACGTGCACAGGGTATGGCTCTCCCGCACATGGGGCCACTGCTTAACGTCCCATACGACGGACGGCGGCCTTTTCAAGCCCATCGGTGTTCCCTACTGACCGTGGGCAGGGCGGGGAATTTTTGCGGAGATAAATCTCAACGCTGACCCAGCTGGGACTCGAACCTGGGAACTACAGATTACGAGCCTGGCGCGCTACCGACTGAGCAACCCCCGCCCCAAGGAATGTAAGAAAATGTATTATTTATTGAGGAATAAATATTGTGTTGTATATAATGTGGGGTATCTGGCAACGGATGCCGATTAATGTACTGTTGTGACTCTTATATTCACAGTTATGGAGCAGAAAATAGCAAAAATGGATTTAGCGGCGATTATCGTTTCCCGTAGGAATAGTATGCCAAATAATTTCACTTTTAGCAATCCTCCTTTTGGAATATCGTATTGCAATTCGGTACTACAACTCGGGGGAAAACCAGAAACTGCAAAATTTTGAATGGTCTGCCACGATTTCTAAATGAGATATAGCTGCCACAAACACGCGTGCATAAAAACAACTTTTATTATATAGATTTATAAACATTGGCTTCCATAAATTAAGGAAAACTCAGAAAAATTATGATAAACAAAGAACTATATGAATGATTTTAATGAAATTTGATGAAAACATGAATTTAAATGCTAGTGTCTGAATGGCATAAAATATTTTACACTAGAAACGTTTTTCGTGAAAAAATAACACTTACAGAAACTTGTCTGTCATGTCCCTCTATTTATTTTTATTTATTGTTGCATTTTATTGTAATTTTGTTATTGCAAACATTTCTATGTATTAAGTGTGTTCGTAGAAGTGCTATTGTAGTTGTGACTCGTAGATATAATTTTCGAGTCTGAGCTGGCTGCCTGCATGAGAGGACGGGTCCCAGAAGCCTTTTATGGATTTTTACAATTAGCCTGGGGCGCAAGTGTCAGCGTGGCAGAGGAGCCGAGGAATTGGGAAAGAACAGCCTTGAGCGTAGCGGTCAAACAGGAACGACATTTGAACACGCGTCAAGGGACGCCGCTCTTACTCGAACAATAATAACCTTAAGGAGAGGGTTCGATTCTAAGTGAGAATCAAGATTCTTGGTGAATCTGATACAGTTCTGTGGATTTTGTGTGAACCACATTGTAGGTTGGGTTGGGTTGTTTTACCTCTGAACGGCACTTTTTTGCACACCATGGTCTAAATGGCCAGGTCACATGGACCCCGTAGGCTCAGAGAAGGTTGGGGGAGGGGACCCACTGGAACAGCTGTTGGGAGACAGATGGTAGCCTCCCGTCAAGGCCACCCAGCGTGTTCTTTAACGTGCAGAGGATATGGCTCTCCCGCACACGGAGCCACGGCTTAACGTCCTATCCGACGGACGGCGGCCTTTCCAAACCCATCGGTGTCCCCTACTGACCGTGGGCAGGGCAGGGAATTTTTGCGGAGATAAATCTCAACGCTGACCCAGCTGGGACTCGAACCTGGGAACTACAGATTACGAACCTGGCCTTATTATCTTTTTGCTGAGTTTGAGGTCGGTAAAGCGAGAATCTGCAAAGTATGCGGTTCTCCACCTCATTGCGTAATTGCTTGCAGCAGCAAAGGTCTACGGAGTCAAGAGCAATCCCTAGCACGTAATTGCATATAGTGTGAATAAACTGTGTCTTACCTATATAACTCTCGTGCGTAAATTGTTGGACATATTTTCATACATCACTTGACGCAGCAAGTCTGAGGCATACGTCGGTACGGGTGTAACAAGCCGCGAACCTGTCATTTCACCGAAATTAGAGTGAAGGTAATTAAAGGACAAATTCATCGTCCTCTGGGGCCACAATATTTGGTGCAGCTCATCACATCCGGAGGAGTGTCGCGTGACACGAAGGTTGCCAGATCATTAATTTCTAAAAAAATCGCTGCCAGATATTTTTTCTGAATTCTGTAATCACCCACAGTGTTCGGATACTTTTTTGAGCGACTGTACATGAACAAAATCGCTATTATTCGTAATAAAAGCGAAAAGGCCAAAGATCCACCAAATACCAAGATTATTATAATTATAAATGCATAGACGCACTTCTTAGAAAATAATTAAAGGAATTATATTTAAAAAAATGATACCATTTTACTTCACAACTAAATCCTTCATCCATTATTAGGAATATTTTCTTTCTTTCTATTACATTATTTAAAATGCAAAAATTTCCTTGGACAGAAATCATGATTTCAAATTTTAGTTCTATCAAAGAAACAACAAATGTTTTCTCAAAATACATAAAGGTAAAAAAAGTCTAATCATCTTGCTTCAGATAATAATGTTGTTACAGTTTTTTTAAAAACGTATTTGGTTATTTAGCAACCGAGAGTGAATTCGAAGTAAATAAACAAGCAATAAATGAGTTGATTTAATAACTAAGGCCGATTACTAACTACCTATATATATATATTGAATTTGAAACTTGAATTTGAAACTAGATATTGAAATTGTCATATGAAAACTACATATTGAAATTTGAAACTACATTTGAATTGAATTTGAAAATACATATTGAATTTGAAGCTACCTCATAGTATGAATTATTGCAATGTTATTACATTGCAATAATTCATTTTCAATTTTTCTTTTGCCTTAAAAACACTCAAATCTGAGCGGCTGTTGGTCCAGATAAAATTTTCAATAAATTCTTGAAAAATCTCCCATATAACTAATTCGCTAAACTTATCAAAACTTTTTATCATATTCGGACTTCTGGACAAATGCCCTCAATTTGGCGTCTTTCCTTTGCTATCTTTTTATTAACACCTGGTCAATCAGCATCTGATATTAATAATTCTAGATCCGTTACCCTTTCTTCTAATATTTTTAAATTGTTTGAAAGATTAGTGTTAAAAAGATTATCTTGGTATCTTGAAAACCAAAATATCTTCAATTAATCTTCTTTGGTTATCGCAAAGCCTGTTCCTCGAAAGATGCAGTTTTAACTTTATTAAATGATATTTATTTTGCCCTAAAAAGAATACTTTGTTGTTGCAATTTATTTTACCTGAAATCGGCTTTTGATCTCGTTTGGATTCAAAGCTTACTTTATAAATTTGTTAAAGCTGGAATTGCCAGTAAAATGTAAAATTTTCTCTAACTTTTCTTATTACATAAAACATTCCAAACCAAATGAAATAGTATAATAATGTCAGATGCTTTTAATATCAAACTACGCTTACAAATGGAGACTCTATTTTCACCTATCTTATTTAATTTTCATTTACATGATCTCCCTTCTACTTTAAGCCCAACTATTACTTTTGCTTCTTTTCCTGATGATATTGTTATTTGGATTGCAAACAAAACACTTGATTTAATTACGATTACTTTAAGAAAATCCATAAAAACAATTTACAACTACTTTTAAAAATGGCATCTGCAAATAAACCCAGATAAATATCTTATTGTTCCTTTTATTCCAATAAATTATAATGTTCTTAACATTAACATTAAAATCTACAATAATAACATCTCAGTTAAAAATCACTTCAAATACCTTGGAGTCGATTTGGACTGTAAACTAACTTGGAATTTTTTTATCCGTAATGCGAGATCTAAAGACGACAAACTATTAAAATTTACAAAATATTTAGTCACACCAGAATGTAGTACTTCCTCTGCAAATCTCATTTAATTATACTTAAACCATATACGACCCACAATTGACCATTGGACACTTCTCTCTTTAGACAATCGCCAATGTGGCCTGCTGATAAAAAGGTTTGAAAATCTCTGGTGTAAACAGCTGAAATGCACAGTTAATTAAATATTTCAAACTCTCATATAACTGTGCAGTGTCACAAATTTTACTTTTCCCATATTTTTTAATCAGGAGGATCAGGATTTGTCTTTCGAGCAATCTTAAGACTATCGGAGTCAATCAGAGCTTCAGACACAATTCTCACCGTCAACTAGAGCTTCAGAAAAAATTTTCACAGTCAACCAGGGATTGAGACACAATTCTCCCAGTAAATAGGGCTTCAGACACACTCTCCCAATGAATCAGGGCTTCAGACACAACTCACCAAGTGAATCAGGGCTTCAGACACAACTCACCAAGTGAATCAGGGCTTCAGACACAACTCACCAAGTGAATCAGGGCTTCAGACACAACTCACCAAGTGAATCAGGGCTTCAGACACAACTCACCAAGTGAATCAGGGCTTCAGACACAACTCACCAAGTGAATCAGGGCTTCAGACACAACGCTCACAGTCAACCAGGGTTTGCACTAATCCTAAATCAACTCAGAAGAAAAAGAAAACGCAAGTATCTAGCTAACGAAATGGTGCACAAGGAATGCTTGCTTCTGGAATTCCATGATTCAAAAACCTCATAACCGTTTAATAAAGCAGACATTATTTGTATCGGCAGTAGTTTTATCCGGGTGGGGGGAATATATATTTTAGCGGTGATGCCAAATGTACATCAATAATTTAAAATAAGATATTTAGATCGAATCGCTCATTAATGAGATCAATTTCTAATAATCATGCATATATTGTAACATGTCCGAATCTAGACCGCAAGCAACGCACTCGAGCCGTAAAAAGGTAAAACGTGGGTGGGCGGGCGAAGAGAGTAGATATCAATTGCAGCGCAACATTTTTACTTTCCTTTTAGACGTTGTTTTAAAAACTTCTTGAAAAATGCGTGAACTATGCAGAAATTTTATTATTTTTGACCTCTCTTATCCTTGTTGGAATTCTAAAGGGATCGGGGAGAGGGCATGGCCGACTTTTCCCTCCCCCCCCCCTTCATTAGATTCGGCCCAATCATACCACAGTACAATAAAGGATGCCCGAAAAAAATGCTTATTATTAAAATACATGTAACCCTGATTTTTCATATTAATAACTCTTATTAATTCATAGAAATAAAAATATATATACTTCCAATAACAAAACTTAGGAAATCAAGGTTACATATCGCTATGGAGAAAACGATAGTGATTATTATTGCACGTGTTATTTGTTCAATATAAATTTTCGATCAATTTTTAGGAGGGGACGCAACTTCCTTCCCACCAGACGACCTTCGAAGCGGATAAAATTAATCTGTACAGTGCTTTAAATATATTTTATATTAGAAATAAATAATCTTTAGAAACACTAAAGTAGATGGAAAATTAATATCTACTGGCCATCTTCCGTTAATTGAAACTGCAATGTTTCTTTAATAAGTATAAGGAATATTATATATATATATTAATTTCTTTTTTATATGATCCTGGATTATATTCAGGTAATTTAAATATTTGTTATTAAGATCTTCTGATGCTTAAATAAACTGATTATTTAATATACTCTAATTATAGTAAAGTTTCAGTTCGACAGAAGTCAAGAAATTCAAATTTCCTTATGGCTTGTTAAAACGGTTTGATACAAAGCATTCACTTAAACTCAAGATAATTGTAAAGTTTCAGAAACAGCTGATGTTTGTATCATTTAATGAAGTATTAAATTGCCATAGTTATGACTAATTGGAAAATAATAACAAAATTCTCGTCACAACGCTATTAAAAGAGAATCTTGAATATCGATGCTAGTAACTTGGATTTCAAAATGCATGTTAGTGGGATTTATAACCTATGCTTTGAAAGAGTTTAAAGCGAACTGTACAGAAAAAAATATCCGAACACTATGGTTGATTACAGAATTCAGAAAAAATATCTGGCAACGTTTTTTTTTTTAATTAGTGATCTGGCAACCTTCTTTGTCACGTGATACATATAATATTATAAAAAAAAATTCTGAATTCTGTAATCAACCATAGGGTTCGAATATTTTTTTTGAGCAACTGTACACTTTGATTCGTGTTCGTATTTTAGGTAGCTTATTTTTTAAAGATGTAAAAAAGCCACAATAAATAGTAGCAATTAAATGAAATTCAAATGTGTTTTCTACAGAAGTTATTTTACCTCTAAACGGAACTTTTTGCACACAATGGGCACAATGGCCAGGTTACAAGAACTCCAAGGGTTCAGAGAACTGTGTCGGAAAGGCACGCACTGGACAGCTATTAAGAGACAGATGTAAAGCCTTCAGTCAAGGCCATTCAGCATGTCATTTAACGTGCACAGGGTATGACTTACCTGTACATAGAGTCACGACTTTACATCCAGTCGATAGACGATGACCGTTCTAATCCTACCTGTGTCCTGGCATAGTGTGGTCTCGAAACTGTGTGGTATTATACGAAAGTGGAATTTTAAAGCCCTATCTGAAGTTACTCTGTATATATTTTGCTAACCTGAGAATAGATATTTATCTCTTCCAATATGTTTGCAAATGTAGTTCATATATTTCGTTTCAAAAATTTTTTGAAAAATCAATAAAGTTATGCTTTAAATTTTTTTTTTTTTTTAGAATATAATTTTTATTCATAACAGTAAAGAATACAAATACATTTACAATTTGACCCGCAAAGCTAAATAGCTTATCTGCAGGAAAATGAATAAATTATATTAAACCTAGGTCATTCAGTCACAAAAATGGTGTACATCAAATAAATCCACAAAACACAACACATAAAAATCAGCTAACTAGAAAATACCAAATAATTTTTTAATTCCATTTTAAGTCTTCTAAAAGAATCTATATTTAGTAATTTTTTGGAATAGCATTAAATATAAGTGGTACTTGATATTCGGAGGTATGTTTCCCGTAATTATTTCGAAAATTTGGCAATTTGTAATAACCTTGGTTTTGAAGTCTTGTATTTTTATTATGTTGAATTTTTAGTTTGTAAATTTCGTCAAAAAAAATTTAATTATTACATTATATTTATATAAATTGCTGTAGGGTAAAAGATTTAAAAATTTTAATCTATCGGTAGAAGTTTTATAAATTTTTTGCAAATGAGACGGAATAATATTTTTAGCTATTATAGACTGCAGTTTTTCTATTTTATTTATGTTAGTTAAGTTAGTTGTTTTCCACTTTCGTATAATACCATTTACAATTAAATATCCATCCATCCATCCTCATCCTCAAGCAGCCATGGGCTACGGAGGTCCAACCAGACCGTGCAATTTAGTTCTCCAAGCAAGTCTATCCTGAGCTACATCTACTGCATCTGGCCACTGCACACCAATTCTAACAAGGTCCTGTTTGACATTGTCTGCCCACCGCATCCTAGGTCTCCCCTTCTTTCTGAGGCCTTTAGGCACATTGTTCATAACCCTATTCGCCAATCTATAATTATTCATACGGGCAACATGGCCAAACCAACGGAGTCTCTCTCTGCACAATATGCTGCTTAAAGGAGGTTGCAAACTCCTTTTCCTAATCTCATCATTAGTTACAAAGTTGAACCACCTAATGCCCAAGATACTGCGTAAGCATCTGGAATCAAAAGCATCTAGTTTCCTGTTATCTTGTTTACAAAGTGTCCAAGTTTCACTACCATAACTAACCCTAGAAAGAACCAAACTATTATACAGTCTAATTTTAGTCTTTAGGTGTATACGCCTATTTCTCCACACTCTCCATAGATTCTTAAAAGTCCCAGCAGCAATCCCTATTCGTCTGTTAATCTCATGCCGCACATCACCATTATCTGTTACATAGCTCCCAAGATAATTAAACTGTGACACCTGCTCAAGACTGCAACCATTCAGATTAACTGAATCACAGCCTGCCTGACCAATTTTCATCACTTTAGTTTTCTCTCTGTTTATAACCAAACCTACTCTACTACCAGTCTCATCAACGGCTCGAATGAAAGAGTTCATCTCATCAACATCATTTGCCAGAAGGGCTAAATCATCAGCATAATCTAAATCAGAAATTTTCCTATCTCCAGCCCATTTAAGGCCAAAATCTTTCCCTTGAAGTGAATTTCGCATAACATAATCAATAACCAAGCTAAAGAGAAAAGGAGACAAAATGCACCCTTGTCGAACACCAGAAGTAATGCTAAACCAATTGCTACAAGCCTTACCAACTCTCACACACGACTCAGTGTTATTATAGAGAGCTTTCATAATGTTAACTAACTTGTCTGGTATACCATATGATCTCACAATCAACCACAAATTATGACGATCAACAGAGTCGAAAGCCTTTTTGAAATCAACAAAGCTAGCAACCAAAGGTTTCTGAAACTCTAAACATTTCTCAAGAATCTGCCTAAGTGAAAATATCTGATCTACACATCCCCTACCACTTCTGAATCCACATTGCTCATCACGCAATTGCCTGTCAACCAGATTCTTAATTCTATTAAGCACAATCATGGAAAGAACTTTACCTGGAACAGAGAGTAGGCTGATACCCCTATAGTTATCACAAGAACTGCGATCACCTTTTTTGAAAATAGGGATAACAATAGCTCTGGTAAAATCCTTAGGAACCATGCCTTTATCATAAAAGAGATTCAGAATTTCAGTCATCCAAGTGGTAACCGAAACATTCCCAGCTCTAAGCATTTCTGTAGTAATTTCATCTACCCCTGGGGATTTATGAAGTTTAAGTTTAGAAACAGCCAAACTAACTTCAGATTGTGTTATAGGGCCAACATTAAAGCCACCAATGCATCTATCATCATTGCAAACAATGGGAGTAGAACTAACTACATTGTTTAGAACATCACTGAAATGCTCAGCCCACCTAGCCATGACAGAATCCTCCCCTTCTATAACCTTACCTTGTTTATCCTTCAATCCTTGTATGCCTGTCCGTTTTCTACCACACAAAACATTAACTATCTGGTACAGCTCTCTGCTGTTGTGCTGTCTAACTGCTTCCTCGGCTTTGTCAGCCAAACCATCAAGCCAAAAATTTTTATCAGCAGCTAACTGATCCTTTACAAGTTTATTAAGGTCTCTGTAATGCTTTCTATTAGGACTAGTAGGGTATTGATTAAGGACATTCCTGCAGTTCTTTCTTTCCGAAATAAGCTCAAGTGCCTCATCACTCAGATAATTCTGCCTCTTCTGCTCCTTTTTTCCTAAAAGAGTACTGTTAGTGTCCAAAAAAGCCTGTTTAAAATGATCCCATTCTTCCTCAACTTCAGTAGTAAGCAAACCATGACTGTCATAATGACTAAGTAACCTATCATGGTAAGCTTTGGCTATAACTGGATCTTTCAGAGCTTCAGTATTAAAAGTAAATTTTTTAACCCTAGCACAACACTTTTTAAGTTTAAGTTGCAACACACTTTTAACAAGGTAATGGTCAGATCCAATTTCAGCTCCCCTATATGCCCTGGTATTCCTAACAGAACTAGTCCATTTGCTGTTAATTAATATGTAATCAATCATATTCTTATGCAGCCCATCAGGTGAAACCCATGTGTACTTATGTATGTCGCGGTGTTTGTAATAAGTGTTAGTTATTCTGAATCCATTGAGTTTACTTACCTGTAGGAGACGTTGCCCATTGCTATTGCAGCTACCAATACCAAAAGGGCCTATTACTCCTCCCCAAAGGTCAGAGTCAGTACCAACTTTGGCATTGAAGTCACCAAGAACAAGGGTAATATCTCCTTTCTTGACAGAATTCAAAATATCCTGAAGTTGTTCATAAAACCTATCCTTCTCATCCTCATCGGCATCCTCAGTGGGGGCATAACAGCAGATAACATTCAAGTCTTTAACGCTTGTCTGAAATTTTGCTGTAAGAAACCTTTCATTAATGCACTCATATCCTAGAAGAGCATCACTAGCGTGTCTGCTGAGAAGCAGACCCACGCCTTGGTGATGCTTTTTGTCGTCCCTCCCTGAAAAGAGAAATTTAAGATTATTTTTAAGAATCTGACCTTTATCTGTCCATCTGGTCTCTTGCAAGCCGAGAATATCTAAATTATAACGGTGGAATTCTTGTGTGAGGACATCAAGAGAAAAAGCTCTGTGCAGAGTCCTCACATTCCAACTACCTATGGAGAGAAAATGGTTAGTGGGATGTTTAAAGAAACTATGTTTATTGAGAGAGGGAATGCCGACAATATCAAACAGCCCCCTAATCGCAGACATGGGGCAAAGACCCGTTCCCCCACTACTAAAGGCTGAAGCCATCTACACTGGAAGACTTCCTCCAATGTAGAATTTGACGATGCCAATAGAAGCAAAGAGTTCAGGTGCCTGCGATGACTTCTGCTCAGGATTATCCACCAGCTGATAAACATATCCTGTGGATCTATTCACTTGGGGCTGTCAACCCACAAACAAAAAGAAAACACAGCGGAAGATTTTCCCTCCACAGAAGCCCACCAGTGCAGCAAAATCAGGATCCATAATCAAGCTCAGAGCCATATATCTGTCCAGTCCAGTAGGTTTATATGGTCAGCACCAGGACCCTGTGTGGTTGACCACTCCTCAGCAGGGTAGAAAAAAAAGAAAAGTAGCCATAGTTGTCCAGATCAGTAGGCCACACTAATCTGGCAGCCCTCCCCTTCCGTTCACTTCCACAAGAGAGTATCTCTTTTGAAAGTTACTAACGGTCCGCACCACGAGAAGGCGGGGTTGGACATTAGGTGCTAGGCCTGGCCGGTTCTATGCATCATCACAGGGGATTGGTGCATAGCTCTCCTTCCAGTGACTACCTAGCTACCATTTACAGACCCAATTAAATATAATTAACAAAAATATGTGTAACTATTTTCAGATAATATGTTTATTGAATATTTTTGCCATTGGGAAATGAGTACGTTTTCATGTCTATGAAAATAAAATATTTCCTACAAGAATGAAATTCTTCACCACATTTATGATAATTTGCTTTATAATTGATATTTGATTCAATTCAGTATAGGAAATGGAATCATTTAAATAACACACACATCGAATTAGAAATCAATCAGATCCGCTGGCTCAAGTTTTGATGCGATGCACGGCCCCCGCTTTTGACGTCATTAATCACGTGACATCAGGCTTTCTCTTCAGACGGCTTTGGTGTGGTAACTGACCGGGGGCAGGACGGGGTTTTACGGAGATAAATCTCAATACCGGCGCGGGCGGTATTCGAACCTAGGAACTGCTAGTCTGCTATCGAGTGAGATTCCCTCCCCCCAAGTACGTAGGAGAAAACCTGTGCTAGTTAAAGAACATGTTAGGTGGCTTTTAGGAGACTTTCACCGTCTCCTAACTTTGAGGAGACTTTCACCGTCTCCTAACTCTTCAGTGAAAACTCTTTCCATACCAAATTATGATCCCTCGGGTACCGTAGAAACTTTTCATTTAGTCCATTGTGTACAAAACAGTACCACTCGGAAATAAAAACAGCCAACCACCTAATAAAAGATGGTTACCTAATTTGGAAGATAATAGATTTTCGATATTTATTTTTTTTTTCACTAAAAACTCAAAATTCACTTTTAATAAAAAAGAACACACATATATCTTAAGCTTCATTATGTATTATCCTCAAAAAGAAATCTTTATTAATGATGTTTCTCCTGACTTACATATCATATCAAAACAGCAATACAATTAAATTGTTATTTTCCATTGAAGGAATGAAAAAAAAAAAACTAATTAACTGCTTTAAGCAAAACAGTCTTCTAATGAGCACAAAACCCTTCTTTTTTTTTTTTTCAGAAAGAGTAATAACAGCAATCTATGCAAGATATTGGCAAATGATTTTTAACTGTTCTAATAATGGCAAAGTCCTTTGCATATTAATTACTGGGAAGCATCATGATGTTTTCTTGGAAAGTTTCGTAATTTTTTTTTATTTTATGATAAAAAAATCCCAAATGCAAAACGTCACGACTGCTGCATGCACAAAAAACTTGCTTTTGTGATTCATTTTTTGGTTGTGAGCGACACTTTTTTTTTGCACACAGTGGAGTAATACCAAGTTTACAATGGTTGGGTTACCTCTCAGCTGCACGTTTTTAGCGCAAAACGGTCTAAAAGGATAAAAGGGACCCACTAGAAAGCTATTAAGAGACATATGGTAGTCTCCCGTTAAGGCCATCTAGTCTGTTTTTAACGTGTACAGGTTATGGATCTCCCACACACGGCGCCGCGGCTTTACGTTCCATCCGACGGACTGCCGCCTTTTCAAGCCAATGGGTGTCCCCCACTGACCAATAGCAGGGTGCGAAAGTTTAGCGTAGATATACAAGGATTCCAAGAGCTAAGAGAAGGTTGTGGGAAGGGTACCCACTGAACATCTGTTAAGAGAGAGAGATGGAAGACTCCAGTCAAGACCACCCAGTCTGTCCTTCAACGTGCTCAAAGTATAGTTCTCTTTTACAAGGAGATTAACGTCTGATCCGAAGGAGGGAAGCCTTTCCACGCCCAATTGCTGTCGCCTGTGTGACTTGAAAAATGCTTCATCTTTTTCGTTATTACAATTTATTTTTATATTAGGTAATTTTGGCTTTCAAAACATCAAACTACAGTACACATTATTTACAGCAACGTAGGACACTAGTGGAGCATGTGTATACAATCCCCATTGCACAAATGCTACGTACAAGATTCATGTTTAATGCAGATTTTAAATAGGCTGGCTTTCGATTAACTCGATTTCTACCCTACTTCTCTACGATTGTTTGTATTATTCTATTCACAATATAAGAAGAAGTTTTTCATGTTCGACCTATCTGATCTATCCTTATAAATAATTTCAGAACAACCAAAACGATTTTCCACATTTGAATATACAAATTAGGATATTTAAATAATAATAATACATATTATATTTATATACAATAAAGACATTTTAATTGTCTCTAATTGATGGCAATGTAAGCATACACAAATTCATCCTGATTAATTAAAGATTATAATTTGTCACGTGTAGAGTGTAAAGGCTTGTAAAAGTAGAGTTAGTCATCATTATTTCGCAGCAATTTCTACAACAATCAATTTCTCATTTACAATCTTTATTACTCGAGAATTTTTACAACAATCGATTCTGCAATTTATTCTCATTACTCTACAATTTTTACAACAATCAATTCCTCATTTTCAATCTTCATTACTCGAGAATTTTTACAACAATCAATTCCGCAATTTATTCTCATTACTCTACAATTTTTACAACAATCAATTTCTCATTTTCAATCTTCATTACTCGAGAATTTTTACAACAATCAATTCTGCAATTTATTCTTCATTACTCTACAATTTTTACAACAATCAATTTCTCATTTTCAATCTTCATTACTCGAGAAATTTTACAACAATCGATTCTGCAATTTATTCTTCATTACTCTACAATTTTTACAACAATAAAATTCTCATTTACAATCTTCATTACTCGACAACTTTTACAACAATCGATTCTGCAATTTATTCTTCATTACTCTGCAATTTTTACAACAATCAATTTCTCATTTACAATCTTCATTACTCGACAATTTTTACAACAATCGATTCTGCAATTTATTCTTCATTACTCTACAATTTTTACAACAATGAAATTCTCATTTTCAATTTTCATTACTCGACAATTTTTACAACAATCGATTTTGCAATTTATTCTTCATTACTCTACAATTTTTACAACAAACAATTTCTCATTTTCAATCTTCATTACTCGAGAATTTTTACAACAATCGATTTTGCAATATATTCTTCATTACTCTACAATTTTTACAACAATCAATTTCTCATTTACAATCTTCATTACTCGACAATTTTTACAACAATCGATTCTGAAATTTATTCTTCATTACTCTACAATTTTTACAACAATCAATTCCTCATTTTCTTAGTCTTCATTACTCGACAATTTTTAAAAAATCAATTCCACATTTCAATATTCATTACTCGACGATTTATTACAACAATAAATTTCTCAGTTTCAATCTTTATTACGACAACATTTTTTACAATAATAAATTCTTCATTTCCAATCTAATCGACAATAATTTTTAGAGCAATTGATTCGTGATTTTCAAGTTTTATACACCAGGTATTAAAATAAACTGTTCTCTTTTGTTTCTACCTTTATCATTTTTACTTTTCTGCAAAAAATGGATTACGGTATGAAATATTCATACAAAAGACAAATCAATAACCAAAGTATAATCATAATAGAGGAATAAAATTAAAAAATTGTCAGTAGAATTAGGATGCTCCACATGCAAATCCACTATTTACGTTACTAAGTACGAAAACATTCGTGTCCGTCTAACACGATTTTAACTCATAATAATTTTTATGAACGTTATGTCGAATGTTAGTTGAGGGGACTGAGTGTATTGCAAATTGCACACCCTGTCCGTCAAAAGCCGTTCGAATGGCCAGGAAATACGATTAATGACAAGACCCATATGTTCCGCAATAATACACTACATCTATTTGGATAATGCCATGTTTTACCACTATCCACCGTCGCTGCTGAACAGTACTATAGAAGTAAATTCCAGCCTTTTGCAAAACTTAACTTTAATATTTGTCCTGGGTCGCCACAGACAAGGATATTGAGAATTCAAGTTGACTCGGCGCCGGTGACGGGGTTCCAATAACCAAGTGATTCGCGTGCTTGGCTTCTGATCAAAGGGTACCTGGGTTCGAGCCCCAGGATGTTTGTGTTTTCTTTCTGCAGAAGTTCCGCCTTCCTCACAGATCTTCTCTTAAAACTCCCCGCCCTGCCCGCGGTCAGTAGGGGACACCGATGGGCTTGGAAAGGCCGCCGTCCGTCGGATCGGACGTTAAGCCGTGGCCCTGTGTGAGGGAGAGCCATACCATGTGCACGTTAAAGAACAAGCTGGATGGCCTTGACGGTATGCGACTATCTGTGTCCCAACAGCTGTTCCAGTGGGTCCCCTCCCCCAACCTTTTCTGAGCCTTCGGGGTCCATGTGACCTGCCATTTAGCCCATGGTGTGCAAAAAAAGTGCCGCTCAGAGGTAAAACAATCCAACCCAACACAGATCTTCTCTATGGCTTATAAACTGACAGGCTCCTGTCAGACTTCAATAGCAAATATCTGCTTGAAGCGTAATTTGTGTTTTTATCCTTCGCGAGAAATTGAGTTAGCACCATGTTGATATTTTCCTTGAGTAGAGAAAATCCACCCAAATGTGATGTTGCGAACATCGACCGAATTGTTCTGCACATTTTCCTTTCTGCGCGGTCAAGAGCAAAGATGGCATCCTACACACCCAGCGCAGAAACAGGCTGGCATAAGAATATATATCTAACCGAAAACAGTCACCAAGGGAAAATCCTAACATGGACACTGGGTATGCGACATCGAGCCACTGTGGCACATGCATTTTCTCTTCTATCTTTCATTCCTTTCCCTTATTCTGTGTGAACTGGGAGAACCGTGGCAAATGTGACGCCGGTATGGTTATCTTTCTGCCTCTCTCTCTTCCTCATCCGTCCTCTCCGTCTTACGTCCGGTGCGCATAGCAACACGGAGCAGCAGAAGAAGACGAAGAGCATGCATTCTCCGACAGCAGCTATCTGTCTGTCTCACTCTATCAGATGGATGTTATGTAAATGGAAGGCCAAGCCGAACGACCGGCAAACGCTATCTTGACGTCTTCTCGTCGGGCTACAGATCCGCCTGTCCCTGACAAACGACTTTTTAAACGGATGCCTTATTATACAAGAGACGGCGGACTCATTCGAAAAGCTTTAGAATTCGAATCAGTTGGCCTACTTCTATTAAGTGTAGAGGGATATCGGCAGAAGATGGTATTACAATGCAATTATGCCGCTGTTGCTCTACGTACTTCCTCTACACGGTGCTCTAACAGTCTCCTCCCCAAAGACAGATGTCAGCAGAATTTAGGGGGAACGAGGATTTTTCTTTTTGCATTACACCAGATACGTATTGGTTGTCGATTTTGCAATTTGTTGCCGAATGAAAAGTGTTGCTTTTCGGGAAGTTAGTTTTGTGGATGCGGATAATGAAAGAATGTTTCGTGAAGCTAAAATACACGTAGAGAAATGCAATTGGAGATTCCGATATCGTTTAGAATCACTGAGACATTTATACTACACAGAGGCCTTTCAGAAGGGGGTCCGGAGGGTCATTTGTCCGGGGCTTCAAGCTCCAGGAGCGGTAATTGGCACAATCGGTAGCATACCAGATACCTAATGTGCAGTTCCCAGGTTCGAGTCCCACCTTTGCCAGTGTTGAAATTTATTCCGCTAACCCCCTCCCCCTACCCTGTCAGTAGGGGAATACCGATGAGTTTGGGTAGTCCGCCGTACTTCACAT
Source organism: Ryuthela nishihirai (assembly GCA_038380435.1). Taxonomy (NCBI): domain Eukaryota; kingdom Metazoa; phylum Arthropoda; class Arachnida; order Araneae; family Heptathelidae; genus Ryuthela; species Ryuthela nishihirai. The sequence goes on along the minus strand of JAWZYU010000003.1, from coordinate 44,415,858 downwards.
GGGAAGAAAAGCCGTGTGCAGGAGAGCCGTACCCTGTGCACGTTAATGAACAGGCTGGTTGGCATTGACGGGAGGCTACTATCCGTTTCCTAACAGCTCTAAAGTGTCTGACCTTCAACCAACCCTCTCTAAGACCTCGGGATCCTTGTGAAATGGCCATTTAGGCCATTCTGTGTAAAAAAGTGTTGCTCAGAGGTAAAACAACCGAACCCAACCTCAAGCTCAAAGGGAGACTGAAATTGGATCAAAAGTCAGTTACAAAATTTTATATTTTATGAAATCGCACCTTTTGTTGTTGAATCTAATATCAAAAAAAGGCTAATTTTCTCTACATTTTAATCCAATTTCAGTAATAACACACCCATGACACCCATGCCACACATTTCAAAAAATAACACACCCATGCCTTTTCCGACACTTGTCAGTTTTACAAAATTTTACATTTTATTAAATCGCATCTTTTGTTGTTGAATCTAATATCAAAAAAGTCTAATTTTCTCTACAAAGTGCCGCATAATGCATGGGAATGTTATTTTTGATGTCTATCTGTTGAGGTCTTGAGTTACTTATAGACGTTCTCTTATAACTGACGAGTGGCGTTCAAAAAGATTCTCACAATGCATCCGTAGAACAAAAACATTGAACTTACTTCAACAAAACATACACTGCCCTTCAAAGTACTCCCTGCAGTATCCATGTAAAGCTGCAGATGTGGTGCCAATTCTGGAAAGCTTTGTAGTGTTCCTGTTGGGGAATACTTTGCAAATCTGAATGAATGCATTTTGCGAAATCTTTCACCCTTGAAAAAGGCTACCCAACAAGTTCCTTTTTTAATTTTTGGAAACAACCAAAAATTGCTTGATGCAAGATCGGGTGAATTTGCAGGATGGGGTAGTTGTTTGATTTTTCCTGCTCCAGATAGCCCGTAACTTGTCGGGTTTTGTCAGCACTGACATTGTCATGAGGTAGTCATGAGGTTGTCGGGTTTTGTCATCACTGACATTGTCATGAGGTAGTAGGGTGTATTCCGACATACCTGTTGTTGTACACTGCTCCTTCATCTCAACCATTTTGGTCGAAACAACGTTGGTGTAGGATTCGACATTCATAGTCAGTTTTTCAAGTAAGGTATCCACAGCAACTACTCCTAGGGACTTGAAAAAAATTGTAAACATCCTCTTTCTTGAGGAAAAGTCTTGCGGATTATTTGGGGACACGTTTCATCTTCCGCAAAACAAACGTAGTTTCTGACTGTTGTATAACCACCACCTATGGCAATATCTGTTAACCGTTTGGGGCACTAAGATCAAACATTGCCAGCATCTCCTTGCAGGAGTCAACTTTAACCTTTTTTTCTATTCTGTCATTTTGTGGGGTACCCATTTAGCACATCTTTCGCAACTTGAAATGTTTGTGAATAATTGTTTCCAATGGTCAATCGATTCACTGACATCTAAACGTATTACCCGAACGGTGATCTGTGGGTTTTCTTTAATAAGTTCACGAATAGCAGCGATGGTTCTCTCGTTCACGGCCTCTTTTGGTCTTCCTGCACGAGGGAGATCTTCGAAGCTCTACCGTCCTTCTCTAAATTTCGCCTCCGTCGCTTAACAGTGTCATATGATCAGGCATGATCCCCATATACTTGTGATAAAACGGGATGAATAATTTTTTCATGCCGTTTCATGCAGTTTTCATTGCCCAAGCTTCATCCTTGTTAAAATGTAAAATCCTTCCTCGTCTTTAGTAAGCTCCATAGCAACAAAGCACAGATTTCGCAGACCGAACTTTACGCACCGCCAGCGAATAGAGAAATGATTATATGGTCTTTGTTTTTAATATGTAATGACAAATTTAGACACGCTTTCAAACAAGTCGTAGCTCGTTAACTTCGGAGGAAAGAGTGCAAATCTATAGACACGTGTCAAGAATTTTTTTGCCGCCCTTATTATACTATGAAGCTTCAGTCGGACCTGTGTGACAAGTAGCTACTTGAGGAAAAAAAATTGTACATAGATTTTTTTCAAATTAGAATTATCTAGTACAGTCGCTCAAAAAAGTATCCGAACGCTATGGTTGTATACAAAATTCAGTAAAAACAACTGGCAACGATTTTTTTTAGAAATTAGTGATCTGGCAACCCTCGTGTACCGTACACGAAGGTTGCCAGATCATTAATTTCTAAAAAAATCGTTGCCAGATATTCTTTCTGAATTCTGTAATCAACCATAGCGTTCGGATACTTTTTTGAGCGACTGTACAACGTACATGATCTCTCAGATATGGTAATCTTCTCTTCAAAGATAATGAGGTTTCTCCTTTTACCTATTTTTTTACTCCTTAAAAGTTCCAATTCCAACTATTGAATGATGTGGAGGGGGAAATACAAACAGTTATATTTTAATTCACAACATTAAAAAAGTATTTGTCTTTTATCCTTCAATTTAAAAAAATTACTTTTCTCATACCCCTCTGAGAAAAGAGAGCAGTTTGTTAATGTCAGCGGAATATCTCTTGTCACTATTAGAAAAATTTCAGATTTCTAGCTTAAACAGATTACTTGCTACATCGTTAAAAGTTTTCCCATTTCCATATTTAGTGACAAATAACGATGTAAATTAAATAACAGCAGGGGAGTACTTTGAAGGTCAGTAAATGTTTTGTTGAAGTAAGTTTAATGATTTTTGTTATACGGATGCATTGTCAAGATCTTTTTTAAATAAAGATATAAAATGCGAATTATAATAGTGCCATCCAAATGAAAAAGAGTTTTCCAATTATTTTTTAAAACAAAATAGTTGCGTTTGCTACCATCCCCTGGGCTTAAGAGATGAACTGAATTTTGGTCACTGACATTATTCATGACCGTCACATTACAATATAAAAAGTTCAATATTCTAGCATAAATGCGTCGTTTATTTTAAAATTCATTTAAAATGTTGGAATTTTCGATTTTTTTCCACCTTTAAAGGGCATAATTATGGCTTTTGAGAGACTCGAAAAGTGCGAATCGTAATATTTCATTTATATCTAGTCAACTCATTTTTTTTAATTTATCTCTAAAAGCAAATAATTTTCTCTTAAAACAAAAAAGGTCCTTTTTTCCCAACCCCATGTGGTGAAATAGGTTAAACTATTGCTACCAATGAAAACTTCATAACGTTCACATTTTCGTTACTTCAACTTCATAACGTTCACCAAAATTTCAAACTTTTAGCAAAACTGCATCATTTATAGCATAAATACATCGTTTGTAATATTCGTTTGAAATTTTGCATTTTTTAAATTTTACACCGTTAGAGGGTGCAATTTTAGCTTTTGGGAGATTTAAAAAATGCGAATCATAATATTTCATGAATACCTAGTGAACACAAAAAATTTTATGTCTTAAAACCAAAACGTTCGATGTCTGCAGACTGACAGACGACAAAGTGAAGACCTGCTCACCCTTTAAAAAAAAAAAAACAATCGAGATTAAAACAATGGTTAATTTTTGTTTTGACGAGGAACCTCAAAAGTTGAATATGGCCTGGGTTTCAAACGTCGGAAGTCCGAAAGACCCTCTACACCAATACCATGCTTCTAGCCCTGATAGATTGTGATTTGACCTCTACCTGAACTCTATTTGACCTTGAATGATATGTCAGAAATCAAACTTCGGATTTCTCCCGATATCTACTACTCTGATTATCTCTAGGTACAAGCTCTTCTATCATTTCTGCATCATTGTTAGAATTAGCGTGATCCCCTGTCATCCATTATTCATTCAATCAATAGTCAATCACTCACAATCGTCGTCTCTCTATATATATTGATATGTCAGTTTATTAGACACACCACCCTGGTCACATAAATGGCTCATTCCAACACCTAATACGTCACGTGACTGAAGTGTGCGGTATAAATCAGGCAAACCAGCATGATACTTGATGCTGCCGTGCCGGTTCTATCATCTCCCAAACGGCCGTTCTCTTGGGCTTGTCACGCACAACCGTTTCAAGGGTTTACCAAGAATGATAAAAAAATTTAAAAACTACCAGTGATCGGCGATCCTGTGGATGAAAACAGCTTCTGGGTTGGGTTGGGTTGTTTTACCTCTGAGCGGCACTTTTTTGCACACCATGGTCTAAATGGCCAGGTCACATGGACCCCGAAGGCTCAGAGAAGGTTGGGGGAGGGAACCCACTGGAACAGCTGTTGGGAGACAGATGGTAGCCTCCCGTCAAGGCCATCCAGCGTGTTCTTTAACGTGCACAGGGTATGGCTCTCCTGCACACGGGGCCACAGCTTAACGTCCCATCCGACGGACGGCGGCCTTTCCAAGCCCATCGGTGTCCCCTACTGACCGTGGGCAAAACAGCTTCTGGATAAGAGGGATCAAAGGAGACTAGCGAGAATCGTGCAAGCGAACAGACTGGCCAAAACCAGTCAAATCACAGCAGAATTAAACACGTGTGTTCAGAAGGTCATCTCCGAACGTTCCACCTAACGGATCTTGTCTGGAATGGACTACGACCGTCGCCGACCATTAAGTGTCGATGTTGTCAACGAAGAACATGAAAGCAAAACTTCAAGTTGGCACAAGAGCATCGACCCTGCCCTGGACAGTTGAGGAATAGAAATAGATAGCCTGGTAGGACGAACCAAGGTTCTTTTTGCATCATGCTGATGATAGGACCAGAATTTAGCGCAAGCAATATGAGATCATGTAGCCATCTTGTCTGATGTCAACAATACAGCCGATGGTGGAGGTGTGATGGTGTATGGAATATTTCCCTGGTACATATTAGGACCCCTGATACCCATCGAAGGACATCTAATCGCCACAGCGTATTTGGGCATCGTTGTTGACCAAGTCTATCCCTTCATGGCTACAGTTTATTCTCACTCGGATGGACACGTTCAGCATGATAATGCACCTGCTCACAAGGCACGTAATCGTTACCGAATGGTTCCAGGAACATGTCGACGACTTTTCTTTGCTTCATTCGACTACACATTTCCTAGATCTAAACCTTATCGAGCATCTTTGGTATGAGATGGTAAGGGCTGTTCGCAGCGAGACTGCGCCGCTATCCAATTTGCTGCAACTGAGAGACAATCTCCGCATGGTACAACATTTCTGCACAACGCATCCAGCATTTTGTAAGTTCCATGCCCCGACGAATTCGGACTGTTCTGAAGGGCAAAGAAGGCGCAACACGCATAAAGGTTGGTATAGCTAATAACTGGTATCTTAGTGTATATTAAATTGAATAATACGAAGATCTTTGCAAATATCACATAGCCTAGATTGTTGCGTTAATCTTATTGTGTACACATGTTGAAATTTCGAAGATGGGAATATTCACGACAGGAAAACAGTTTAATTAAGATTTGAAATCAACATGCAGGTCAATTCTAATTAGGGTAAATTAACGTATACTTCTGTGAGAAATAATGAAATATTCAACAAGTACTATTTCCCCTTCTTAGTACATAGTAAACAGAATAATTTATTAACGAGTTTTGCTTGAATATTTAAAGACCAAAAAAAAACAATGTCTAACCTAGTATATTTTGGTTCTTCGAAATCCTGAACTAATTCGAATTGTCCAAAAGATTTAATTTTAACTTGGTAATTAGTTGCAATTTAATTGCTATCAAACGTAGCTTTGATGCTGTTTAAACATTTGCAGTTACCTTGAGTCAGTTGCGATTTCTCTGTAAGCTTTAGACAGGAATAAATCTGTTGTAATTTCTGAACCAATGCTTGACTATTAATTCTTAAAGCGTATAAACTTATTTAATGAACTCATACGTAGGAAACATAAACAAATATTAATGGGAAAGAACTTAATGTAATATGGACATTTTAAAAATACTTGCTAAACTTATTCTGAAACTTTCAAACACTAATGGAATAATAGGTAGCTAAAATGCATAAAATTATAACATTACGTTTGAAACAATCTTCCCTTTTCCAAAAGAAGTGAATAACTACTTTTAGAGTAATGATAGATGCTTTTAAAGGATGCAATATCATCCTCGTTAATAGCAATGATTAATTTGTAGATATCACAAAGACAAACTTGTAATGCGTTTTATTAATCTCTCTAATTTAATTCGCTCAGAAGTCATTAAAATGTCCCAAAGAATATTAAGCAATCTTTTGAATGTTCGTTTACAATTTAAAACTATTACCAAGGGATTACACCCGAATAATAAAGGATGGGGATAACAAAATTAGGAAGTTATAGGTCTAGGGGTTGGGGGTACGTTTTCCAACCCCCCCCCCCCCGCTCAATCTAAAGGGAATTTCCCTCCTCTTGAGAATGATAATGAAGGTAATATAGCTAAAAATATAAAACTTATGCATATTTCATGTATTTTTCAAGGAAATTTTGAAATTCCCGTAAACCGAGGAGGAAATATGCAACAAATATATATTTGTTGTTGTCCAAAGTATATGTAACGTAATTTTGATCTTGTACAGAGTGAAGAAATGAAATAAAAAGTGAAAAGAAAAGGAAAGCTCAAAATTATAATATATTAGCTCTTTAAAAACAAACAAACGAGCTAATGTTCTCACTTTGCCGCTCTATAGACTCTCACCCGCAACTTTTCCTCTTCAAGGCATGCGACATGAACTACAATTATATTCCGCGTTTATCAAAAATAATTATCCATACATAATTATAACACGTCTAGAACTACATTTCTACACTTGTCGATCGACTTCAAACAAAAATTTACTTTCTAACAGATACTTCTGAAAGAGTGGCTCAGAAGATTTGAGTTCGAACCAGGAACATCCCAAAAGCTAGTAATACACAGTCATGTGCTCTCTAACTGTAGCTGTGATGAGTAGAGGATTTAATAATAGACAAATGCAAATTTGGTTTAAAAAATAACAAAAAATTTTAAATTTATTTAAATTTTCAAATCAACATAATTCTTCCACCAACTTATAAAGGTAGATAAATTCACATTACAATATGTTATCCTATTTCCAATCCACTCGAATAAATTCAATACTATAAAGTGACAGTCAAAATATTAAAGAAAAGTGACAACAATCAAATTAATATGAATTGAAATGATTATATTATGAATGTCAGATTAATATGATTATGAAAGATTTATCCATAACGAAAACGGGGATCCGCTGGACTACAGTTGTGCACTCGGAAACAATAAACAATTATTACGAAGACCGAATACGGGTTCTATTAGCACCATCACCCCGCACAGAATCCCCTTCGCACAGAATCCCCTTCGCCGACTGAAGCGAGGCAATAACTCAGGCAACCCCGGGAATTCTCCGACACTAGGGGTCAATCAATTGCCATCCCCGGGCAAACACAACGTCCGTAGTTATTACATGAGTGGGACGGAGTCTTGTTGCCAGATCCCAAAAGTAAAAAAAAATGAAATTACAAATACCAATAGGTCAAGACATTCAACATTTTTTCTCTTAAGAGGAAAATTAAAAATTCTTTTTGGTTTAGATATGTCTTGGTGGAGTATTACGATTTGCTTTTTCCAAATCTATCAGCAGCTTTTCATAGCTCTAACAGTGGGAAAATAATTTAAAAACGTCAAAATTTTAAACGAAAATTGCAAGAGATTTCTTTACGCTAGAAACTTGAATTTTCGGTGGTAAAGTTTAATTATTAAGAGTTTCATATTGGTATCATACTTTTCCTTCTCAACCCCATGGGAGATTGCAAAAGTACTTTTCATTTAAGAGATAAATAGAAAATCATTTTCATTTTAACTCGCTTTCCAACAAAAAAAACACAAGCGAAATGATGTGTTCACGTTGTTGTCTGTCCACCTGCACACATCCGATTTTTTTGTTTATAAAGATAAACGAAATTATTTTTGCGTTAGATAGGTATTAATGAAATATTATTATTCGAACTTTTCGAATATTTAAAAAGTAAATTGTCCCTTCTTACGGTGGAGAGAGTTGAAATATTACAAACGATCTATTTAGGATACAAGTTTGAAATTTAGGTGATGAAATGTTAAGCTTATGACGTTTGCATTGATAACAATTAGTTGCTCTTAATCCCTGGGATTGGGAGAAGCAACTTGATTGTTTATTTTTAGAGATAAATTAAGAATTTCTTTTGGGCGTGATAGATATTGATCAAATATTACTATTCGCATTTTACCAATCTCTCAAAAGCTATAACTGCATCCTTTAACGGTGGGAAAAAATCGAAAATTCTAAACATTTTGGGGAATATTGAAAATCATGTGTTTATTCTAGAAAGTTGAAATCTTGGTGGTGAAATGTGAAGGCCACGAAGTTGTAATTCGTAACAATGAGTTGACCTTTAACGCCCATGGTGGGTGGGAAATGCAATTGTTTTTAAGAGATATTTGGAAAACTATTTTTTTTTAGTTGAATAGATGTTAACGAAATATGATGATTCACATTTTTCAAATAATTGGATAGTTTTAATATACACCGTTAGAGGGCACTGAATCCGGAAAATGCGAACTTTAAATGAATTTGCCAAGTGTTTTGTTTATGGTAGAAGTTTGAAATTTCGGTGGTAGGGTGAAAATAGATATGATGAAAGCAGTAATTTACTCTTTTTCTCAGAGAGGTGTGAGAAAAAACTTTTTTTTTTCTTTTTAAGGGATGAGATTCAAATGCTTTTTATTTTATACATATATACAAATAAAATATTGCTATTTGCATTTTCTCAATTGTCCATCAGTTTGAATTAAAACTTTTAAAGAGCGACAAAATCGGTGTATGAAACACTTCACTTTGTTTGAAAACGAGATTCTTATATTCGCCAGAGACGATATGTTCTTCTAGTGTTGGTTTGTTTTACTTCTGAGCGGTGTTTTCCTGCACACAGTGGGCTAAATGGCCAGATCACAAGGACCCCGAGGGTTCATAGAATGTTTCGGGGAGAAGATCTAATGGACAGCTGTTATGAGACTGATGGCATCCTCCCCGGAAAGGCCATCCAGCGTGTTCTTTAATGTGCATATTGTATGGCTATCCCGCACACGGAGCCAGAGCTAAACGTTCCATCCAAAGGACGGCAGCCTTTCCAAACCCATCGATGTACACTACTGACCGTAGGCAGGGCAGGGAGTTTGCGGAGATAAATCTTAACGCTGACCCACTGGGACTGGAACCTGGGAATTACAGGATCCTTTTGAGGGGAGTGGGGGGGAGAATCCGACTGAGCCACCCCAGCTCCACCGGATGTAAAGATATGTTTCGAGCCAGGCAAGTTACCGACTGAGCCATTCCCCTTCCCACTCCCCTCTCTATTATTCTTTCATGTTTCATAAGTACAAATGAACATTGCAATTTACATTTCCCGAAACACCTATTAGTTGGAATTTTCCCTGTTAAATGTTGATAAAGCGAAAAATAAGCCTTAAACGAATATTGCAAACCCTCAATTTATGCAATGAACTTAAAGATTCGGTGGTAGAATGATATGATCAAGTGGTTTACATTAACAGTAATGATTCCCCCTTACTCCTATGGGGTTGGAAAAACGAAACTTTTGTTGTTTAAAAAGATAAATGTAAAGTTCCTTTTTCTGTTGTAAAAGTAAAAATAAAATCTTACTATTTTTTATTTCCCAAATCGTTCAATGGTTCGAATTTGCACTGTTAGAAGGAGTTAAATGTGGAAAATAAAAACCTTCGTGAAACAGTTAGCTGAAAAAATTAATTTCTACATTGAGTGTTGGTTGTTTTACCACTGAGCTCCACTTATTTGCACGCAATGTCACGTCACAAGGACTTCGAAAACTCAGAGAAGTTTGGGGGATGGTACCCATTGGAACGGCTGTTGGTAACCCCCGTCAAGGATATCCAGCGTGTCCTTTAAGGTGCAAAGGGTATGGCTCTCCCGCACATGGGGACACGGCTTAACGTCCCATCCGACGGACGGCGGTCTTTCCAAGCCCATCGGTGTCCCCTACTGACCGTGGGCAGGGTGGAGAGTTTTTGCGGAGATAAATTTCAACGCTGACTCAGCTGTGACTCGAACCTGGGAACTGCATATTACGAGCCGACTGATTCCCCCCGCCCTTCGCCCCCCACGTTGAGTGAGAGGCGAGCTGAACACTCCACCGTCAGCGACAAACTATTATTTAGCTAATGTGACATATAAATGCAGTAATATATAAAATTCAGGAAGGTTTATATGTCACAATAGTTGACAAAGAATGTCAATCGCTGATAGTGTAGCGGTCAGAACGCCTGTCATATAACTGGGAAGTGTAGGTTCGAATCCCAGTCACAGGGAAACTAAATTTTTTCACCTAGCTATTTCATGAGTCTCATGTCTACAGAAATCTCCTGTGATACTTTACAATTGAATTAAAAAACTTCATTCGCTTTGAAAACAAACATCCCACATTATTCAGAGACGATATATTTCTCTCCCATTGATTCTTAAATTTAAAAATTGTGCTGAGAAAAACTGCTGAATATCTTTTGGCGGAATAATTTGAAGTATAAAACATAATTTCTTCACAACAGTCAAAATGACGGATCATCCCTATAATACAAGAAGATGATGACATTGAAAAAGAAATGTTTTACAAATCCTCCCCTCCAAACAGAAAAAGACGAGATAATGTATAATGTTCTGTGTGTTCGATAATAATACGAGTTTTTTCAAGCAGAAGACAGATCACAAATGTACGATGAATCACGGGGAATATTTCTTTAAATATACATCATTGTCAGAACAGATGTGAGCACGGAATATCAAAGTAACTCTGTTTTCTTTGTTCCCCCGTTTTGCTATTGGCAAAAGACTTTGCAATTTTTTCATACTTGGATATATTATATAAAAAGGTGTGTTACAGGAACTAATGATGCGGAGCTAGGCTCAATCGGTAGCTCGCCACACTAAGACCATGATGGATATTTTCATGACGTCATGAACGGAGGGAAATATTTTATAAATTTTAGCACAATATTATTGCAAGTTGCGTTAAGATGTGATTAAGATGACGACTAATGAATGAAGATAGTAATAACAGTAATTAACGTAATATAATTAAGATCTTTACTATTTTTATTTTGTACTATTTCTATAGAAGTTAAATATTTAATATTATATGCGTTTATTAGATACATCCTAAAACTACCTGCAATAATATTATAGAAAATTTATAAAAAGAAAAAAATCTGTCTGTTATTAGAACAGTCATTAGCATTCGAGATAACCTTTCTCAGATTCGTATTCTGAAGTTCGCAGGTTCGAATACCAACTGTGCGAGAGTTGATATTTGTGTCAGGTAAATTACCACCCTAACCTTAGTGAGAAAGGTAACAGCGATAGATTTGTGCACGGGCTTTAAGGGTCCCTGGGCAAAGAACACATAAGTCGTCAAAAAAGGGAAGTGTCATAGAACTAATGTAAAATCGTGCCCCTGGAAATTTGCTGCCATACTGTTGTAACCCTCAAGTGAAAATGGCCAACAGAAGTTGCCCACCACACTTTAACAGTTTCCATCTTATCCTTTATCTAGTAAATAAATGAATAATCTTCAAGTATACGCTGAAAATTAGATCAGAAAGTATTGTTATAGTTTTTTGTGCAAATAAATGTATTTTAAATATTTTATCTCAATATAAAGGGGTTTATGAAAATAATGGAAACACGTACTGTTTGTGAAGAATATTTTACAAATAAGCTGTATGCCCACCTCGGGTGTTCAGAATGGCGCAGTTCGACGTGGAATAGACTTATACAAGTCATGCCCATACGGTAATGGAATGTGGGACTATTCTTCCTGTAAAATATGGCCCAACTGTGCCAGTGATGCTGGAGGTGGAAAGTGGGTTGGGTTGTTTTACCACCGAGAGGCACTTTTTTGCACACCATGGGCTAAATGGCCAGGTCACAAGGACCCCGAAGGCTCAGAGAAGGTTGGGGGAGGGGACCCACTAGAACAGCTGTTGGAGACAGATGGTAGCCTCCCGTCAAGGCCATCCAGCGTGTTCTTTAACGTGCACATGGGGCCACGGCTTAACGTCCCATCCGACGGACGGCGACCTTTCCAAGCCCATCGGTGTACCCTACTGACCGTGGGCAGGGCGGGGAGTTTTGCGGAGATAAATCTCAACGCTGACCCAGCTGGGACTCGAACCTGGGAACTACATCTGGCGCAAACCTGCAGAAGCGTACCACCCCGATTCAGAATGGCGCAGTTGGTAGCCTGGCGCACTACCGACTGAGCCACCCCCGCCCCGGTGGTGGTGGAAAGTGTGATCTGACCTTGCGCTCCAGATATTCCCACAAACGTTCAATAATATTGAGGTCTGCAGATTGAATAGGCTTGGGTAGTTGCTGTACCTCATTCTTATGCTCTGAAAACCACAACATGACACGTTCTGCACAATATACCGGTGCATTATCCGCTTGAAACCAGGGACGGTCATGAGGGAACAATGCCCGCAACATTTCGTGCAGGTGGTCTCCGAGAATGGATTCGTACGTTGCGGATGTGACACGACCCTGCAGAATAACTAACAGCTCTAAGAAATGACATGATATGGCACTCATAGCATCAGGGATCCACTTCCATGCTTCACAATCTGAACCAAACAGTCGGGGTGGTTACGCTTCTGCAGGTTTGCGCCAGATGTACACTCTACCAGTGGTGGGAAACAATGCGTAGCAAGATTCGTCAGACCAGATGACACGTTGCCAGTCTTTAGTATCCCAGCTTTTATGTGTTTTGCACCACCTTACACGTTTTGTTGCGTTGATGTTGGTAATTAGAGATTTGTGGATTGCAGCACGGCCATAAATACTGGCACTATCAAGTTCCCGACGAACTGTTATGACGGAAACGGGATCATTCCGATTGGTGTTCAAATCTGCTGCTATTTGCGGTGCTGTGGTCTTATACTTCCATTGTACATTATGTGCCAACATTCGCCTATTCCTATCTGACAACTTCGTACGGCGTCCATAATTTGCACGTTTGGAGACAATGGCCTGTCCTTTTTGATAGGTCATTGCCTCCAAACTTCTTTAGTAGTCATAATCTTCGATACAGTTCCTCGTATTACACCTACTATTTCCACCGTCTGGTTACTGAAGCTCCTGCAAGATGCGCACCAATGATCATGCCTTTATTTGGAGGTCACTGAGATCTAACATTGTCGACAATTACACCACAACAGCTGTTTCACCTGCGCCTGAGGCACATGATAGCCGGCATCGCACTTTTCCCCCTTTATATACTTCACATCGCAAGTGACGTCCCTGTGATGTGCATACGGCGCATTGCGTGTACTCGAGTCAACGTCGGTGTTTCCATTATTTTGATAAACCCCTGTAGTTAATATTAGTAGCGTAATTTTAATGTGATGCATCGTTGCATTTGAAAAGCGTATAGTTCAGTTGCTACTAATTATTTCATAATAACATTTTTTTTATGTTTGATAACCACCAGCATTGAAATAAATGAAAAACAAATCAATGTAATATTCAGTGAATTATTTTGTACTTTTATTAGCTTTAACGTTGTATGCGAGTCCGTGAAAGTCTCTACAATACTGGTTGAAATCTCAAGTGAAATTTGTCGCAAGAGGGGGCCCTTTACAGTTTTGCTCGCTGTACCTTTTTGTCTCTTATACGTTCTCTGTCTTGGGTCTGGATCTACTGCCCCTTTTGCAAGAGAGCTAGACCCAGGAACCCTGTGAACGCTAAAGAACACGCTGAATAGCCTTGACAGGAAGTTTCCCTCTGTCTTCTTACAGCTGGATCCCCTTCCACCAAACTTCTCTGAGCTATTGGAGACGTAACTTGGTCGTTTATCGCATCGTGAGCATAAAAATATAAATTAAAAAAATTAAAAAAACTCCTATCTTCCTATACGGCCCTAAAAATTAGGAAACAACCTAAAGCACATTAATGGTGCAATCGGTCACTGAGTTCGTATTCACTTCAAAGGAAGATAGGATGCGGCAATCTTGTCGAGCAGGTAAATCGGCTCCCCATCTTCCTTCAAAGCGAATATGAACTCAGCGACTGATTGCACCATCGATGTGCTTTAGGTTTGTTTCCTAATTTTTAGGGTCGTATAGGAAGATAGGTATTTTTAAAATTTTTAATTTATATTTTGGTTGTTATCACTAAAAACGCGTACCTTCCAAAACTCTGATATACGACTCATAAACATCAAGCACATTTACCCCTCTTTTGGAGTCACTTTTCAGGTAACCCAAGACATTTGAGACATCACAAACTGTAATTTGAGAAACGACTCCTTAAATTCGACCCCCGCGAAAATCCCTCCCCCCCACATTTTATCAGAGGAAAATAGTGGCGACGAAATTTTAAATAATTAATGACCGTTATTATACGAGCCGTCATTTGACACGTAACTGTAGGCCCTCGCGTTTGGAAAATATAGTAGAACAACTTTTACATTTCCCCTTTTATAGGTGGGGAAGAAAGCACAGGGGTCAATTTCTTATAGCCTATGACACTTCCCTCGTCAAAAGCTTTCATTTGGCACAAAAAATTACCAAGTTTCTCCATCGCATTCGAAAGACATGGTGGAACAACGTTTTGCTAAATCCGCAAACCGACCAACCGACAAATGTCAAAGCCAAAAGCAGTAGGAAGGTAGGTACAAAAAAAGTTTGGGTTATTTCACCTCTGAGTGGTACTTTTTTGCACACTATGGCTAAGCTGCCAGGTCAGAAGGATCCCTAAGGATCAGAAAAGGTTAGGGGAGAGGACCCTACTGTAACAGCTGTTGGGAGACAGACGGTAGCCTCCTATCAAAGTCATCGAGCGTGTTCTTTAAAGTGCACATGGGTATAGGTTTCCAGCACACAGCACCACGGCTTACCGTTTCATCCTACGGACGGGGGACTTTCCAAGCCAATTGGTATTCCCTACTGACCATGGGCAAAGCTGGAAGATTTGCGGCGATATATCTCAACGCTAACCCAGCTGGGACTCGAATCTGTGAATTGCAGATTACGAGCCTGGCGCGCTACCAACCGAGCCACCTCCGCCCCACAAAAATTGTAGGGGGCGGGGGTGGCTCGGAAATGCCGCTCGGAATGCTCACTCCGAAATGAAACCATTAACACAGCAGGATAGAAAAAAAATAACGAAACTATTTTGTTTAAAAAAAAAAGCCAACCTTCTTAACCCTGTTTTATACGACCTTATATCAGTTATAAAGACCAAGAAAAATAGACAGATGTAATGTAGAGTTTAGAGGAATTAAAATTTGGAACTTTTCCAGTGTGATTGGGAAATATTTCGCCTAAGAAAGGATCTTGATTCTGAGAATGAGATTTTCAAACAAGACTGAGTTTCAGCTTCACCCAGCCTCGAAGATTATTGGAACAGCTGCTTCAAAATTGATTCATTTCACGCTGCAGTGAGTTCGCCTTCCTCACGAGCAATGCCGATCGGACAATCCATGATGAGCTCCTTGGGATCCCAGAATGAAAAGCAATGTCGTAGTTTGTACCTCACACTAATATGCTTCCTTTACATGACGTGAACTTTTTACGTAAGAAATGTGGCTGTGTATTTATATATGCTGAAAACATTGAAATACGTTTAAAATTTTGATAAGAAAAACGCAAAGTAGCATGTTCAATGATAAGAAAAGAGAGTGACGTAAAAAGCGACTCACGTGGTCACGGACTACAGCTAAATGTAAGAAAGGTTTATCAGAAAATATTTTATTTTTAATGTAAAATCTGTTTAAAGATAAGCGTTATTACTGAAAGATAAAGAAATTTATTTTAGCTTCTGGCAGAAAAAAAAATTTTTTTTTCGGAAAAAACACGAGCTAAAATTTTCACTTTATCTTATATTCATGGACGTTTTGTCTTTTAAAACATGAGTTGGGTTGATTTAACTCTAAGTAGAATTTTTTTCACACAGTGGGCTAAATGGTCAGGTCACATGGACCCCGAGGGCTCAGCGAGGTTTGGGTGAGGGGACCCACTGGGCAACTGTTAGGAGACGTGGTAGCTTCCCTTCAAGGCCATCCAGCGTATTCTTTACCACATGTGCATTGCTCTCCCACACACGGCGAAACATATCCGACGGACGGCGACCTTTCCTACCTCATATCTGTCCGTTATGGACCGAGGGCAGGGTGGAGAGTTTTGAGGAGATAAATCTCAACTCTGGGCCAGGTGGAACTCGAACCTGGGAACTGCAGATTACGAGCCTGGTGCGTTAGTGAAGAAGTTACCCCCCATCCGTACAACTTGAGCTTTCTGCACGTAGATATTCAACATTTTTTGAGAAAATTTAAATTTATTTTGTAGTTGTGATAAGTATTGATGAAATATTAAGATTCGCCAATTTTGTTTTCATCAAAAAATCCAAATTCGCCAAAAAATTCCAAATCTCCCAATGGCTCTAATAGCGTCCTCTAACGGTGGAAAAAAATTGGGAAATGCTAATTTTTAAACGAATGTTGCAAATGATCTATTTATGATAAAAATTTGAAATTTTGGTGGCGAAGTGTGGTGGTTAACAGATTTATATTGATAAGGGTAATTTGCTTTCTTATCCCCGGAGAGGGACGCAACTTGAATTTTAAGAGATAAAAGAAATGTCCTTTTTATAAAAATAAAAATAAATACCCCCTCAAGCAGCTGCTTGCCACAGAGGTCTGACAGGAGCCTGTCAGTTTATATGCCACAGTAGGAGATCTGAGAGGATGGCAGGACCTCAGCAGAAAACAACACGAACATCCATGCTTTACCCGGGGCTCGAACCCAGGTCCCGTAGATCACTAGCCAAGCGCGCTAACCACTCGGCCACGGGACGGCTCTTATATTTTATAGGTTCTAATAAAATATTTCGACGTTCATTTTCATAAACATCAAACTCGTTTTCCACTGCTAAAGTTGGAAACTAAGAAATTCCATTCTCTTTGAAAACCATATATAATCGCCGGATGCGATTTGTTATTCTTATAGCGTTTCTTGTCTTGAAGCGAACACCAAAACCCCTGGAAGCAGTTTCTTCTAAAATTATTTGATTCTATATCGCGAACAATGTAAACGAATAAATAACGTGAACATATCACGTCGTTCATAATTCTATTACGGAACTGATCGGTTTATCACCATGACCCTAGGTTGTTGGGTTGTTTTACGTCTGAGCGGCACTTTTTTTGCGCACATTGGTCTATATGGTCAGGTCATAAGGACCCTAAGAGCTCTGAGAAGCTTGGGGGAAGAGGACCCACTGGATAGCTATTAGGACGAAGATGGTAGCCTCCCGCAAAAGCCATCCAGCGTGTTCTTTCACGTGCACAGGGTGCTCGCAAGCGGGTACTCTCTCACGCGGTACCACGGCTTATCCTCCCATCCAATGGAAGGCGGCCTTCTAATCCCATCAGTGCCTCCTATTCACCAAGGGTGGAACAGTTGGGACTCGAATTGGGAACTTTAGATTATGAGCCTGGCGCATTTCCGACTGATCCTTCCCCCCCCCCCCCCCACCATGACCCTACGGACACTGGGTCAAATTCGTCAGAGACAATAATGCCTGCTGGCTAATTAATCTAGGACATGTTGAATTACTTGAATCAATGTGAAGTTCCAATTTCTGGCTGGTTTCAAAAAAAACGAAAGAAAATGAAACTAAATGAACAAAAAAAATAAATAAATAAAAAAGATTATCCAATACAAATATCAAACTTTCTAAACGTTCCTGGAGAACAGTTAAAAATTTCTAAAGCAAAACGCATAAAACACACACGTAAGAACTAATTCATTATTTGCAACGATTTATCCCCACTTTCCTTCAACCGCCAGAAACTAAAGCCAGCAAGTATACCGGCAGGAACTCAGACAGCTAATGGAATTCTTTAGCCTCAGAATTCATCTGGGTCTTTCGAGCATCATCAAGCCGAAGTCTGAGACACTCCACTATAGTTCAGGATTGACGATGCTTCAGATATTCAAGCACCCGCGATGGCTTCAGATCAGGAACAACTGCTTCCTAATTGTGAAGTATCCTGTTCAAGTGTTCAGTTGGAAATGGCAACCCATAATTCCAGAATGGCAATCCACAAATAGGATTTCTCATATATAAATTCTCGGGAATTCTCGACAAATCTATTTTTGTGAAAAATAATGTTTTTTTATTAGATTTTCTCACATCTTTTTATTAAAGATCAACCAAACACTTTCCGTTGTATAATTTTATTTTAACCCATAATTTATGTCCGACACTAACAAATAAATTAAGAAAAAGCAACAAATAACTACAAAATCTCATTCCATGTAGAATAAAGAATAACACTTTAACATTTTCTTGTCGGTGGAATATTTTAGTAATTGAGAAATACTACTCAAGTCTTATTTTCAACCTCCCTACACGACTCTAAACTATCGGAGAGCCCCAACCCCCACTCACGAATCTATGAAACTAAATTCTGGAACCCGCCCCGAAACTGAATTCTCGGACTCTTCCCAGAACTTAATTTTTCGGACTAACTCCGAAATTAACTAAATCCTAAATCCGTGCCTGATCCCCACCAGTGCAAAATTAACATTACCCAAAGTCCCAAGAATATGGGCGGGGGTGGCTCAGTCGGTAGCGCGCCAGGCTCGTAATCTGCATTTCCCAGGTTCGAGTCACAGCTGGGTCAGCGTTGAGATTTATCTCCGCAAAATTCCCCGCCCTGCCCATGGTCAGTAGGGGACACCGATGGGCTTGGAAAGACCGCCGTCCTTCGGATGGGACGTTAAGCCGTGACCCCGTGTGCGGGAGAGCCATACCCTGTGCACGTTAAAGAACACGCTGGATGGCCTTGACGGGAGGCTACCATCTGTCTCCCAACAGCTGTTCCGGTGGGTCCCCTCCCCCAACCTTCCTGAGCCTTCGGGGTCCATGTGACCTGGCCATTTAGCCCATGGTGTGCAAAAAAGCGCCGCTCAGAGGTAAAACAACCCAACCCAAGACCATTCGATATTTATCAACACAAAACCCTCACCTGCCATGGTGTAGCGGTCACCGTGAGGTTTGGAAAGGCCGCCTCAACCTCACGGTGATTATATTGTTTCCTATAAAAGTACATCCTATATAAGTTTCGTTTTTAACAACATTTCTGCAAAATATCAATATCATATTTAAAAAAAAAAACACGAATAATATTTATTTAAATTGCAGTTCGATGAAATTATTTAAAAAAGGAGAACTGTTGTAATTAAAAACCTCACCATTGAGAATTGGAAAGGTGTTCAGAAAACGTTTAGGAAGGATTATTGGAAAGGTGTTCAGTCCATTCTCTGAGTAACTATCACAATAATTGCCCCCCATCCTCCTTTCAAAATGTCACGGTTCTCCATTGCATGTCAATCCCTGTAACATGAAATGTGGGCAATGGAACTGGGTGACAACGTTTGTAATGTAAAATGAAGAATGAGATCCACTAAGGGAAATAGGATAGAAACTGAGGGATGTTTATTGCTGTTCAACAAAAAGGGAAAAATATTACATGAAATAAATTTCTTCAGCGACATTCCACGGTTGTCTTGAAATATCGAAAGGAATACAGTAAAATCCGGGTTGCCACAGATGAGATATTTGAAGACATCAAGGATTTTGAAAGAAAACATGCAAAAAAACACATATTTCAAATTGGGTTAGAAACAATCTAATCTCTACCGCATTTCATCACACTAATCACTCAGGACTAAAATGGAATCGTTCACCAACTAAAAGCTTATAAAGTAATATTACTTTTAAAACTGTCATAATGAAACAAATAATTTATACATTGTTGGGACACAAAGCATATATTTGTATATTTGTAGAGATACATACAATATATTTGTATATTTGTAGAGATACATACAAATATAGGTTTTGTGAATGTATAAACAATTTATGCATTGGTTGGAGTTGAAGTTGGTAATTCATTTCCATGTGAGGTATAATATATCCTATATGCTACATATATTATACATATATAATATATCCTATATGCTACATATATTATACATATATAATATATCCTATATGCTACATATATTATACATAAATTATATATCCTATATGCTACTTATAGGATGTATTTTGAAATTCAGTTAAAGCACTTATATTGTACACTTTTTATTGTAATACGTAGCACCAAGGGTTGGAAAATTGATTGGGTCAAGTTTGCCAAACCAGGGAAAAAATCTGGAAGACGCAAATCATGGGTGAGTTTTGTGACTTTTGTCCCATTTTAAAATGAGTAGTAAAAAAGGACATGGAAATATCCTGTCTTTGTCTTTTTGTGGTTTTCAAATAAATAAACATCCTAGATTCAGAGGATTTGTTTTATCAATTGGTGGATAATCCTGAGCAGAGGTCATCGCAGGCACCTGAATTCTTGCTTCTACGGATACGTCAAATTTTATATTGGAGGAAGTCTTCCAGTGTAAATGGCTTAATTAATATTATTTCACAAAGTTGTTGCCAACTCCTCCAACTCCTCCAGGTGAACATCATGATGAAGCATTTGCGCTCGAGAAAATTTTAACATCAGTGGTGGGGCGGGGCTGTTGTTCAGGAAGTAGCACTCTGTTTAGGAAGCAGCGTAGACTGGCTACTTCAGGAAGTAGCCAGTCTCGGAATCTGCAGTTCCTAGGTTTTCATCATTTCTCCTTTGATGAATTGGAGGAGGTGGGGATGTCATCAAGGCAAGATGTCCTTTTTATCTCATGTTCATAAAAAATGATGTGTTCCCTTTGTTGTGTGTTTATTTTTGCAGGTATCCAATTTCTTTTTGCTCATAGAGACAAATTATTGGTAGCTAGGTACTCACTAAGCCGTCCCGTGGCCGAGTGCTTGGCTACTGATCTACGGGACCTGGGTTCGAGCCCCGGGTAAGGCATGGCTGTTTGTGTCGTTTTCCTGCTGAGGTCCTGCCATCCTCTCAGATCTTCTACTGTGGCATATAAACTGACATGCTCCTGTCAGACCTCTGTGGCAAGCAGCTGCTTGAGGGGGTATTTATTTTATTTATTTAGGTACTCACTGGAAGGAGAGCTATGCACCAATCTCTTGCGATGATGCATAGAACCGGCCAGGCCTAGCACCTAATGTCCGACCCCGCCTTCTCGTGGTGCAGGCCGTTAGTACCTTTCAAAAGAGTTACTCACTTGTGGAAACGAACAGAAGTGGAGGGCTGCCAGTTAGTGTGGCCTACTGATCTAGACAAAATAGCTACACTTTTATTTTCAACCCTGCTGAGGAGTGGTCTGGCAGGACTCTGTGCTGACCATATAAACCCACTGGACTGAATTAAGGTCCTGAGCTTGATTATGGATTCTAAATTTGTTTCTGTGGAGGGAAAATCTGACGTTGTGTTTTTTGTTTGTTTGTGGGTTGACAGCCCCAAATCAATAGATTCACAGGATTTGTTTTATCAGTTGGTGGATAATCCTGAGCAGAGGTCATCGCAGGCACCTGAACTCTTGCTTCTACGGCTACGTCAAATTCTATATTGGAGGAAGTCTTCCAGTGCAGATGGCTTCATCCTTTAGTTGTGGGGGAACGGATCTTTACTTCATGCCTACGATTAGGGGGCTATTTGATATTGTCGGCATTCCCTCTCTCAATAAAAATAGTTTCTTTAAACATCCCTCTAACCATTTTTTCTCCAGAGGTAGTGGGAATGTGAGAAGGAGGTAGTTGAAATTATCTTGATGTCATCACACAAGAATTCCACCGTTATAATTTAGATATTCTCGGCTTGAAAGAGACCAGATGGATAGATAAAGGTTAAATTCTTAAAAATAACCTTAAATTTCTCTTTTCAGGAAGGGAAGATAATATACATCACCAAGGCGTGGGTCTGCTTCTCAGCAGACATGCTAGGGATGCTCTTCTAGGATATGAGTGAATTAATGGAAGGTTTCTTACAGCAAAATTTTAGAGAAGAATTAAACACTTGAATGTTTTCTGCTGTTATGCCCCCACTGAGGATGCTGATGAGGATGATAAGAATACGTCTTACAGACAACTTCAGGATATTTTGAATTCTGTCAAAAAAGGAGATATTTCCCTTGTTCTAGGTGACTTCAATGCCAAAGTTGGTACTGACTCTGACCTTTGGGGATGGGTGATGGGCCCTTTTGTCCTTGGTAACTGCAATGGCAATGGGCAACTTCTCCTACAGGTAGGTAATCTTAATGGTTTGAGAATAACTAGCACTCTTTACAAACACGGCGACATATATAAGTACACATGGGTTTCACCAGATGGGCTGCATAAGAATATAATTGATTATATATTGATTAACAACAAATGGACTAGTTCTGTTAAGAATACCGGGTCATATAGGGGATCTGAAATTAAATCTGGCCATTACCTTATTAAAAGTGTCTTGCAAATAAAACTTAAGAAATATTGTACTAAGTTTAAAAAATTTACCTTTAATTCTGAAAAACCCAGTTATAGCTAAAGCTTACCATGATAGGTTACTTAGTCATTATGACAGTCATGGTTTGTTTACTATTGAAGTTGAGGAAGAATGGGACCGTTTTAAACAGGCTATTTTGGAAAGAGCACTCTTTTAGCAAAAAAGGAGCAGAGGAGACAGAATTATTTGAGTGATTTCAGAATGAAACTTGAGCTTATTTCAGAAAGAAAGAAGTGCAGGAATGTCCTTAATCAATACCGTACTAGTCCTAACAGAAAACATTACAGAGAGCTTAATAAACGCGTAAGGATCAATTAGTGTTGATAAGAAACTTTGGCTTTATGGCTTGCTGACAAGGCTGAGGAAGCTATTAGCTGCATTAGATGCTAGTAAACAACATTAAAGCTAGTAATGCATTAGATGCATTACTAGCTTTAATGTTGGCCCTATAACACAATCGGAAGTTATTTTGACTATTCCTAAACTTAAACTTAATAAATCCCCAGGGGTAGATGAAATTATTATGGAAATGCTTAGAGCTGGGAATGTTTCTGTTACCACTTGGATGACTGAAATTCTGAATATCTTTTATGATAAAGGCATGGTCCCTAAGGATTTTACCAGATCTATTATTATCTCTATTTTCAAAAAAGGTGATCGCAGTTCTTGTGAAAACTATAGGGGATCAGCCTACTCTATGTCCCAGGTAAAGTTATTTGCGTGATTATACTGAATCTGGTTAACAGTCAATTTAGTGATGAGCAATGTTAATTCCGAAGTGGTAGGGGATTGGTAAATCAGAAATTTTCACTCAAACAGATTCTTGAGAAATGTTTAGAATTTCGGAAACTTTTGGTTGCTAGCTTTGTTGATTTCAAAAAGGCTTTCGATTCTGTTGATAGCCATAATTTGTTGTTGATTGTGAGATCATATGGTATACCAGACAAGTTAGTTAATATAATGAAAACTCTCTATAATACCACTGAGTCGTGTGTTAGAGTTGGTAAGGCTTGTAGCAATTTTTAGCATTACTTCTGGTATTCGACAAGGGTGCATTGTGTCTCCTTTTCTCTTTAGTTTGGTCAGTGATTATGTTATGCGAAATTCACTGCGAATACACAGGGAAATATTTTGGCTTTAAATGGTCTGGAGATCTTAAAATTTCTGATTTTGATTATGCTGATGATTTAGCCCTTTTGGCAAATGATGCTGATGAGATGAACTCTTTCATTCGAGCTGTTGATGAAACTGGTAGTAGAGTAGGTTTGGTTATAAACAGAGAGAAAACTAAAGTGATGAAAATTGGTCAGGCAGGCTGTGATTCAATTAATCTGAATGGTTGCAGTCTTGAGCTGGTGTCACAGTTTAATTATCTTGGGAGCTATGTAGCAGATATTGGTGATGTGCCGCATGAGATTAACAGACGAATAGGGATTGCTGCCGGGACTTTTAAGAATCTATGGAGATTGTATAGAAATAGGCGTATACCCCTAAACACTAAAATTAGACTATAATAGTTTGGTTCTTTCTAGGGTTATTTATGGCAGTGAAACGTGGATATTTTGTAAACAAGCTAACAGGAAACTAGATGCTTTTGATTCTAGATGCTTTCGCAGTATCTTGGGCATTAGGCTTTTCAACTTTGTAACTAATGATGAGGTTAGGCAAAGGAGTCTGCAACCTCCTTTAAGCAGCATATTGTGCAGAGAGAGACTCCGCTGGTTTGGCTATGTTGCCCGTATGGATAATTATAGATTGGCGAATAGGGTTATGAACAGTGTGCCTAAAGGCCTCAGAAAGAGGGGGAGACCTAGGATGCGGTGGGCTGACAATATCAAACAGGACCTTATTAGAATTGGTGCGCAGTGGCCAGATGCAGCAGACGTAACGCAGGACAGATATGCTTGGAGAACTAAGTTGCGCGGTCTGGTTGGACCTCCGTAGCCCATGGCTGCTTGAGGATGATGATTATAATAATAATATTTGGGTTTGATAGGTATTAATGAAACATTACTATTAACACTTTCCAAATCTCTCGAAAGCTAGAATTCCGCACTCTTAACGGCATTTTGGGGTGAGGGTGGTTCAGTAGGTAGCGCGTCAGGCTCATAATCTGCAGTTCCCAGGTTCGAGTCCCAGCTGGGTCAGCGTTGAAATTTATCTCGGCAGAACCTCCCGCCCTTTCCATGGTCGGTAGGTGACACCGATGAGCTTGGAAAGGCAGCCGTAAGTCGGATGAGACGTTAAGCCGTGGCCCCGTTGCGGGATAGTCATACCCTGTGCAGGTTAAAGAACAGGCTGGATGGCCTTGATGGGAGACTACCATCATTCTTCCAACAACTGTTCCAGTGGGTCTTCTCCTCCAACCTTCTGCGAGCCTTTGAGGTCCTCATGACCTGACCATTTAGCCCATGGTGTGCAAAAAAGTGCCGCTCAGAGGTAAAACAACCCAACCCAAATCCAAACATTTTAACGAATATTGAAAATGATGTATTTAATGATATAAATTTGAAATTTTGGAATGTATACAGTAGATTTGCTATATTTTTCTAATTGGTAACAATGAATTGACCCCTTACGCCCAGGGTGGATGGGAAACGCAACTGTTTTAAGAGATAATTGAAAACTCTTTTTAGTTGGATTGGTACTAACGCTACGTTTATAATATTCATTTTTCACACCTTATGTAGTTTTAATTGGTATCGTCAGAGATCACTAAATATGGCAATGGTGAAACTTTTAACGAATGTTACAAGTAATCTGTTTATGATCGAAATTTGAAATTTCGGCGATAGGCTATCAAGAGATATTCTACCGACAACAACAACTGCCCCTTTTTCTCAGAGAGGTAGGAGAAAAGTAATTGTTTTTTAATTTAAGGAGTTGTTGTTTTTTTAGGGTTGTTTTACCTCTGAGCGGCACTTTTTTGCACACCATGGGCTAAATGGCCAGGTCACATGGACCCCGAAGGCTCAGAGAAGGTTGGGGGAAGGGGACCCACTGGAACAGCTGTTGGGAGACAGATGGTAGCCTCCCGTCAAGGCCATCTAGCGTGTTCTTTAACGTGCACAGGGTATAGCTCTCCCGCACACGGGACCACGGCTTAACGTCCCATCCGACGGACGGCGGCCTTTCCAAGCCCATCGGTGTCCCCTACTGACCGTGGGCAAGGCGGGTAATTTTGCGGAGATAAATCTCGACGCTGACCCAGCTGGGACTCGAACCTGAGATCTACAGATTACGAGCCTGGCGCGCTACCGACTGAGCCACCTCCGCCCTCAATTTAAGGAGTAACAGAAACTGTATTTGTTGTTGTATAAGTACTAATAAAATATTATTATTGCACTTCCCCAATCACACATTAGTTCGAACTAAATCTTATAAAGAGTGCAAAAGTAGATAAAACTTCATTCTCTTTGAAAACGATATTTCTTCATTTTCGGAAACGAGAAAAACTTCATTTTCTTTGAAAACGAGATTTCCATATTCGTCAGAGGCGATATGAGTTTTTCTGGGGGTTATTTTGAGACGATACTTGACAACTCTAGTCAAGAGCCATAACAGCAAGAGTAACAAAATGAGAGGAGCAAATGGTTATATATCATTAAGAGAAATAATACCATATTGCATGAAAACCTTCATACAGGTATTCAACAGGAAAATGGAAACAGTTACGTGTTATCTCAATAGGAAATCACATTTGGAGCTCAATAACTTCTCCAATATGATTTTCAATGAAATATATGTCTAAAGATAAATAAAAAGATATCAATCAAATCTATCTAAATCTCGATGTTTAAGCAATATTTGTTCAGTATTTAAAGTGTTATGAAAGCTGAACTATTTAACAGGCTACAAAAGTTTACTACAAATTTTAATTAAAACAGGTTAAGAGATCAGATATCATAGTTGACTCTAGTCGAATTTTAATTAAATTTTGGGGTCAATGTTTTTGTGTACTATTAAATATTCCAGCGTTCATAACTATTTGAATACTAAACAAATATTGTTTAAAATCGAGATTTAGATAGATTTGATTGAGATCTCTAATTTACCTTCAGACATCTTTTTCATTAAAAATCATATTGAAGAAGTTATTGAGCTCTAAATGTTATTTTCTTTTTTACATAACATGGAGTATTTTCCATTTTGCTGTCCATTACCCGAGGGGCGGGGGTGGTTCAATCGGTAGCGCGCCAAGCTCCTAATCTGTAGTTCCCAGGTTCGAGTCGCAGCTGGGTTAGCGTTGAGATTTATCTCCGCAAAACCCTCCGCCCTGCCCACGGTCAGTAGGCGACACCGATGGGCTTGGAAAGGCCGCCGTCCGTCGGATGGGACGTTAAGCCTGGCCCCATGTTCGGGAGAGCCATAGCCTCTGCACGTTAAAGAACATGCTGGTTGGCCTTGACGGGAGGCTACCATCTATCTCCCAACAGCTGTTCCAGTGGGTCCCCTCCCCCAACATTCTCTGAGCCTTCGGGGTCCTTGTGATCTGGCCATTTAGCCCATGGTGTGCAAAAAATGCTGCTTAGAGGTAAAACAACCCAACCCAATGTCCATTACCCGTATTTAGAGAGTATGTGCTTGAATTCTCCAGTTGCTTATCCCTGTTCTGCATTAATCCGCTTCCCCTGAAAACTCTTGCAACGTGTGATGTGAAAAGAAGCAATGCCCTTCTATCTCCTAAAGGTCGCTGCTGCCCATAAAGAAGTACCTGTTCCATTACCGACGGTGATCAGAACCCTTGCCTGTCCACATGAATCCAGGACTCAACAGAAAATGAATTCCCCAATGCGAGGTTGAGACGACGTTAAAAAGGCACTTCCTGTAGGTTGTAGCATTCAACGAAATATATGACTGCCTGACTATAGTGGAGTTATCCGTAGTGTCCTCCGTACTCACTGGCATATATATATACACCGGACAGCAAATTTTATTCCCGTTTTTCAATGCCGCCCAAAAGAAGAATGAGTCTCATAAATTGCTGATCTTCCTTCATTCATCGGTTAGTTTACGGCGAAAGAAGTCCACTCCTCCCACTGAAGGACGACTCTATCCCGCCCAAGCGACTCGGCATAAAACGTGAGGGTAGACATGCTGCCAACTGAATTCAGTAAACTTTGGATAAGTGCAAGTTCTAGAATCTTATCAAAAATAGTAGATCCTTACCAGGCGTGTTACGGAGTTTTTTTGGGGGGGAGGGGAGGGAGGAGGGGTGGTCCTAGAATTCAGTTTCGAGTAGTCTCCGAGAATTTAGCTCTTAGGAGGGGAATCAGTGAACAAGATTTAGGTAGTGTTTCTCAATTACTAAAATATTCCACCGAACAGGAAAGGCTAAAGTTATATTCTCTATGGAATGAGATTTTAAATATATATTTATTTTTAATCTATTTTTAGTTTCGGATATAAAAAATGGGGCCAAAATAAAATTATACAAAGACAACTATGTTATGTTTCAAAGAAGTAGACAAGTTTGAGATTTATAGTAGTAGTTTTCAAGAAGTAGACAAGATGATAGGATTTTCGGGGGGGAGGGGATACTCTCTGCGTACTTCCTTGATCTTAATGATACTTATCAAGAGTGATTAGAATTTGATTTATGATTTAGATTTAAGAGCAAGATAGAATGACACTGATATTACAAACAATATTTTGGGACAATGATAGAACTAAAAGAATAAAATATTGCGTCTAACGAATATGGGATGATCGTTTCTAAGGGAAATTAGTTTTTTTTTTTTTCATTTTCCGAATTTTTCACCGTTTAACAGTAGTACTTCTAATCAATGGGTGATCGTAAAATGCAAATGGTAATGTATTACTAGTAGCCCAGTACAGCGCAAATAGAATTTCATTCATCCCTTAAGATAAAAAGCTTGTGTTGGCTTATTTTCTAAAAATTAAAGAGAAATATCAGTGGGTATATATAAACCAATATTATATATTTATTATTACTATATTAAAATATTACTTAAAACTTTAAAATCAAGTGCTAACTTTTAGAGAGTTACCGGTAGAATCTTATTCTTTTATTATTATACGTATAAGTTATAAGACAATAAAAATATCGAGCAAGCTCAGATGGGACTAGCACATCGAAATTGTTCTGCAAAAAGCAAACATGATTCGATGCCAACTTGGCCCTTTGATGGGGAGGAATTCTATCCTCTCCATTGATCATAAGTTGCTACTTTACTATACAGTTCTTAGACCTGTTATAACATATGCAGCCCCCATATGGGCTAACACGACAAAGGGAAATATTAAGAA
This sequence comes from Ryuthela nishihirai, assembly GCA_038380435.1. NCBI lineage: Eukaryota > Metazoa > Arthropoda > Arachnida > Araneae > Heptathelidae > Ryuthela > Ryuthela nishihirai. Next base: position 44,387,176 of record JAWZYU010000003.1, on the reverse strand, counting down.
ACTCCAGATCTATCAAAATAGAATCTTGAGACATATATATATACACCGTAAATGCCCCATAGTTTGTGACCAACAGATAAATACATGGGGATTTAGGCGTCCAACATATTTAAACCCATATAAAGCAGATCTCTAAGAAATTCTTAGAAGCTGTGCACACGAATCCTCACGATTTAATTACTAAACATTTTAAAGTATGATCATGATCCTATGAGCAGATTCAAGAGGGCTAGACCATTGGCTTTCGATCAGAAACAATTTTTGGTCTAGTACCCTGATCTACTATATTTATCATTGTTTTCCTGCCCCTTGGGGCTCACCTTTTGGTGATTTTTGTGTTGTCCTTTGCGACTCGTGCCATTTATTGGATATCCTCACATGGAGAAGGTTATGGGATCTTTTATCCTGGTACTTCGAAAAATCATAATCATGCTACATGCTACATAAAAAATATCGTATACACATATGAAACGCACCTCAAAAAGATTTTTTGAGGCTGTAAGCAATAATCCCAATGAGATTATTTCTTCTCTGATTCTTTACGATCATACTGTTTTGAACAAGTACAAGAGGCCAAAAACGGTAGCGTTCTCTGAGGAGACCTACCCGTTTTAGGTTCTTATACAATTTTACTGCTATTTTTAGCTTTTCTTATGTTTGCCCTTAGGGGCCCACCTAAGGGTGGTTTACTTATATATTTTGTTCTTACTCATGACAAATGGGCATATCTTTATGATGGAGATGGTTAGGGGTAAAATTATTACCCGGTACATCGAATATGATTATACGATCTACGATAAAAATATCGATTACATTACTATTAGTTACATGGGTATCCGCTCTTTATCAATGTTTTCTGTCATCATAATTTAAATATTGAATATATCTTTTGCATTATTACTTTATTTTCTACATTTAGCGCCCTCTAACAATGAAAATTATAGCCTTCAGGAGGATTTGAAAATAAACTATGATTTGAATAAACAATTAAAAAATAATTTTTGATTAACCCCTTAACAGTTTCTTTTTTCTGCCATATTGTGTCCAAAAATAAACACATTTTTGATAAACAATTTTGTATTCAAATCGATCATATAAATTCAAATCAGCAGTCAAAACTGTTACAAGTATTGAATTGCATAATTTATGATAATTTTTAATTATAGCGAAAAATTGGCATTTTTACTTAAAGTTTGCTTTTTCGAACAAGAAACTTCAGAAACTATTATTTCAAGGAGGTTACAATCAAAGAAAATATCAAGAAACTGTAAAGTTCCATTACTTATATCAATATCCAAATGAACAGCAGGATTCGCTGTGAAAGGAAATCACGGCGGTGCTGGAGGAGGATTACTAGTATCAATTTCACAAAAGTTCCGCACCTGAGTTAGATCATCGGAACTTTCCGTTTCCTCATCACTAGAGAAGTCCGATAACAAATTTTCACAACTTCCAGAATCATTTAGAGAAATTTCCGATTCATTATCTGATCCAATATCAGAATTATATTCTGTTATGAGCTGCTCACTGTCACTCATTCCCCTTTTATTTTAGCACAAAATTCAAAAGAAATAGTATTCGCAACGTGTGATACACTACACAAGTGAAAACAAAATTCACTCCCCCGTGTAAACAAAAAGCAGTAAAACCTGATATAAAACCGGTGTACGCATGTTTTGCATTCCAATCTTTACTGGACTACTAGAGCCGTCTATTAGAAACATTGCAAACGAAAAAAAAGTTAAAAAGCCGGCAAATCATTGAATTGGCGTAGAAAAATAAGATGCCCGAGCGGCGCACGGGCAAATCAGAAAAGTGACCTTTCGCAGCACCCGAGCGGTGTTCGGGCAAAACTGTTAAGGGGTTTATATTTAAAAATCAAAAACTAAGTTTTCCCACCCACACCAGGGGGATGGAGAGACGAATTGCTGCTGCCAATTTCATCCCCTTAATCATCAAACTCCACCATTAAAATATAAAAATTTTAGCCCAAATCAATCGTTTGCAATATTCGTTTAAATCTTTTAATGTTTCCAATCTTTCCATCATCAGAGAGAGAAATTAAAACCTTTGAAAGATTCTAGAAGTGTGATTTATAATAATGTATCGATACCTATCCAACCGAAAAAAACAAGGATTTTATCTCTAAAAAGGAAATATTATCTCTTAAAAACAAAAGCATTGCGCAGTTTCAACCCCCTGGGAGTAAAGATAAAAATTATTATTGTTAATGTAAACTTCATGACTTTCATATTTCATACTCATAGTTTAAATATTTCATCGTAATTACACCACTTGCAAAATTCATTTGAAATTTTGCATTTGTCAAAATTTTCCATCGTTAGCTCTTAGGAGGTTCCTAAATTGCAAATCGTAACATCTCATCAATACCCATCAAACCCAAAAATAATTTTTATTTTATATCTATAAACGAAAAAGTTGAATGAGTTGAATTCACGTCACTGTCACATGACCGCATGCAAACTCTGTGGAACTAATGGTTAACCAATGGAGATGATAATTTGGAAAAAATCTTAAATCCAGCTTTCGTCTTGCACTCTGAGAAATGGCTTAGTTGTTTCTCATTCTAGCCACAACTCTTACGAATCTTTTAATGGCCTAGTGGTTTTTTATTTCCTCTTTCTTTCACTCTTGGAGTAACAACGTTAATTTTAATTAATAAAAAAACTGCAGTAAACTGACATTATGTCAGCTTACTGTAAAACATTTAAAGGATCTCGGAATATTTTTAAAAATAAAACAAATTTCCGAAAAGCTACTGCTATCACGGCCTAATATAAATATTGAAATAAAAAAAATCATCTCTTTTATTTTACGGTTGAAAGAACAAAACCATGAGACATGTTTTAAATCAGTAAACTCAGATTTATATATTGAAAATGTACATATCTTTCGTTTTAAGCCTCTTTATGTCTCTTTCGCTTTAAATTTAAAATGTTTTCAGAATGTCACAGAAAATGTTTTCCTTTTCGTATAATAATAATTTTCTATCTTATGTTGTCCTTCTACTGAGGCCTCGCCTTCCTTACAAATCTTCTCTATCGTGTATTATACTGATAGGCTCCTATCACGATTGGGTTGTTTCACTTCTGAGCAGATTTTTTGACCCACAAAGGACCAAATGGTTTTTCCTCAGGACCCGAGGGCTCAGAGAAGGGGAAACACTGGACAACTGTTAGGAGACAGATGGTAGCCTCTCGTAAAGGCCATCCAGCGTGTTCTTTAACGTGCATATATTATGGCTCTCCAGCTCACGGGAAAACTGCTTAACGTCCCATCTGAAGGACGGCGGCTTTTCCAAGTTTCATTCTCTACACGTATTTTTCTTATCGATTTATTTTAGAGAAATGATGATGATTGTAGTACAGAGAGGAAGACGAGTTAGCGGAGATAAATATCAACTCTGGCATAGATGGAACTCGAACCTTGGAACTAGAGATTACGAGCGTAGCGCATTACCACCTGATCAACCCCAGCCCCCTCCTGTCACAGCTTTGTGGCAGGCAGCTGATTGAAAAATAGTTTAATGTTTTATCCACATTTTAAAATTTTTTTGCGTTTTTTACACATTTTAATCATTCATTTCCTGACGTGCTGATGTTAACCATAAAATGTAGTTGTTATTTCAATTAATAACTGCTAACTAAAATATCAATGAACTGATTCGTAAAGCAATTGGGGGGGGGGACTCAGTCGGTAGCGCGCCAGATTCGTAATCTGCAGTTCCCAGCTGGGACAGCGTTGAGATTTATCTCCGCAAAACTCCCCGTCCCGCCCACACGGTCAGTAGGAGACACCGATGGGTTTGGAAAGGTCGCGACCGTCGAATGGGACTTTAAGCCGTAGTTTCATGTTCGGGAGAGCCATATCCTATGCACGTTAAAGAACACGCTGGATGGCCTTGACGGGAACTACCACCTGTCTCAAAATTTCTTTAAAATTACGAAACTTAACTTGTTTGTTGATACACATATAACTATTTTAGTACATAAAGCACTTTTTGAATTTATAATTAGATATGGAATAACAGTTTATGGGAACGCCTCTAAGACAGAATTAAGTAAAATTAAAAGAATACAAATTAGTCTGCTAAAAGGATAATGTAATTCAGAAGTTAAAAATTCCCTTACAACAAAAGATGATATATTTAGTTTGTTCAAAATTTCACCTATTGAAAGTTTATATGTGCTTGTTTGTGTTATCAATAACTTCTTTGATAATACCTATAAGCAACATATTTGCCACAATAAGTTTACTAGAAAAAAGGCTAAGAATTTTTTGAAACAACCGAAATTTTATAATAATTACGGACGAAATTCCAAAGAATATCAAATTCCCTACCTATTTAACGTGCTTCCTAGAGAAATAGTTAAATTAAAAAAATTGTGATATTAAAGAAAAATTATTTCAGTAGTTAATGAAAAAAGGGATGTTTTTATTTGGAATCTTTTACCATTTTGTTGGTTTCCTTTTTCATTTATTCATTTTTTTTCTCCTTCATTTTATGTAATGATACTAATGTAATCTAGATCATATCTGTTAAAACCATATATGTACATTCCCACTGATACGTTTCTGCTTAGTGGTTTTTTTTTTGTAAAATAACTGTAGATAATACTTATTGAAATAGATTTGAATTTGAACAGCTTTTCCAGTAGGTCCCCTCTCCCAACCTTCTCAGAGCTTTCGTGGTCCTTGTGACCTGGTCATTTAGACAATTGTGAGCAAAAAAGTGCCGTTCAGACCTAAAACATTGCAACATTTTAAGGATAACGAAGCACTTACATATATGAAACAATAGTAATTAGGCAATTGTGAAAAAACAAACACCCATCCGCCTGCCGTACTCTTCTGATTATTCTACAATTGTTCTACCATTTGAGCTCAGGCGGGAGCATTTCACACTTGCTTAAGAAAAGTTGTGAAAGCTGTGCTGTAAACCTTTTGCCAAGCGATTCTAAATCCCGGAGCACGCATGGATTATTTATACCGACGAGAACCAAACTTTTATAAACACATTACATATTTTAGACTTGCCTAATTATCATAATTGAATAACACTGTAATGAGCTTCATTCCTTCCTATGAAATTGGTTGCCCGCCTACGGCGGAGAGGATATTTCCATCCACAGCTTCGATGCTGAGCATCTGAATAACCGAAAGTATATTGCTTGCAATGTGGTTTTAAATGCTTTATTATCTTAGCGTTAAATAGCACACGAAGACGTGAAGCTTAGAATCACAAGGTAAAAGCTTCACAGCACAACTATCACAACCTTTCTTAAGGAAATGTGAATTGCCCCCACCTTAACTCAAATGGTAGATGTGCTCATATATCTGCTATTTTGTAAAGCGGTCTGTGAGTCAATTATAACGTATGGGATTACAATATATATGGCACAGAAAAAAAATAACAAAAAAAGTAAACAATCCTAAAAAAAAGGAGGATTTGGGGCTGGGTGGCTCAGTCGGTAGCGCGCCAATCACGTAATCTGGAGTTTCCAGGTTCTGGACCCAGCTGGACCAGCGTTGAGATTTATCTTCGCAAAACTTCCTTCCCTGTCCTCGGTCAGTAGATATCCACAGATGGGCTTGGAAAGCCGCCATCCGTCGACTGGGACGTTATGCCGTAGCACTGTGTGGCGGAGAGCCATAGTCTGTGCATGTTAAAGAATACAATGAATGGCCTTAACCGGAGGCTACCATCTATCTCCCAACAGTTGTTTCAATGGATCCCATCCCCAAACATTCTCGGGTTCTTTGTGACCTGGCCATTTAGCCCATTGTGTGCAAAAAAGTGTCGCTCAGAGGTAAAACAACGCAATCTGAAATAGCTAAACACATTTTACCTTACAGAAAAAGCTTACACTTCAAAATACCTAAACAAGATTCAAATACCTAAATTCTGTACTTCACTAACTTATACAAATAAAACTTAGTACTCCAAAATCTCTTTGACAATTCACATAAAATAAATACCCAACATGAAAGGAACATAAGACAAACAGAATATCAAGTGCCGTGTTTTATTAATGATCATGGAAAATATATTTGTAGTTACAAAATTTCACATATATTTAATCTCTTGCCAAGAAATATTGCATCTCTAAAAATTCACTACCTTTTGAAATCAGAACTGAAAGAGTTTTTCAAATTAGATACTGCACATTAATATTATACTTATTAATTAAAGTAACAAGTACTAACCACATTTATGTCATATTATGTAGTTCCTAGCATTTAAACAGATTATATATATAAATATAATACAATATATATATATATCGAAAAGAAGATTCAAATTACTGAAAATAATTTGTAACTAAAATTAGTCTATATCTTTTAGATAAGACTTAAGCTTTGTGGGTCATCAGCAACAACTTAACGAGTGCTTGTAAAACGTATACAGCAAGTCTAATAAAATTAAAAACAACACAAAAACAACTGGAGCGTAACCAGGAATTAGTGAGTCTTTCTAGTCATTTAACTCATTGTGAGCAAAAAAAGTGCCTTTCAGATGTAAACCAATTGTAACAATTTCAGAATAACGAAGTACTTACATATATGAAACAGTAGTAATTGGGCAATTGCGAAAAAAACTACAACGTTCCGGAGGCGGATGGTGTTTTTTTTCATACATGCCAAATATACTACAAATGACTAACACTGTAGTGAGCTTCAATCCGTCCATATATGACACAAATTTCCGAGAAGTTACTCTCACATCACGGCCAACTATTAACACTGAAAACAGTTTTTACAACATATTTATTATTTTCGAGTTCAAAGAACAAAACTAGGCAGAAATCCTAAATCCACAGACACATAATTATACACGCATGTATTAAAATCAAAATAATAGATAAATAAATAATAATACCCCCTCAAGCAGTTGCTTCCCACAGAGGTCTGACAGAAGCCTGTCATTTTATATGCAATAGTAGAAGGTCTGTGAGAGTGACAGGACCTCGGCAGAAAAGCAACACGAACATCCATGCTTTACCCGGGGCTCGAACCCAGATCCCTTAGATCAGTAGCCATGCGCGCTAACCACTCGGCTACGGGACGGCTATATATAAAAAATAAATAGATATAAACGTTTTTTACCATCACAGAAAACAGCAGCAAAAAATACACTTCTCACTATTACATTTTATAAATAGTTTTCGCTCTCTCGTAAAGATACGCACTCCGCAAAAATAACGCATCGCAAGAGATGAAGCTGCAGAGAATATATCCAAAGCACATGCTCTGTACAGCGCAATAGGCAGCAACATGATGGCGCTGAATCTCGAGATTCTTCTCTCATGGTAGGGGCTCTCTCACCCCACGTGGAGAGACGTTCCGTCATCTAATGCGCTCGTTGGGGACCCGCGACGTGATGGTCGTGCAGAATCGAGTCAAGCTTTTATCGTCAGCGCTTCCAACAATCACGCTTGAAAATTACTTGTCAACGCTCCTCTGTTCCTGACCCGAGCTGCCATGACGAGAGATGCTCTAAAACTGGTGATTCTCTTATCACAGAGTCACGGACGTGGTAAGGGCATCGCTTAACTGTCCTCGACCTTACTTCTCAGTCAAGAGAAGCTTTACAAAGCACAATGGGTCGTCATTGGACTAACTATCTCTTCTGACATGGTTAGACCAGAGAGTTATCGTAAAAATTTCCGAAAATGAAGTTTTTCCGAACTTCAAATTCTGGTGATGTATTTACATATATTTATTTTACCTTTTAATGCAGATAATCAAAAAGAAGCTGAAATTATTTGAGGTAATTTATGTAATATTTGCTGCACAATGGATTGGGTTTGGTTATTTTACCTCTGAACGTTTTGCACAAGATGGCTAAATGACCAGGTCATAAGGACCCCAAGGACTCAGGCAGTGTTAGAGGAAACGGATCCACTCTACAGCCGTCACGAGATGGAAGTTCTTCGTCAAGGCATCCAGTGTGTTCTTTAACATGGATAGGATATGGGCTCTTCCTACAATGTTTTATCTCTGAAAGTTATTTTTTTGCACGCAGTGATCTAAATGAAAGGTCACAAGGACCCCAACGGCTCAGAGAAATTTCGTGAATGGGATCCACTGGTCAGGTGTTAAGCGACAGATGGAACCTCTCGTCAAGGTCCACGTTGTCAAGGTCCACCTCTGAGCGTCATTCATCAAGGTTCACCTCTGAGCGTCATTTTTTGCATACAATGATTTGCATACAGGTCACAAGGTCCCCAAGGAAAGAAGTTTTGGGGAAGGGGATCCACTGTTAGGAGACAAATTCCTCAAAGTTTCCAGCTAATTCTTTAACGTGCACAGAGCACAGCTCTCCTGAACACCGAATCATAGCTTAGTTTTCCATCCGAAAAGCAACATCTCTGTTAAGAACCAATGGTGTCCACATTGGCCATGAAATGGAAGTTAGAGCAGACTGGACCTAAGATTTGTATAACATTATTAACGTTTTATTACTGAGGATTTTTTTAAGTAATAAAATTTATATAACATATGTCTAAGTGTGTTTGCTAGTTTTCCAATGTGTATTTTCCAACTTAGGGAGCTATCAATATAAACGCCTAGATATAGTAGACTTTGAACCTGTTCAATTTCTTCACACCAAGAATCTGTGTAATTATTGGATGAAAAGGTATGCAATTTTCATTTAATCGTATTCCGATTGTATGATTCCTTTTTTAGGTTAAATAGAATATACTTAGTCTTTTTCGTATTTAAATGTAACCCATTTAAATCCAACCATTTCATCACACATTTTATATCAGTGTTGGTGTTATAAAGGAGATTTTCTAGAGAATCATCATATAAAGTTAATGATGTATCATCTGCAAAAGTGTTAATATAGCTATTTATTTTTAATTTACATAGATCATTTATGAATATCAAAATAAGGTTGGTCCCAGGACTGAACCTTGTGGTACACCATATGAAATATGTTTTGGGCTACTAAGTGTATAAAAAAAGTCTAACACATTGTGTTATGTGCTGTAAGTAGTCTTTAAACCATTTTAATGCAATACCACGAATGCCAATATTTTCTAGTTTATTAATTACAATTTCTTGATCAACGGTGTCAAAAGTCCATAAATACCAATAGAGTGAATTGATTATTGTCCATGAAATGAAACACCTTTGATATAAAATTCAACAAGGCAGTTTCTATACCTCTAGCCTTCATAACCCCAAATTGGTTTTCAGAGAGAAAATTAAAACTATCTGAAAAATTTATCTGTCTATTATTAACAAGTTTTTCTAACATTTTTGAAAAAACTGGAAGAAAAGACATCGGTTGATTATTCTTAAAATCATTTTTATTTCCCTTTTTTTGTAAACTGGAATTACAATAGCTTTCTTCATTATATTTGGAAAAGTGCCAGTTTCGAAGGATAAATTACAAATGTGAACCAATGATTGAATCAAGTTAAAAGGACATTGTTTAACAGTAACAATGGAAATATTTTCATACCCAGCAGAGTTTTCATTTTTAAAACATTTTATAATGTCAGTCAATTCCTTTCTACAAGTTGGAGCTAAAAACATGGATTTGGCATTTTCACTCATATGGCTATTTTCCTTTCTTACAATCCTATTCGTTGACAGATTTACAAAGTGTTCATTAAATTGGTTGCCAAAAAATTAGCATTTTCAGTTGAATCAGAACCACTTTCTAATTCTGGATGTTTATTTTCTACCTTCTTCTGATTTATTATCTTGCCTATCAATTTCCGCTGCTTTGATATATTACCATTAAAAATCTGAAACTGAATTTCAAGAAAATCGTTTCTTAAATCACAAATTTTATAATTTATTTGGTTTCTAAAAATTTTAAAGGTACTTTCGTATGTTTCATTTAAAGTTTTTTTTTTGTGTTTTCTATATAGCTTATCTCTTTCTTTTAATATGTTCAGAATTTCGGAAGTAATCCATGGCTTTGCTGATTATAATTTATTATGATTTTTTCTTTCCCTAGTTAAATTTTGAATTACGAGATTAAATGTGGTTTAAAATTTATTATAAGTTTCATTGACATCATTAAGAATTAATACCTCGTCCCAGGAACATTCACTTAAAAGCCTGTTCAATAAAATATAGTCTATGTAGTGATAAAGATTAGTCTCTGTATAATTATCACACCGAGTATTCATATTATTGTTCAAATTAACTCTTAAGGCAATGGTATAATGATCAGTCACTGCTAATTTAACAATACTACTCTTGAATGAACTTTCTATTTTGCTTTTAATAAAAATGTGATCTAAAGAAGTAGAAGATATCATAAAACTTGAAAGCCATTTGATGACAGCAAATTTAGATATTCATTTGTGTAGTGATCATTTCCTAGTATATCTATATTTAATTCACCAATTGCAACAACGTAGCCTTTATTTTCAATTGATAAGAGTAACTCTTGATATTCTACTAGAAAGGTGGTAAGTAGGATACAAAGATCAATAGACATATACGAAATATTGCTGATAATTCTCTATATAAATAACAATATATTCAGCTGAACATATATTATTAAAGGCAATTTGTTTGACTATTAAGGAACGTTTAACGTAGCAAAATATCCCACCAGGTTTATTTTAATCTCTACAACAATGAAATGTATGATATCCATCTATTTGATATAAATTTAACTCATGTGGTTTGATCCATACTTCGTAAAATATTAAAATATCCGTCTTAATATTTAAATACTCAAGAATAACTTCCAGCTGTGCAAATTTATTTCTTAAACTTCGGATGTTAAAATGTAAAATTTTTAAGCTTGAATAATTTCCAGAATTAAAGACAGTAATTCTTTAATGTCGTTAGAGATCACAGAACATTGCATAGGTTCAACAGAACTAAATGGTGAAATACTTTCAGCAGCCATCTTGTTCATTTAACATATTTGGGTCATTGTCATCTCTGATCCGCCAAATTTCTAATCTTTCACGGATGAAAATTTTTTATTTTTCACCAAACGAATTTATATCCATTTTTTAATTTAAATTGCTTAGCATTATACAATGAATTTTTAGTACTAGGAATTAGATGTTCATTTAAAATTAATTTTAACTCTTTAAAACAGGATTAATATCAGTACTTTTTTGAAGGAATTTAGATTTTTTTTATTGCATTCTAGGCAATTGTCCCTTATTTCTTTCGTTTTTTGTTTCACAATAAAAGGTTTAATTTCGTCTTTGTTAGTTGCAGGAACTCGATGAGCCACCTGAATATCATCATTACTCACCTTTACTAGAATTTTGCTAGCAATTTTCTTAACAATGTCCAGAACATTCTCGCCTGGAATTTCTGGAACATCTAAAATTTCTGAGTTCTGGTTTCGCGAATACTGCTGTATTTCATGTAAATCATTTCTCAATTCTTTTATTTCTGCCTCTTGCTTTGCAGTTCGTCACTGCAACTCAAGGTTAAGCTCTTTCAGGTCCAAAACCTCTTAAGTAAGTCCCTGCATTACATTTAAAAAGTAATTTATTTCGCCTGATGAAAATTCTTTTGAAGATTCGATCTTCAAGTCCAGATATTTCATTTTTCAGCACTTTGATCTCATTCTTTAGGTCTACGATAATATTTCATAAAGAATCTACCTCTTACAACATTAACTCCTTTCCACTGTTCTCTGCAATTTTCTTCGCTCTTGGATTTATATTCACGGGAGCCGCTAACACAACTGCTTCTACTGAGTCGCTCTCTCTCTGAGATCTCAAACGATTGGGAGAGAGAGCGGGTTGGAAATCTATTATGACTATGGAACGTTGTATTTGCAGGTGAGGGTTCCAGCTGTTGTCTTCTTATTGGCCTGCAGTAGATATTAAACATTTCCCTCACCTCGTACACTCATATTGTTTCCCACCACAAGTCTTCAGTTTTTGTTTTTTCTCCAGAATTATTGTATCACTTTCAAATATACAGTGTCTGGTCATATTATTATGAACCTAATACGTCATCTTATCTATCAAGGTTTAGTTCTCGAATGTAAATGTTTCAATTCTCTGCTCATAGTTCTCGTTAAAATGGGTTTTGAAGTATTGCAAACAATCATCACTCTCAGCTGAAGAACTGTGGCAGTTCTGGTTTGCTGTACAGTTAGTGTCAACTAGAGGTCCTGTATAGTTAGGGGCTGGCTGAGGTCCTGTATAGTTAGTCACTGCCATTGGTTGATTGAATCACGTGGTTTATGGACGCCATGTTTTGTCGTACCGCTAGACGAAAGACTATGGATATAGTGTGTGTTACCAAGTTAGAACTTCTCAGTTGTTATAGTTTTATATAGTTCTTCCACTTTTTTCGCCTATAAAAGCTATCATATTTTATGAATGCCTCACTACGCTGCATTTGTGTGTAAAAATTTCACTCAAAGAAATAAATTAATGAATATGTTTTTCCGAGAAACTCCATCAGAAGACGGGAATCGGCTGCAAAAATGAAATGAGCTAACTGAAAACAAACAAATAGCTTCTTTTAGGGTTCGTTTGAAAAACGATCTAATGTTTTCACTTTGTCGTCTGTCTATGCCAATATTTGTTCGTCTGTCTGTCATTCTCTCTGTTAACTGTTGTCTGTCCATCTGTCTTTCCACTTGTCTGTAGTCTGTAGACAATCATTTTTTTTCCTTTTAGAGCTAAATGAAAAATTCTTTTTCGGTTAAATAGGTGTCGAACAAATATTGCGATTCGCAATTTTGAAAATTTTCAATAGCTTTAATAGCGTTCTCTAGCGCTGGAAAAAGATGGAAAATGCTAAAATTTTAAACGAATATTGTAAACAAACTATTTACACTGGAAATCTGAAATTTTGGTAACAGAGTGTTATGGTCAGAAGGTTTGCAATGACAACAAGGCTTTGCCGTCTTAGCCAAAAGCGGGTGCGAAAATGAAACTTTTTTTAAGGAGATAAACGAAACAATATATATATATATTTGTTTTACAGGCACTAACAAAATATTACTGATTTAAAAAGTATTTGATAATCTCAGCATTAACTGTAGACGTTTAAACGTCTATAAATAAATAAATGTTTTTGTGGAAAAAATTTCACGACATGCGGAATTCGAACCCGCATCTCTCCAGAAACATGCCAGAGTATCTAACCTGTTGAACTAATGTCGTCTGTCTTTTTTCCACTAATAATGACTATAACTCTTCCCGTGAATTTTGGGCGCCATCTATGAGAGTGGTTGGCAACTATATCTTTTTTAGTGCTCTGTGTAAAATTTAAATAATGAAGTCACATCACGCTATTTAGCGTTATTAAGGATTTAAACAATATTTGATAATCTCAGCGTTACCTGTAGACGTTTAAACATCTGTAAATCAATAAATGTTTTTTTGTAAAAAAAGCCGGCGTTAGTTCAACAGGTTAGAATACTCTGCGAGATGCGGATTCGAATTCTGTATGTCGCGAAATTTTTTTCCACAAAAATATTAATATTTACATTTTTCAAATCCCCATCAGCTGGAATTTCCAGTGTTAGAGAGTGCTAAGAGCGGTAAATAAAAACCCGAAAGGCGACCTCTAGCGGCGGAAAAAAGCTGGAAAATACCAAATCTTAAATAAATGTTTTACTGCTGAGGTCCCGCCATCCTCATGAATCTTCTACTATGGCATATAAACTGACAGGCTCCTGTCAAACCTCTGTACAAGCAACTGCTTGAGGGGTTATTTATTTATTTTTAATGTATGATGGGGAAAATGCACATAGTAGTATTTTATTAGGAATTATAAAACATAAAAAGTATGTCTTTTAGTTCTTAAATTTAAAAAGCTGCTTTTCTCTCGCTCCTCTGAAAATAGTGGGCAGATAATTGTAGTCGGTGGAATTTCTACCATAACAGAACTCTACACGCCGAAATTTCCACTTTAAGCATGATCTCTAATGATATAATTAAAACTACCTTTGAAAATGATAATTACATTTCATTAGTAACCAACTAAAAAGAGATTTCCAATTATCTCTTAAATCAAAACCGTTCCGTTTCTTACCTACCTTGGGCTTAGGGTCAAATTATTGTTGTCAATGAAATTTTCAAGACTGTAATATTCCACGATCAAAATTTCAAATTTCTAGCATAACTACATTGTTTGCAATATTCGTTTTAAATTTTTGGAATTTTTCGATTTTCCACCGTTAGAGGACGCAGGGGGAAATTCGCAAAAATTCGAAGGGAGAAATTTGCTTTCGAGAAATTCGCAAAATGCAAATTGTAATATTTCATCAATACCTGTCCAACCCAAAAAGAAGTTTTAATTTATCTCTAAAAACATACACTTTTCTGTTAAAACAAAAAAAAATTACATTCCCCTCCCCCTGGGTCTAAAGGGTCAGCTGATTGTTGCCAATGGTAACTTCGTAGCGTTCACATTTCAACACAGAATTTCAAACTTCTAACATAACTGCATCGTTTGGAAAATTCGTTTGATATTTTGGAATTTTCAAATTTTTCCACCGTTAGAGGGCGCAGTTATAACTTTTGGGAGATTTAAAAAATGCGAATCGTAATATATCATTAATACCTACCTAGTACAAAAAGAATTTTTTATTTATATGTATAAACAAAAAAGTTCGATGTCTACAAGAGGACAGACAACAAAGCGAAATTATATCTTTTTATTATTAAGATAAAGCCGTAATATTTACTTTTCCTTTTTTAGCCGTTTTCTAAAGTGCTTCCAATCATGAACAATGAAATATGTATCATATATTACCCTACCCTTTTCCGGAATCCATAAGTACCGTGCAATACCAATCAGCTATGCACGTTAACCAATACAAGAGACGACAAAACTTGGCGTCCAATTTTGAGATGGCCAACCTCTACCTATTACAGTATTGTGCAAATTAGTTGGGACAATAGGAAAATGCAGTAACAAAGACACAATTAAAATATTTATTTGTTTAATAGTGTAGTTAATAGTGAATGTGACCCCCCTTAGCATTAATTACTTCTTTCACCCTCTCAATCATTGATGCCACTAGCTTTCCACACATCTCCTTCACTTCAGGGTCACCGTGGTACCACACTTTCATAACACTTTCTATCATTTTGGTTTTCGTCATGCAATCCATCTTAGATATGCGCGCTTTAATAATGGCCCACAAATTTTCAATGGGGTTTAGATCGGGTGAATTTCCTGGCCACTCCAAAACCTTCAATTGTTGCTGGGTAAAGAAGCTCTTAGCAAGCTTAGAATTGTGGCATGGAGCCTGATCATGTTGAAATACCCCATCGCCGTTAGGAAACAGCTTCTTCAGTGTTGGGAACATTTTCACCTCCAGAACGCCTATGTACTTTTTGCTGTCCATCATTCCTTCAATGAGGTGAAGCGTCTGTGGCCCGGAAGCTGTGAAACATCCCTAAAATATGACCTTGGGTGGGTGTTTGGGGGATTGCTGGATGTGGCCGGATCGAAGTGGTTCTCCAGGCAAGCGGCGGACGAAATTTGACCTGTAGCCATGCACCTCAAAGTGGGTTTCGTCGGAAAATATCAGTTTTTTCCAATTCTCCACAGTGCAGTTTCGATGTTTCTTTGCCCAGGATAGCCTTTTTTGCTTCATAGCCTTTTTTGCTTCATAGCGGGTGTCAAAAGCTGCTTTTTGGAGGGACGTCAAGCGCGCGGCTACACTCCAGAAGGCGATGACTACGGTGGAAGCATCTATATTAACCCCATGAGACGTAATCTCCCTTTTGATGTCTCCACTGGTCTTCTTCGGGTCTATGATACTAATTCTTCGAATTAGATTATCATCTCTAGGAGTGGTTTTTCTTTTTCTTCCACAATGTCCTTTACGGGACGTGTCCACGTACCCTGTCTCCTTATGCAGCTTCATGATCCGTGAAACACTGGATCTGGCTCCATGCCACAATTCTAAACTTGCTAAGAGCTTCTTTACCCAGCAACATTTGAAAGTATTGGAGTGGCCAGGAAATTCACCCGATCTAAACCCCATTGAAAATTTGTGGGCCATTATTAAAGCGCGCATATCTAAGGTGGATTGCACGACGAAAACCAAAATGATAGAAAGTGTTATGAAAGTGTGGTACCACGACTTTGAAGTGAAGGAGATGTGTGGAAAGCTAGTGCCATCAATGGTTGAGAGGGTGAAAGAAGTAATTAAAGCTAAGGGGGGGTGGTCACATTCACTAATAACTACACTATTAAACAAATAAATATTTTAGTTGTGTCTTTGTTATTGCATTTTCCTATTGTCCAAATTAATTTGCACAGCACTGTAGAGCCTCTAATGTCAACAAATACATTTTACCTTTCAGAGGCACTGTTTTGCAGACAATGGGTTAAACAACCAGATCACAAGGACCCCCAAAGATTTAGACAATGTAGGGGGAGGGGACCTGCTGAACAGCTGTTGGAATCAGTGGTAGCCTTCCATTAAAGCCATCCAGCATGTTTTTTAAACCAAATGCGTGTAAAGGCTCTCTCGCACACGGGGCCACAACTTTAACGTCCCATCCGAAGGACGGCGGCCATTCCAAGCCCATCGGTGTCCCTTACTGACCTAGGGCAGGGCAGGGATTAGTTGTTTTACCTCTGAACGACGCTTTTTTGCATACTATAATCGTCTAATTCCGTCTGTACATTCATCATCATCATCATCATCATCATCATCATCATCATCATCATCATCATCATCATCATCATCATCATCATCATCATCATCATCATCATCATCCTCAAGCAGCCATGGGCTACGGAGGTCTAACCAGACCGTGCAATTTAGTTCTCCAAGCAAGTCTATCCTGAGCTACATCTACTGCATCTGACCACTGCACACCAATTCTAACAAGGTCCTGTTTGACATTGTCTGCCCACCGCATCCTAGGTCTTCCCCTTCTTCTGAGGCCTCCAGGCACACTGCTCATAACCCTATTTGCCAATCTATAATTATCCATACGGGCAACATGGCCCAACCAGCGGAGTCTCTCTCTGCATAATATGCTGCTTAAAGAAGGTTGCAGACTCCTTTGCCTAACCTCGTCATTAGTTACAAAGTTAAACCACCTAATACCCAAGATACTATGTAAGCATCTAGAATCAAAAGCATCTAGTTTCCTGTTATCTTGTTTAAAAAGTGTCCAAGTTTCACTACCATAACTAACCCTAGAAAGAACCAAACTATTATACAGTCTAATTTTAGTCTTGAGGTGTATACGCCTATTTCTCCACACTCTCCATAGATTCTTAAAAGTCCCGGCAGCAATCCCTATTCGTCTGTTAATCTCATGCCGCACATCACCATTATCTGTTACATAGCTCCCAAGATAATTAAACTGTGACACCTGCTCAAGACTGCAACCATTCAGATTAACTGAATCACAGCCTGCCTGACCAATTTTCATCACTTTAGTTTTCTCTCTGTTTATAACCAAACCTACTCTACTACCAGTCTCATCAACAGCTCGAATGAAAGAGTTCATCTCATCAACATCATTTGCCAAAAGGGCTAAATCATCAGCATAATCAAAATCAGAAATTTTCTTATCTCCAGGCCATTTAAGGCCAAAATCTTTCCCTTGAAGTGAATTTCGCATAACATAATCAATAACCAAGCTAAAGAGAAAAGGAGACAAAATGCACCCTTGTCGAACACCAGATATAATGCTGAACCAATTGCTACACGCCTTACCAACTCTCACACACGACTCAGTGTTATTATAGAGAGCTTTCATTATGTTAACTAACTTGTCTGGTATACCATATGATTTCACAATCAACCACAAATTATGACGATCAACAGAGTCGAAAGCCTTTTTGAAATCAACAAAGCTAGCAACCAAAGGTTTCTGAAACTCTAAACATTTCTCAAGAATCTGCCTAAGTGAAAATATCTGATCCACACATCCCCTACCATTTCTGAATCCACATTGCTCATCACGCAATTGACTGTCAACCAGATTCTTAATTCTATTAAGCACAATCATGGAAAGAACTTTACCTGTAACAGACAGTAGGCTGATACCCCTATAGTTATCACAAGAACTGCGATCACCTTTTTTGAAAATAGGGATAACAATAGCTCTGGTAAAATCCTTAGGAACCATGCCTTTATCATAAAAGATATTCAGAATTTCAGTCATCCAAGTGGTAACCGAAACATTTCCAGCTCTAAGCATTTCTGCAGTAATTTCATCTACCCCTGGGGATTTATGAAGTTTAAGTTTAGAAACAGCCAAAATAACTTCAGATTGCGTTATAGGGCCAACATTAAAGCCACCAATGCATCTATCATCATTGCAAACAATGGGAATAGAACTAATCGCATTGTTTAGAATATCACTGAAATGCTCAGCCCACCTAGCCATGACAGAATCCTCACCTTCTATAACCTTACCTTGTTTATCCTTCAATCCCTGTATACCTGTCCGTTTTCTACCACACAACAATTCAAGAAAATGGAAACTTTTTGAATTTTGAGCTGTGCCAAGGAATTATTGCCAATAGGATTTGGTAACGATAAATTCGGAATACATGTAATTGAATTGTGCCCTGGGTCGATCGAAAGGGGAAGTTTCGAGCTTTGTTTTTCATTATAATATAAAAAAAATATTATTGCTACCATGAGATCAAAGAATAGAATTCGAAATAGTTTTCGATGGTCGTTATATGAGCTTTCATTTGACACTTAACTCGTAACTGTAGACCATTGTATTCGGAAGATATAATGAAACGACTTTCATATTTCTCGTTTTTTTATGGAGGAAGGAAGCATGGGGCATCAAATTTTAATACCTATGACACTCCCCACGTCACAAGCTTTCATTTTACACATAGCTTGTTACTTTCGGCACTCGCATTCAGGATATATAAGGGAACAATAATTTTCATATTTTCCCTTTTTTAGGGAGAAAGAAAGCATGGGAGAGTTAAAGTTTATAGCCTAAGATATTCCCCGAGTCACGAGCTTTCATTTCACATGTAGAGTGCTACTCTTAATCAGAGGAATAATTATCATATTTTCTCTTTTTTGGGGGGGAAAGCATGGGAGTCACATTTTTGATAGCGTATGATACTCTCCACATCACAAGCTTTATTTGAACATAAATCATTAAGTTTTCCCATCGTTTTGGTAAGATTTGGTGGAACAAATGTTTTGACAAATCCACAAACCGTCAAACTGACAAACCGGTAAATATTAGGCGAAAAGCACTAGGAAGATAGGTTAAAAGTTCCGAACTTAAAAATAAAATACTTTCTCTTTAAAAAGAGATTCTGGTCACCCAATCCTTGTATCATCAGTTTCCAGATATAATAACATGAGAAGGGTGATCCGTCACCAGGTCACCGATAGCAATCCTCGAAGCTCCTGGAATTGAGTTAGTGGTGATCCACAGAAGTCTTTGACCTTCTGAAACAAGTTAGCTTGTTTTATCTCTGAGTGGCACTTTTTTTCCACACAATGGGTTAAATGGACAAGTCACAACGACCATGAGGGCTTAGATAAGGTTGGGGGGATGGAACCCACTGGACAGCTGATAGGAGACAGATGGAAGCCTCCCAGTATGTTCTTTAACGTGCACAGGGTATCGCTCTCCTGAACATGGAGCCATGGCTTAACATCTTATCTTAGGGACGGCAGCCTTTCAAATCCATCGTTGCTCCTGCAGAGGGGTGGGAAAGTGGGGTTGCGAGATAAATCTCAACCATGGCCCAGGTGAAACTCGAACCTGGGAACTGCAGATTACGAGCCTGGCGCGCCACTAGCTGAGCCACCACCATTCTTCTTCTGAAAGAGACAGCAGTATCTCTCGTTATTACTCGCATGTATCAATAAGGTTGGTTCAGTCGGCAGCCTCGCAATCTGCAATTCCCGTACAGGTATGATATTTTTTTCCGCAGAACTTCGTGCCCTACCCTCGGTCAGTAGGGGACACTGATTAATTTGGAAGTGTGGCTTGGAAAGGCCCTCATCCGTGGGATGGACCGTTAAGCCGTGGTTTCTTATTCAGGAGAGCTATACTCTGTGCACATTAAAGAATTCGTTGTAGGCTTTAACGGAAACTACTATCTGTCTCC
The DNA here is from genome assembly GCA_038380435.1 of Ryuthela nishihirai. Lineage (NCBI taxonomy): Eukaryota > Metazoa > Arthropoda > Arachnida > Araneae > Heptathelidae > Ryuthela > Ryuthela nishihirai. Next base: position 44,367,106 of record JAWZYU010000003.1, on the reverse strand, counting down.
TAATAGCTTCCCACTACATATCAATTTCCAGCCTTCTTAAAGCCGTCCTAGTCTTTGTAACCTGGTAATTTAGCACATTGTGTGAAAAACATAATGCTCAGAGGTAAAAGAACATAACCCAGTAGTGGGTAAAAAGTATCTGGAGTCCGTAGAAGCAAAGGAATTGAGGGCCTGTCCTAGAAACTGTCCAGGAGTGGGTGGATGTGTTTGTGTTCGGGGCGGGGGGAGTATATACTTTCTATAAAAATATTTCGACTTACTAATGGGAAAAACACATACAGCAGGTTAAATAAATTGATCTACAGAAATGCATAAAGAAAAAATTCGAAATGTATTATATAGATTTGAACATGGTGAAAAATAAAGGGTATTTAATTATAAACCTCAATAATATCTGTTCATTTTAGTATATTTAATAAAAGTCACATCATATTTGGCATTAACCCAAATTAAAACACGAAATGTATACGCAAATACTAGATCATACTGGTTTGAAATTTTTATACAATAAAATGCTCGAAAAAAAATAAATAGAATAAAAACGAGCTGTTTTGAGCCTTCCACTCCATGAGTGTCTATTCTGGGTTATTTTACTCTGAGAGGCACTTTTTTTGTATACAATTGGCCAGGTTGTAAAGATCTCGAGAAGGTTGAGAGGGGACCCACTGGACAGCTGTTGACAGAGAGATGGTAACCTCCCGTCTCGGCCATCGAGCGTGTTCTTTATAGCATAGGGTATAGTTCTCCCGCATATTGGCCACGGCTTTGCGTTCCCATCCGACGGGCATCGGTCTCCCCTACTGACTGAGGACAGAGAGTTTTACGGAGAAAAATCTCGACGCTGGCCCTGCTAGAACTCGAACCTGGGTACTACAGATTACGAGCCTGGCGCGCTACCGACTTAGCCATCCTAACCCCATTGTCGTGGTCCTAGACGAGCATCTTCTGCGCCTATTGGGTAATTCGCTACTGACCCGACCTATTGGTAGTAATCTTATATGGATATATTAATGAGTCATTCATAAGAGCTGCAGATGCTTATTCAAAAGAATGCCACATTTGAGTTGGGAGGATTGGATTGTATTGGATTGTTTTACCTCTGAGCGGCACTTTTTTTGTACACCATGGTCTAAATGGTCAGGCCACAAGGACCCCGAAGGCTCAGAGAAGGTTGGGGGAGGGGACCCACTGGAACAGCTGTTAGGAGACAGATGGTAGCCTCCCGTCAAGGCCATCCAGCGTATTCTTTAACGTGCACAGGGTATGGCTCTCCCGCACACGGGGCCACGGCTTAACGTCCCATCCGACGGACGGCGGCCTTTTCAACCGACCGTGACCGTGGGCAGGGCGGGGACATTTTGCGGAGATAAATCTCAACGCTGACCCAGCTGGGACTCGAACCTGGGAACTACAGTTTACGAGCCTGGCGCGCTACCGACTGAGCCACCCCCGCCCCAATGAGTTGGGAGGTTTAATTCATCTGACTGTAGTGTAGGATAACCACACGTCCACTTCTCCATAGCTTTGACAGGAGGCTACCATCTGTCTGCCAACAGCTGTCTCTTGGATCCCATTCCCCAACTTTCTTTGCGTTTCCTTTACAGTCCCTGGATTAAAGGCTCTCTGTCAACGATAAATAAATGTTCTCGGAGTGTCACCGGAATTCGGCTTTAAATTTTTTTTAAATATGATATGGACTGCACATCTTGAGCAGATCTTTATTAATTGAATAGTAATGGCAACACTGTAATAAAAAATTTGGGTAGCAATGCAGGTGACTGAACAATTGAGTCTAGAATCATCATTATAATGATAGCGGTATCCATGCTGACACCAGTGGATTAAGAATGTCTTTTTTCTACTTGCTGACACTATCGAGTACCTTATAAGGTCACGGATTTACGTTCCCTCCGATGGACGGCGGCCTTTACACGGAGATAAATCTCAACGCTGGCATATTTGTGACTCGAACCTGAGAAGTACAGGTCACTGGGTTAATAGTGGGGGGGGGCACTATCTACTCAGTTTTTCGAGGGACGCAATTTCATCCTAAGACTGAAAGATATTAAAATAAATATTCCCTTAAGCAGCTGCTTGCCACAGGGGTCTGACAGGAGCCTATCAGTTTAATACGCCATAGATAGGATCTGTGAGGAAGGCGAGACCTCAGCAGAAAGAAAAACATCCATGCCTTAATCGGGGCTCGAACCCAGATCCCTTTGACCAGTAGCCAAGCGCGCTAATCACTTGGCCACGGGACGGCTACTGAAAGACAAAATGGGACTATTTAATATATCATCGCACAAAGCTGTGAAAAAATTACGGTTAAAGCTTTTATTAACAAAAATAGTAAAATAAATTTATTAGCGATTCCATAAAAGTTAAAAATGTATCGATTAAATAATTAAACCCTTTCTCTTTTTTCTTAAATAATTAAACTCTTTCTCCTTTTTCTTAAATAATTATTCCCTTTAAAGATCGTTTTTCCCAAAACCAACATCTCCAGTTTCCGTTTTTGGAATAATCGTATAATAAGAATACTTCTATACGTATTACTGCACAATTGAGTTATCTTCACACAGTTCTCAAGCAATCCGTATCACATTAACAAATATCCATTCTTCCGTCATCAAAGAGCATTTGAAGTCTAGTTTTGTATTGTCTAAATCTATTATTCTCTTCGACAAGTGAGCTCTATCATATGACATTTTTTTGCTCCGCGTATGTTATGCGCTTGGTGTACTTTTTACCGAATTTCCGATGCTAAATATTCTAGAACCAACTTCTTAATGACTAACTAAATTCGAGCTCCGCCTTTACCATGTTATCCCTAAACGTCTTTAATTTTGCTCCTTCTTAGACTTTAAACAACATCGCTTTTTGGAAATCCATCATCCTCTCGGTAACTTACTATACGAGTTGCAAGTGGAGTTGTTTCATTCGTTTATCGTATGTACAGAGATCACCTTCTTGCTATGAGAGTGAAGAAAATTATGCAAATGACATATTTGTGAGTTACACTTTATTTAAATATCTTTCATTCCATTTTGTCATGAAAGAAGCAGTTCACATTATGGTATGAACATGAGTAATGGAATAAAATAAGCGACACGATATGATTGTCTTCAGGTATGTAGTTAGCTTCATACCATGTACATTTCCAAAGATTCAGATATTTTGTGATTTATGCAAATGTTTTCAGATACGTCATTTCTTTAGTAAATTTCATAAGTTTTTCGTACAGATAATGCCCTTGTTATATTTTAAATCATTTCTTACAAGTATGTTTGATATAACAAATTTTAAGCATTTTAATACATTCTTCAATAGAAAAATGTTTATACATCTTGTCATCGATGAGCTTGTAAAAGCCGCCGTCCGTCGGATAGAACGTAAAGCCGTGGCCCATGTGCAAGAGAGCCACATCCTGTGTTCAAATTTCGAGTTCTATTTGAGCCAGCGTTGCGATATATCTCTTCAAAAATAAGGGAAGTTCCCCGCCCTGCCTTCGGTCTGTAGGAGACACTGATGGGTTGAAAATGCCGCCATCCGTCAGATCGGATATTAAACCATGGTTCCATGTGCGGGAGAGAGCGTTAAAGAACACACTGGATGGCCTTGACAGAAGTCTCCCATCTGTCTCCTAACAGCTGTCCAGTGGGTCTTTCCCCCAATCTTCTCTGAGCCCTCGGGGTCGATGTGACCTGGCCATTTTGCCTCTTGTGTGCAAAAAAAGGGCCGCTCAGAGGTAAAACAACCAAACCTAGTGTCAAGGGATTTACATTTATGGTAACGACTAGCTTCCCTTACTCCCAAGGGGGTAAGGAAGGCGATTAGTGGTGCTTCATTACTGATGAAAGGCATTCAGTTTCGAGCCAAGGATATGGTACGTAGGTTCCTTTCTTGTACTGTCTTTCTCCTGAGCTCTTTTCTTTCTTACAAAGTTTCTCTACAGCGTATTAAACTTCTAGACCTGTGTAGCAAGCAAATGCTTGTGAAAAAAAGCAAAAAAACAACTTACCTTTAAGCATCAGACACGAGAATGGCAATCAACCTCTTGATTTCGTAAAAAAAGCTCATTCTCCCACATCGCGCTAGCATATGAACCTAGCTCAAGCATAAAACTAAAACAAGAGAATGTAGCAAATTGCACGAAGCCACCACGATCAACAGTGACTTTTTTATTATCAGCATTTTTTTCTTTACGATGAGCGAGCCTAATCCTTGTATGTCTTGCGGTCTGCGCAAATAAATGGTGGTCGCAGTTAATCAGAAGCACTGGCAGCGTAAATGTACAGCAGTAAGCATTGGGAAGCAGTAAGGAATCAGGTTTACACAAGGAAAGAAACCATGGCGAAGATCTATGCCACTAACGAAGTGAGAAGACGTTAAATACCATGATCAACAGTAACAAGGGGAAGCCCACCACGTGTACTGTGACGTAACCATGGCAACGAGCAAGAGCAGGTGTAGAGTATGTGGCGTCCGGTGGTTGAGTGGCGTCTAGAAGCTTTGGGAGGTCATGTCAACGAAGAGGATTTCTTATGACAGGAACAACTAATAAAAAAGTCGAGAATGGACCGTCGCGTTATGAGGTGCACTTTTTTTTTTGTCTCTCTCTTAATGCAGTTTTTTTTTGTTCAGATAGGTTATTCCAAGAAAAGTTGATGCATAGAGTGATGGGGATAAATAGTGTTTCTTTTTACGTAGAGTGCTTTTTTTTGTCCTTTTGTTTCAGATAATTTAGAAAGATGTTTTTGTAAAAACCGAAACGCGCATCTTTATTTCTCTTGAAGCTAAACGTCCAGAGCAAAGATCATTAACAAACAAGGTACCCAAAAAACCGTGAACATTACTTCAGACCTCTTTTCCCAAACAGTATGAAAAATTTCACAAATTAGCATTTGTTTTGCAGAATTGTAAAGAAATACATTTTGAAACTTGATGATATGGACACTTTTTTATGCGTTAAAATTCTAGAACTTATATGTAGCTGTTGATTGATAATTTTTATTTAGAATTTCACATTTTTTGATATTTTAGAAATTTCATTTGCATTTATTTTTTTGGTCCTGCGTTTTTTGTGTTCATTTTCTTCAATGTGACGTCTGATGTTTGCAATTTAAATTGCTTCTGTGTGACATCTTGCAGATGAGTCTATTCTTGTGTGATCGCAAAATATGTTTTTATGCCGTTAAACATCATACGAAGTAAAACGTACTGCTAATACAAATATATTTCACGGAATTATCTTTCAAGAAATAGACCTACATGTTGTAATGTCGGTTCCGTAACATTAACAAACCAGACTTTGCTTGCATGGAATTCTGAAGCATTAGCAGCCCTTAAAACCTATATGTTTCTTCCAATCATTATCCAAACTCATCGCTTTACCTTGAATGATTGAAATATTCACTGGAAGGCTTTTTTGATGTTGTTCCACATTAAATAAATATATATAAATTAATTTTTTTAAATACCTATCTTTATAAGACCCTAAAATGTAGAAAATAAATCTAAAGCATATCGATGGTGCAATCAATCACTGAGTTCATATTCACTTCAAAGGAAGATTGGGAGCCGGCAATCCTGTCGAGTAAGTAAATCGGCTCCCTATCTTTCTTCAAAGCGAATGTGAACTCAGTGACCGATTGCACCATCGATATGCTTTAAGATTATTTTCCACTTTTTTAGGGCCCTATTAGAATATATGCATTTTTTTCAATTTTTAATTTATATTTTTTTTGCTTTTACTAAAAACGCATACGTTCAAAAACTTAGATATACAATTCATAAACATCGAGCACATTTACCCACCTTTTGAAGTCATGTTTGAGGTAGTCCATGACATTGGAGACGTCACAAGCTTTAATTTGAGATACGCCTCGTTAAAGTCGACCCCCGCGACAATCCGCTCCCATTTCATCAGGGGGGTATAGTGGGAAAATATTGAAAATAGTTTACGACCGTCATTATACAAGCTTTCATTTGACACCTAACTCGTAGAGGTAGGCCCTCGCGTTCGGAAGATACAGCAGAACGATTTTCACATTTTCTGTTTTTAAATAAATAAATAAATACCCCCTCAAGCAACTGCTTGCCACAGAGGTCTGACAGGAGCCTGCCAGTTTATATGCCATAGTAGAAGGTCTGAGAGGATGGCAGGACCTCAGCAGAAAAACGACACATACATACGCCTCGTTAAAGTCGACCCCCGCGACAATCCGCTCCCATTTCATCAGGGGGGTATAGTGGGAAAATATTGAAAATAGTTTACGACCGTCATTATACAAGCTTTCATTTGACACCTAACTCGTAGAGGTAGGCCCTCGCGTTCGGAAGATACAGCAGAACAATTTTCACATTTTCTGTTTTTAAATAAATAAATAAATACCCCCTCAAGCAGCTTTGCCACAGAGGTCTGACAGGAGCCTGCCAGTTTATATGCCATAGTAGAAGGTCTGAGAGGATGGCAGGACCTCAGCAGAAAAACGACACATACATCCATGCCTTATCCGGGACTCGAACCCAGGTCCCGTAGATCAGTAGCCAAACGTGCTAACCACTAGTGGAGAAGAAATCATGGAGGTCAATTTTGCATAGTCTACTACACTCCCCGCGTCACAAGCCTCCCTTTGACACATAGCTTGTTACTTTCGCACTCGCATTCAGGAAGTATAGTATTCACTTTCCTATTTTCCCCCTTTTTATGGGGGGAAGAAAACACGGGAGAGTTTTTCAGAAACTGGGACATTCCCGCGTCAGAAGCTTTCATTTGACGTATAGCTTGTTTGCTTTCAGCCTTCGCGTTCTGGAGTTAGAGCTGGTTTTCATATTTCCCCTTTTTTAGAGGGGAAGAAAGCACGGGGGCCCAATTTTTTTATAGCCTAAGACACTTCTCGCGTCACAAGTTTTCATTTGGCACACAAATAATTAATTTCTCCATCGTGTTCGAAAGATATGGTGGAACAACATTTTGCCAAATCTACAAACCGATAATCCGACAAATGATAAAGCAAAAGTAATAGGATGATAAGTAAAAGTTTTTTTTGCCGTTTCCTCAATCGCTGCACCAATCCTTTTTCAGCCATTTACGATGATGAAATTGTCGCTTAATTATACGTTTTATTGAACCACTTTTAACCGTATACACATCGTACACGAATACATCACTTCTGTTGAATATGCTTATATATATATATATCTGTCGATAGAAATAAAAAAGTGGCACCTGTTGAATTTTAGACCGTCATTCCGGCCCCTATTTGACCTTGAACAACCATCGCATCCAAAAATTCACGTTTCTGAGATGTATTACCGGAAATACCTCCCAAGCACCAATTTCGAACTCTTTATTCCGTAATATAAAAATTGACTGCATATTTCTTAGTATTTCGTACTCTTATTGACTGCATATTTCCAGTATTTCGCACAGGTCCTTTAATTTCCAAATTTTCGCACAGGTCCAACCAATTTCGAACTCTTTATTCCGTAATATAAAAATTGACTGCATGTTTCTTAGTATTTCGTACTCTTATTGACTGCAATATTTCCAGTATTTCGTACAGGTCCTTTAATTTCCAAATTTTCGCACAGGTCCAACCAATTTCGAACTCTTTATTCCGTAATATAAAAATTGACTGCACATTTCTTAGTATTTCGTACTCTTATTGACTGCATATTTCCGGTATTTCGTACAGGTCCTTTAATTTGATTCTTTTCCTTCACAATTGAATACATAGCACCTCTTTATTTCTAGCCCGTCACTCCGACACCTCTTTATTTCTAGCCCGTCACTCCGGCACCTCTTTATTTCTAGCCCGTCACTTCGGCACCTATTTGATATTGAATGCGACTGCGGATTTGAAAATCCTTCTCATTTTCGAATTATAATTTATAGCATTCCAGCATTGGTGTGTCGAAATTTGACCTCTGACTTCAAACTACCTAACGCATCTGAAAGTTGACATAATGTCTGAGATCTACCACTCAAAACATTTCCAGACACAATTTTTCAGACCTTAGCACCAGTCTATCTTTATTTGACCTTTGATCTCGAAGGACCCACCACATCCAAAATTTCACATTTTTGATATCTACGACGCAAAATATCCCCAATCACTAATTTTTAGCTCTCTAGCACGGATAGATCTAAATTTGACCTTTGACCTCGAAAGACCTTCTTGATCACAAATTTCACATTTTTGAGACCTACGACGCAAAATACCCCGTTACTAATTTTTAGCTCTCTAGCACCTTTGACCTCCATCCCATTCGATGGACGGCGTCCTTTACAATCCCATCGGTGTCCCCTACTGACCGTGATCAGGGGAGTTTTGTGAAGATAAATCTCAACGCTGGCCCAGCTGGAACCTGACCTGAGAACTATAGATTACGAGCCTGCCGTGCTGCCGCTGAGTCTATATATACATATATTAAACAGGTCTGCTACGTTGAATATCGTGTAATACAGATTAAGTTATATTCACTTATCTCCAATAAATGACTCTCTATATCAGGAGTCCTCAACGTGAGGTACGCGTACCCCTTGGGGATACGCGGTAAATGTTTTGGGGGTACGCCGTGAGAGCTCAAAAGTCGCTAAGTTGGCATTATTATACTATAACTATAGTTTTATCTATCTATATAAGGGGTACGCCAGTTACATACACTTTTCCAGGGGTACGTGAAGCATAAAAGTTTGAGAACCACTGCTCTATATGATTCTAAATCACATCGTTCTCTACGTGGCTCCAATTTTTGTCGTTGCCAAAGCTTTTGCTACATCTTCATTCATACTTTCCTATCTACGTAGCTGATGTTAAGTCACGTGAAGGAGGTAAAAAGCTTCAACTTGGAATGTGACATGAAATTATTGTTACATCATCCCTAATGAATGGTATAAGTGCAATAATTATGCTTATCTTTGAAATTTACGTGATATTATGTAATTTGAATTTATTTTATGTTAAATTAAGGAGTATGCATAAATATTTTGATGAAGTTTTTATATTACTATCTAATATGAATTAGCCGTCTCATGGCCGAGTGGTTAGCGCGCTTGGCTACTGATCTAAGGGACCTATGGTTCGAGCCCCGGGTAAGGCATGGATGTATGTGTCGTTTTTCTGCTTGTGGTCTTGCCATCCTCACAGACCTACTATGGCATATAAACTGACATCCTCCTGTCAGACCTCTGTGGCAAGCAGCTGCTTGAGGGGGTATTTATTTATTTATATTTAATATGAATTATGCTATTGATATTCTTGTTCTAGTGAAACATGTGTTAATAATTATGAAATAGATAATTAAAAAACATTTGGATATAACTGTTTTATTAATAGGGGAGAGTATAATAAATCAGGTAGTAACATAATTTGCTTTAAAATTTATCAATGGATGAAAATAAAATTAGTCGAAATTTTAACACTGCTGAGATTCCAAAAGTATATGATGAATTAAAAGATTTATGCTTCATTTCCGTTTATCATCATCAACCTCAAGCAGCCATGGGCTATGGAAGTCCAACCAGACTGTGCAATTTAGTTCTCCAAGCACATCTGTCCCGAGCTACATCTGCTGCATCCGGCCACTGCACTTAAATTCTAACAAGATCTAGTATGACATTGTCTGCCCACCGCATCCTAGGTCTCCCCTTCTTTCTGAGGCCTTTAGACACACTATTCATAACCTTATTCGCTAATCTATAATTATCCATACGGGCAACATGGCTGAGGTATCAAATACACTGTAAAAGCATTTTTAGACGAATTAGAATGCTCATTTAGACAAAGTAAAATATAAGAATATATATACATAATTGGTGTTATGAATCTGGATTTGAATAGTACTAATAATAAAATTTACAGACAGTTAAGTATAATGGCCACCTCTGTTTTTATATCTGATATATTCTCTGCCCTGTCCACGGTCAGTAGGGGACACCGATGGGCTTGGAAAGGCCGCCGTCCGTCGAATGGGATGTTAAGCCGTGGCCCCGTGTGTGGGAGAGCCATACCCTGTGCACGTTAAAGAACACGCTGGATGGCCTTGACGGGAGGCTACCATCTGCCTCTCAACAGCTGTTCCAGTGGGTCCCCTCCCCAACCTTCTCTGAGTCTACGGGGTCCATGTGACCTGGCCATTTAGCCCATGGTGTGCAAAAAAGTGCCGCTCAGAGTTAAAACAACCCAACCTGAACACGTGTAATTTTGTATCAATTTTCGGGCTTTCTGTATTACATTTTTTAATTTCCTACAAATGCATTTCGAGATTTTGAAGGAATTAAAGGCAATAAGCAGGCTTAATTCTCTTATCCAGTTTGTCCAGCCACGATTAAACTACAGCGGACTCCCGTATAACGCGCTCACCTATAACGTGAATTCGTATAACGCGACGAAAAAATTGCGATTAGTACTCATACAGCACGATAAACAGTCCCGTATTAGGAGTAAGATAAATTTAACATTTTGACATAGTTTTTGATTTTTTGTTTAGAAAAGCAAATGTATACACTTACTTGTTGTTTATATATGCACAGTGAAGCTGAAGCTTTAAAAGATGTAAAGGTTTATCAAAGAAAAATATGCACATTTAAAGATATAAGAGGAAAATATTTTTATTCAACTTTTAATTAAAATAAAAATATGTACATGCTCTTAGTCGTCGTTGGAATTGAATTTTTTGGAAAGCGCGGAGCAAATAACCAAAAGATTATATCTTCCCATAAGATATAACTTTAATATTATAGATACCTTTCAGCAGGAGGTGTAGAAGAAGGAATTTGACAACCCAACTACGAATTGTGATTATTATGCTTAAGCAACGTGAAACCACCTAAACCGTTGAATTGTGATAATTGAGAGTATGTTTTAGAACGGAATGTATAAATCAAAAATAAAGGTATCAGTGGGAAATGGACCAGAACGCTCATTTAGAGTGAAACAAGACTCAAGAAGCTAAAAAAAACCCTTCGAATCGTAAATAATTTAGTAATATTAAAGAATAGCAAATTATAAAAGAAACATTTTTGACATGAAATGATGAAAACTAACTACAAAAGCGGTAATTAGTCATCTTACTAATTAACGAAATATAAAGTTTCACCTAAATAAAACAGCACCGCGCTACTCCAATTGCATTAACAACAGTGTTTATGTATATCCGATAATCTCCATCGTTTCCTATTTCCATTTTAGATCATTTTTCAAATGCCTATTGTGTCCACCCCACCTCCTCATCATTGATTCGCAGAAAATTTGATTCTCATTTAAGATGACACAGAAAACAGACCGGTGTAAGAGAAAAACTTGTCTACTTAACCGTTTAAGATTTATAAAAATTCATCTTTCACAACATTACTTACCGAAAAAATTACGAAATAATACTTTATGTGCTTATAATTCTTTCCCAGCGCAATAAGAGATAAAGAAGAAAGAGAAGAAAAAGAAGAAAAGGAAAGGAAAAAAATGAAGAAAGGGTGCTCTTCGGGTACGTGCAGTTTGCGAGGTTGTGCGTCTGACTCATCGGGCATCTTCTCCGCTTTTCAGTGAATCGACCGAAGAGCAAAGGGCCAAGAAAATGGATTACCGTCGATGAGAATCAATAAGTCAGCAGTGACTGTGCTTCGTGTATGTGTGTGTTGCACAGGCAAAGAAAAAAAAAATACAGGCAACATCCAGAGCAAAAAAAAAAGATTTTTCTTACCATTCTTTTTTTCCCAGTTCTTCTTCTTTGGAACTCAAGAATAGTGGTAGTAGTAGCATATTCCATTTTGATAACACGTACCTGAATTTCTGATCTCCGAAAGTGAATAGGTGACATATATGTTCGGGGTAACGTGATCCTGTTTGATGCGATGCAATATGTAAGGAGACACATACAGTTTCTACTACTTATCTGATTCAGTTCGGCGACGTTGCCTTGGCATTGTCATTCTCGAGGATTAAGATGCAGCAAAATTTAAGGATATTTCTTGAGGGCGAGACGTGTGAGATGAAGGGGAGGAAAATATATTTTCATATAGTGTTCAAAGGTCTGAAAGAAGTGAATATAAAAAGGAAATTGTATACCTATACACACACATATATATATATAGTGTGTTCATGTGTAGAGCTATATAATGAAAAGGCTGCAACTTATTTGAAATTTCTATGTTACCATCATTCTACTGGATTTAGAGAATAAAAATAAGAAGCGATCTACAACGTAAGCAGTTTGTGAACGTTCTGTTTCTCTAAGGCTAACTTACGGAGAAAAATCGAGCTTGGGAAAAGAAAAGCATGTGGACTTCACAAGAAAAAGAAACAAAACACGAATGTAGCTATATTTTTTGATACGATATGGGGATTAGATGTCATGAGAATGGACTGTTCGGCGACATAAGAGATTGAAACGTATTTGTTCCATATCACCAACGATTTACATTAAATAGTACACAAGAAATGTACAGGGTGAATCTGAAAAAGTGGGCAAAACTTTACGGGGTGGTAGAACGCAGCTATACGAGCAATATTCGTCATAGAATGTATGGTCGGAACGCAAACGGCGAGCCGCTAGGTGGCGTTGGAAATGGTATAAAAGGGTCTGTCCTCGCACCCAACGTCTTCGCAAATGTGCGTCGGTCCCTATCCCGCAGGTGTGAAACCTGCATTACAGCTGGCGGCAGCTCTTTTGAGCAATTTCTTTGAGCATGTACCTCAATTACATTCCTGTTAATAAAATGTTTTCTGAAGTATCTCCTCTCCTTCTTGTGTTCATTCTTTAAATGTGACAGTGGAAAACTACCTTTTAACTTCTCACCGCTTGCGTTCCGACCATACATTCTATGACGAATATTGCTCGTATAGCTGCGTTCTATCAACCCGTAAAGTTTTGCCCACTTTTTCAGATTCACCCTGTATATACACATACATAAACGAAAAAGAAATTGTTGAAGATAAATAATAAATATAAATTAATACAGGAAAGTTATATAATTATGTTCATTACATTTCAGTATCAAAAATAGTAGATGTCTAAACTCTCTCAGACATTGTTTATAAGACAGCTTGGCCACAAATAATAGTATTGTAAACAAGCAATAATAAATGCACGAGAGTTAGCTGTTGAAACAGAAGCCAAGAAATCAATAAATAGTTTTGTGGAAAAAATGAGTGTTGCCAATGGGCGGGAGTCGAACCTAGTCTTCCTTAAATATTTCAGAGTTATTCTAACCACTAAATTAGCACCGTAGTCACATCAGTGGATAGATAAATGCTGGAGCAGGTGCTAGTTTAGTGTAGTATTCTGGCTTGAATATGAGAGAAGCGAGTTCGCGCATCGGCAATACTCATTTTTACACAAACTCATTACACAGTCGAAAATGAGTTAGTTCTACGTTCGGAATGTAGAATTTTTACATAATTGTTACAAAGCTTTCTCTATGAAAACTATAGAATTTGTTGTTATTTTACCTCTGAGTGGCACTAATTTTGCACACACTGGTCTAAATGGTCAGGTAATAAGGACCCAGAGGGCTCAGAGAATGTTTGGGGAGGGGGTTGTTTTACCTCTGAGCGGCACTTTTTTTTTGCATACCATGGGCTAAATGGCCAGGTCACAAGGACCCCCGAAAGCTCAGAGAAGGTTAGGGGAGGGGACCCACTGGAAAAGTTGTTGGGAGACAGATGGTAGCCTCCCGTCAAGGTTATCCAGCGTGTTCTTTAACGTGCAGAGGGTACGGCTCTCCCGCACACGGGGCCACGGCTTAACGTCCCATCCGAGGGACGGTGGCCTTTCCAAGCCTATCGGTGTTCCCTATTGACCGTGAGCAGGGCGGGGAATTTTGCGGAGATAAATCTCAACGCTGATCCAGCTGTGACTCGAACCTGTGAACTACAGATTACGAGTCTGGCACGCTTCCGACTGAGCCACCCCCGCACCTTGGGGGTGGGTGGGGGGTGGAAGGAGCCACTGGAGCGCTCTTGGAAGACGGATGGTAGATCCCCGTCAAGGTCATCCAGCGTGTTCTTTAACGTGCGCAGGTTATGTCTCTCCGTCACCAGGGGCCACGGCTTAACGTCCCATAAGACGGGCGGCGGCCTTTCCAAGTCCATCTATGTTCCCTATTAACAGAAGGGAGAGTGGGGAATTTTGAGGAGATAAATTTCAACGCCGGCCCAGGCTGGACTCGACCTTGAGAATTGTAGCTTAAGAGCCTGACGCGCCATCGATTGAGCCATCCCCAAAAGCTAGAGTATGTGTTCAGCTTTGTATTTAACCTTTCTTAAATGATAGCTTAAAGCCAGTTTTATAAACTCTAAGCAACAGATGTATCTTTACCTGCGAAAGATTGAGATTGTTTTGATAGTTTATGAGAATATTGGCTTGCTCCAATTTCTCTGGCTGTATCCGTCATTATTTCTCGTAACGTTGGCAAATTAAAGAATTTTTCGCTAATAATTACTCTTATTAGTGCCGAATTTTGCACAAAGTATATTTTTCATTCAGTGATTTTGATCTTTAAATAATAATTACCTTGAGCTCTTCGGAGCATTTTATATCGTCTTACCAAAATATGTACCAGAGAATTCCCATGTTTATGTATTGGAATTTAATTTCGAAGCTCTAAATATAACTAAAGTTCAATTAAAGATCATAATCAAATCTCTTTAAATCTCGGATTTTCAACAATATTTATTCAGTATTTAAAGAGTTATGATAGCTAGAATATTTCTCAACAGTAATGCGTCATAAGAATTCACCTCAGAATTTGATTAAGACTTAAATAATAAGTGGTGATTGAAATCATTTAATGAAATAAATATATATATTTTCGAAGATTGTGTAATGATTATTTCAATATTTGACAATTATAAATTAATTTTATAAAACAGGAATTTATTTCTAAATATCCCATCTTCCCTAACTTTTCAAATACTGAACGAATATTGTTGAAAATAATAATCTAAATAGATCTCCATTATGATATGTAGTTTATCTTCAGTCACATTTTTCCATTAAATGCGCCGGGTTGTTTTACCATTGATCGGCACTTTTTTGCACACCATGAGCTAAATGGCCAGGTCACATGGACCCCGAAGGCTGGGTAGACAGCTGTTAGCCTCCAGCTGTTGGGTGACAGATGGTAGCCTACCGTCAAGGCCATCCAGCGTGTTCTTTAACGTGCACAGGGTATGGCATTCCCCCACACGGGCCTCGGCTTAACGTCACATCCGACGGACGGTGGCCTTTCCAAGCCCATCGGTGTCCCCTACTGACCGTGGCAGGACGGGGGGGTTTTGCGGAGATAAATCTCAACGCTGACCCAGCTGGGACTCGAACGTGGGAACTACAGATTTACGAGCCTGGCGCGCTACCGACTGACTCCCCCGCCCCCCATTAAATGCGTCTTTTATCATAGAATATAGGAGTTTCGAAGTTAGATTAGCATTGACATAACATGGAAATTATCTACTCTTTTGGTAGGGAAGGATATAATTTGAAAGGATATTTAATATACTAAGACACCACAATGCATCGTTGGCAAAGTATAAACCATTTTTCTATTTGCTGCGTTTTCATATCGGAAAAATGTTGCAAAAAAATCCTCTAATATTTTGGCACGGCAGTGGATTTTGAGTAAATATTTCTGAAAGCCAGATTTATATATATGTTTATTTAGAGTGCCTTTCTCGTATTTCAAAGGTAAAAGTTTATTTTGATTATATGAAACTTCATTCTTCTTTTTCCATTGACTTAATGAGAAAGTGAACTGGCATTTTTGATAATACACTGTATATAGTCATGATACGTAATCTATTGAACATCATTTTACTAAGAATATAATGGCTGTCAATTAAACTAAACTTTCATTGCCAAAAATTACCTGACGCCTAAAAGCTTTAGTACGGTAACTAACTATGCAGAAAACTGATGTTTAAATTCGATACAAAACATTATAAAATAAAAACACAATGATAGCTTTAAAGTTTATTATATAATTCATCCGTCAACCTTAGAAAAAGCGAGAAGAAGATGGAGAGACACACACATACATTAAAATATTAAATTACCCGAGAAAATACTTTAGTGCAAGCTCCATATCCGTAATCGTATTAGAACGAACTTTTATCACGTTTTGGAAAATCTCGCAGCTTTTAAGTTCGGTAAGATTACCGAGGATATAGGAAGGAACGAAGATGAAAACTGGAGACTTTAAAAGGGAAAGCTTCTGGTCCAAGAGACAGAATTGCAGCCTAAGAGCTCCAGCGTGCATGAGCGGCAGTGTCCAGTTCGGAAGCAAAAACCATAATTGGAGCTCGCGCTGCTTTCTCTGCATGTGTGTTGGGTGGGGGGAAGCACAGTAGTATCCGGCGAGCGGCTTATCAGACTATAAATTATCTTGTTCCGCTAAGAAGTTAATTACAGTCCGTGCTAACGATGCTCTATCTCATAACGGTTTTGATGGAAAAGTTAATGAGTCGTTTTTGCTCGACAGAGCAGCGAATGCCTTGCCTGCCAACCCAGGTGCGTCAGGTCTCAGATGACGTAAAGTGCACGCTTTGGTAATTCGGCTTTTGTGCAACAAGACACTGCTGACGTATGGATGTGCGACGTTTCTGTCTGCGAGCTGGTGGAAGTTAGGAAGCATGAGAAGACATTGAATAGAGGCGGCATTGCTAAAAATTAGCCCCGTAAGTAAGTTATTTTGCAACTAATTTATTAAGACACAGAGATCAGGGAATGAGGAGTTGGTTGGGGGGATGTTTCGAATCTGTCTTGAATGTACTGAAATATTTTAATAAAACTCGTTGGTCGCGTTCTTATTAATAATAAGTGAAGACGTTTAATGTCGTATGAAAGGATCAGAAATAATTTTTTAATACACACCATTTTGTCGTAAGATTACACCACAAAATGGTGTGACCTTACAACACAAAAGAGTGTGATCTTATAGCACAAAATGGTGTAAACTTACAGCACAAAAGAGTGTGACCTTACACCACAAAATGGTTTGTGAGCTTACAACACAAAGAGTGTGACCCTACATCACAAAAGAGTGTGACCTTACACCAGAAAAGAGTGCGAATTTACACAACACAAAAGATTGTGACCTTACACCAGAAAAGAGTGCGAATTTACACAACACAAAAGATTGTGACCTTACACCAGAAAAGAGTGCGAATTTACACAACACAAAAGAGTGTGACCTTACACCAGAAAAGAGTGCGAAGTTACACAACACAAAAGAGTGTGACCTTACACAAGAAAAGAGTACGATTTTACACAACACAAAAGAGTGTGACCTTACACCACAAAATGGTGTAAAGTCAAAACTAGATATGAGTTCGAACCCATTTCTTCGAGACCATGCCAGCCCAAATCCAAAGTTATTGACCCCTAGTCCACCCAAGTCGAAATCATTTCGACAATTACTGAGTTCGAGACCAAATTGGAGAAAACATTTCTCTGACGCTTCATAAGTTATCTACAAAAATGCGCGTCGCTAATCATTTATTTTATTCTTATATTATTAAGTACAATTATTTTCTGACAAAAGTGAAATGTTAATGATATTTGGAACGAAAAATATTAGAAATACATAGAAACTGAAAGTTCGTGGATAACATCGTTATAAACACAAAGAGGCATTAATTTATTAAAGACAGAGAATACACAAAAATAAATCAAAAGTCATATGGTGCTTAATTTTAATTACAAGAACTTATTTAAAAGGTTAAATTATATATATATTTTTTAATTTTTGCCTATATTTGTCACAATATTAAGAAATATTTAAAATTTAAATTATTATGAGCCGAGTCGCCCAGCAATGCCGAGCCCGAATTCACCTGCAGTCAGGATTATAACATCTTCATATTTTACAACATATTAGGATATAAATTAACTTCAACCATGAAGTAAAGTCCTATAGCTGAATTTCACATAAGAACGTGTGACATTTTATCCTTGAATTTTTCATTTAAATTTATTCTACTATTCTGTGGTATGGGTTTTCCGCATTCGGATTCAACTTCGGATTCGGACGGGTACGGGTTCGAAAAACTGGACCCGAACTCATATCTAGTCCTGACGTCACCAATTTTGTGATGTAAGGTCGCATCATACACTGACACGTGACTTCACTTTACCTACCCAAAAGAAACAAATCAAAGAACCATAGACTACCAACAACCAACGGTTACGTTTCTACGTCATACTTTGCAGCTCGACCTCATACGTTTCTTGAGCAGTGCCATCTGTTGGCTGAGGACCCTGAACATCAAACCGACCGGGTATTTTATTATTACATCTTTTTACATGATGATTCATATCTGCCAGCTTAAATATTAGGAAATATAGAAACCACGTGTTAATGTGCAATAATTACTCAAAAAAACTAAAAGAAAATTGTGCTTATCGTACAGTAGCTCAAAAAAGCATCCAAACGCTATGGTTGATTACAGAATTCAGAAAAAATATCTGGCAACGTTTTTTTTAGAAATTAGTGATATGGCAACGTGTCACGTGACACAAAGGAAACAGAATTCAGAAAAAAATATCTGGCAACTTTTTTTTAGAAATTAGTGATCTGGCAACGTGTCACGTGACACAAAGGTTGCCAGATCACTAATTTCTAAAAAAATCGTTACCAGATATTTTTTCTAAATTCTGTAAACAACCATAGCGTTTGGATACTTTTTTGAGCGACTGTACCGTATCACGATGTACCCCACGTGTTTTGAATAATACATCATATTTGTAATGAAACTAACAGTTGAGTTTGAATTGCAACTGAATTCAGTGTTGAATTTTGATGTGTGCGTGTAAAGTAGGTTTATGGTGCCTTATGCAGGAGTTTACGACAAACGACCATTTAGTTAGTTACTGCATGAGATTAAATGGTAAATTTGTTTAGATTTTGTTTAAGATGAAGCTAATTCCAATGATGATAGTGCAATAAATTCAAGAGAAAAAACAAAGAGAGTGTAATCCAGTTATAAGTCTATGTCTTCTACTAAGAATAATTTTCTTGTATGCTTAAGTTTATCGTATAAGTAATCAGTTAGTGACTTTAATGAGTGTAGTTTGATCATTTATACATTTAAGTAAATTATTCAAATAGTTATACTTATTTTAAACAGCAACTTGTTTTATCTATTAAATAAGTTCATTTAACATTAGTTTGATTATTTCGTACCCACCAAATGAGACAGTGAAATAATTATTGCTGAAATTTCGCAACCATGTCCTTCATCCCAAATGCTGATAAATAGCAAACACTTAAATGTTATTAACTTGATAAGTGGGGGATGTTAAGTTTCACTTTTCAAGACGTAAACTTAAACCTGAATGGGGTGTTACACATGTTTCTGATGTTATAATATAGTGCTGTTTTGCTACATTTAATGGGATGGGGGCTTACTCGGTAGGGTGCCTGGTACGTATGTCGTGTCCATAATTTGATGTAAAAATGAGGACACGAAGTATCTGTACTGACGTAGCTCCATCTGCTATTTTCCCTCAGATTGGGGGCGGGCTTGGCTCAGTCGGTAGCGCGCCAGGCTCGTAATCTGTAGTTCCCAGGTTCGAGTCCCAGCTGGGTCAGCGTTGAGATTTATCTCCGCAAAATTTGCCCGCCCTGCCCACGGTCAGTAAGGGACACCGATGGGCTTGAAAAGGCCGCCGTCCGTCGGATGGTACGTTAAGCTGTGGCCCGTGTGCGGGAGAGCCATACCCTGTGCACGTTAAAGAACACGCTGGATGGCCTTGACGGGAGGCTACGATCTGTCTCCCAACAGCTGTTCCAGTGGGTCCCCTCCCCCAACATTCTCTGAGCCTTCGGGGTCCATGTGACCTGGCCATTTAGCCCATGGTGTGCAAAAAAGTGCCGCTCAGAGGTAAAACAATCCAATCCAATCCCTCAGATTGCTTGTGTCCGCTCTTTCCGCCATTTTCGCTCAGACCACAGAAGAGGACGTCGCCTCCATCACCAAAAGGGGGCCACATGGTCAGCGTAGGTCCCGGATGAGGGGGCCTACGTGACCCACGCGGATGAAAAAGAACTGCTGGATGGGTCCGAAGAATCGCACCTCAGCTATGACGGCCAATGATCAGCGGCCACGGGTCCCCAGGTGGTGACCTTTGGGTTGCAAGACACTCACTCGAAAAGGCCAAAGAGGACACTTGGTGCCGAAGTTTGGCACGAAAAAGACGTGCTGAACAGACCTGTTCGTTTTTGCTGCGACGACTGACCTGTTGAGGCGAGACCCGTCGGGCGTTAGAATGCATTGACAGATAAAGCGGGAGTGCAAAGGTCGGCCAGCGAGGAGCAGCAGTGGTTTTTCTTCGTCCAGAGGAAGTGAGGTAAGAGGTAAAATCTCTCTCATTTGGTGTTCCAATTTAAGTAGCATTATTGTCTCCGCCACGTTGCCTATTTTAGACAGCCGTTGAAGCCGTCGATGTTCCCGGCGACACGAACGGTGTGCTTCAAGTATACAATTGAACTGTTTGACGTAAGGCCGTAGAAAGTCTCGTAAGAACTGAATAGCGCTGATTGCACTGGCAGGAAGTTGTGTAAGAAGAGGTGTAAATCCAGTGTATTGCTACGTTAAAATATTTCTAGAAGTTTCAAGATGAAATGAACTGAATAAATGTGCTTTTATGTTTAAACCATTTCTGTTAGAGTGTATTGTTGTGTATGGTTCCTGGGTTGAGGCCACAAAGACGCTTCCTTAGCCCCCTCAATTTTTATAAGTTCGCCCCTACGTCAATCACCTCAAAATACTCAGGGATGATCAAGACACGTAATCTGTAGTTACAAGGTTCGAGTCCCACTCTGTGAAACTACTGAGCTTTATCTCCGTAAAACCCCCCGCCATATTCTCTGTCAGTAGGGGACAATTGTTTGGAAAGGACATTAGGCCATGGCCCCATGTGCTGGAGAGCCGTACCGTATACATGTTAAAGAACACACTGGATGGCCTTGATGGGAGGCTACCATCTATCTCCCAGCATCTTCCAATGGCTCCCCTTCCCCCAATAATTTCTGAGTCTTCGGAGCCCTTATGAACTGGCCATTTAGTCCATTGTGTGCAAAAAGATTGACGCTCAGAAGTATAGCAATAAAACTACCTTTAATGATGTTAGATTTCACTTTTTGGGTGTATTCATTTACCGGAATATGGTGTTACCTTACACGAATTTTTGTGTTAGATTAGACTTTTTGGGTAATCTAGAATATAGTGTTGCTTTTTACCATAAAATGGTATTAACCTCGCTGTCACGTAACACTGGGTTTTTTTTTGCAATGTATGGTCAGCAACTAAGCAACTATTAGGGAAGCAATGAAGTGATTATGAGAGTGGTGCAGTTAGTGCTTTGACAGTTCTCATAGCCTAAATTACCAGTTTTTCAGAGATAAATACCGGAATATTTGCGTAAAAAAAGTGTTGATTACAGTTTACTGAAACTGGAACATTTTGTTAATGGTCGATATTTTTTTCAGTTATTTTTTAAACTGGAGCTTTTTTTTCTCATCGTACTCCACTTACATGCCGACATGGTTGCATCTGAATATATTCCTTTAATAGAAGAGACGGGGTGGCTCAGTCAGTAGCGCGCTAGGCTCGTAATCTGTAGTTCTCAGGTTCGAGTCTCAGCTGGGCCAGCTTTGAGATTTATATCCGCAAAACTCCCTATCCACGGTCAGTAGGGGACCTTGACAAGAGTGGAAAGGCAGTCATCCGTCTAATGGGACGTTAAGCCATAGCCCCATGCGCGGGGTGAGCAGTACCCTGTGCACGTTAAAGAACACGCTGGATGATCTTGAAGGGAAGCTACCATCTGTCTACCAACATCTATCTTCCACTTGGTCCCCTCAACCTTCTCTGAGGCCTCGATGTCTTTGTGATCTGGCCATTTAGCCCATTGTGTGCAAAAAAGTGCCGCTCATAGTTATAAAAACCCAACCCCTAATAGAACACAATTTCAAACTATCAAATTACTCAATTAAAAATACACTGAAATAGGCACAAAAAAAACTACTTTTAGACTTTTTAAACTTTCCACGAAATGACAGCCGAATTGTTAGCTAAGTCAGGCTTTTCTGGCCAGTGCATTTTGTTTAGTTTTATTTGAATAATGCGATTATATGAGTATACCATAACAATACTACGCGTAACATTTAAGTGTATATGGAATGTGTGCAAATATGTTATAGAATTGCATATATGATATAATAGTGAATAAGGGTTGAGATTAGCTCTCCAATCTCTTTCCTGACCCTGTTGACAAGTGGGAATATTGATGGGTTAGAAAGGCCAGCGTCCGTTGGATGGACCGTTACGCAGTGGTCCGTGTGCAAATGAGTTACAACCTGGATGATCTAGACGAGAGTTTACCATCTGTCTCCTACCAACTGTCCAGTGTATACCCATCTCCTAACCATCTCTGAGCCCTAGGGGGTCCTTGTAACCTCGTAATTTAGTCCATTGGAAGCAAAGGCGGGCCACTCAGGGGTAAAACAAACCAACACACCCATCTCTTCACCTTCTCTGAGCCCTTGGGGTCCTAACATGGCCATTTATCCCACTGGGTGAAATAAAATGCTGCTCAGAGGTAAAAGAACCCAACACAAACCCTTCCCCCAACCTTCTCTGAGTTCTTGGGGTTTTTCAAAACTAGCCACTGGATGAAAAAAAAATTGACACTCAGGAGTAAAACAATCCACTCCAATCTTATGAATATAAGCATTCATAAGAAGGTTGGAATGAGCTATTCTCTTAAAACCTAAATATAATTATTGATGTTTTAATTTTCAAACTAAATTTTTTGAAGAAAGATGTAAAATCTTATATTACTCAATCTTATTATTAATCAATCTTATATTACTCAAGGTCACGTGATCAAATCAAACTTAGTTTGGGCCAAGTTCCGTTGTGTTAAAGCATACTTCGTAATTAGGATTTAAAGAAAAAAAGATAGCAAAAATAATACCTCTTCCAGTCATTAAGACTAGAGAGCAACACGGTGGCTGCGTTACTTAGAGAATTGCATTAAAATTCTATTACACGTTACGCTGAATATCTTAATGAATTAGAAGATCCCTACCTAATGTCGGAATAATAGCCAGCAAAGATAAACAAACGAGCGGTGAAATTTCTTCCTAAGAATCACCATGAGACAAAAGACAACATAGAGGAGCAAAAAAAAAACGCTCTGGAAACATCGAAGTTAAGAAAACAATGAATATAAGTCTTATGAATCTAACATATCCAACCTCAGTCAAACAAGACGAAGGACAGAACATCACTTCAAGCGTAAAATACTTTCTGAAAAGCATAATGTGACAATAAGGCCAGTTTTAAAATAAACATCATTTGCGACGAAGGCGTGGGTCGTTTAAATGCTTCATCTGAAATTTGCTCTTCGGGAGGTAGATACTGCGAGCCTGTAAGTCTCGTGACGCAAGAGAGAAACACGGAACGGGTGGATCGCTCCCAGAAGTCACGTGACTGTGTCTCAGGTGCTGCGCGAGACTCCTGCTGTTGTTCTTTAATTTAATGTCACGCGGCTGCAGGGGCGGGGGGAGGGGGTATTTTCCGGTTTCTAGTGGCAGAAAACTGAAAATTAGAAGCTTAACAGGGAAAGCCAGAGGTAATTGCCATTGGGTATGATTTGGTTTCCTTCGAGAAACATTTCATGTGAAAAGTCAATGATTTCTTTCCTTATTAGCAAAGGAGAAATGGAACGGATTGCATTTGATGAAGACAATGGACTGCGTTTCTTTTTAGAATTTAATGAATGCAATGGAAGGTCAGGTCAGTGGAGAAGCGTCCATGGAAGCAAAGGAAGCGATGGGAATACAGTAATTAAACAATGATCATTGTCATCATAAATAATAGTGGTAGACCGAGAACGAGGAATTTTCTTCCCTATCTAGTGGTGATATCAGCGCGTGCATTTTGCTGACCATAGTCAGGCCTGGTGAAAGGGAGCATGCCCTCCCCCTTTCAGAATGCTAATAGTAAGGCTAATGGAGGTAAAAAATTATTAAATCTGTGCATATTTTATACATTTTTCGACACATTTTTAAGACCTCTAGAAGGGGAAAAGGTTACACTGGAATTGAAATCCAGTTTCTTGTTCCTCCGTCTCTACCATTTTTTTGGCTCGAATGCATCGCTACCCCCCCCCCTCCTCTTTTTTTTTTCTACATTTGGGCCTGTTAATTACTACGCAGACTTTCGGAACAGTTTTATCCCAGTTTCAACTTACCGAAACAGAAAGTATAGTCGTTCAAAAAAATATCCGAACACTATGGTTGACTACAGAATTCAGGAAAAATATCTGGCAACAATTATTTTAGAAATTAGTGATCTGGCAACCTTCGTGTCACGTGACACGAAGGTTGCCAGATCACTAATTTCTGAAAAATCGTTGCCAAATATTTTTTCTGAATTCTGTAGTCAACCATAGTGTTCGGATATTTTTTTGAGCGACTGTACCAAATTTGGTATGCTGGTTCTCCCTATGTAAACCCGTGGATTAAACATTCAAGTTCCTATTTGTGATGGGACAGGATCTAGAACGGTCCCGTTCAACCCGCGGCTGATTGCAAAATAACTTGAGACTCAGAAAACAAACATTCGATGTAGGATCTGTCTCATTTCTTCCAATTTTTTGACTAAGTATTTTTAGATGCGGACGATTTTGAGAATTCCTAGCACTCATTAAGGCCGGATCTAGGAGGAGGGAAAGAGGCCATGTTCCTTACCCCAAAACAGAATACTAGTAAGGGTAATAGAGGAAATAAATTGACATCTACAATTCATGCGTTTATTATGAAACATTTTCAAGACATCTAAATCGGAAGGGGAAATGTTATATTGAAATGGAAATCCAGTCTTCTCCCAATCCCTTCATTTTATCCGGTTCAATCGAATTTCTTGTTTGAATGAGATCTTCTTCAATAGAGATCCTCTATTTTTTTTATTAGATCCGGGCCTTGTACAGTCGCTCAAAAAAGTATCCGAACACTATGGTTGATTAGAGAATTCAGAAAAAATATCTGGCAACGATTTTGTTAGAGATTAGTGATCTGGCAACCTTCGTGTCACGTGATAGGTCACAAGAACCTCAACAGCTCTTAGGAGACAGGTGGTAAAATACCGTCAAGGTAATCCATGTGTTATTTAACGTGCACAGGGTATGGCTATTCTGCACACAGAGCAATGGCTTAATGTCCTATCCGAAGGACAGCGTATCTTTTCGAGTCCATCGGTGTTCTCTTTCTGACTGAGGGCAGGGTGGGGTTTATAGGAGATAAATCTCAATGCTGACATAGTGGGGGGAGGCACGAATATAAGAACTGCATATTACGAGCCAGGAGGACGAGTGGAGGTCAATTGAATATAATATCAGAATGCAGAATCTTTATTAAAAGGCAATGCAGAGAGGCTTTGAACAATTACCCTATCCTGCTTATACAGAATAGTAAAGGACGGGAGTTGGTCGGCGGTAGTACGCCAGGCTCGTAATCTGTACTTACAGGTACGAATTCCCAAATATGCCAGTGTTGAGATTAATCTCCGCTAAATCTTCGCCCTGCCTTCTGTCAGAAAGGTGTCACCGATGAGTTATGTCCCTCGGATGAGATGTTATGCTCTCGTTTGATGTGGATGTGAGCTATACCCTGTGCACGTTAAAGAACACACAGGATGACCTCGACGATAGGCTTCCATCTGTCTTCTGACAGCTGTACAGTAGGTCCCCTTCACAATCTTCTCTGAGACGTCGGGGTCTCTATGATATGGCCATGGTCAGATCAAGGGGGTAGGGGGCCATGACTCCCCCCTCTCAGAATACTAATAATGGTTAAAGAATTAAAAAAAGTATGAAACTTTTTATATTTCATGCATTTTTCAAGAATTTTTTAAATACCTGTAAAACAGAAGGATCGGAATTCCATCCTTTTGGCTCCCCTCACCTTTTGCAGTTTTTCGTGCTCACTCCACCCCCTTGATTTTGCTATAGATGAGGGTCTGGATCTGGGTATTTAGCCCATTATTTGCACAGAAATGTCGCTCATAGGCGTAGATAAACCAACCAAAAATCTCTTAAACCTGAGCCCCAAGACTAGTTGTTAGTCATCTGGAATGTACCTCTAGGAGGCACATTTTTGCACACAATGGGCTAAATGACCAGTTACAAGGACCCCAAATGCTCAGAGAAGTTTGTGAGAAGATAGAGGACCTCATTGGACAACTATTCGGAGATAGATGGTACTTCCCGTCAAGGCCGTTACGCGTTTCCTTTAAAGTGCACATAGTATGGCTCTTCCGCACACGGAACCAGGGTTTAACATCCCATCCGATGGGCAGAGGCCTTTCCAGGCCTCTCAGTATCCCCTAATGACCTGAGGGCAGGCGGGGAGTTTTGCGGAGAAGAATCTCAGCGCTGGCCCAGGCGGGACTTGAACCTGAGAACTACAGATTACGAGCCTGGCGCGCTACCGACTGAGCCACCCCTGTCCCACTGCTAAGTGAAATGGCAGAGTTGAGAAAGGCACTATCCTGAAACAAACACATAGGGAAAGTTGACTGGTGACAGTGAAATTTGAAGAGATGCTTTCCTACATAGAGTGAATGGCCTGGTAAGCAAAGCTTGCCTGAACAAGTTCAAGTTTATTATCATAGAAATTCTACATTAAAATCTATCAACATATAAGCGACCCAAAAGCAAAAGCTTGAATAAGTTGTAGCTCATATTACATTTGAAAGCACAATAAATAAATTAAAAATAAGTTTTAAGAAGTAAAATACTCACAGTACTACGTAGTATCTCCAGAAGAGTTAGTAAGTATTCAAAGTACTGACTCTTTGAATAATTACTATCTCTTCTGGGGATTCTTATTTTTGAGTCACATTAACTGATTCAGTCTTGGGAATGTATTGAGTTTAGGAAAGACACCGGAGCTCTCTATATATGCAATTGAATAATGCATTAAAGTTGAAGAGATTCGTGAAAATCTCTCTTGTTTCGAATTGAATCTCATTTGTATCTTCACATTTGTGGTCTTGATTAAATCTTAAGCTTATCCAACTTATTTTTGTAACTTGATTTATTTTCGTTTCCATCCGTGTAACGCCTTGATGAGCCATTTTACGTATTACTAACTAAATTAATCACTTCCTCACTTGGTTTCAGAAACCAGTGTGGTCCATAAGCAGCGATGAAGCGTGTTTTGTATCATTTCTTACTGCACATCTCACAGGAAGAGTTGATGCCAAACTTTAAATAAACAAATCAACTTCTGTGAATTCATTATTTGATTATAGGTTTGTTTAGCTATATTTAAATTAGAGATAGAAGCGCCATCGTTGTTCAACAACTACTGAACTGAAATCGCTGGTTAATCACAAATTAAATTGCAAACATTCCAGACTAATGGATATTTGATTCGCTTGAAAATGTAATATAAAATATTACAAATCTAAAGCAAAATATATTGGAAAAATGTAATTTCATATATAAAAGAAGAATTATACACAATGATTGATTTGTTTGTGAGCCGTATTTTTTTCACACAAGTGGCCAGGTCACAAGGGCCCCGATTTGGCAAAAGATGTACCCAAAAGCTATTAGGAGACAGATGGAAGACTATGACATTAGCAGGTTCTTTGACGTTTGTTGCATCTTTGACGTTTGCGAAACCTGTTGTACACAGGGGGGAAGGGGGATAAGCTCAGTCGGTAGTACATCACAATTGTAATCTCTTGTTCCTAGATTCAAGCCCCACCTGGGACAGCTTTTGAGATTTATCTACACTAACATCTACCCTGCCGCCGGTCGAAAAGGTGACATCGACGAGTTGGAAAAGGTCACCATCCGTTGCAGAGAATGTTAGCTTTGGACGCTTGTACAGGATGGGTTAGGCTGTCTTACCTCTGAGCGGCACTTTTATTGCATAGAATAGGCTAATGACTAGGTCACAAGGACGTCTTTGGCTCACATAAGATTGGGGAGAGGATTCTATTGTTAGGAGACATATGGTGGCCCCTGTCAAGGCCATCCAGCGTGTTCTTTAACGTGAACAGGGTAAGTTCTACCGCATCACGGATCTACGGCTTCATACCAAGTCTACTGAGGGAGGGGAATTTCGCGGAAGATAAATATCAACGTTAGTCCAGCTGGGACTTGAACCTGGGAACTGAAGATTATGAGCCTAACGTTCTACCAACTGAACCACCTTGGCCTCCCATGTACCAGCTATATTCTGTGCACGTTAAAGGGCACTTTGGATTACTTTGATGTGAGGCTACCATTTGTCTCCTGATGGCTCTTGAGTAGTTCCCTTATCCCAACCGTTTCTGAATCCTTCAGGTCCTTGAACTGGAATATTTAGCAATAAATGATCCTCTTTTGTAAAAATCAATCTGAATTCTGTATTATTGAAGAAACATTACGCAAACTTTTAAATGTACATTTATTTTATTAAATGGTTTGAAATAAATACTTTTTATTTTTAATTTTAATTAAATTCTGAGATAAAGTCTTATGAATATTACCACTGTAAAATAATCTAGCTTACACTCTTTAAATACTGAACGAATATTGTTGAAAATCGAGATTTAAATGGATTTAATTATGATCTTTTAATTCATTTTCGATTACATTTTTTTTTTTTATTCATGTTGTAGAAGATATGGAGATTCTAAGTTAGACTCCCATTGTGTGCACAAAAGAGCATTTCAGAGGCTTAATAACCCAATTCATCCTGTAACCGGATCCAATGCTTAACGTCGCATCCAGAAGGTGATGAGGGTAGAAAAAATGTTAGTGAAGGGTTGGATTGCTACCGATTCAGCTAATTTTTGATTAAATAATAATTTTATTAAAGGCTACCTTATTAAATATTCAAATTGCATACCTTGAATCAGCGACGCAAAAAAAAATATCTTAAGTTATTGGTGAATAAAACTATCAATCTCACAGCTTTTGATTTTCGGGTGGTCAATGTTTCAAAACTAGGAAGGTAGACATTACCTTTTGTAACCTTTGATTTGAAAAATTTAATGTTCAGTAAACAGAAAATTACTCAGCTAAAGTCATGATCCCCTGGTATATGTTTTCCCAGCAATAGAACTGAACTGACGGTGAAGTCCATACTTAAATTTATGACAACTACTTCGTGAATTTACAAATGGAGAAAACAGTTTAATCAACTTAGCTATATATACTGTTTCAGTAGTAATTACATAAATTATGATACAGTGGATACCAAAGGAGGCAACAAAATAGGAAATTAATTATGCATAAAAAATTAATTAAAACCCAGCTTATTTTCAAGCCACATTATATAATTTATTCATCGTGACTATATTGAAATATTTAAAAACATTTTTGAATTAATTACCATGCTTTAAAAAAATAACTGCCTGTAAAATTTTCAGGGAAAAAATAAATTTGCTATCTGATTATACATATTTCAAAATTAGTTCTGTTACTACACTGTTCAGGCGTGCTGTATTAAGGTACCTTTGGCCAAGACAGCCATTGAATGAAAGAACGGAACGAAGGAGGAAAATTAATTCGTTTAAATATTTAAGTGATTTAAATCATTTAAAGTTTAACTGAAAACTATTTATTTTTTAAATGAAATGATTTGTTTATTTATAACATATTGAAATATTTATTCATATTTTTAAATTAATTAAAAAATTTTCAAACCTAAATAGCTACATGTTGAATTTTAAGGCAGACAACTTTAATTCCAATAGCTCTCTCTCTCTATATATATACACACAGTCGTATCAGAATAATATGACAACCTACCACACATATACTATGGTAGGTGGTCATATTATTCTGATACGACTGGGTATATATATATTTTAAAACTAATTCTTCTGTTACTGCACTATCCATGCCAGGTATGAATGTCAGGCTCTTATTTGGGCCTCAGACTGCATTTCGGCCATCAGTGATCAAAGCCAACGGTCTCACAAAGTGAGGTGCCCGCAGCTCAGGAGTTGTGCTTGCTGATCAATGGACACGCGCGAAGAAATTTTAATAAATCTAATATATATATTTTGGAAAAATTTTTAATTTCCAGGAAAAAAATAGTAGGATTTAAATTTTCAGAAAAAATATGGAAGGATTTTAATTTTTCCGGAAAAAATATATGGAAAGTTTTTAAATTTTCGCAAAAAATATAGAAATATTTTTAATTTCCAGAAAAAATATAAACAAATTTAAATATCCGAAAAACATATAAAAAACATTAAATTTTCAAAAAAAAAGTTTTAAAATTTCAGAAAAATGAAGAAAAAGTTTAAATTTCTGCAAAATATATTAAAGGATTTCAAATTTCCAGAAAAAATATGACGGAAATATATATATTTGCTAATATATTTAAATTTTGATGTCATTACTCTCGTACGCGACAGTCTATTTAGTTGCAAAAGTAAGCAGTTCGGGAAAAACATAAATTACCTCTGAAGCTCCTTGTTACAGAGGCCAGATAGGCGATGTCAGTCATAAAAAATATGTTGAATCACAAGTGTCAAACGAAGATTTTCAGAAATTATGAAGCATATTCAGTCACACTATTCTCATTAAATTATATTTCTATTTCTATTTTTTATCTTATTTTAGTTGTATATTTATAAATAAGTACTGTATATATATATATTCATACAAATTGAAAGTGCATGCTATTTATTATAATTTTTTATTTATTTATTTATTACTTTTGGCTATAGGTGTGCGTGATTAAAATGTTTGGAGACCACTGACCCAGACCAAGGCCACCTCGATACAACAAGCCAGAACGCTGCAATAACAGAAGACCTATTTTTGAAAAATACAGCTTTTTTTATTATAGTTAACTTTCTAAAAATTTAACTGTAAAAATTTAACTGGTAACTATTTATTTTTAAAAATATGGTAATTAATTTTAAAATATTCTCAAATATTTTAATAAAATCCTTATGAATAAATAAAGCTATTTATTTCAAAATCAGATAAAATACAATTAACTTAATTTTAAACAAATTACATCATTTGAATTTTTATGCATAATTAATTTCTCTCCTTTCTTCCCTCCTTTCGCTCAAAGCCGTCCTCGCCTGATGTATCAAGGTGGCCTTGCCCAGACCCATCATATCTAGTTATTCTATTTAGTTTGTTATTACATTTTTAAGCTTTTAGATAGATTTCTCTGATTAAAGGCTACCTCATTTAATATTCAAATTGAATACCCTTGAATCAGCGACGAACCATAAATGGAACCAATTAAGTCAATGAGAATGCGCAATTGATGCAATA
Source organism: Ryuthela nishihirai (assembly GCA_038380435.1). Taxonomy (NCBI): domain Eukaryota; kingdom Metazoa; phylum Arthropoda; class Arachnida; order Araneae; family Heptathelidae; genus Ryuthela; species Ryuthela nishihirai. The sequence goes on along the minus strand of JAWZYU010000003.1, from coordinate 44,335,792 downwards.
AAAATTCTCATAAGTCAATGGTGAAAAAAACTATCAATCACATGTCAATAAGGCAATGATCTCTGACGTATGATCTCAGTGGTTGGTTGACAGTTGATTGATAGCTCAATCGATCAATGACTTTTGAGAATCTTTGATGTTCCAACTGCACAGTCTCAGTCCCAATTGTTCCATCCAGCTGTGACATTGTTTTGAATGATGCTATAAATGTAAAAATGCTCTCTATTGGCCATTTTTACTTGAAGGTGTAATAAATCCCCTGTAATAAATCCAATGCATAGAACCGGCCAGGCCTTGCACCTAATGTCCGACCCCGCCTTCTCGTGGTGCAGACCGTTAGTACCTTTCAAAAGAGATACTCTCTTGTGGAAGTGAACAGAAGGGGGGGCTGCCAGATTAGTGTGGCCTAATGATCTGGACAACTATGGCTACTTTTCTTTTTTTTCTACCCTGCTAAGGAGTGGTCAACCACACAGGGTCCTGGTGCTGACCATATACACCCACTGCACTGGACAGATATATGGCTCTGAGCTTGATTATGGATCCTGATTTTGCTGCACTGGTAGGCTTCTGTGGAGGGAAAATCTTCCGCTGTGTTTTCTGTTTGTTTGTGGGTTGACAGCCCCAAGTGAATAGAATCACAGGATATGTTTATCAGCTGGTGGATAATCCTGAGCAGAGGTCATCGCAGACACCTGAACTCTTTGCTTCTATTGGCATCGTCAAATTCTACATTGGAGGAAGTCTTCCATTGTAGATGACTTCAGCCTTTAGTGGTGGGGGAACGGGTCTTTGCCCCATGTCTGCGATTAGGGGGCTGTTTGATATTGTCGGCATTCCCTCTCTCAATAAACATAGTTTCTTTAAACATCCCACTAACCATTTCTCTCCATAGGTAGTTGGAATGTGAGGACTCTGCACAGAGCTTTTACTCTTGATGTCCTCACACAAGAATTCCACCATTATAATTTAGATATTCTCGGCTTGCAAGAGACCAGATGGACAGATAAAGGTCAGATTCTTAAAAATAATCTTAAATTTCCCTTTTCAGGGAGGGACGACAATAAGCATCACCAAGGCGTGGGTCTGCTTCTTAGCAGACACGCTACTGATGCTCTTCTAGGATATGAGTGCATTAATGAAAGGTTTCTTACAGCAAAATATCAGACAAGCGTTAAAGACCTGAATGTTATCTGCTGTTATGCCCCCACTGAGGAAGCCGATGAGGATGAGAAGGATAGGTTTTATGAACAACTTCAGGATATTTTGAATTCTGTCAAGAAAGGAGATATTACCCTTGTTCTTGGTGACTTCAATGCCAAAGTTGGTACTGACTCTGACCTTTGGGGAGGAGTAATAGGCCCTTTGGTATTGGTAGCTGCAATGGCAATGGACAGCGTCTCCTGCAGGTAAGTAAACTCAATGGATTCAGAATAACTAACAATTATTACAAACACCGCGACATACATAAGTACACTTGGGTTTCACCTGATGGGCTGCATAAGAATATGATTGATTATATATTAATTAACAGCAAATTGGCTAGTTCTGTTAGGAATACCAGGTCATATAGGGGAGCTGAAATTGGATCTGACCATTATCTTGTTAAAAGTGTGTTGCAACTTAAACTTAAAAAGTGTTGTGCTAGGGTTAAAAAAATTGCTTTTAATACTGAGGCTCTGAAAGACCCAGTTATAGCCAAAGCTTACCATGATAGGTTACTTAGTCATTATGACAGTCATGGTATGCTTACTACTGAAGTTGAGGAAGAATGGGATCATTTTAAAACGGCTTTTTTGGACACTAACAGTACTCTTTTAGGAAAAAAGGAGCAGAAGAGACAGAATTATCTGAGTGATAAGGCACTTGAGCTTATTTCGGAAAGAAAGAACTGTAGGATTGTCTTTAATCAATACCCTACTAGTCCTAATAGAAAGCATTACGGAGAACTTAATAAACGTGTAAAAGATCAGTTAGCTGCTGATAAGAATCTTTGGCTTGATGGTTTGGCTGACAAAGCCGAGGAAGCAGTTAGACAGTACAACAGCAGAGAGCTGTACCAGATAGTTAATGTTTTGTGTGGTAGAAAACGGACAGGTATACAGGGATTGAAGGATAATCAAGTTAAGGTTATAGAAGGGGAGGATTCTGTCATGGCTAGGTGGGCTGAGCATTTCAGTGATATTCTAAACAATGCGGTTAGTTCTACTCCCATTGTTTGCAATGATAATAGATGCATTGGTGGCTTTAATGTTGGCCCTATAACATAATCTGAAGTTATTTTGGCTGTTTCTAAACTTAAACTTCATAAATCCCCAGGGGTAGATGAAATTACTATAGAAATGCTAAGAGCTGGAAATGTTTCGGTTACCACTTGGATGACTGAAATTCTGAATATCTTTTATGATAAAGGCATGGGTTCCTAAGGATTTTACCAGAGCTATTGTTATCCCTATTTTCAAAAAATGTGATCGCAGTTCTTGTTATAACTATAGGGGTATCAGCCTATTCTCTGTTCCAGGTAAAGTTCTTTCCATGATTGTGCTTAATAGAATTAAGAATCTGGTTGACAGTCAATTGGGTGATGAGCAATGTGGATTCAGAAGTGGTAGGGGATGTGTGGATCAGCTATTTTCACTTAGGCAGATTCTTGAGAAACGTTTAGAGTTTTTTTTTGGTTGGTTGCTTTGTTGATTTCAAAAAGGCTTTCGACTCTGTTGATCGACATAATTTGTGGTTGATTGTGAGATCATATGGTATACCTGACAAGTTAGTTAACATAATGAAAGCTCTCTATAATAACACTGAGTCGTGTGTTAGAGTCGGTAAGGCTTGTAGCAATTGGTTTAGCATTACTTCTGGTGTTCGACAAGGGTGCATTTTGTCTCCTTTTCTCTTTAGCTTGGTTATTGATTATGTTATGCGAAATTCACTTCAAGGGAAAGATTTTGGCCTTAAATGGCCTGGAGATAAGAAAATTTCTGATTTAGATTATGCTGATGATTTAGCCCTTTTGGCAAATGATGTTGATGAGATGAACTCTTTCATTCGAGCTGTTGATGAAACTGGTAGTAGAGTAGGTTTGGTTATAAACAGAGAGAAAACTAAAGTGATGAAAATTGGTCAGGCAGGCTGTGATTCAGTTAATCTGAATGGTTGCAGTCTTGAGCAGGTGTTACAGTTTAATTATCTTGGGAGCTATGTAACAGATAATGGTGATGTGCAGCATGAGATTAACAGACGAATAGGGATTGTTGCCGGGACTTTTAAGAATCTATGCAGAGTGTGGAGAAATTGGCGTATACATCTAAAGACTAAAATTAGATTGTATAATAGTTTGGTTCTTTCTAGGGTTAGTTATGGTAGTGAAACTTGGACACTTTGTAAACAGGATAACAGAAAACTAGATGCTTTTGATTCCAGATGCTTACGCAGTATCTTTGGCATTAGTTGGTTCAACTTTGTAACTAATGATGAGATTAGGCAAAGGAGTTTGCAACCTCCTTTAAGCAGCATATTGTGCAGAGAGAGACTCCGTTGGTTTGGCCATGTTGCCCGTATGAATAATTATAGATTGGCGAATAGGGTTATGAACAGTGTGCCTAAAGGCCTCAGAAAGAAGAGGAGACCTAGGATGCGGTGGACAGACAGTGTCAAACAGGACCTTGTTAGAATTGGTGTGCAGTGGCCAGATGCAGTAGATGTACTCAGGAGAGACTTGCTTGGAGAACTAAATTGCACAGTGTGGTTGGACCTCCGTAGCCCATGGCTGCTTGAGGATGATGATGATGATGGTGATGGTGCTGTTCACTCATGATACTTTTTGTGATTACATGGCTAAAATTTGAGACCTGAATCATATGAAAGCCAGAATAAGAGAAGATGGAAACTGAACAAGTAAGGAGAGATATGTTGCAGCGTGTAAAGCAAGAAGTGGAATACCAATTGGACATATGCAGGGTCATGAACGATGGACATTTGAAAATCCACTAATTATGTTGGGAACAATTCGAACTATGCTTTCTAAACTTAACTAATTATTCATCCTGACCTGGGATTTATATCTCACAATGTACGTTGTCAACAAACCCATATTAAAAGTGTAGGAATACACACAGGAAGATCTGAGATGGAATTTGAAGTATTCAAAAAATAAGATTTAATTGAGAAAGAATTTTGGAGAATTTCAATTAAACTATTATTTTCTTGAATATGTATGATTTTTTATGTGTTGGTTCTCGAAACCCCTCCATTATTTTTCGGACACCTTGTGTATATAAAAGTCCTTTCCGCTGGCCTAATGGTTGGAATATTTAGTTGCTGGCCAAAGAGATCCGGTTAAAGGTATGGATGTTTCTTTTTTCTGCTGAGGTCTCGCCTTCTTCGCAGATCTTTTCTATGGATGGCGTATTAAATTGACAGCCTCCTGTCAGATTTTTGTAGCAAGTAGTTGCTGTAGGGCATCTTTTTTTTCCTTATATATACGGCACACAAAAAGACCAAACTTTTTTTTTTATATTATACTTGCTTCTAAAGAAATTCCTTTGCAATATCTTTTCGTAAAACTTTATTTGGGTTAGGCAGACTAACTGAATTTCTAAAGTACATTTCTCACCAAGTTTAAACTGACACTGTGGCTTAAAGAACAAGGTAGAATGAGTTTTAAGGAGCAACACCACGAAATGTAAAGAAACTTGTACAGTCACTCAAAAAATAATATCCGAACAGTATGGTTGATTACAGAATTCGGGAAAAATATTTGGCAACGATTTTTTCAGAAATTAGTGATATGGCAACGATTTTTTTAGAAATTACTGATCTGGCAACCTTTGCCAGATTCTGTTTGTTTCTCAAGTTTTGTTTTCTCAAAAATATCAGATGATATGAAAAGGTGAATCATTTTTAGGGCAATGGTTTATATAATGATGACACTGATGAAAACGAGTTTTATTTTCCCAAAAATATCAGATGATGTGAAAAAGCTGAATCATTTTTAGGGCAGTGGTTTATATAATGATGACACTGAAAAACGAGTTTTGTTTTCTCAAAACTATCAGATGATATGAAAAGGTGAATAATTTTTATGTCAGTGGTTTATATAATGATGACACTGAAATAAGAGTTTTGTTTTCTCAAAAATATCGGATGATGAGAAAAAGGTGAATCATTTTAGGGCAGTGGTCTATATAATGATGACACTGAAAACACAAGTTTTGTTTTCTCATAAATTTCGGATGATGTGAAAAAGGTGAACCATTTTTAGGGTAGTGGTTTATATAATGATGACACTGATGAAAACGAGTTTTATTTTCTCAAAAATATCAGAATTTGTGAAAAGGTGAATCATTTTTAGGGCAGTGGTTTATATAATGATGACACTGAAAAACGAGTTTTGTTTTCTCAAAGCTATCAGATGATATGAAAAGGTGAATCATTTTTAGGGTAGTGGTTTATACAATGATGACAATGAAACACGAGTTTTGTTTTCTCAAAAATATCGGATGATGAGAAAAAGGTGAATCATTTTAGGGCAGTGGTTTATATAATGATGACACTGAAACACGAGTTTTGTTTTCTCAAAAATTTCGGATGATGTGAAAAGGTGAATCATTTTAGGATAATGGATTATATAATGATGACACTGATGAAAACGAGTTTTGTTTTCTCAAAAATATCAGATGATGTGAAAAGGTGAAGTATTTTTAGGGCAGTGGTTTATATAATGATGACACTGAAAAAACGAGTTTTATTTTCTCAAAAATATCGGATGATGTGAAAAGGTGAATCATTTTAGGGTAGTGGTTTATATAATGATGACACTGAAACAAGAGTTTTGTTTTCTCAAAAATATCGGATGATGAGAAAAAGGTGAATCATTTTAGGGCAGTGGTCTATATAATGATGACACTGAAAAAAACAAATTTTGTTTTCTCATAAATTTCGGATGATGTGAAAAAGGTGAATCATTTTTAGGGTAGTGGTTTTTATAATGATGACACTGATGAAAACGATTTTTATTTTCTCAAAAATATCAGATGATGTGAAAAGGTGAATCATTTTTAGGGCAGTTGTTTTTATAATGATGACAGTGAAAAACGAGTTTTGTTTTCTCAAAGCTATCAGATGATATGAAAAGGTGAATCATTTTTAGGGTAGTGGTTTATACAATGATGACAATGAAACACGAGTTTTGTTTTCTCAAAAATATCGGATGATGAGAAAAAGGTGAATCATTTTAGGGCAGTGGTTTATATAATGATGACACTGAAACACGAGTTTTGTTTTCTCATAAATTTCGGATGATGTGAAAATGTGAATCAGTTTAGGGTAATGGTTTATATAATGATGACACTGATGAAAACGAGTTTTGTTTTCTCAAAAATATCAGATGATATGAAAAGGTGAATCATTTTTAGGGCAGTGATTTATATAATGACACTGAAAAGCGAGTTTTGTTTTCTCATAAATATCGGATGATGTGAAAAAGGTGAATCATTTTTAGAGCAGTGGTTTGTATAATAATGACACTGAAAAACGAGTTTTGTTTTCTCAAAAATATCAGATGATATGAAAAGGTGAATCATTTTTAGGGCAGTGGTTTATATAATGAAACTGAAAAGCGAGTTTTGTTTTCTCATAAATGTCGGATGATGTGAAAAAGGTGAATCATTTTTAGGGGCAGTGGTTTGTATAATGATGACACTGAAAAGCGAGTTTTGTTTTCTCATAAATATCAGCTGATGTGAAAAGGTGAATCAATTTTAGGGCAGTGGTTTATATAATGATGACACTGAAAAAGAGTTTTGTTTTCTCAAAACTATCAGATGATATGAAAAGGTAAATCATTTTCATGGCAGTGGTTTTCATGACACAGAAAAACGAGTTTTGTTTTCTCAAAAATATCAGACGATGTGAAAAGGTGAATCATTTTAGGGCAGTGGTTTATGTAATGATGACACTGAAAAAACGAGTTTTATTTTCTCAAAACTATCAGATGATATGAAAAGGTGAATCATTTTCATGGCAGTGGTTTTCATGACACTGAAAAACGAGTTTTGTTTTCTCAAAAATATCAGATGATGTGAAAAGGTGAATCATTTTAGGGTAGTGGTTTATATAATGATGACACTGAAAAAACGAGTTTTATTTTCTCAAAAATATCGGATGATGTGAAAAAGCTGAATCATTTTTAGAGCAGTGGTTTGTATAATGATGACACTGAAAAACAATTTTTGTTTTCTCAAAAATATCAGATGATATGAAAAGGTGAATCATTTTTAGGGCAGTGGTTTATATAATGACACTGAAAAGCGAATTTTGTTTTCTCATAAATGTCGGATGATGTGAAAAAGGTGAATCATTTTTAGAGCAGTGGTTTGTATAATGATGACACTGAAAAACGAGTTTTGTTTTCTCAAATCTATCAGATGATACGAAAAGGTGAATCATTTTCATGGCAGTGGTTTATATAATGATGACACTGAAAAACGAATTTTGTTTTCTCAAAAATATCAGATGATGTGAAAAGGTGAATCATTTTTAGGGCAGTGGTTTATATATTGATGACACTGAAAAACGAGTTTTGTTTTCTCAAAAATATCAGATGATGTGAAAAGGTGAATCATTTTCATGCAGTGGTTTTCATGACACTGAAAAACGAGTTTTGTTTTCTCAAAAATATCAGATGATGTGAAAAGGTGAATCATTTTAGGACAGTGGTTTATATAATGATGACACTGAAAAAACGAGTTTTATTTTCTCAAAAATATCGGATGATGTGAAAAAGGTGAATAATTTTTTAGGGCAGTGGTTTATATAATGACACTGAAAAGCGAGTTTTGTTTTCTCATAAATGGCGGATGATGTGAAAAAGGTGAATCATTTTTAGAGCAGTGATTTGTATAATGATGACACAGAAAAACGAATTTTGTTTTCTCAAAAATATCAGATGATATGAAAAGATGAATCATTTTTAGGGCAGTGGTTTATATAATGAAACTGAAAAGCGAGTTTTGTTTTCTCATAAATGTCGGATGATGTGAAAAAGATGATTCATTTTTAGGGCAGTGGTTTATATAATGATGACACTGGAAAACGAGTTTTTTTCCCTCATACATGTCGGATGATGTGAAAAAGGTGAATCTTTTAAGGGATGTGGTTTCTCTACTGATGAAAACGATTTTTGTTTTCTGAAAAACATGAGATAAGGTGAAAATGTAAATTACTGTTAGGAAATGATTTATCACTCAAATTTCCATAAAAAACATGTCACTGTTAAGAAAGTGATTTATCATTCAAATTTGGAGAAAAAATATGACGGAAATAATAAATATATATTATTTCACTGTTAGGAACTCGCAATGTTACTCACACTGTTGCACTGAACTCACACTGTGAACTTTCACTGTTATCATGTTAGGAAAGTGATTTATCATTCAAATTTCAAAACGACAATGAGTTTTGTTTTCTCAAAAGTATCAAATAATGCGAAAAAAATTAATCATATTTGGGTAGTGATTTATCTAACGATAACATCGATTTCAACATCGATTAAATTGAATTTTGCGTTCTCAAAATTATCAGGTGATATGAAATGGTGTATCATTTTTAGGGCAGTGGTTTATCTGAGAATGATACTAAAGAAAAAGTGTTTTGCTTCCTCAAAAATAACAGATGGTATGAAAAAGTTAGTCCCGTTTTATGGTAGTGATTTATATAAAAAGACACCGATGAAAATAAGTTTCGTTTTCCGAAAAAATATTCAATGAAGTGAAAAATTGAATAAATTTTGTCTATTGGTTTATCAAATGGTGACATTGACGAAAATGACTTTTGATTCCTCAAAAATATCAAATGATATGAAAAAGTGAGTTCTTTTTTGAGTAGTGGTTTATCTAAAAGTTACACTGATGAAAATGAATTTAGTTTTCAAAAATATTAGATGATTCTTGTAACTTTGTTTTATTCAGATTCCTTAAGTTCCTTTAAATTATTTAGAATCGTATAGCATTCTCGAGGAAATTGAATTGAATTTATTGAATAATAAATGTAAATAAATCGATTAAAGAATATAAGCATTCAACACATGCTGTAACTTGTATGCTGTATTCAACAAGTATTCATATAATTTATTTTCAATAAGTATTATCTATAATTATATTACATAAAAAAATCCCACTAAGCCGAAGCTTATCAGCGGGATAAGCAAAATGTGGCATTTCCGGCAACAAAACACTACACTCTTTGGCTACGCTTTAACTAAACGCAATTTATTTTTAAACCACTTGAAATGAATAAATTCTAAATTATTATTTTAACTTCGTCAAATTATTTAAGAATGGTTTGGCAATTTAAGAACGATTTGGGTTCAAGAAATATTTTCGGGAGGGGGCGAGGGGGGAATTTATTTTCGGGTGAGGGGGGGGGGGGAATAAGACTTGCGTAAGGTTTCCCAATTGATAAATTATTCCATCGGTCAGTTAAAGATTAAAATGATGTCCTATATGGAAGAAAATTTTATAGTTTTTTTAAATCTATTTTCAGTGTAGGACATATACTATGAGGATAAAATTATGCAAAGACAACCGTTTTAGATTTCAAATCAGTTAGGCAAGTTTCAGATTTAGCATAAGACGACCACATTTTTGGGGGGTGAATTTTCGCTGAAGCTACCTTGACTTGCGGTGTAATACAATCAGAATCACGTAGATCTCGAAATTTCAAAACCCCCTTTTACGCTAAGACAATGTGGCCGAGTGGTTAGGCTCGCTTGGCTACTGATCAAAGGACACGGTGACATGGCTCAGTCTCATCGAATGGGAGGCGAATTTTCCCAGCCCATTAGTGTTCGTTTCTGACCGAGGCAGTGGTACAATGCTAAATACAGTTGCAACTGGAACCTGGAGATTGCAAATTACGAGCCTGGCACGCTACCGACTGCCCCTAGGCTACGTTGATACATCAGGCCTGGACAGCTGTTGAGGGAAGAGAAAAGAGAAATTAATTATGCATGAAATTTTAAGTGATTTAATTTATCTAAACTTTAACTAAAATTTTAAACACATAAAATATGTTATTCATTACGATTTTACAAAAATATTTAAGAATATTTTAAACTATTTTCCAAACGTTTAAAAATTAATTTAAAATTTTGACTTATGAACTAATTTTATAATTAAAAAATATAAAACTACCAGTGGAATTTTTTCACACATATAAATATATTTAATTAAAATACTATACATTTCAAAATTAGTACTTCTGTTAGTGCAATGTCCAGGTGTAATGTATGAAAGTGGTCTTGACTGAGCCAACTCCCCCCCCCCCGCACTGTATTCGAGTAATTCGTCTCATATTTTGGCAAAGGATTTCAAATAAATGTTCTCTTAAGATGCAATCACATCCGCCACGGAACAAAGTCTTTAAAAAGCGGATAATTAAGATGGGAAATAATTAATTTTTCTCTTGGCATTTTGATTGCAGAACTCATCGAAATTAAAATCTGGAACTCTGACTTTGTTGACGGCATGGAATAAAGGCAGCTTAGGAAGTAATCTCAAACTAATGGCTTTTTTTTAGTCTGATCTATTCTTAAAATTATGAAGCAAACAAAAAAATAAAAGATTGTGTGTTGAATAAAAGGTTCTCTGTTTTAGTAATTGTCAACATAATTACGAAAAATCGTTCTCATTTAAAATCTGTTTGAAAAGGATTATTTTACAATAAGGATTATGTCATAGATCAACATTGTCGTTTCCAATTGTTTTACATTAAGAAACGTTTCGATGGCAATTAATTACCTGTGTAATGATAATGGGAAATCCCTGAGACTGTTTTATTTGAACTAATGGATGGTGAATGAAAATAAGGCATTCACCATTCCCGGGCGGAGAGGTCATGACAAGGGGACATGACCTCCCTCTCACTTTTGGAATGCTAGTAACCGAAAGGGGGACGCAAAAATATTAAACCTATATGTATATGACATGTAGTTTTCATAGCAATCTTTAAAGGCAAATAAAAAGCAGGGGAGAGTTTTATACCGAAAAGGAGTTTAAGCTCAATCTCCCCCTTCTAGCCCCCCCTCCTCCTTTACGTTTCTTACATCCGGGCTTGTATTTATGTGACGACCAAGAGAATATGCGAAATACCGTGAATAGGGGACACTTCTATGTTTCCCTGAGCTCGTGTTTCTTTTTTAAATAATTTTTCGGGATATTTTCTTTGAAATTCTGATATATTTAGAAAGGCCAGAAGAATGATCAGACAATTCTGGATGGTCTTGACGGGAGTTGGATTGTTTTATCCCAGAGCAGCACTTATTTGCTCACAACTACCAAGTCACAAAGACCCCAAGAAAGTTAGGAGGAGCCACCCGACAGCTGTTAGGAGACAGATGATAGCCTTTCTTCAAGGACATCCAGTGTGTTCTTTAACATGCAAAGGGTATCACATTCCCGCACACGGAATCACGGCTTAACGTCCCATTCCGTCGGATGAGATGACATTTAAAAGTCCATCGGTGCTTCCTACTAACAGAGGGTAGGAAGGAATGGAAATCTCAACGCTGCCCAAATAGGATTCGAACCTCGGAACTGCATATTATGAGCCTGGCGTGCTGTCGACTGAGCCACTCCCTTCCACCCTCGATAGGAGAGATCTATCCGTTTCCTTACAGTTATTCAGTGGGTGGCTTGTCCTATCCAGCTATGAGCACTTGGAGTCCTTGCGATCTGGGACGCGGGGTGTTAGTCGGTAACGCACCAGGCTCGTAATCTACAACTCCCAGATTCGAGTTCCAGCTGCGCCAGCATTGAGTTTTTATCTCTGTAAAAATTCCCGCCATGTCCACTGTCAGTAGGGAACACCGATGGTCTTCGAAAAGCCGCCATCCGTTTGAATAGGACATTAAGCCGTGGTCCTGTGTGTGTGAGCCATATTCCGAGCACGTTAAAGAACACGCTGAAGAGTCTCGACGGGAGACTATCATATGTCTCCCAACACATCTTCAATGGGAACTCGCCTCCCCTAACCTTCTCTGAGCCTTCAGGGTATTTGTGACCTGGCCGTTTAGCCCATTGTGTGCAAAAACGTGCCCCTCAGAGGTAAAATAGCCCAATCCTTGGGATCTTGCCATTTAGCTAAATGTGTTGCAGAAAAGTGGAATTCAGAGAGGAAACAACCTCTTTCTGACGAAAAACAAAAATAAAACTGAAATAAAACTTGGGGGTGCAGATTAAGAGTGGCAGGGGCGTTACCCACTGAACAATCTCCCCCATGATTTATGAAAAAAAAGAATAGAAAAATCAGGGTTTGAAATTAAACAATTGTTGGCAGCCTTTTCAATTGATTCGCAAGGGTTAGGTTTGCAAATAAATTGAATAACTTTAGCTTAACTGAAAACTTAAATATAAAACCAAACTAATGAAATTAGACGGCACAAACGCAAACATAAGAAACTACAGAAGTTGCAATGTAACGCTTTATGATGCATCTTCAATTTTGAGCGCTTTTTATATTAAAACGTTGGTTCCATGTGCCGTATAATCATATCCTGGACACGCTAAAGGATACATTTGATGGTCTTAATGAAAGACTACTATCTGTCTTTTAACAGCTAGTCCATGGGCCCCCTTCCTTCAACCTTCCTTGAGCCCCTGGGATCCTTGTGACCTGGTCGTTTAGCTCAATATGTGCAAAGAAAGTACTGCTTTGAGCAGTGGCAGTTAATCTTTCTCTGAGCCTTTTCGTGGGGGGTCTATAGCATCTACCACCTCCCCCCATAAAAAGGCTAAGAGAAGGAGACACAGACAACCATTCTGCATTTCAACCCATCTCCCCCCAAAAAAAGGCTAAGAGGAGACAGAGACAACCATTCTACACTTCAAACCACCTCCCCCCAAAAAAAGGCTAAGAGGAGGAGACAGATACAACCATTCTGCATTTCAACCCACCTCCCCCCCCCCAAAAAAAAAAGACTAAGATAAGGATACAAAGACAACCATTCTACATTTCAACCCACCTCCCCCACCAAAAAAAAAAAAAAATCTTAGGATAGTGCTGTCTCAGAGTTGAACAATCCACCAAATCTAAATGTAAATCATAAGCTTAAGTGTGCTAATAACTACTGAGCCAATTTATTTTCCAATTCATCCTAGAGACACGTAAGGAATTATAATTTATCGTAATACAAATAAAAAATATAATGCGAAAACTACTTTTTTCTATATCAACTTATTCAGTGTTTACTATAGCTTAGGCAAACTTCTTTTACAGAAAACAACATAATGTTTCAAACATTCGCCATTGAACTCTGTAAATAGATCATTTTGCACGTAGCGACAAAATGCCTCAGTACATTTTTCAAATCTTGATAAAGTTCTCGATGAACAGCTTACTCTTAAGCGAAAGATCTACACAGAATATCGTTGCTGATGATCCTACACTTGGCATGTTAGCGAACCTATCATAAAGCATATGAAAGATCTTCCACTACGATACCTTAATGCTGGAGTATGCTTATTACCCAGAAAGTCTGAACGAAAGCTAATGCTCAGGACGCAGTTAGAGTCACCATTCGGGCTTTATGTGGCGGGTGGCAAGATTTGTGATATTCAGAGATGCTCTCCAAACACATTTCAGCTTGCAAGCAGTCTGGGACCTCTGGCAGTTGTTTCAGTTCAAAGAGCACCCCGAGTGATTCCAGTCTCCAGCCACATGTGCCAGGATGCTCAATCTGTACCGACATCAGTCTTGTCGGACGGGCCGTCTCCTGGAAGCGGAAACAAATGACCCTACCTAAGAGCCGGCCCTAGCTGCTGACGTTTATCTAGGGAATGGGCGACGCGCGTGGTAGGCCGTACGTCACCAGATAGCCGTTGTCGTATGGACGTCTCTGGTTGGCTATGAGAGTAGTCGGTGTTTCCTCTGGCTTCTGGGCAAGTCGGCCCGGTCAGAAATGAATCAGTGAGTGTATCACGGTGTCTTGTCAAGCTGACAAGAATGGCTGGGGATAAGTTACGAGAGCTGGTGCTGCTTGGTCGTCTATCATAGCTCAAAACGGAAAGTCAGAAGCTCAAAGGGGATTTGCAGTTTGAATCACATTTAGTTTCGGGAAGGTTTCTCGCAGAGGGGTAGTCTACTAGGAGCATTTGAATTCCTGATAGTCCGAAACAAAATGTTTGGCAATAAAGGGAAGATACCAAAATGTGAAGACAAGAAATGCCCTTTAAAAAGTAATACGGGAAGGGGATAAAAGTGGAAGAGGTAAATTTAGCACTCTTCACATAAATCGCAGTTTAAGGATCAGTCTTTCTCTAAATGAAAGTCGTAAATATCTTGTTTGGGAATGCATGGATGTTTTTATTTTTTTCTCGCAGTTTATTTTTTGTTGTTATAGAAGCCGTATTCGTCTTGCGATAAAGTACACGAGTCTGATATTCTTCTGTTTTTTCCCCGAAATAAATATGTAGAAAATAAAAGTTTGAGATGTAACTTTCAATCCACGATAACATGTGTGTTTATACAGTAAGGAATGTTTGAAATCGGTTGGACTCTTCAAACTTTTAAGAGCGGGGTTGGCTCAGTTGGTAGTGAACCAGGCTTATAATCTGCAGCTTCGTGGTTCGAGTCTCATCTAGGCCGAGATTTATCTCCATAAAACTCCCCGCTTCTGCCTTCGGTCTTGGAATGGACTTGGAAAGGCCGCCGTCCGTTGGATGGGACGATAAGCCATGATTCCTTGTGTGGGAGAGTCATATCCTGTGCACGCTAAATAACACCCTGGATGATCTTGACGGGACGCTACCATCTGTGTCCCAACAGCTGTTCCAGTGGGGCCATCTCCCACAAACTTCTCTAAGCACTAGGGATTCTTGTGACATGGCCATTTAGCTCATTGTATGCAAAAAGTGCTGCTCAGAGGTAAAACCACCCAAAATAAAACTTTTGAAATTTCGGAAAATTTAAAGTTGTTTAAATATATTGGGAGAAGGAGAGGGGGAAACCAGTCAACTAATCTAAAAAACAAATTGCAAAAATGTTTCGTTTTATATATAGTTTGCTAGTGTTGAGAAATCTGAATTCAACGGAATAAAAATGACTTGATGGTTGACATAAGTTTGATACGTTGACTCAAGAAGTTTTTGCAGCACTTTAGGAATTAAGTGATTTGAATATCTGAATTGTGATGATGTTAGCAGAGTTATCAATCACCGTTAAATATTACCTTGCGTAGTGTTAAATCGCATCTGTTTGCTCATGTTGCGGTTATAAAAATAGAGATAAGTAAACAGAATTACAGAATGTTTATAAAGACAACTTTTTTCATTACAATGCTATTACTTTTTCATCTCTATTTCTTTACTGATGAAAAATGCTTAATCAGGAATGTTTTGCATTAGAAAAATCATGTATCGACAGATGAAACATTGAACAGATGGTTTGCAGTAAAATGCCGTGTCTATCATATGTCGACATAGGAATCAATTGGGTTGTTTTTGCCAGTGAACGGCACTTTTTTTGCACACAATGGGCCTAAAGATCAGGTCACAAGGACCCCAAGAAGCAAGCCATAATTTAGGAAAAAGATCGAGGGAGTGGGATGAGGGGCAAGAAACACAATCGATCAGAAGGAATGTTAAGGGGGGGGGAGACACTGGATTTCCAATGTAGTAGAGCATTTTTCCCTCCGTTTTACCGGTCATTAAAAATTATTGAAAAATGCTTGAAATATAAATATGTTTTGTAATATTTTGCCTCTGTTCCCTTACTAGGATTCTAAAAAAAGGGGAAGGGGGCATGGCCCCCTTGCCCCCTCCATCTAGATCCGGCCCTGCCAAGACGTTTGAGAAAAAAAGACTTCCTAAATAACTGTTAAAAGACAGATGGTATATATAGAGTTTCCCATGGAGCCATTCAGCGTGTTCTTTAACGTGCACGGGTTCATTGCTTTACGTCCCATCCGATAGTAAATATTTTATGTTTCATTTCCGACTTGTCCACTTTTCATTTGAACGACTCTCGTATACACTCATAGGCCCGGATTTTGAAAAAGTAAAGCGATGAGGGGGGGGGGGCGAAATCGACATAGCCGAGCCGAAAAAAAAAGGGGGGGATTTAAGAAATTGAATTTCTGTTGTAGTGTAACATTTTCCCCTTCGTTTAAGAGGTTAAAAAACACTTAAAAATGCGTGAAATATGCACACGTTTAATAATTTTTGGCTTCCCATTATCATTATCCCCCCCTTTCCCAGATCCGACCACGTGCACTCATACTTAAACACGACACAAAGTAATTTATGCAATGGCTACCAATTTTATAAAATTAAATTGGAAATAATTAGATATTTCTCGGTGTTCATCTCGGGGTGTGTGCTCTTACAATGATTCGCGTTAAAATGTCATCTGCGTTCTAGAAACACATCGCTAAATAAAAACTCACGGGATCCAGTTTAATTAAAACCATTTTATTATAAATCTACATTCAGTTCAGCACAATCACTTATTCATTTCATTTATATCAAGAAGGTGGAGAACACAATTTACCTTGTTTTTTAGGGCGGTTTAAATTTCGTGTTTTAGCAATATACGTTTAATGATTGTAGTTAGAGAAGCTGAAACATGCAATAGCAACGGCTCTGGTTTGTAAAATATATATAAACGCATATTTAGAACTTTTGAAAAATAAAAAAAAAGAAAAAAGCATTTGACAACTTTTAAAAATACGTAAAGCCGTTTTCGAAAATTGATATTAATATAGCAATTTTTTGCTTCTGTATCTCTGAGAGTCACTTTTTTGCACAAAATGGGCTAAACGGCTAGGTCACAAGAAATACAAGGGATCACAGAAGGTTGGGAAAAGAAAACCCACTGGACAGCTACTAGGACAAGAATTCAATTCTCCTGCAAACGTCATCCAGTGTGTTCTTTAACATTTCACAAGGGGCCATTACTTAACGTCGTATCCGTCGGAAGGCGGCCTTTTCGAGCCCATCAATGCCCCCTTTCTCACCGAGGTGAAAATCTGGGTAAGGGGATAAATCTGAACGTTAACGTAGTTGATGCCATATTGAGGGTTAGCAATATATCCGTATATAAGTATCAAACGTAATGTAAGTGGTTGGGTTGGTTGTTTTACCTCTGAGCGGCACTTTTTTGCACACCATGGGCTAAATGGCCAGGTCACATGGATCCCGAAGGCTCAGAGAAGGTGGGGGGAGGGACTCACTGGAACAGCTGTTAGGAAACAGATGGTAGCCTCCCGTCAAGGCCATCCAGCATGTTCTTTAACGTGCACGGGGTATGGCTCTCCAGCACACGGGGCCACGGCTTAACGTCCCATCCGACGGACGGCAGCCTGAGCCACCCCCGCCCAATGTAAGTGGTAAGTCCAGTTTCCTATATCGAAAACGAAAAGTTAATTTACAGCAACTGCGCAATTGTCTCATCCTTCGTCAGTGATAAAGAGACTAATAGCTTTAAGACTGATTTGCTACACATTTTGCAACCTAAACGTAAAATTTCTAGCATAAAGAGACAGTCTTATTTAAATTTTTATTTTTTTTTCAAAATTTTATCATTTTCGATCATTAGCATCTTCTAACGGTGGGATTCAAACTAATAGAAGATTTGAAAAACATGAAGAGTAATATTTTATTGGTACCTATCGCACTTAAAAGGAATTGCTCACTAATCTTTTGAAACAAAACTGTTGAATATCTATTGACGACAAATGAAAAACTACGCTTCATTAAAAAAATTATAAAAATACAAATATCTCTAAAAATACTAATTATAGAAGGAAAGTTCTAAAAAATACAGATATCACTAAAAAAAGTGAAATGTAGATATCATTAAAAAATACAAATTATGGAAAGAAAATTAAAATATAATACAAACTAAATAGGTAAAATACAGATAGGAAAAAAAAAATACAGAATTAATTGCAAGAAGAATTTCTAAAAATAAAATTCGGAAACAGAAACTGAAAAGATGAAATGCAAATCACTGAAAATACAGTTGCTAAAAAATAAAATTCCTAAAAATATAGACTAAAAAGATGAAACGCGAATATCACTTAAAATACAGATTCCAAAATAAAAATTCTAAAAAATACAGACTAAAAAGGTGAAATACATATACGAGGGGCGTTCAAAAAAAGATCTTGACATGAATCTGCAGAACAAAAACCAAGACGTTTACCTCAACAAAACTTTTACTGTTCTTCAACGCACTCTCCTCCATCATCTGTGCAAAGTTGCAGACTTCTACACCAATTCTGGAAGGCTTGGTGGTACTCCTGTTTGGGAATATTCTGCAGTTCTGAATGAACGCATTTTGTAAGGTCTTGCACCCTTAAAAAAAGGTTTCCCAGCAAATTCCCTTTTAATTTTTCGAAACAACCAAAAAGCCCATGGTGCAATATCTGGTAAAGATGTAGGATGGGGTAGCTGTTTGATTTTTTTTTCCTGCTCCAGATAGGCTATAACTTACTATTTCACTGAAATTTAGACAATTGCAATTTTTTCTTATTAGTTATCAGCCTGTTAATTATTAACTGCATGTGCGCACTTTGGAATTGTGCGCACTGCATGTGCGCACAATTGGATCATTGGTTTATTATAGTTTCCCTCTTTTGCTCTTACAGCTGAAAAAAAGTTCAATATGGTCCTACCTGAATTTGTAAGTCAAAAGATATTTTGAGCCAGACAAACCAACTGTTAAAAAAATAACCTATGGGGATTTTCCAGCTATATATAACTGAAATAATCATAAAAACTAGAGTTTTAGAAGTTATATGTGAATTTTTATCATTAGCATTATTGCCATAATCCAGATATCCACAATAGCATTTTCCATTGAATATTTGTTTCTTAATTGACTTCTAATCAAATAATAAAGTGAATATCCTATGCTTCTGCCTAGTATCAGCAAAATTTTCCATAAAGAAAAACTTCATCAGTAAATCCAGGAAGGCCATCTACAGATTTGCACCAAATTAAAATTGTGGAGCTATTGGTAAAGACGTTTTTCTCTTACAAATTCATGCCTTTGGAGAGTGGAAAAATAATATCATGGGTTGGGTTGTTTTACCTCTGAACGGCACTTTTTTGCACACCATGGGCTAAATGGCCAGGTCACATGGACCCCGAAGGCTCAGAGAAGGTTGGGGCTATTGGTAAAGAAGTTTTTCTCTTACAAATTCATGCCTTTGGAGAGTGGAAAAATAATATCATGGGTTGGGTTGTTTTACTTCTGAGCGGCACTTTTTTGCACACCATGAGCTAAATGGCCAGGTCACATGGACCCCGAAGGCTCAGAGAAGACTAGGGGAGGGGACCCACTGGAACAGCTGTTGGGAGACAGATGGTAGTCTCCCGTCAAGACCATTCAGCGTGTTCTTTAACGTGCACAGGGTATGGCTCTCCCGCACACGGGGCCACGGCTTAACGTCCCATCCGACGGACTGCGGCCTTTCCAAGCCTATCGGTGTCCCCTACTGACCGTGGGCAAGGCGGGGAATTTTGCGGAGATAAATCTCAACGCTGACCCAGCTGGGACTCGAACCTGGGAACTACAGATTACGAGCCTGGCGCGCTACCGACTGAGCCACCCCCGCCCCAATAATATCATGGCAAGCCTATTTATCTCTTGGTAATAAAATTGTAATAGTTTTGCAAGTATTGGCATTGTCATGAAGTAGGAGAATATGTTGACACTCCGGTTGTTGGACACTGCTCTTTCATATCATTAACCATTTGGGAAAAACAATGTCGGTGTAATATTGGCCATTTATAGTTATGTTTTCAGGTAAGTTTACCACTCCTTGGGAATTGAAAAAATTGTGAGCATTCTTTTTGTTTAAGCGAAAGTATGAATAAGGGATTTGGGGATGCGGTTCATCTTTCGCAACGCAAATGTAGTTGTTTATCGTTCTTGGAGTTGTAGAGCAATAAACCTATGTCTCACCACCTATGACAATACCTATGACAATATATGTTAACCGTTTTCCATGCCTTACCTGGGGCTCGAACTTACTATAAAGAGGGACCACTAGGTCCAAAAATTGCCAGAATATCCTTGCACGAGCCGACTCTAGCCTTGTTTTGCTCTTCTGTCAGTTTGTGAGGTACCCATTTGACACAGACCTTTCGGAAATTTAAATGTTAATGAATAGTTGTTTTCACTCTTCCAGTCGCTACACTGGCATCTAAATTTATTACCTGAACAGTAATGTATGGGTTTCCCTTAATGAGTTCACTAACAACAGCCATGGTTCTCTCGTCCACTGCCTCCTTTGGTCTTCAAAGCTCTGCCGTCCTTCTCTGAATTTACCCATCCATCCCGTAATAGTGCCATATGAACAGTCACGATCCTATATATACTTGTGATAAATCAGCATGGATTTCTTTCACGTCGTGCCCAAGTGTAACGTTGTGAAAATGCAAAATCTCTCCTCGCTATCAGTAGGCTTCATATCAGCGATATACAGATTTCGCATAACGAAAATTATGTGCCTCCAGCGAAGAAAGAAATGGTGATACGACCATTGTTTTTAACAAGTAATGACAAGTTTTAATGACAAGTTTAGACAAGCTTTCAAACAATTCGTAGCTCGTTAACGTTCGAGGAAGGAGTGCAAATCTGCATACACGTGTCACATCTACATACACGAACTTTTTTAAACTCCTTCCGTATGAGTAAAAATACAGAATTGATAGCAAAAGCAATTGCTAAAAAGGAAATTCTAAGAAATACAAACTGAAAAGGTGAACTACAAATATCACTGAAAATAAAGATTCAAAAAAGGTTTTATTAAATAAAACACTTTTTTGGCATATTTTGAAGAGGCGGGTGGTAATCCCCTTTCCCTGCCCACCTACCGCGACTCTTAGATTATTTTTCTTATCTGAGAACCCATAGAATAACACTTTGTAGCATGCATTTCTTCCACAAAATTCGATTTGTAAAATGATAAATTCTTCTCTGAGGATGTAATTTAATCATTTTTAACATACGACTGAAATTTTGATTTCATTATAAAAACATAGGGATATTTACGTTGTCTATATGCTGCATTGCCTAACGAAAACCCGCTTCATGCACTGGCCAAACGATGTCGATCAGTTGCCGTTCAAAGGAAGCAACATATTTACAGAGCTAGCTTTAGTTCACGTCGATTTTAAAACTTAAAGCGCCTTTAATAAATTAATCCACAGCGTACTGGAAATCATCAAAGCGTTTAAAATAGTTAATGCTGGTTTTCGTGTTTGCCAATGGACTGTGCAAGGCAATCTGGGAAACATCTTCCCATTCCTGCGGCTACAGTCGGATAAGGAAATTGTCCATTACGAAAATTGTCTTCAAGTAATCCACAGTGGGGTCAAGACTGTAACTACAGCAGTCGCGCGATCAATTTATTTGATGGGCCTCCTCCAACAGCTCTTGCGTATACTTCAGGGAATTTCCTGTGACTTGGCAGTGTGTGTGTTCACTTCAGTAATCCCGAATGAGTTATTGCCTAGGTGGGATTTGCTTTAATAACAATTGGAAGCATTTATTTTAATTTTCACCTAGAGGCCCATCACGAGATCTTTTGAAGAACATGAAGTGGAAGTAATAGAGCTCAACAACGAGGTATTAGGAAAATTATTTCTTTTTTTCTTTTGTATTCGTTATCACAATAGCTCCAAGGACTTTTATTTTGCTTTTAATGATTTGTTCACTGATTATTGTTTGCAACAGTTGAAAAGGATCTCTTTGGTTGTTGTTGTTTTTGTCTTTGAACCTTTCCAAGTCGTCCTTGTGTTTGACATTTTTTTACAATGACTAAAGATATAGTTTCAACAGATCTTGATCTATCCTCACCATGAGAATATTAGTAAGGATAATAAGAGTCGAAAAATCTTTAACTTAAACATAATTCACACATCTTTCAAAAACATTTTTAAAGACCTCTAAAATGGAGGAGAAAAATGTTATACTGCGATGGAAATTAAGAATAACATGTATAGCAGCATGGCCGTATCTATAACAAAATAAAGTGGATAATTGAAATCATGGGATCGAGTCGAAAAATATAAGAGAGGAGGGGGAAGTGACTGAATCCCCATTTCAGTATCAGGTTTTTCGTTCCGTTTCAGTGGTCTTTCAAATATTCCTCGAAAAACGATTTAATTCTACACAAGTTTAACTATATTTCGCCTTCATACGGATAACTAGGATTCGCCAAGAGAATATGGCAACAGCTACATAATAACTATTTACACAGACTGATTACTGAGCACCGCTGCTTTTCAGCGTCATCTATACCAGCAGGCAGTAATTCTCATTTTCCCGCCAGCTTTCAAGATATGTGGACATCCAACCTATCATGAACGGTAATCGGTCACCTTCAATTATTAATACATTTTTTTAACTGCTATGGACGAATGTTGATTATTTTTAGCTTTATCTTCGGACGTAATTTGCATTAGAGGCGCTTATTTTTAAGCTTGAGACCAATTCGCCAATGTAACGCAGAATTTTGTCGGAATACTGTTCACGTTCCAAACTATCACGAGAGAAAAATCGGTTGATTCCACTTATTAATTTATCTAAAGAATGTTACACATTTGTTAACTATTTTAAATATTTGTATTACAATTCTTACAATCTCTACTTAAAGCAAAAATAGAATCATAGTAAAATATTTAATAAGCGACGCAAGACTGAAATCTGAAAATTTCCTAATCGAGACCCAAAATCATGTCCATTAAAGAAGGACATTTCCGAAAATGTCCAGGTTTTAGAAAGCTAAAACCCGGACAAAAAAGAGAAAAGAGATCATCTGTATTTCATCACAGGACGCAGGACCGGATATAGGATGGGGAGGAAACCATCTGTCTCCCACACCTCCAGCTTTGATAATTTTGAGAATACTAGTAAGGGTAACGGAGATTAAATATTGTTAAACATGTGCATATTTCAAACATTTTTCGTGATTTAAAAATAACCCTCTGAAACGAAGGGGAAAAACTGAAATGAAAATCTTCTCTTGTCTCCCCCCATTTTAATTTTTTGGTTCGATTTTATTTCCCATCCCCCTGTTTTTTCTGCTTGATTTAATACCCTCCCCTTCCACTTTGTCTTTTTTCTTCTTGATTTTATGCACCCCATTTTACCTTTATTTTTACCACCAAGAGAATGATCTCTGTGCAGAGACTTCAATTCCAACTAACTGCGGAGAGAAAATGGTTAGTGGGATGTTTAAAGAAACTATGTTTATTTAGAGAGGAAATGCTGACAATATCAAACAGCGCACTAATGGCAGGCTCGAGGCAAAGACATATTTACCCCACTACTAAAGACTGAAACCAACTACACTGGAAGACTTCCTCCAATGTAGGTTTGGCGATGCGGGTAGAAACAAGAGTTCAAGTGCCTGCGATGACATCTGCTCAGGATTATCCACTAGTTGATGAAACATATCCTGTGAATCCATTCGCTTGGGGCTGTCAACCCACAAACAAACAGAAAACATAGCGGAAGATTTTCCCTCAACAGAAGCCCACCAGTGCAGCATATTTAGAATCCATAATCCAGCTCAGAGCCATTATTCCATTCAGGTCAGCACCAGGACCCTGTATGGTTGATAACTCCACAGCAGGGTAGAAAAAAAGAGAAGTAGCCATAGTAGTCCAAATGAGTAGTCCACACTGATCTGGCAGCCCTCCCATTCCGTTCGCTTCCGCAAGAGATATGTCTTTTGGAAGGTACTAATGGTCTGCGCCATGAGAAGGCGGGATCAGACTTTAGGTGCTAGGCCTGACCGATTCGATGCACACACAGGGATTAAACAGAGGATTGGCGAATAGCTCTTCTTCCAGTGACTACCTAGCTATCATTTACAGACCTATTTGAATAATAAAAAAATAATAAATAAATACCCCCTCAAGCAGCTGCTTGCCACAGAGGTCTGACAGGAGCCTGTCAGTTTATATGCCATAGTCAAAGATCTGAGAGAATGGCAGAACCTCAGCAGAAAACAACACGAACATCCATGCTTTACCCGGGGCTCTAACCCAGGTCCCGTAGATCAGTAGCCAAGCGCGCTAACCACTCGGCCACGGGATGATATTTAAGTAGAGTTCTTTGATACAGTAAATTTACATTTAGTCACATTTTTTCATAAAACGCTTATTTGAAAAAAATTAAAGAGCTTCGAAGTTAATGCTCCTCTGACATAACAAGTGTAGGATGGTCATAATGCGATGATCACTCTAAATACAATGCATATTTCTTCACGTTTGTTGAAACATTACAAAGAAATTTTGTATTTGTTTTAAGCTTCAAGTCTCATTTATTCCACAAGGACATGAATAATCCTCATATCGAGTAACCGGAAGTTTTGTGTAGAGTAAATTTTGTGGTAATTTTGATTTTCTTTTTTTGATTTCATTTATATATATATTATTGTTTCTCAAATTTCCTTAAATTGAAATTCCTTTCGTTTTAACAAAAAAATGACCATAGTTAATTTTCTTCTGGTTACCAAATTATTTGATTTATTATGGTAAAACAGATCAAAATTCGAAATTCTCAGTTGCTTGTTAGGGCGGTGGTGGCTCAGTCGGTAGCGCGCCAGGCTCGTAATCTGTAGTTCCTAGGTTCGAGTCCCAGCTGGGTCAGCGTTGAGATTTATCTCCGCAAAATTCCCCGCCCTGCCCACGGTCAGTAGGGGACACCGATGGGCTTGGAAAGGCCGCCGTCCGTCGGATGGGACGTTAAGCCGTGGCCCCGTGTGCGGGAGAGACATACCCTGTGCACGTTAAAGAACACGCTGGATGACTTTGACGGGAGGCTACCATCTGTCTCCCAATAGCTGTTCCAGTGGGTCCCCTCCCCCAACCTTCTCTGAGCCTTCGGGGTCCATGTGACCTGGCCATTTAGCCCATGGTGTGCAAAAAAGTGCCGCTCAGAGGTAAAACAACCCAGTTGCTTGTCTTTTCCTGTACGTTTCTCGAGAGGAAATTCTATTCCAGATTTATCCAATTTACTTTTGGCTCATCTTGATTGAATCTCTTTTAACTTTCGCTCAGTTTTGTGAAATGTGAGGACTTCACTTTATTTGGAGATTCTATCTCTTTTCTATTAGGTTTTAGGTAGCCTGCCAATATAGATTTTTTCAATATTATATATAATATTGCAGTATTGAATGGTTGAATATTGAGTATGAAATGGCAAATACATTTTTTTTTACAGAAATGCGATGCGAGTGATACAACTTAAATCTATAGGACGATTCATAATCTAATTATTTCATTGAGATAACATCTTCTTGTAAATATTCTTGATTTAACTCCGTTTTCTTTTCCCCAAATAATTTTAGCCATTTCATACTCAAAGATAATGTCGATAATGGCTTATGAACACACTTACTATACCTTTAAATGAAATTAAAAAAAAACCGCATTTCCTATTATTGTGCGTAATGGATAGCAATTCCCGCAAAAGCCCTTTCAAGCTCATTATTGCGTGTCACAAACATGCAGAGCCCTTGTTATTATTTCAAACTTGAAACCTTTTGAGGCTGTCTAAAAGAGACGACCTACGTAAATAGGGAATCAATTCATGACTAGGGTACTGTTAAGCGAAATTAATGGGCCATGCACGTTCAACACTGATTATAGCACTGCCTTTGTATTTAAACAATACTATCAACGAATTCGTGCAGGAAAGCTTATTACGATTTTATTTGCTACGTCGGAATCCATTAAGGAAGCAAATTTGTAAACATTAGTTGCATGTTACAAAGTAACTAAGCATTTGATGCATTTACGACAAGGAGTTGACTGAAGAACACTGAACTCCTAATAACTTGAAGCAAAAGGATAATTACTAATAACACTGAGGTTATTAAATACGCGGTGAAGTTGTTGTTAACAAATAGAAATAGAAAGGATAAACTTGTCCATTACTAAATTTTTTGGAGGGGAGATTTTTTTTAATAATAAGCAGCGCAACGGATAACGCGTCTGACTACGGATCAGAAGATTCCAGGTTCGAATCCTGGCTGGCTCGTAAATTTTAGCCGTCCCGTGGCAGAGTGGTTAGCGCGCTTGGCTATTGATCTAAGGGACCTGGGTTCGAGCCCCGGATAAGGCATGGATGTATGTGTCGTTTTTCTGCTGAGGTCCTGCCATCCTCTCAGACATTCTACTATGGCATTATAAACTGACAGGCTCCTGTCAGACCTCTGTGGCAAGCAGCTGCTTGAGGGGTTATTTATTTATTTATTTTACAGGCAAGTACCTGTAGGCTATATATATCGGATCTCAACAGGCGCATGACATTTTTCCCTCTATAGCCATTTAATTAAATGTTTTTAATTATTCTAAAATTGTAAAACTAAAGTTCTTGAACAATAACCGATAAAATAATGAGTAGTTTTATACCAGGTTTAGAACACCTAAAATTTTTTACGCCAGGTTTTAGTTCTGAGCGACACTGTTTGAACACAGTGGGATGTATGGGTAGGTCATAATGATCCCAATAGATTATAGAAGGTTGGGAGAAAATGACCTACTCGGGTTGATGCAAACACAAGAAAAAACTAAAGCTCGAATTCCACACTAAAATGTGTCCTTGCCAAATATTCTTCCATAAGGTAATACGATCGCTCACAAGATCCAATCCATTCTACACTAACTCACTTCAGAACGCCAACTCCTCGCAATTCTTTCAGTCTCAACTCTGCTGATCTGACGTATTCTTCACAGCACCTAGAGCTTCTGGTGATATAGTGTTTTCCACGAACAATTGTTGTGGGTTAGCACGTGCTGTCAATATAAATACATGCGGTCACTTTATAAGGTAAAATTTCATTTTATATCAGTAGCAACTCAATAATTTCTTGAATAAACATTTTACGAAAAAATGTGACGTAAAGATCTCAAATAAATCTATTTCGCCCTCGATTTTCAACATTTGTTTCGGAATTTAGAGAGCTACGGATTTTTTTTTTACCGAGAGTTTTGGAATATTTAACATTAGCAATGTCAGTTTAAATAATTGCTCTGAAAAGTTAATAAAAACAAATTAAAACGAAAGCAATAACTATTATACAAATTTTTACTGTCACTTAAAAGTGCTCGTAAAAAGTTTATCCTTCCCTACAGTGCTAATCTTTTAGCGAAATTGCTAAATTACCGGACACGAATAGTTCCCAGGTTCGAGTCCCAGCTGGGTCAGCGTTGAGATTTATCTCCGCAAAATTCCCCACCCTGCCAACGGTCAGTAGGGGACACCGATGTGCTTGGAAATCCCGCCGTCCGTCGGATGGGACGTTAAGCCGTGGCCCCGTGTGTGGGAGAGCCATACCCTGTGCACGTTAAAGAACACGCTGGATGGCCTTGACGGGAGGCTACCATCTGTCTCCCAACAGCTGTTCCAGTGGGTCCCCTCCCCCAACCCTCTCTGAGCTTTCGGGGTCCATGTGACCTGGCCATTTAGCCCATGGTGTGCAAAAAAGTGCCGCTCAGAGGTAAAACAACCCAACCCAACCGGACACGAATAGTGCTCGTGAATCCCTCGAAGTCGCAGTTTGAACTTGACGAGTTGTTAAAATATATATCCTTATGACCTGCAAATGTATCGCACTGTGTGCAAAATAGTGTCGCTCAGAACAAAAACACTCTAACCCAGGCCTAAAAAATTTTGAAGTTTTCTAAACTGGCATAGAACTACTCGTTAGTTGCTCCTGGTATAGAACTACTCATTAGTACCCTGGGCAAAAACTCTTAGTGTCTCGATTGGGTTTAACCAAGGTCACTTTGATACTCCGAGCCTAGACAGTCTTTGAGCAAAGTGAGGAAAGTAAGGGAGGAGATATTAATTATGCATAAAATTTCAATTGATTTAATTTGTCTAAAATTTTATTGAAAACTATTTATTCTAAAACTATATAGAGTAAAATAATTTACTAATATTTATGAATATTTTAAAATTGATTACCAGATTTTTAAGCATTAACAGCTAGCAGTTAAATTTTAATATATTGAAATCTAATTATATCTGTTCTTTTTTATTTAAAAACTATATAATCTGTTACTGCGTTGTCTAGGCCTAGTTTTGCTTATCCGTGTTATGTTGGGTTCCGTCTTTAAAGTTTGTTAGAATAATAAAATGGACAATTAATTGAATATTTTATGTTTCAATGTATCGTAGATCGTTATAGCATCTTTGAAATACCAGGTAAAATTTTACCCTTCACCTTTTTCCTCTCATGGAAGGTCTAATTGGCATCAATTTTAAATCAAGTAAAGAAAAACCACTTTGGGGTGGGCCCCTAATGGCAAACATAAAACGAAAACTGTAAATAGCAGAAATGATGTACAACGGACCTAAAATGGATAGTTTTTTGCAGAGAAAGCCATCGTTTTAGATCTCTTGTACCTATTAAGAATTTTATAATCATAGTCGATCAGTGTAGAAATAATCTCATGAGGATTCCACTGAATAGCCTCAAAAAATCTTTTTGAGAGGATGTAGATATGGTCGATGCCCAGGTCCTTATGGAGTTGTCTGTTAG
The DNA here is from genome assembly GCA_038380435.1 of Ryuthela nishihirai. NCBI lineage: Eukaryota > Metazoa > Arthropoda > Arachnida > Araneae > Heptathelidae > Ryuthela > Ryuthela nishihirai. The sequence continues at coordinate 44,307,222 of JAWZYU010000003.1, read as the reverse complement.
TTACAAACCAGGGGGCATCGACCACAGATCTCAATATTTTATTCTGCAAGAGCTGGATTTTGCGAATATTGGTTGCAGTGGTGTTGTTATTATTTTACGATTGGAGAACACAGAATAAAAAATAAATGTTGTTATTATCCGACGGACGGCGGCCTTTCCAAGTCCATCGGAGAGCACATGTGAATTGGAGAGGTACATGTGATGATAAGGCACCTTGGCACATGTGATGATAAAAAACGAGATTGGAGAGGCACATGTGATGATAAATTGGAGACGCACATGTGATGATAAATTGGAGACGCACATGTGATGATAAATTGGAGACGCACATGTGATGATAGGACGAATGACCATATTGTATAATAAAAGTTTATGGTCTATCATCAGTTGGAGAGGCACATGTGAAGAATTGGAGAGGCACATGTGATGATAATTGGAGAGGCACATGTGATGATAGGACGAATGACCATATTGTATAATAAAAGTTTATGGTCTATCATCAGTTGGAGAGGCACATGTGAAGAATTGGAGAGGCACATGTGATGATAGGAGAGGCACATGTGATGATAGGAGAGGCACATGTGATGATGATTGGAGAGGCACATGTGATGATAGGACGAATGACCATATTGTATAATAAAAGTTTATGGTCTATCATCAGTACTGAATTTCTTCTAAAGGAGAGGTTCCAATTGACATCTCAATTTATTGACCTTGGGGTTTAGAAGTTTAAGTACATCTGAAGCACGGAGGTGCGTTTCACCCAATAAGATATCTGTCTGCGAGTCTGTTAAAAAACTACAGAACTCCGGTAGATCGGTAAGAATACCGTGACAGTTCCATGCAAATATCTGGAGGTGATTTTTCTTAAGTTTGTTTTCTATCGACAATCAGTGTAGAAATTAAGTAATCGAAAGCTTTTAAGCCGAGAGTGAGCTTCCCCATGAAGCCATTGGCTTTTTGGTACTCTGCAATGAGAGTTTTGACTGTAAATAAAATTTTAGAGACATTTAAGCTCTTAAAAATATGAAGATCTCTTTCAGAACATTTAAAATGGTAGTATCGAAATAATGCTAGTAGAAGGTGTTTGTTTTGGAGGTAAAGTGGTAGAAGGTTTTCTTGCAGGTAAAGATTTTCCTTTACCAGTTGGTTTTGCTGCAGGTGTCCTATTTGTAAGTACACTTGCATAGGAGACCTGTGGAGTAACAGACGTACTGGTGGTCCTCTTTTCAGAGACAGTAGTTGGTTTTTCCTTAGAAACTGTCACCACTTCCCGCTTGGGATAGTGGGAACATCTTTTATAATTGGCCGTGTGGCCAAGGCCACAATTTGCACATTTGGGATGATAGTAAGTTTTCTGTCTAACATAATTTTTTGTAAAATGTTCACCTGCGCATTTTACACATCTAGGGAGGTTGAAACACCCGCTTTGGGCAGGCCCATACCTCTGGCACTGGTAGCATTCGGTTGGGCTCTGCTTTGTAGCTTTTAACATTGATTTTCAGGTGAAAGAGATGTAATATCAAATACTTCCTATGGGGCGGGGGTGGCTCAGTCGGTAGCGCGCCTGGCTCGTAATCTGCAATTCCCAGGTTCGAGTCCCAGCTGGGTTAGCGTTGAGACTTATCTCCGCAAAACTCACCGCCCTGCCCACGGTCAGTAGGGGACACCGATGGACTTGGAAAGGCCGCCGTCCGTCGGATGGGACGTTAAGCCGTGGCTCCGTGTGCGGAAGAGCCATAAAGAACACGCTGGATGGTCTTGAAGGGATGCTACCATCTGTCTCCCAACAGCTGTTCCATTGGGTCCCCTCCCCCAACCTTCTCTGAGCCTTCGGGGTCCACGTGACCTAGCCATTTAGCCGCATGGTGTGCAAAAAAGTGCCGCTCAGAGGTAAAACAACAAACAACAATCAAATACTTCCTTATTTGTTGCATCTTTGGGCAACTCAACAAGAAATACTGGAATCAGAGTCCTATCTTTTCCACGTTAAGCTGAGAAATTTTAATGACAGTTAAGCCTAAACCAATCAGTTCATCCTGTATTTCTTCAGGGCTAACATCGGTAGGTGGGTTTTTTAATATCACTTTAAGGTTCGTTTCATTCTTAAGTTGATAAGTATGGAACTGTTGCTTTGTTGAATCAAACCTTTTAACAAAAGCAAGATAATCATCAGTGCATCTGGTTTGGATTCGGATACAATCTCCCGAGTTTTTGGCAGTGAAACTCTCAACTGATTTTGATCAATTCCTTATGGATGGTTGTTCAATATTTGGGAGACAGAGAATAATTGGTGGAATTTTTCCCTCCTGCTTCCCTTAGCTTGGGATTGGGCAGGAATCTCATTATCGTCCATTTCGGACTCTGTTGGGTCAAGATTTTCTTCTTCCAGTATTGAAATTAGATTTTTTGACACAAAATTAACTTCATTAGAAGGGCAGAGGGCTCTCTTATATTCCTTCTTATTCTTCTTATATTTATCAGTTCTAATGGCAGTTTATTTTATGACCTCAGTGTGTAAAACATTTGAGTTGTCATTAACATTAGCTAAAGTATCCATGTTATTTGATGGATTACAATCTCTGGGTTTTTGGTGGGAAGTGCTAGCTACTGCTGCAACTTCATATTCATTTGCCAAACTTTGCCACTGATCAAGACACATATATTCATTTTATCTCCTTTTAGAGATAAAACTTCTGCAAAATTGCTTTATTATAATGAGCATAAATCGTGTGAGAAAGTCCATACAAGGCTTTCATAACAGGAATTTTATTAACAATCTCATTTACTTCATTTAAAAGGTTGTTTTTATCGAATACAAACACACAAATGAGTGCATTATAATTAGCATAGAAGCTTTCAATGTGGACGGGAGCAGCCGAGACTTCTCGGTGGTCCGATTCAGGAAAAAAATTGAAACTCGCTTTCTCGGTGGTCCGAAACGGAAATGTCATTTCCTTCAAATTCTAACATGTTAAAAAAATTTTTAGATTTCAATCTTTCAAAACATAAATATGAAAAAATATGTATATCTATATATAATATATATATGAGAAACATAAAGGAATATATGCAGATTTTATTTAAAATTCACAAAGAATTTTGCAAATTATTGAAATTCAGTTAAAAGTGCAATGCAGGTTAGGAAAATACAGCAAATATTCGCTGATAGTTATATATTATTGAATGAACTAAAGTTCATTCAATAATATATAACTTCCTTAGATGTATACTGGGAATTATAGAATATCACAAATAAGATACAAAATGAAATTAATATCTCACAAGGAGGATTTGAAACTCACATGAAACTGTAGTAAACTTAAACAGTTGAAATTGGCTTCGCTAGAAGTCAAACAAGCAGCGACAGACAATATTACAATCTCAGCTAGCGCGATCAAAGTTATTACAAGAACTGATAAATGTATGTTTCATCATCATCATCATCCTCAAGCAACGATGGGTTACGGAGGTCCAACCATACCTTGCAATTTAATTCTCCACGCATATCTGTTCTGAGCTGCATCTGCTGCATCCGGCCACTGCACACCAATTCTAACAAGGTCCTGTTTGACACTGTCTGCCAATCGCATTCCAGGTCTTCCCCTCTTTCTGAGGCCTTTAGGCACACTGTTCATAACCTTATTCGCCAATCTATAATTATTCATACGGGCAACATGGCGAAACCAACGGAGTCTCTCTCTGCATAATATGCTGCTTAAAGGAGGTTGCCGACTCCTTTGCCTAACCTCATCATTACTTACAAAGTTGAACCACCTAATGCCCAAAATAATACATAAGCACCTAGAATCAAAACCATCTAGTTTCCTGTTATAGTCCTAATTTTAGTCTTTAGGTGTATACACCTATTTCTCCACACTCTCCATAGATTCTTAAAATTCCCGGCAGTAATCCCTATTCGTCTGTTAATCTCATGCCACACATCACCAATATCTGTTACATAGCTCCCAAGATAATTAAACTGTGACACCTGCTCAAGACTGTAACCATTCAGAGTAACTGAATCACAGCCTGCCTGACCAATTTTCATCACTTTAGTTTTCTCTCTGTTTATAACCAAACCTACTCTACTACCAGTTTTATCAACAGATTGAATGAAAGAGTTCATTTCATCAACATCATTTGCCAAAAGGGCTAAATCATCAGCATAATCTAAATCAGAAATTTTCGTATCTCCAGTCCATTTAAGGCCAAAATCTTTCCCTTGAAGTGAATTTCGCATAACATAATCAATAACCAAGCTAAAGAGAAAAGGAGACAAAATGCACCCTTGTCGAACACCAGAAGTAATGCTAAACCAATTGCTACAAGCCTTACCGACTCTAACACACGACTCAGTGTTATTATAGAGAGCTTTCATTATGTTAACTAACTTGTCAGGTATACCATATGATCTCACAATTAACCACAAATTATGTCGATCAACAGAGTCGAAAGCCTTTTTGAAATCAACAAAGCAACCAACCAAAAAAAACTCTAAACGTTTCTCAAGAATCTGCCTAAGTGAAAATAGCTGATCCACACATCCCCTACCACTTCTGAATCCACATTGCTCATCACGCAATTCACTGTCAACCAGATTCTTAATTCTATTAAGCACAATCATGGAAAGAACTTTACCTGGAACAGAGAGTAGGCTGATACCCCTATAGTTATCACAAGAACAGCGATCACCTTTTTCGAAAATAGGGATAACAATAGCTCTGGTAAAATCCTTAGGAACCATGCCTTTTATCATAAAAGATATTCAGAATTTCAGTCATTCAAGTGGTAACAGAAACATTTCCAGCTCTAAGCATTTCTGTAGTAATCACTGGGGATTTATAAATGTTTAAGTTTAGAAATAGCGAAAATAACTTCAGATTGTGTTATAGGGCCAACATTAAAGCCACCAACGTATCTATCATCATTACAAACAATGGGAGTAGAACTAAAACATTGTTTAGAACATCACTGAAATGCTCAGCCCACCTAGCCATGACAGAATACTCCCCTTCTATAACCTTACCTTGTTTATCCTTCAACCCCTGTATACCTGTCCGTTTTCTACTACATAAAACATTAACTATCTGGTACAGCTTTCTGCTGTTGTGCTGCCTAACTGCTTCCTCGGCTTTGTTAGCCAAGCCATCAAGCCACAAATTCTTATCAGTAGCTAACTGATCTTTTACACGTTATTAAGCTCTCTGTAATCCTTTCTATTAGGACTAGTAGGGTACTGATTAAGGACATTCCTCCCGTTTCTTCTTTCTGAAATAAGCTCAAGTGCCTTATCACTCAGATAATTCTGTCTCTTCTGCTCCTTTTTTCCTAAAAGAGTACTGTTAGTGTCCAAAAAAGCCTTTTTAAAATGATCCCATTCTTCCTCAACTTCAGTAGTAAGCATACCATGACTGTCATAATGACTAAGTAACCTATCATGGTAAGCTTTGGCTATAACTGGGTCTTTCAGAGCTTCAGTATTAAAGGTAAATTTTTTAACTTTAACACAACACTTTTTAAGTTTAAGTTGCAAGATACTTCTAACAGGGTAATGGTCAGATCCAATTTCAGCTCCCCTATATGCACTGGTATTCCTAACAGAACTAACCCATTTGCTGTTAATTAATATATAATCAATCATATTCTTATGCAGCCCATTAGGTGAAACCAATGTGTACTTATGAATGTCGAGGTGTTTGTAATAGATGCTAATTATTTTGAAACCATTAATTTACTTACCTGTAGTAGACGTTGCCCATTGCCATTGCAGCTACCAATACCAAAAGGGCCTATCACCCCTCCCCAAAGGTAAGAGTCAGTACCAACTTTGGCATTGAAGTCATCAAGAAGGGTAATATCTATTTTCTTGACAGAATTCAAAATATCCTGAAGTTGTCTGTAAAACCTAATCTTCTCACCCTCATTGGCATCCTCAGTGGGGGCATAACAGCAGATAACATTCAAGTCTTTAATGCTTGTCTGAAATTTTGCTGTAAGAAACCTTTCATTAATGCATTCATATCCTAGAAGAGCATCACTAGCATGTCTGCTGAGCAGCAGAACCACGCCTTGGTGATGCATTCCATCCTCTCTCCCTGAAAAGAGAAATTTAAAGTTATTTTTAAGTATCTCACTTTTACCTGTCCATCTGGTCTCTTGCAAGCCTAGAATATCTAGATTATAGCGCTGGAATTCCTGCATGAGGACATCAAGAGAATAATCTCTATGTAATGTCCTCATGTTCCACGTTCCTGCAGAGAGAAAATGATTAGTAGGATTTTTGAAGAAACTAGGTTTATTGAGATAGGTAGGGCCAACAATATCAAATAGCCCCCTGATCGCAGGCATGGGGCACAGCTCTCCTTCCAGTTTATCCCTAGCTACCATTTACAGACCAATGTATGTTTATCAGTTAAAAATCACAAGAAGTTTATTTTAATCTAAACGGAGATTAAAAGTAGATAACTGATTTTTAGTCAATGACTACATTTGAGAGTAAATTTGAGATTTCGAATTGAAATCTCAGCAACCCTAACTAAAAACTAACAAATTAAAATATAAACTACACCTAAACTAACCTGCCGACCAAAGGCTGCACCAGGAATAAACCCAGATCTCGCCTAAGGCTATTGGGCAATTTAGGTAAAAGTTTATCTAATATGAAATCTCTTGTTGGAGCTAATCAAAACAAGACCGCTCACTTTGATATCTGAGATCCAAATTTTCAATGTTTCATTGCATATAGCTAGTTTAAAGTAGAAAAAAATCTAGAAAAAAATAACGGTGGGAAGGCAAGTGACTGGATAACTGTCATAATATAAAATATTTCGCTCTTTTTTATCTGATTTTAAAAGACTTTATGAAAAATGTATATAATGTACACTCAGTTGACTCCATCCCATGTTTCGTCAATGGGAAGCTAATTTTTAATATTTATAATTTCCCAAATAAAAGTTTTATGAGAAAATGTGCCTAAAGATAATTTAAAGATCTTAATCAAATCAAAGGGCCGACTGACACTTTTTTACAGGGACAGAACTGTAGCAGGGAGCTCGGGCTGCGATAAAGATTCGGTCTCTTTTTCAAGATTTAAAGATTTATTCTTTTGCGAGTTCATAGATGAAGCTTAAAATAGAATTTCCCCATTGCTGTAAAATAGCAATTGTTAAAAATAATCTCCTCCAATGAGATTCCCAGTCCCCGCGACATTAAGGGTCCGGGACGCTATAGCGCTCATTGTCAATTCTCGTCTGTCAAAGCTAGCCAAATATCAATATTCAACAGTATGTTTTCAGTATTTAAACAGTTATGGAGGTTTAAACGTTTCAGAGCAGCAATGTTCTAAGACATTTATCGAAAAATTGAAGGAATTATTTACACAAACTTTTAAAATTTGCATTTATTTTTGAAATGTTTTGAAAAAATACTTCATATTTTAGTTTCAAATTCGAAAGTAATTTTTTACCTAGTATTGACGTTGATAAATGTTCAAATTTCTTTAACACTTTAAATACTAAATGAAGTTTTTGGAAAATAACTGAGATCGTTATTTTACCTTTAGTTACATTTACGTATAAAATGCTAATATAAAATATCATAGCGCTACGAAGTTAGCGTCCCATTGACATAACATGAAGTGAGCTGGTCATAATTCAATTACTCAATGTCAGTGAAGGTAACCCAGAGGGGGCGGGATTAGGGACAAGGAGGTTCGAACCTCCCCCCCCCCGAAAATCCGATTGTTTTATATGAAATCTCAAATTTGTCTACCTGCTTTGAAATCCAAAACACTTGTCTTTGTATAATTTTATTTCAACTCCGTAGTATATGTTCGACATTGAAAACAGATTAAAAAAAAAAACACTATAAAATTTTATTGCATAGTATCACTGGAATGTTTCCTATCAGGTGGAATATTTTAATAATTGAGAAACCCTACTTAAATCTTATTCTCAGACACCCTTCCCCCGAAACTAAATCCCCCCCCCCCTCCACGAAAGCTAAATTCACGCACTCTTCCGAACCTAAATTATAAATTCTCGGACCCTACTCTACCCACGAAACTAAATCTGTGTACGTAATATAATACGCAATATAAATATGTTTTTTCGCCTCTTTTACAGCTACTGCCATTCTCACAAGGAGGGGGAGGGGGGCATACCCTCCATTCTCCCCGCCCTTTATTATTTAACGTATTGTTTTTAACTCATTCGTTTCAAACTAATAATAACTAAAAAAGAGAACATTTCAGCACAAAACATAAAAAGATACCGGACCCTTCTCAAAATACAAGATTTTTTCCGTTTCAAAAGATGGATGTCTTGTAACTTATAATCTTACCATAAAAAAAAATTCGTCTTCAAAAAATGCAACTGAAGAAAGATTTCTCTCTGTTTACAAGCATTAAAAATGGAATCTCTTCTATTACTTTCCTTTCTTTTTCTTTTCAATTAAAAAGCGGATTGAGTATAAATTGGACATTATAAAAGCTGAAGTTTGTACTCCTTGGAGTAAGCTGTCACATCTGCTTGATAACTAATGGCTGTTGAACCATCGCAAGTTCCAACCATTACCCTTATCTGCATAAGTAAGGTAAGTGTGTGGACAGTGCTTTTCAAGCCAATGAGTATCGTGCGCAAGCAGTGTCACCAGAGATAAAATACTTGTTGAAGACACGTACATAGTTTGATAACATCTGCTTGCTCTCTCATGAACAGGAAATTGTTAAGTGAATTAAAAAAAAAAAGTTATAATCTTAATGTAGAAGATAACATTTTTTTTCTCAGTTGAATGTTTTTCTTGGCATGAACTACTAGGCGTTAATTTATCATTAGGAGGCACGTGTCTAGAGATAATTGAACTACCTTTAGAGCAATTCATGAGCATGATTCTTATTCTCTTTTCTTATAGGTAGATTATAATTTTGTTCACTGCATGTTTTTTTTGTGCTTAGTTTCTTAAAAATATTAATCTTATGAAAATAGTTTTACTGAACAAAGAGGTCTTTTATTCAATAACACCTTTTATCGTTTGATGTTTGTTTGTGAGTTCTTTTTGCAATGAATTTCGAACGGTTTTGTTTGTTTTTAGTTTTCGATCGCAAATGCTCTCGAACAGTTGCGTATGTTTTGCAGTAAACCTCGAACGGTTGAGTTTGTTTGCGAGTTTGTTCTGCAGTAAATCTTGAAATGTTTAGTTTGTTTGAGGGTTTGTTCTGCAGTAAACCTGGAACGGCTGAGTTTGTTTGCGTGTTTGTTTTGCAGTAAACCTTGAAAAGTTTAGTTTGTTTGGGGGTTTGTTTGCAGTAAACCGAGAACTGTTGTGTTTGTTTGCGTGTTTGTTTTGCAGTAAACCTCGAAAAGTTTAGTTTGTTTGGGGGTTTGTTTGCAGTAAACCGAGAACTGTTGTGTTTGTTTGCGTGTTTGTTTTGCAGTAAACCTCGAAAAGTTTAGTTTGTTTGCGCGTTTGCTTTGCAGTAAACCTCGAACGGTTAAGTTTGTTTGCGGGTTGGTTTTGCAGCAAACCACGAACGGTTGAGTTTGCGGGTTTGATTAGCAGTTAGCTGTCGGATAGTTGAGTTTGTTTCTAGGTTTTGTTTGCATTTAATAAGAAACGATTGCTCTTTTTTGTGGGTTAGTTCAGCAATTGCTCTCGAATGATTACGTTTGTTTACGGGACTGTTTTGCAGTAGCTCTTGGTCTGTTAATTTTGTTTCGGGTTTTGATCACAACTGCTCTGTAACGGTTTCATTTGTTTGTGAGGTTTTTACGATAGCTTTGGTCTGTTGTAAGTAGGTTTAATTCACAATGACTCTCCGATGAGTTATACATTTTTGTATGTATACGATGGTTATACATTTTTGTATGTATACGATGGTTATACATTTTTGCAGCTTTTTGCAGTTAATCTCGAACGGCTGTTTTTGTTTGCGAATTTCATTTCCAATTGTTCTCGAAGCATAAAGTTTGTTTGTGGATTTCTTTTGCAACGGTTTTTCGAACAGTTTCTTTTATTTTTTGGTTCGCGTTAACTCTCGATTTTGTCGTTTGTGAGTTTGTTAGACCAAAACTTACGAACGATTGCTTTCGTTTGTGGGTTTGTTCGTAATAGTTCTGAAAGGATTAAGTATGCTTACGGGTTTATTTTGTAAAACTTTTTCCAGAAACTCTCGAAAAGTTGTCAGGAGCATTTAAAATTTTAATTCATCAATAAATATATTCTTTACAAAAACATGCATCTTAATTTCGTAGATGAATCAACTCCGGTTGATCTACCACAGTTAACAATGTTCTAACCGTTGGCATGGAGGCAGTTGTTGTAAGATCAACCGTGGTCTTTGACCACGGTTGATCTTACAATACTGCCTCCACGATGTGCACAGGCGGGTGACCAGAAAGAGTGACCAGAAAGAGAGTCATATACTAATTAAAGCCAGCACTTTGGACACCTTCTTTTACAGGTAAAATGAATGTCCATATCCTTGCCCTGGGGTGTCAAGGGAACATTGACCAGTCACGCCTTCATGAGTTCCCAGTAGGAGGGAAGGTAACGAAAGCATATCTGAAGAGAACACATCTTGGGAAGATATTTAAGTCAAATGATTGCCTCAGATATTTCGCCTCAGATTTGCCTCAGATTTTCACTTGGATTGGATGCTAATTGCTGTGTGATTGGATGCTAATTCGATAAATATTCTTACCGAATTTTAAGTTGTATTTTTTTGTATTTAACAACCGTGCGTCAATTTGTAATTAAAATACCCCCTCAAGCAGCTGCTTACCACAGAGGTCTGACAAGAGCCTTTCAGTTTATATGCCATAGTAGGTCTGAGAGGATGGCAGGACCTCAGCAGAAAAAAGACACAACAGAGAGTAAATCAACTGATTTAATTACTATGGCAATAAACTTATATCAGTTACAATTAAAATTTCAATTAGTTACTTGAAATACGAATTGATTAGTATCAATTCGTATTTCAAGATGTCTGCGAGATAAAAGTTGCCATTTCTTAAAGATTTCAAGGTGCTGAATACGAATATGACAATGAAAACGTAAAATTGGCTACGCTTTCTGAGAAATCCGCAATAGTTTCTTATATAATAGAGTAGTACGTACATATGACAGGTATCGGTAAAACTCTGCTTCTACTTTCGACTCGCTTTGCCCCTCGCTTGTACAAGCTGCTCAGGATCATCTCTGGCGAGCGTCCAACAGTAGTCAGCCAATATTGAAGTGGACCAGTTTCCCTGGTATCGTTTCTCCATCGTTGCAATGTCCTGGTGAAAACGTTCACCATGCTCGTCACTAACCATGCCATATTTGTTGGACCATGCCATATTTGTTGAGATCCTTAACATGAAATATATCCTTAACATTTGCGTGATTGCTTGGCTCTCTCCAAACCATAGGAACAGCAAACGGCATCGCCAATTTTTCGCCTTTCAGCTACTTCGGAAGATTTCTTGCACACATACTGCAGCATATGTGTGGGGCCCAGGCTTTGTCCTGGTCCCCGATCTTGCATACAAAATAAAACTCATATGCCGATTTCACTATTGGAGTGATGACCCTTTTCTGGCTTGCAAACGTCACTTCCCCGCAAATATAACAAAATATATCTGCACTATTAACACAGTTACGAGGCATCACTATTGCCTGATTAAAACTGCAAGGATCATTTGTGTTGTACTTATGACTCAGTGGTTAATGGGAGTCGCTCAAAAGACTTGCTCATCCTACGAGACGTCGCTTAAACTAACGATTGCATCATCTTTTGTCTGCGATCGTAAAGCCACGATGTCATGACTCAACTACATTGCATCAGACAATGATGCAATACCTCCGGGAGTTGTGTGTATGGCGGGCTGATGCAATACAACGCTATATGCTGCAATCTGGAGTTTAAAATACAGCGTTGTGAAATGGGTACCTATGTACTCAATGCGGACTGAGTCGTTTATACATGACCATCTCTGTCTTTCCTAAACAAGAGCCAATCGACAAATTTTATTGTCCTTTTCGTGTTCAGCACCTCGAAATTAGTAAAGATTGGCTATTTTCATTTCAAAGCCTTTTTGTGTGTTGCCCAGTGTAATGAAAGGGTCCAAAGAAAACGCAGCTAGCCACATATTTATAAAGAACTGAGTTGACATCTGTGTGATTTGCGTTTTAGATCGCTACCACAGGTTTAGATAGCAATGTTTGTAATTGTGCATTCTATAAATTTCTTAAAGAAATTGCCATTTTTGACCAAAGAAAAAAAAAAGAATAAAAGAATTTATAATAAAAATGCACCTAATTATCGAAGCTATTTATTCACAGAGTCACCGGATAGAAATATACTTAAAGAGAAAAAATGGTCATCAGTTTGAGTTACACAAGAACTATAGGACTGCACATACATCGAGTCAGCTTTTCGGAAACCGATATTTCTAGTTCATGGAACATCTACGTCATGTTCGTTCAACTTGCTATTCATTTCAAAAGAACTTGCAGCTAGTGAAACAAATAATCAATATGCTGAAAATCGCTTATTTCTTCCAAGTTTTCGACCAAACATTTTTACATGCGCACCTAAACGATTTTTCCAATTCATAGTACTCATTAAAAATATATATTTTTGTTTTTTAATCATGATATTTTCTTGATTTCTTAAAAATATATTTTCCCCCCTTCTAATTCGTTAGAAATGTACTTTTTCAAGGATATAATTTTTCCTGAGACTATTTACACTCTTCAGACCTTGAGTAAATTTACATGTACATTACACTTTTAATATTTGTAAAAGCTGAAGATTTGCATGTGGTATTGCAAGTATTTGCAAAGTGTACACCAGGTTATATTATGCAGGAAAGGACTGAAATTTGGTGTCATCTGTGTATAAAATAGAAAATACAATAATATTGAAGATTATTATGCCTGTCATGCAACATAATTGTGGTTACTACACTTCACAGTACTTGTTGCTCCACAACACAGCAACCACGATCAGGAAAGAAGTAATATGGAAGGGGATTCCATTGCAATATACCATTTTCTCTTTAGCTTTTGCTCCCCTCCCTGCTCTCGATCGGTTTACACCGATGGACTTGGAAAGGCTGCCGTCCTTAACGTGGGACATTAAGCCGCTTGTGCGGGAGAACCATACCTAGTGCACGTTAAAGAACATGCTGAATGGCCTTGACGGGAGATTACTATCTGTCTCCCAACAGCTGTCCAGTGGGTCCCCTTCCCCCAACCTTCTCTGAGCCCTCGGAGGTAAAGCTCGAAGGTAACCTTAGAGGTAAAAACAATCCAACACAACCTTCTTTTTTGAGTTTGTGAAGTTTAACAATTTTGGGCTCCATTTCTCTTACTGGCATTCACAAAGGAGAGGGGGTGAAGAGGTCAAAACCCCTTGGCCTTCCTTATATCCAACCCTGATTTCAAAACTATTACTATCGAAGAAACTGCAAATTGATTTTTTTCACGATCAAAATGTTTTCAGTACACGTTTCATGAGATAATAAAACAACAAAAAATATTGAAATAAAAAATATATATACTTATAATCACTATCATCCAATAGAAAAGAAAAAGTAAGCGATTATTGAAACCATTCCCAAGATTACAACACAATTTCTTCTTCTTCGCATCGAACGACAAACAACAGTGATTGGTGTCTTTCAGTTTCTCTTGCTGTGCAGGAAAAATGGCCTCCAGTCAAGGGTCAACAGTAACGCACTCCCTTAATTACTGACGCAGCTCGGGCCTGCGAATTATTGCCTAGAAAGTTGCCGAGGGTGTGGCGAACGCTCGATGCCGATACTCCTTCGATTTTCGCACCAAGGATGGGAGCTGTAATTATCGGCAAGCGGCAGAGGTCTCCTGTCTGCAACGCTCATGAAGCGTTAAGTGTTGAGTAACAAGAAACCTTACACTATGGTTGCCCTCATAATGTAGTTTGTTCAGATATTCATCTTGAGGGAAGCTTTATAGCCTCTGCATATACACGTCTACATACGCACATATTCTGTGTCTCCCAAAGTTCCATCCATTAATTTACATCTCATAAACGGTGTTTGGATGAGGAAGGAAGAACCAAGGAGAACGGTAAAAGCCTCCTCACCGTTTAAATTATTCATGACACCGTTCCTTGAAACTTGTCCAAACATCGTGACGGCTTGCATTCTTAGTTTTACGACGAATCGCATTGCTTTGTGTTTGCTTAGCTACACTCTAGGTGACTGTTTAAAGAGGGAGAGATCCTAGGGAAGACGGGATACTGGTTATCATTTGTTTTTGAATTGAATTATAAGCTGTTCTTCTTTGCGAGATTCAAAAGGGCAGAGATGAAAATTTCAAGGTAATTAGAAAGTTATACCATCATTTTGCTGTGGGTGATAGGCCTCATTAAAGTCGCAAACGCAAAGAAAAGTAGTTTAGTTTAAATTTGGCAAGCTTAGTAATCCTACTGAGCTTGCCAAATTTAAACTAAACTATTTTTCTTTAAGGCACTCTCTGATTGCAGACTGCTTTCAGAATCTTCGGTCCATTTAGTTGTCAACTTTGTTTTCGATTGCTCATTTGAGAAACTTAGTCACACCTAAACTCATGTTTATGGAAAACATTTTAGTTTGGGTGGATTGCTTTACCTCTGAACGGCAGATTTTTGCACACAATGGGCTAAATGGCCAGAGTTGGATTGGGTTGTTTTACCTCTTAGCGACACTTTTATGCACACAATAGGCTGAATTACCAGGTCACAAGGACCCGAAGGGCTCAAGAAAGGTTTGGGGAAGGAGACACACTGGTTAGTTGTTGGGAGACAGATGGTAGCTTCCCATCAAGGCGAACCAGTGTGTTCTTTAACGTGCACAAGGTATGGCTCTCCTGCACACGGGGCCACTGCTTACACATCATCCAACCAACGGCGGCCTTTCCAAGCCCATCGCTGTCCCCTACTGACCGAGGGCAGGGCGGGGTTTTTTGCGGAAATAGATATCAACGCAGGCCCATGCGGGACTTGAGTCTGGAAACTGCAGATTTACCAGCCTGGCTGACTACCAACTGAACCACCCCCACCTCTAAATGGCCAGGTCACAAGTATCCCAAAGGCTCAGAAAAGATTGGGGGAAGGGGACCCTGTTAACAGCTGTTAAGAGACAAATGGCAGACTTTTGTCAATGCCATCCAACATGGTTTTTGTCGAAATCGGAATTTTTCTATCCCGAGTTCGACGTATCTATCTGTCGCCATTTTCTTCTAGCCACCCAACCTTTCTCTCGGTAAGACGGCTGCAAAGACAGTTCGAGCCGCCATCTTGTGGCGACAGGTAATCTGGGCCTTTTTTCACGCGTCACCCCCGTCAAAAAACGTAAACAAGATCATAAAAAGTGTTTTCCGAAACGCGCAATGCGGGCCAGCGAGAGCTGGACTAGGATGACACCAAATCACGCCGGAGGCCGGAGCCTCCAATAAAACTGAACCGCGCCAATGAACTCTCGCCACCACTGTCACTCATGAACTTTGTCATCCAATGAGAAGTGGCAGCGTGGTCCCTTTGAATCGACGAACGCGACCAAGTGAGAAGAAAAAGTTTTTGGAGAGCGAGAGGACGTGAGCAAAAGTCGAGGAAGAATTTTGGGCGCAAAAAGAGACAAAAGCGAGAGAAAGTGAAAGTACGACCCCTAGCAGAAAGAAGAAAATGCGGAAAGAGCGCCTAACAACGTAGAACGTTGACCGCCTTGAAGGAATGCAGATTTAAGGCAATGAAAGGGACTGTGAAAACAACGACTAGAAACCAGGAGAAAGAGGCGAGCGTGGAAAGGAACCCGCACCCCGCCTCAGACGAGAGTCCAAGAAGAGGGAAGAGCGAACCCGCCGATGCAGCAGCTTTGCTATGTGCTACAGCCCACTGCCACTCGCTCCTTAACCGAACTGGAGAATCCGTGAGACGCAGGGGCGGGGGTTGCTCAGTCGGTAGCGCGCCAGGCTCGTAATCTGTAGTTCCAAGGTTCGAGTCCCAGCTGGGTCAGCGTTGAGATTTATCTCCGCAAAATTCCCCGCCCTGCCCGCGGTCAGTAGGGGACACCGATGGGCTTGGAAAGGTCGCCGTCCGTCGGATGGGACGTTAAGCCGTGGCCCCGTGTGCGGGAGAGCCATACCCTGTGCACGTTAAAGAACACGCTGGATGGCCTTGACGGGAGGCTACCATCTGTCTCCCAACAGCTGTTTCAGTGGGTCCCCTCCCCAACCTTCTCTGAGCCTTCGGTGTCCCTGTGACCTGGCCATTTAGCCCATGGTGTGCAAAAAAGTGCCGCTCAGAGGTAAAACAACCCAACAACCCAAATCCGTGAGACGCAGATATCGCCCAGAGACCCAAGAGCGACCCAGCCCAGGGACAGTCCTAAACAGTACAGGGAGAAACGAGGTCACTCACCAGTCCAACTAGCCGTGATGCCGCGGAACCTGCGATGTGCCTCACCCATGAAATTTGGTGCCATTGACTAAGTGCGGACGATACTCCCAGCGTGCGGACGATCACCACTTCTCCGGTCCTACCGACGATAGTCCAAAAGGATGACAGAGACGGAATCAACAAACAAAAGGTCAGCAGCCGTTTTTCCCGAGACTCTTCTTTTTATCTCTCTAGTATTTGCCCATGAGTGTCCCCCCTCTCTCTGCGTCTCCCCACCTATTTTGCCAGTAAGGCCAAGTGTCTGGCTTGTAGAGTATTGATGTGCTGCAGATCCGACCCCGGAAAGAGTTCGAGTATTTTAATCAATAAATTGTGTTTTTATATGTACTGTCCTGTATGTGTGAGCTCTCATTTACGAGGAAGAAACATCCTTTACTATTTGTTGAGAAAAGACGCAATTATCAGCCAATACTTTGGGGGCCTGACCTATCGGTTGCCCCTAGTTCTCACTCCTCATCAACCAGATCTGGTGGGGTGTAGAACATTTTTAACGTGCACAGTATATGGCTTTCCTGCACACGGGGCAACAACTTAACGTCCCATTAGACGAACGGCAGTCTTTTTAAGTTCATCGGTGTTACATTTCTTGCCCAGGGTAAGGTAGGGGATTAGCGGAGATAAATCTCAAAGCTGGCACAGGTGGGACTCGAACCTGGCAACTGCAGATTACGAGCCTGTGTAAAGCATTTCGCCGAAGGGATAAAAAAAATACATTTTTGTTCCGTCAAAAGGGGCGGGGGTGGCTCAGTCGGTAGCGCGCCAGGCTCGTAATCTGTAGTTCCCATGTTCGAGTCCCAGCTGGGTCAGCGTTGAGATTTATCTCCGCAAAATTCCCCGCCCTGCCCACGGTCAGTAGGGGACACCGATGGGCTTGGAAAGGTCGCCGTCCGTCGGATGGGACGTTAAGCCGTGGCCCCGTGTGCGGGAGAGCCATACCCTGTGCACGTTAAAGAACACGCTGGATGGCCTTGACGGGATGATACCATCTGTCTCCCAACAGCTTGTTCCAGTGGGTTCCCTCCCCCAACCTTCTCTGAGTCTTCGGGGTCCATGTGACCTGGCCATTTAGCCCATGGTGTGCAAAAAAGTGCCGCTCAGAGGTAAAACAACCCAACCCTGTTCCGTCAAAATATAGAAATAAAGTTGAATCATGGTTTCAAAAAACGTTAAATGGCGACAGCGACAGTTGTGTTTGGGTTGACACATATACAAAAAAAAAAATAAAAAATGAAATTACCCTTCAAGCAGCGGCATGCAGCAGAGGTCTGATAAGAAGCCTGTCAGTATATTGGACACAGAAAGTTCCTGTGAGGAAAGCAAGGAATCTTTCCTCATAGAAAGGATCTCTGAGGAAGATCTAAGCAGAAAGAGAACGCAGAAAAGAAACATCTTTATCTTAACCCAGAATCCAAACCTATTTGATCAGTAGCTAAGCTAGGTAACCATCTCACTATCATATGCGGAACAAATTCAGGAGTATATTCTAAATAGTGGAAGTATTCTAGGGTCCAAACTAAAAGTAGTTTATAAATATACTATTTAGAAGAATTATTCGGTGTTGGCTGGTCATAAAATATTTTTACAAATCTTTAGCTACTTTTGTTTGACAACATCGTGCTTGAACTCGAGAAAACCAAACAGATAATAAGTAAAATGATATAATAAATAAAGCAATCAATTTACGAGTAATTAGAACCTGAAGCATTCATTATATGACATGCAAATAGGATAAGTGAACCAAGGCTAATTGCTATTGATCTTCATTAATTGTCAAATACTAAAATAATTAAAACTCTGAAAGCTGAATTACAAAGTATTCTACGTAAAAAATCATAAAATCAATTCTTACCAAATATCTTTCTTTTACTAATTACACAAAATGTTTATTGGGAACGATAATCTCTAAAAAAAACTAAAGATGCTCCGTTTCACATAAAAACTAGTAATAACACTGGTTTACAAGGTTTTTATAACATGAACAAATTGTAGCTGCCTTTAACTATTTTTCAGGTGCTGATTTTAGATCTCTCTTTGAAAAATGGCTAGCACGTCATTTTTTTATGTTATTGGTCATTTTGACTACTGTTAGATCTTCCTATACCAACATCTCCAGGCAACTGGGAGGATACGAGATATTTTCTTTTTTGTGGCTGGCAACACTGATTGCAAAATGGGAGGAAACATGTAACATTAATCTAACCTCGACCGCCATTCTTGTTGTTTTCATTGTAGGAGGAACACGTGCTGTACATTGAAGAGTGAATTTTGGCGTTTAAATGGCACAAAGGCAGCGTAATACGTCGCGGATATGTTAATGTGTCAGATAAGTTTTGCTATACGTGTGGAAATTATATTTTAAAATCACAGGGTCGTTCTTTCGCAAAGATTGTGAAGAAAGCCTCTAACTTGTATTTTGGATGTCATGTTGGAGATCAGGACAAAACATGGGCTCCACATGTGTGCTGCATTTCGTGCTTTGTTGGCCTGAGTGAATGGTTGAGAGGTAAGATAAAATCCATGCCCTTTGGAATTCCAATGGTTTGGAGTGAGCCAACTAGTCACTTGCATGATTGCTATTTTTGTTTAACTAAAGTGTCGGACTTTTCCAAAAAGAACAAAAGCAAAAGACAATACCCAAATGTGCCATCAACCATAAGGCCAGTTCCTCATGGAGAAGATCTTCCTATATCAACATCTCCAACCAATGGGAGGAGATGGATTCACATTCATCACAGGACGACTTTGTGGCACATACAGAGACACCCCTAAAATTTAGACGAGTCTCATTTGAATCAGCAAAATGAACTAAGTGATCTTGTTCGAGACTTAGGAATTTCCAAACAACAAGCGGAGGATTCATGTTCAAGATTTCAAGACTTCGAATCTTCTAGCCAAGGGTACCAGAGTTTCTCTGTTCGGAAAGAGAAATTTGACTTTATCTGCTTATTACGAGATGCAAGATGGTTTGTGTTTCTGCACAGATATTTCAGGGCTGATGGAAGGAATTGGAACCACTCACGACCCTAAAAATGTCGTCTATTTATAGATTCGTCAAAATTCAGCTTAAAAGATGTCCTTTTGCATAAAGGAAACCAAAAACATTCCATTCCAGTGATACAAGCTGTGGGAATGAAGGAAACGTATGAAAGCATGGAAAAAATATTCACTATTATAAAATATGACCAGTTTAGGTGGACAATATGTGGTGATCGAAAAGTCATATCTCTCTTGTCGGGCTTCAAGGAGGCTTCAAAACATTTTACTGTTTTCTGTGTTTATGGGTTCATCATCATCATCATCCTCAAGCAGCCATGGGCTACGGAGGTCCAACCAGACCACGCAGTTTAATTCTCCAAGCATATCTGTCCTGAGCTACATCTGCTGCATCCGGCCACTGCACACCAATTCTAACAAGGTCCTGTTTGACATTGTCTGCCCACCGCATCCTAGGTCTCCCCCTCCTTCTGAGGCCTCTAGGCACACTGTTCATAACCCTATTCGCCAATCTATAATTATCCATACGGGCAACATGGCCAAACCAGCGGAGTCTCTCTCTGCACAATATGCTGCATAAAGGAGGTTGCAGACTCCTTTGCCTAACCTCATCATTAGTTACAAAGTTAAACCACCTAATACCCAAGATATTGCGTAAGCATCTAGAATCAAAAGCATCTAGTTTCCTGTTATCTTGTTTACACAGCGTCCAAGTTTCACTACCATAACTAAACCTAGAAAGAACCAAACTATTATACAGTCTAATTTTAGTCTTTAGGTGTATACGCCTATTTCTCCACAATCTCCATAGATTCTTAAAAGTCCCGGCAGCAATCCCTATTCGTCTGTTAATCTCATGCCGCACATCACCAGTATCAGTTACATAGCTCCCAAGGTAATTAAACTGTGACACCTGCTCAAGACTGCAACCATTCAGATTAACTGAATCACAACCTGCCTGACCAATTTTCATCACTTTAGTTTTCTCTCTGCTTATAACCAAACCTACTCTACTACCAGTCAAATCAACAGCTCCAATGAAAGAGTTCATCTCATCAACATCATTTGCCAAAAGGGCTAAATCATCAGCATAATCTAAATCAGAAATTTTCGTATCTCCAGCCCATTTAAGGCCAAAATCTTTCCCTTGAAGTGAATTTCGCATAACATAATCAACAACCAAACTAAAGAGAAAAGGAGACAAAATGCACCCTTGTCGAACACCAGACGTAATGCTAAACCAATTGCTATAAGACTTACAAACTCTCACACATGACTCAGTGTTATTATAGAGAGCTTTCATTATGTTAACTAACTTGTCTGGTATACCATATGATCTCACAATCAACCACAAATTATGACGATGACCAAAAGAGATGTTTTAATTCCTGGAAAGAGTAATGTGAGGTATAAGCCTCTAGTTGATCTCTCTGATGTTCTGCTTCCACCACTACACATCAAATTGGGGCTTATGAAAAACTTTGTAAAGGCTATAGACAAAACTGGTAAAGGGTTTTTGCACTTGAAGGAAAAGCTGCCAAAACTAAGTGATGTCATACCCAAAGAACGGATCTTTTTGGTCTTCAGATCAGGAAGTTACTGAATGATACTGTCATCGAAGAAAAACTGAATATGAAGGGGCGCGCTGCATGAAAATCCCTCATGGCTGTGGTCCATGGTTTTCTGGGGAATTACAAAGACGAAAACTATCATCAGCTCATTCAAGTTCTTCTCAAAAACTGTGAAAATCTTGGCTTCCGAATGTCTTTGAAGATAGATTTCTTGCACTTGCATCCCGACTTCTTTCCCAAGAACTTAGGAGCTGTCAGTGATGAGCAAGTAGAAAGATTTAACCAGGATATCCGAACCATGGAGGAGAGATACCAAGGTAGATGGGACCCAGCAATGATGGGTGACTACTGCTGGTTCTTGCAGAAGGAAGATACCTAAACATATAAAAGACAAAAATGAACTTCCTATAAGTATAAAAGATCCTTAACCATGTTTTCTTATTTTGCGTTTCAATGTTATTTCATTTGTTACTTTATATTCAGTGGTCTATATCTGTGATGTTTCCAATTTTTTCACTGTAATCATGTAATTAATTAATGAGTTTGAAGTTGCAATTTAATTAAAGTCACATTTATTTTAACTTTAATTAAATTCCCAGACACGCGTATTCGTTGAAATTTGAAATATATCAATCCGAAATAATAATAAAAAAACTGCACGTGCTGTAGATTTTTCACAGCCATATTTGAATTTAGCACTCCAAAATTAGTAAAAACATTCTATTTGACCAATGTTAAAAAAAAAAGTTTCAAATTGTTGTCTAGTGTAACCAAACAACAACGATCTAAGTGGACGCACGCGCACTGCACACACGTCAAAATCTTCTCAACCATTCCCTTTTTCTTTTTGTATTCCTCTCTTCAAACTTAACCGTGTTCCATTCTCATGACGTATTTCCACGGTACATGTCGTATCTCTAATGAGATAACCACGCTTTAATTGCTGCACTTGAACATATCGTTCCAATATAAAAAGGTTTTTTTTTTTTCATATAATGTTTAACAGTACAAAACAGATTCTGAGAGATATGATAATTCGGCAAGTGTGGGGACGATGCTTTTTTCTTGCTTTCCAAATTACTAAAAATGAATAGCACTGTAGTGAACTTCATTCCTTCCTTTGAGATATAGTAAATAACTCAAAGCAGCATGCTTCCGTCTATCAATATGCGTATTCCGATCACGCTTTTCCCGTACATCCGCAGCGACGACATTGATGACGGCGGTTTTTGGTTCCTTGTTAATCCGCAGGTACTTGACCTTTGGATCTCAACTTCAGTGTTGTAGCCCAATTTGTGTCTTCTTATTTAGGTTTTAGAGATCTTGTTCCTAGCTGCCGCGGGCCGGGGTTAATCCCGCTGCAAGTGTCCAAAATCTCTAGGGGAGCTGCCATCGCTTACCTTGTGAATCGACAAGTTATAAACAGCCCCGATGATTCGGAGAAGATTGCGGAAGGGGATCCACTAGATAGCTGTTAGGAGGCAGATGGTAGCCTACCGTCAAGGCCATCCAGCGTGTTTTTTAACATGCACAGGGTATGCGTTATCAAGTGGAAAAATTAATGGACCGAAATATCACACTAAACTTTGAGGGTGGGCTTAATTTTATATTCAACCCCAAGACTGCAGTAAGAAATGGTGAGATGAGGCTGTATGCGAAATTTCATACTCATATCGGTTACGAGGAATTGTCGAACGAACAGATAGACAAAGAGACGAACTCTCTAAAATTATAATAGATGCAGTAATTGATTAATTTGGAAGTTATGGCATACAAGTTATTTTACAACAATTGTTCAAATAGCCTTGCGTTTAAACGTATAACCCCGAGCAAAGATGTGCATCTACCTAAATCTAGATTTAGATATCTTGAGACCAAAGGGTAATCCAACTCTCTTTGAATTGTATGATAAAAATAAATTCAAAATCCGCGGTGCACCTCATAGAACTGCGGCAACGAGTTGAAGCTGCTTATGAAACCATTAGAATCACTCCAGGAATCTTTGATGTGTTTGACGATCATTATTAGGACGAGCCAAGGTCTGCATCCACTATCGAAGGTACCACTTCGAGAATTGTGAAATAACTTTTGTGCCTTAACTTCGAAATAAAGCTTTTCCTGACACATGTTTATAGAATTTGAACCCTAGAATACGTCCATGAATTTGCAGTGAGCACTTATGTTACACTGTGGGTGTGGGTGACTATATATATATATACAGATTATGCACTAAAGAATGTAAAAGAAGTAAGTGGAATGATGGGGACCCAATTCATGTGTTCATTTGGTTTAACTGAAAACAGCCAGAACGCCATTCGCAAAATACACTCAGCGGCAACTTTTTTTAATTAATTTTTTTAAAATTTATATGCATATTTTTTTTAAATATTTGTTTACTTGGTTATTTACACATACGTTATACATACATAGAAATACTGGGAACAGTTCCATGTTATCTCAATAGAAAATATCTTTAAAAGCACAATAACTTCAATGTCGTTTATAATGAAAAATACGTCTAAAGACAAATTAAAGATCTCAATCAAATCTATCAAAATTTCGGTTTTAAATAATATCTTTTCAGTACTTAAAGGGTTACGAACGAAGGAATATTTAACAGGCTACAAAAAATGACCCCAAAATTCAAATTAAAACAGGGTTGGGTTGTTTTTCCTTTGAGCGGCACTTTTTTGCACACCATGGGCTAAATGGCCAGGTCACATGGACCCCGAAGGCTCAGAGAAGGTTGAGGGAGGGAACCCACTGGAACAGCTGTTGGGAGACAGATGGTAGCCTCCCGTCAAGGCCATCCAGCGTGTTCTTTAACGTGCACAGGGTATTGCTCTCCCGCACACGGGGCCACGGCTTAACGTCCCATCCGACGGACGGCGGTCTTTCCAAGCCCATCGGTGTCCCCTACTGACCGTGGGCAGGGCGGGGAATTTTGCGGAGATAAATCTCAAAGCTGACCCAGCTGGGACTCGAACCTGGGAACTACAGATTACGAGCCTGACGCGCTACCGACTGAACCACCCCCGCCCCAAATTAAAACAGGTTAAGAGATCAGAGAAAATAGTGGACTCTTGCAGAGTTTATAAGTATTTGAATGCTAAACAAATATTGTTTAAAATCGAGATTTGGATAGATTTGATTGAGATCTATAATTTATCTCTAGACATTTTGCATTACAAATCATATTGAAGAAGTCTTTGAGCTCTGAATGTAATTTTCTATTGAGATAACATGGAACTGTTTCCTTTTTTATGTCCAGTACCTCTAGAAAAAAAATACATATAAGCACATAAGCAAAAATAAATAAAACTAAAATCAAATATGAACACAAGAGAAAAACAATAATAATAGTTCACCAATCTTGAGACCTAGGAGCAGACTATTTGCCGATTACAAATTTTTGGTGCAGCATAAAGGTGGCTTATGACATTTTTATAAGGCAAAGGCAAAACAAAGATTATTCCAACTCTTCTTGAATTGTATGATAAAATTAAATTCAAGATCCACTGTTGATTAATGAACAAAAATAATATTAAAACCAGTCAGATAAAGTAGAATTTTAATAATTTACGAAAGAAAATAGAAGTTTATAAAAATAAATTTTTATAATAATAATCTTTTTCTTCTACTGTTATTATTATTAATTGATAAATCAGTAACTTCTTAAATAAGCATTTTATGAAAAAAAAAACTAGGCTGACGATAACTTATAAATATAATTGACTGACATCCTATCTCGATTTGCAAGAGTATGCTTCCGGTATTAAAGCGTTATGGAAATTAAAACATTTAGCAAGTTATCTCGTTCTGCAAAAAATCATTTAAAATTGTCTAAAATAAACATAATTTTGACGCGACTTGCTAAAAAATATCCTTACACATGTCAGCAACGTTTAGTATAATGGTTATAACTTCCGTTTAAACTTGCTTTTATTAATGTTTCAGAGCAATTATTTAAACGCTTTGCTGCTGTTAAATATTCCAATCCCCGTAACTCTCTAAATACTGCATAAATATTGTTGAAAATCGGGATTGAAATTGATTTCATCGAAGTTTTAATATTATTTCACTTAGTGACATTTTTTCATAAAAATCTTATTTAATTTGGAGTTCGGTATATGAGTTATTATTGATATAACATGGACCTGTATCTAATAAATATCCGCTGATTATACATATATATGTAGATTATTTTCCAACATTATTTTATACGAATAGTATTTATTTTACTTATCCATTATAATGTTATTTTAAAAGTGCTGTTACAAAAGTTTTGTAATATATGTATGCTTGAAATATATTCTGTAATTGCTCCAGAAATTAAAATTGCTCGGGAGAGACAGGGACGTACCCAAGGAGGGGAGGATGGGGAGCAGGGTGTCCGGTTCCCCTCCAGTCAAAAATCTGGTCGTCTTATAAGGAGTCAGAAACTTCTCTACCTCCTTTGAAATCCAAAACTGTTGTCTATGTATAATTTTATTTTAGCTCCATATTTTATGTCGGCACTAAAAATAGGTTAAAAAAATCCATAGGAAATATCATTTTAACATTTCCTTTTCGGCGGAATAGATTAATAATTGGGAAATCCTGCTTAAGTTTTATTATCAGATCCCCTACCCCTCCCCGAAACTAAATGGTGGGTATGTCCCTGTTCTTTAGTCCCTTTCCATATATCAAGTCCTATGATTATGAATCAGTTTCTTTACAATACTTTAATGGTGGGAATTTTATTTCAAGTCCCAATTAGCTTTAATCAATCATAAATACAGAGAATACCTGTTAACACAGAATTCAAGAAATACATTTAGGGGAAAAAATTATTTTCACCGATGAATGGCACTTGAACCCACTCCTCCCAGTAACATGACAGGTGTTCTAACGAGTAAATCGTCACCAGCTACGTCATTTATCCATTAATTGTGACTTTTAAATATTCGCAACCTTATCGTTCATGACGCCATCTATGATCGTAAAAGGCAACTTTCGAATATTGCTCATTTTAAATGTTAATAAGGAAGTCACTTGCGCTAAAGCGTTATTGATGCATGAATCAATCAAAATATAAGATTACCTGTTGATATAGAATTCGAAATTTTCTTTTGTTGAAAAAAGAAGTTTCGTCGATGAATTGGACACTCATCACTTTGGCAATTTCTCAACTAATTTTGTTTATCGCGCAATAGGGGTCGGGAATAGCTCAGTAGGTACCACGCCTGGCTCATAATCTGCAGTTCCCAAGTTCGAGTCCTACCTGGGCTAGCGTTGAGATTTTTTTCCGCAAAACAGCCACCATGCCTTGGGTCAGTAGGGGACAAAGATGGATTTGAAAAGGCCGCTGTCCATTTGATGCATAGCAAGGCTCCGTGTGCAGAAGGGCCATACCCTGTGCACGTTAAAGAACATGCTGGATGGCCTTCACGGGAGGTTACGCTGTCTTCTAATAGCTGTCCAGTGGGTCCTCGCCACCAACCTTCTCTGAGTCCTCGGTATCCTTGTGACCGGACCATTTAGCCCATTGTGTACAAAAAATACTGCTCAGAGGGAAAAAAAATTAACCCAAACCGGCAATAGCCCAATTGGCCCTTGAACACTTAGACTATGTGCAACACTTTAAAAAACACAGAAATTTTCTAGATTTAATTTAATAGTAATAAATAGAAGGTAAATATTATTTACACTGACTCCGTTGGGGAGAATTTACAAACATATAATATAACAAACATAAAATGAATTCAATGATTATGTAAAACATTACATATGAGAAAAACAGATTGCATATAAATGAGTTCTTTTGGCAATAGTGAAATGTAAACAAATGATCCGACTAATGCTGGGTCTAAAGGGTGCCCAATTTATCAAGTTCTATTCTTTCACTATATGCATTTTGCTAATTATACATTAGTTCGAACTACCGCTTTTAAAGTAAAGCGGAAATAAATTAAAAATATATATATATATATAATTTGATTAAATTAAAACTTTATTCTCGAAATAATTAATTTTTTTTTATTACCGGGAGAACGATAGGGAAACCGAGGACCTGGAGCGCTGACTTCGAACGGTCATGACGTGTTTTCGCATCACTCCTGGATTACTTCAAGTACTAATGATTAGCTAACTATTTACTTAAATTTCCTATTAGCCTTAGGCAAGACTGGGTGAAAATCCTAGTGGGGCCTTTGGCAAGAAGGGTAGCTAGTTTAGCCTAATATTTTACTTAAACTTGTAGTTTCTTAGTTAGGATTTTTACAGGTTTATTTTCTACAATGATGTGTTAATAAAGTCTCCGGCTTTGGACATACTAATCTACATTAGATAAGTATAAGTACAAGTCAATAGCCGACGTGAGTTGGCAGCTATCAACATAGGAAAAGTACGCGCCAATAGCCGACTTTAAGTTGGCCGTTATTGGCGTTGGAAGAGTACGTACTGATAACCGACTCATCGATTGGCCGTGATTGGATACATATTATACAAGTAAGCATTTCGACTTTAAAAATCCTCCGTTGAGGTACTCTAGCTCTAAGTTTTTCGTATTTTATTCGATATTAGTCGCTACTGGAAAAGTAATGTTTTTGAAGTTTTTCGTTTTATTCGATTCTAGTCGCTACTGAAAAGTAGCTTTTTTGTATTTTATCTTTCACTAGATTTGTAATTTTACATTTATTCTGATATTTTATACACATTTTTGAGTTTTAATATTGTTTTTGAACAGATTACTGTTATTTTACAGTAATTCTGTCGTTTTCAAATCCAGTCTCAGCCGGTTCTTACAGTTACAACTGTCAACTTTTACAGTTGCAACTCTCAATTTGATATTTGAAAATTTAGAATAGTTTGCATAAATTTTATGTAAATTTATTCTATTTCTTTTATTTTTATTTTATTCATACTTATTTATTTGTTTTCAACTGCTTTTGTTTGAAAATTGTTCAAACTTTTAAGCATTTGCAATGTTAAAATCTGGCATTCATGAAATTTCTATCCCGATCCTGACAGAGAGCTACTCTGATAATGACGTTAGTCCGGACCTCTCGGGGACCTCTGAAGCTCAAGTCTCTATGGATAGTTCACAACTGACTTATAACGCGCTAATTTGCACGTTTTTATCGGAAAAAAATAAACTCCTGTTCGATTTAAACTCAACTTCGGGAAATTTATCTTCTATGAAGGAATTACACAGCCTTTTGCCTGATGATCGCGTCAAATTCAATGACGCAATATTGGAAAGGTTTTATCCTGAGAAAGATATTAACGAACATGTTTGCTCTGGACTTTGCTCTAGTCAAACAATT
Organism: Ryuthela nishihirai; assembly: GCA_038380435.1. Lineage (NCBI taxonomy): Eukaryota > Metazoa > Arthropoda > Arachnida > Araneae > Heptathelidae > Ryuthela > Ryuthela nishihirai. Next base: position 44,278,888 of record JAWZYU010000003.1, on the reverse strand, counting down.
GTTTTGGAAGTTGTTCAGGAATTGATTCCTGCCCCAAAACATGGTATGGATTTATTTCAAGATATTTCTGATGCTGCTGCCAAAAAACCTAAAAGGAAGGGTGTTGGCAAAAACTTAAAGAAAGGACACAAGAGAGCCTTGTCTCCCATCACTGACTCTGCCTATGCCTCTAAGACCAGATTTTCGGTCTTAGAGGAGGAATACTTGGACCCTCCAGTTTCTGAAATGGAGGCTTCTGACTTTGCCGCTACTCCTAAAGGAAATAGCAATAATAATGGAAAAATACCTCCCATCATTTTACGTTCTCCTAAGAACTGGCTGAACACTTACAAAGAATTAACTAAAATTGCTGTGGAAGCTTTCACTGCAAAGACCTCTGGAGAAACGGTCAGATTACAATCCAAATGCTCCAATGATTACAGGTCCTTTGTCAGATTTTTTGAAGCTTCAAAGCAGCAATTTAATACATACAAATTAAACGAGGAGATAAACCTCAGAGTGGTAATCAAAAATCTACCCAATGATATTACCACTGATGATGTCTGAGCAGGGCCGCCGACAGGGGGGGAGGCAAGGTGGACTAGTGCATAGGGGCCAGTCAGCAATAAGGGCCCGTCAGATTAAGTGACTTTTTCTTACAAAAATTATTCTTATTAGGCTATTTATTCCAGATTTTCGGTCTTAGAGGAGGAATACTTGGACCCTCCAGTTTCTGAAATGGAGGCTTCTGATTCTGCTGCTACTCCTAAAGGAAATAGCAATAATAATGGAAAAATACCTCCCATCATTTTACGTTCTCCTAAGAACTGGCTGAACACTTACAAAGAATTGACTAAAATTGCTGTGGAAGCTTTCACTGCAAAGACCTCTGGAGAAACGGTCAGATTACGAACCAAATGCTCCAATGATTACAGGTCCTTTGTCAGATTTTTTGAAGCTTCAAAGCAGCAATTTAATACATACAAATTAAAAGAGGAGATAAACCTCAGAGTGGTAATCAAAAATCTACCCAATGATATTACCACTGATGATGTCTGAGCAGGGCCGCCGACAGTGGGGGAGGCAAGGTGGACTAGTGCATAGGGGCCAGTCAGCAATAAGGGCCCGTCAGATTAAGTGACTTTTTCTTACAAAAATTATTCTTATTAGGCTATTTATTCCAGATTTTCGGTCTTAGAGGAGGAATACTTGGACCCTCCAGTTTCTGAAATGGAGGCTTCTGACTCTGCCGCTACTCCTAAAGGAAATAGCAATAATAATGGAAAAATACCTCCCATCATTTTACGTTCTCCTAAGAACTGGCTGAACACTTACAAAGAATTAACTAAAATTGACTATATATCGATCCTATAAAATTCCACAAGAACATTATTTGTTATAATATGCTTTTAAAAAGGAACACTAGTTGGATTATGACATTATCTCATTAATAGTAGATGAACGAACCATTTCTTAACATCTTTTGTCCGCGTTAACTTACAGCATTTGCTTGTATTTTCCCTGTTAACCACCCCACCCCTGCAGCAGTAGCAACAGTTGGACTCTCCCAAACCCAACCCGTGCGATCAGGTATATTACATTGTTCATGTTTCGAGTTCCAGTAACATCGTCTGTGGTCTGTGTGTCAGTGTTACAAATTATAACAGTTTAAAAGTCTCTTGTCGGCACATTTAGTGTTGAATCTGCTATTATGCTAATGTGAAGTTTAACAAATATTGTTGCCTATTTTTCAGTACTGACAATTAAAAATGAAGACTCGCCGAATTGCATAGTTTTTCTCCATGATATGTTATGTAGCCTGTATTAAATTTACTCAAAAATCCTAAATCTTGCTGTGAGCTTTGCAAAATATGTTCCCTAAAATAAATGCTAAAACGTTTTATGTGATACAAACTGTGTAGGCCTATGTTTTTGCATGCCTGACTGCGCAACAGGCTTTTTTTTTCCTCTGAATGTCATCATTGTGTCCAGAATAATTGCTATTAATGATTTGTAAAGAAAAAGTTTTCAAGGGGGTGGCCCCGAGCATAATATTACATAGCGGCCCATAAATTCTCTCGGCGGCCCTGTGTCTGAGTCGCCTTGGTGGACTTGGGCTTTACAATTATTAAACTCTCACAGATGAGACGAGGAAAACACAAATCTCCGATCCCTGTATTCTTGGCAGAATTGCCTAAGGATGATGCAAATAAAAAGATATACAATGTCACAGACCTCTTTCACCTGAAAATACATGTGGAGAGTTACAGGTCGAAGAAAACACCAATAGAGTGCCATAAATGCCAGCGATATAGCCACGCGCAGAGTGTCTGTTTTAATCTGCCACGCTGCGTCAAATACGCTGGAAATCATATGACGAAGGACTGTCTTCGTAAGAAGGAAGAGAGTTTGCCAAAATGTGCCAATTTTGGCCTTTGCCATACGGCCAGTTATAAAGGCTGCTCTTATTTTCCTACATGTGAGATGGTAACTCCACTTAAGGATAAATCTAATACTGCCCCGTCCAAGAAGGCTATTAGTACCCCTGTTACCCCTCAACTATCATATGCAAGAGCTCTTGCTAAAGACACACCAGCTGCCAAGTCAACTGGAAAAGGTAAACCTTTACCTAAAAGAGTGTCTCCTAATGCTTTACCTCCAAAGCAAGCACATTCTACAAGTGAGCAGTTTGATGCCACCATTTTGAACAATCTGAAGGAAATCTATCTGATCTTTAAAAATCTTAATGTTTCAAAGATTTTATTAATGGCTAAGTCATTAATCAATGAATACCAAAATGCCAACGGCCTGATGGGTAAACTCACCGTTGGGCTAAAAACTTTCGATTATCTACTCTCTTCGCTGTCCTCAGATGGAGCACAACAGTAAGAAGAATTACCTCCAGATTTTTTCCTGGAATGCAAACGGTATTCTTACCGACTTATGGGAGTTCAGCAACTTTTTGTCTGACTCCCACGCTGACATAGTCCTTTTGGGCGAAACCCATCTTCGTTCTTCTGATCGTCTCAAACTTTCAAACTTTGAAGTTTAGAGGACGGATCGACAGCACAAGAGCGGTGGAGGTACCGCTATAATCGTCAAACGATCCATTAAACATCACCTCTTGCCAACTCAGCACTTCAATTCCTTGGACGTTACTGCTATTGCAATTCATGATGATACTTTTGGAACTTTGAACGTCTTTGCGGTATATAAACCGCCTAATTCTGAACTTGTCTTGAACGATTTTAAAGTCATTTTTGACACTAACACTCCTACAATTTTGGCAGGAGATTTAAATTCCAAAAATATTGCTTGGAATTCCAGAACTTGCAATAAAAATGGTAATCTACTCTTATATTATGCCACGTAAAATGGCATCATTGTTGACGCTCCTAGCGAGCCTACGTTTTACCCGTTTAATTCCATGCATAGATCGGATGTTTTAGACCTGGTTATGTTTGGGAATTTTTTTACCCACCTATGAACTTAGTGTTCATAATGATCTGAATTCCGATCATCTTCCGGTTGCCATTGCCCTTTATCTGTCTGTTACTATTGCTCCAGGCACTTTTAGTGTTGTCAATTGGGAACTTTACAAAACAATTGTCAACGAAAAAGTTTAAGGATCATGCAAATCTCTTTCTCTCAGAAAGATAAATGATTCCATACTAACATTTACTGATTTGCTGACTGATTCCAGAAATTTTTACGAAAACCTCATAGAGACTTTTATATTTTTCCAAAGGATCTATCGGATCTAATTAAATTTAAAAACAAAGCCAGACATAATTGACAAAGATTCAGAGATGCTCACGATAAAAATGTTTATTACTCCCTCAAGATTGAGGTTCGACAAAAGATCAAGGATCACCGTATATTTATATGGAACAAAAAACTCAGCTCACTCTCTACAAGTGACAATTCTATTTGGAAGATGGTTAAATCTTTCAAGAACCCTCGTTCTAAATTTCCCCCCATTCATGGGGAGTCAGGTTTATGTTACAGCGAGGATGATAAATCCGAAGCATTTGCTGATGCCTTTAAATTACAGTTTCAAGAGAATTTTGATCTTTTTGATCATGACACCTGTGAAGAGGTAGAAGAAACTCTTTTTCGTTTCGGACAGGAAGAAAGATCAGAGCTACCCTTTACATCTCCTCTTGAGCTGTCTCAAGCCATCAAGAAATTGAAACCTAACATCAAGAATTGAACCCTCTGCGGGATTTTTAATTTCCTTCTCCGTCACCATGTTTTTCCAGAAGTCTGGAAAAACGCTTATGTCAGACTGATACACAAACCAGGAAAGAACCCTGTATTTCCTGACAGCTATCGTCCAATCAGTCTGCTTTCCTGCCTAGGAAAACTGTTTGAACGTATTATCCTCAATAGATTGGAAGAGTTCCTTTCAATACATCCTGTCGTACCTGAAACCCAATTTGGTTTCAGGCGTAAAAGATCGACAATTCTCTTTATTTCGGGGTGGGAGGCGGGTCCTTCGGGACCCGCCCCCCATGGGGAAAGCACGTGCTTCGTCTCACGACACTACACGTGCTTGGCAAAGAGAAGCCTAGAAGTAGAAGATGAAGTTTGTCTCAGAGGAGACCAGTAGGGACTTGGAGTATGGGTGGTGTTAAAGGGGGTGCTGAGTGCAGCCCGGGAGGAAAATAGGAAAATACGTAAGAGAGTGAAAGCAGCTCCTGGTCTCAAAGGAGAGAGTCCCGGAGCCGGCAGACAAGCCAGCCTATATCCCTCAAGTGTGCCCTCTCAATGGACACTGTGACCAACTCACCTGCTACCTCATTGATCGCTTGGGAGTCCCTGAGTTCGTTAGTGAACCCTTCCGTAATCGGACACCTGAGGATGTAGTGCCCGACATCTGCTTCTGGAGCCCCACAGCCGCAGTAACTGTGAGTAGCGATCTTAAACCGCTCCAGGTATTTGGGGAAGCTCCCATGTCCCGTAAGGATCTGCATCAAATAATGGTCAGAGGACATCAGGGATAGACTGACCCTTTTCAAGAATGTCTTTGTTTGTAGACCATTCTCAGTCATATCCCAGAGCCTCTGCCACTCCGTTATTACTCTTCGACCAATTATAGACTTCAGGGTTGTTTTTGAAGTCTTTACCGCTAGCACAGGTTGAGTATTATTACCTTTCAGAGCGGGCCAGTTCGTCTGCCCGCTCGTTCCCTTCATGACCTACATGTGCCTTTATCCAGGAGAAGGATACTCTGGACATGTTCTGATTGCCCAGGATGCACTTGATTTCATTTACTATCTGATGCCTGTTGTGTGCATCTTCAAGTGCTTACAGAGCCGCCTGGCTGTCCGTGTACAGCTGTATGTCGCTTTCCTGACTGCCGTCATTGAGGGCCCAATTGAGGGCCTCTCTGATAGCGAGCAGCTCTGCTTGGAAGGCTGAGCCATCATTCGTAACCCTCTTATTATAGTCATACACCTTGGCTCCTTGATTGTAGACACTGAAGGCTAGGCCTACACCGTCCTCGCTCTTGGAACCATCGGTATATATCTCTGATCCTGTTCCTGATGGTAACTCCTTGGACCAGGACACACATAGTCTTCTCGTGGGATGGAGTTCCCACTTAGCGGTATTAGTTTCATACTCCTCGGGGTCATACTGAACTCTGAGGAATGTTACTTTCTCCTTAGCCTGCAAGACTCTAAAAATGGTCGCTTCTTTGCCGACCGTCAAAAATAGCGGAGGGATCCCTGCTAACACCAGGAGGGCATCCGTAGATGTTGTCCTGTAAGCCCTGGTGATACACAGTAAAGCTGGTCATTGGGCAGCAAGCAGCTTTCTACACATTATGGAGTGGTGCGTCGGGCACCACCAGGCGCCCACACCATAGGTTAGGATCCGCTCCGTTCCCCTCAGGTTAATCTCTTTGAGGACTTCGCTTTTGAGTCCCCATGAGACGCGAGCCATTCGCCCCAGCTTGCATATAACATTTGTGCATTTAGCTTTTAAGTCCTGCAGGTGCGGGATCCAGCTCATCCTCTCATCCAGAGTGATCCCCAAGTACTTAAGAGTCGTCATGTGGCGGATGTTTTCGCCATTTAATTTATAAATAGGGTACCTCTTTTTGAGGACACCCTCTTTAGCAACAGTCATGGCTGTTGTCTTAGCAAAGCTGAACCCAAGCGTATTGCTCAGACACCATCCTTCGAGTATTGATAGTGTTGCATTGCCAGCAGTCTCCAGTCTTGCTCTGGAGGCTGTTATAACAAGCAGCATATCATCAGCATAGGCCTGGAGCCAGACGCCCTCTGGTAGGATCAACTCCAGGGCAGTATCAGCGACCAAGTTCCAGAGGAATGGTCCACTGCACGAACCCTGTGGACAGCCTCTTTCCAAGTTTCTTGAGGCTGACCCGCTGGCATGGGAGTATCTGACCATCCTCTCACTGAGGTAATTGGCCACTAGAACAAATATGTTCCTGGGACAGGAACAATCTTAATCTTTTTAATATTGCAGGCCACCAGACGTTGTCAAAGGCGCCCGTCACGTCTAAGGCAATAAGAGAGGCATGCATCTTGTGCATTTTATTTACCTTAACAATGTCCACCACTTGTTTGATAGCGGCTGTGGTGGACTGGTCTGTCCTGAACCCGAATTGCTTAGGATTCAAGAATCCGTTTTTATAACAGTGGAAATACATCCTGTTTGTCAGGAGTTTATCTAGCACTTTTCCCAACACCGGCAGCAGACATATAGGTCTGTACAATCTTGCATCTGCCAGGTTTCTCCCTGCCTTATTAAAAAGGACCAGGTCAGCCTGTTTCCAGGCTTTTGGGAAAGCTCACAGTTTCAAGTAAGTGTTGAAGAGCTGGGTGAACAGATCTTTATGTTCATTAAACACCTGAGATATGATTTCCACAGTCAGACCATCGTTCCCCAGGGCTTTACCCCGGGCCATATCCCTTATAACCTCTCCTACTTCCTCTTTCATAAACGGAACATCATCTGGCGTATCTGGTGATATCCTGCTATGTTCCCTTAGGAGTTGATGTTCCGCATCATCAGAGCTCCTGTCATCTTTAGGGAATAACTTATCTAATAATCCTGGATTGTTTCGCTAAAGGAAGAGGTCTTGGATCCATCTTCTTTGCGAACATATTCAATTGCCAGGGGTTTTAATTCCTTCTCCGTAGCCAGTTTGTACTGCAGAGTAAATGGGTTCAGTGCAGAGATATCACTGCAAAACTTTTGCCAGGAGGCAAGCTGCTCTCGTCGTATAGCAAGCTTATACTCAGCTTGTTCCTTCCTATATATTTCCTCTCTGGTGCTTCTCTCCCCATTGTGGCACCTTTGATATCTTCGTCTCAGAGCTCTTACCCTTTTCCTCTTATTACTGAGGTTGGGTGTCCAACAGGGCACCGATCTATTGCCTATTGTGGGTTGCCTCTTAAACCCAAAGGTTGTCTCACATCCAGTACCAATACACTCTGTCAGTTCTCTCAAGATGTTGTTTAGAGAAGCACAATCACCTATATTCATGACGCGCTGGCCGATCTTCGCCAGTTCCGGTGTCACACAGTGCAGGAACTTACACCACTCAGGAGTTCTGCCACCGCAAACCGTTTTACATATTGTGGGGAAGATGTTATTCCACCCACCTGGAACACGATATAGTTGTGGTCGCTGTTAGTGACCTTGTCGCTAACGCACCAATTCTGGACCATAGAGAACATCCTAGGCATTACCAGGGTCAAGTCAATCCAGCTATGGCCTCTTGGGCCATTAAAGGTAGCTGGTGTATCCCAATCATTTAATAGAAATAAATGAGCAGAGTTGATAAAATCCAGAGTCATATCACCTCTGACATCTTGTCTATTTGAACCCCACAGGGAATGCTTCGCATTCAAGTCCCCGCCTACTATAACGTTCTTAGAGTTAACTCGAGTTAGGACGTTTTGTAACGCGGTCAACAAGTCCTCTATGTTGTTATTAGGAGGACAATAGATGGAGATGGCATGTACTAATAATCGTCTGCAACCTATCTCCCCTACTACAATAGATTCCATTGTGATATGCCAGGATGGCATTCACTTTGGGATTCAAAATGACAACTCCAGCTTTTGGCTTGGCTCCTTTTATGCAAAATAGCCTGCTGGTCAGAGGGAGCCCCCTATGATGTTCTCAGTGCAGTAAGGCACTAGAGCAACATCACCTTTTATCCTTCTCCTTTTATCTCCTGGCTGAGTTGGGCCATTGCGACCGTTGCCCCATTTAGATTTATCTGAAGAAATTTAAGACTTGCCCTAAGACCACCTGGAAGCCTACTGCCCATAGTCAGTACTCTTGCACATCAACTTCAATTCTCGATATATGACGGACATTTTGTGTCCATCGCACTGTGGCCAATGTCGTACTTGGCCCCGTGTTCCTTATTGGCCAATTTGCAAACTATGCACTGCGGCTTTGGCTTCTTGCACTTCTTATATGAGTGCTTGCCCCCACACTATGAGCACCGTTGCGTCTTCTTTTCGCAATCCTTTTGCATGTGCCCAAATGCATAGCACTTATAGCATCTGAGCACCCTTATGTAATCTTTCATGAAGCATCGTGACCATCCCACATTTAGCTTACCTACGTCTAATAACTTTCTGTGTGAGGCACTACTAACCTCAAACACCCAGTGGACTGTATTATCCACTCTTGATCTTACTGTGAACAGCGGGGCTAGATCCGCTTGTCTTCGTTCAGTCCATTCTGACTGCGGAAGACCCTCTGGAGGTCCTCGCGGCGGATGTCCTTATCCACATCGCAGCCCATGATTTTTGGCCTTAGCCTTTTGGCTGACTTGGCCTCGAGGTTGTCTTTGAGTACATCATGGCTGTCTACTGCCTGTTTTAGACAGTCCATGTCACTCTTTGAGCTGCATTCCACGATGACGCCATTAGCCCTCATTGGCTTCACGGTCATCACCCCCAGATTTAGATCTGTTGGATTTATACTATTCTTAAGGCTATCCCTCTCCTCTATGGCCTTCGGGGGAGTGGGCTTTTTAGCCACCACTGCACCTCCCTTGCCTGATCCTTGGCCACCGACAGCCTTCGCATAAGTCCGTGGCTTCTCTTTTACTACTGGAGGACATGCAGCTCTTTCCGAAATGCGCCCTCTCATGGTTGCGATCTCAATCTCTTGGTCACAGAAAATGGTGTGCAGTTTCTTTGCTGCACCCATTACTAAGTCTCGTAACTCATTCTCCGCTCTGAAACGAAACATCGTTACCGCAAGTTCCTCCAAAAGGCCAGCCGCAGTTGCTAGCCTACCTGAACCCTTCTCGTTCACGTTGGGTTCCTCAACTTTATCCGGGGCTGTATCTACACTTGGGCACCCTTTATCTATTCCTCTATCTGGGTCCTCTATAAATTGTGGAGGCCCATCCCTTACAACCTCGGTACTTGTGGTGGGAGGGGGAGTCTCCGGGACTTCCTCCACAACCACTTCCAGCCCAGTATCCTCTACGGGCTTACTGTCCTTTTTTCCTGTCCATCTACGTTTCTCACCTGATTCAGTCGTCGTCTTCGTCTTTTTTATGTTGGGTTTGGGGTATTCCACCCAGGTGGTCTCCACCCACAACTGTGCCCAACAAGAGGAGGCCTCAGAGTTAAATTCATCGCTCGAGGTACCTCAGAGCTGCACCCAGGTTATACCCAGACTTCGGATCTCCCCTCAGAACAGAGCATGATCTGGGCCGAGGCCCGGTACTAGTCCGGGTTCCGGTCAGGACCCAACCCCTATCGTCAAGAATCACCTCCACCCAGTTGGCTCCGCAACCGCCCCTGACCCACCCCAGTCAAGGGGTAGGACAGGGGATGCCTCACAAACCGATTGATCTGGTTAATACGGGGTGGGGAGTGGGTCCCGAAGGACCCACTCCCCATGGGGAAAGCACGTGCTCCGTCTCAAGACACTACACGTGCATAGCAACTAGAGGCTTGGAAGAGAGAAGGTGAAGTTTGTCTCAGGGGAGACCAGTAGGGACATGGAGTATGGGTGGTGTTAAAGGGGGTGCTGAGTGCAGCCCGGGAAGAAGGTAGGAAAATAAGTAGAAGAGGAACAGCAGCCACGGGGCTCAAAGGAGAGAGTCCCGGAGCTGGCAGACAAGCCAGCCTATATCCCTCAAGTGTGCCCTGACACGGGCACCCTCGATGGACACTGAGACCAGTTCGCCTGCTACCTCATTGATCGCTTGGGAGTCCCTGAGTTCGTTAGCGAACCCCTCTGTGAACGGGCACCTGAGGATATAATGCCCGACATCTGCGTCTGGAGCCCCACAGCCGCAGTAACTGTGGGTAGAGATTTTAAACCTCTCCAGGTATTTGGTAGCTCAGACCGCCCATTTTATTGAAGCAGGGGTCAAGGACGGTGTATTGGGCTACCAGCTTGCCTGACCCTCAACCGCCAGGATCCCCTTTTCCACATTATGGGTCTCCACCCACGGTACGCTGGTGGGCCACTCATTGGCGTGGCGACCATGATATATCTCCCCGCTTGCCCTTATGGACCTATCATAACCTGCACCACTGGCCACCTCTTTCCCTATTAGACATATTGACCAATTCCGGTCAATCTAAGGCCAGGAACCTCTCTTGAGTCAGCATCGGAGGTGAGGCCCGCACACCTAGGACGTATTAGGGTGCAAAATTCTGCCCAAGTTCCCGGCAGCTTCAACACAGAATTGAGAATTTGGCAGAGTAAAAGGGGGGAGGACAGGAATCCATGTCCAAAGGACCAAGGACTCCTATCCTTACGACCTCAACCTAAACTTGCCGAATGGCACAGAGACCTGTGAATTTGAAAAAAAAAATAGAAACTGTGGGAGGGAGACTTGTATCTCTTGACACAAGCTTCCTCCCCTGAATTTAACAGACCTGTAAGTTTTTGGGCTCTCCCCTTAGCCACATGGCGTCTGTATGCCTCTACGCTTTTATAGTACGTTCACTATCGCACTTTTTAGCATCCTCAGTCCTTATACTGCAGTACTTCTTTTTGTACTGCCGTATTGTTTTTGCCTTATCTCTTTTCTCATCCAACGCAATAACTCGTTTTACTCCACCATTCCATATATCTCACTTTCCTTTTCACCACCTTTTAATTTATTATCTTGTGCTTATATTGAAATTTCCTCCTTTTCCTTTTCACTTAATTAACTTCCATTTCTTCTTCTCATAACTTCTTTCAAACTTACAGCTCACCTGCAGCTGTGCTCAAGCCCATGGCTGTTGACCTTTAGTCAACTGACCACTACGCACCTTTTGTGCTTCCCCTGTGGGGTCATCTCTGATAGGGAACTCTTAGTCTGGCCTTTCCGTTTCGGCCTGTCCGACATCACTGACTCTAGTTGGCTTAGCCCTACTTCCCTAAGGCACGCAAGCCCCACCCCCCACTACCACCACCACGTCAAGTTGGTTCCCGTCGAGGGAGTAAAAGATCGACAGAACATCAGGTCCTCAGAGTTGTGGAAATTATTTCTGAGGCACTGAACAAGAAGGAAACAGTTTCTTCCAGCGTTATAGAAGTGGCCAAGGCTTTTGACCGCATCTGGATGGACGGCCTCATTTACAAACTCTCTAAGATTGGAATGCCTACGGGACTCACCTGTATCATTCAATCGTATCTCTTAAATCGAACATTCCAGGTTCATATTAAATCTTCTATTTCTACCAAGAGAGTATTGGCTGCTGGAGTTCCTCAAGGCTCTCTCCTAGGCCCTACTCCCTTCTCATTATATCTCTCTGATATTCCTTCATTTGAGCGAATCGTTATCGCACAATATGCTGATGACATTGCTCTCATCTCCCCTTCCTTGGGAGTTGATTTTGTAATCAAAAGACTTCAGAACTGCCTTGATAAAATGGATACCTGGTATGAAAAATGGAAAATAAAGATCAACACCGAGGAGAGTAACGCCATCCTCTTCAGTGGTAAGAGGATTAAAAATCCTCTAACTTTCCATTTTTTAGATGAACAATTCAAGTGGCAGGAGACTCAAATATCTGGGAGTCACTCTGCATCAGAAGCTTAAGTGGGATCCCCATATATACGGGATCATCACAAAAGTTAACTCTGTCAGATGTCAACTGGGGACTCTTCTAGGAAGAAACTCTGTATTATCCATTGATAATAAATTACTGATTTATCACATGGTATTTCGACCTATGATATCCTATGCTTCCCCAATATGGGCGAACACAACTCCCACGAACATTCACAAGATACAGGTCTTGCAGAATAAAATCCTGCGATGTGTGGTCAATGTTCCCTGGTTTGTAACCAATAGACAATTGCATAAAGATCTGGGCATTGACCATATTAAGTTTGTTTCACGAGGTTTCTACGAGTCAGTGCAGAGAAACCCACACGAGATTATATCCTGCCTTCTGGACTAGATCATGAAGTCCTCTACAGATACAAGAGGCCTAAGATGATTGCTTTCGCTAAAGAAAGTTATCCATTTTAGGTCTCTTGTGCATCATTACTACTCTTTGGTTTTATGTTCTTTTGCCCTTTGGGGCCCACCATTGTGTGGTTTACTTTTGTTTGTTTTTTTCAAACTGATGCCAATCAGGCATATTTCCAGATGAAGAAGGTTATGGGTACTATTGAACCTGGTACTTCATTTTATGATATAAACGATCTACGATCTACGAAATAATTAACTGGTGGAAAATTTGATTTCACCATGAAAGGGATTCGAATCCCCCCCCCTCTTGCCCACAGGACATATTCTTCTGATACTCTATTGCTGAATCATTTATATGACGCTGTGAACCTGATTGAGAAATGTTATTTCCGTCATACGAGGCAGCTTTAGTTGCCCGATTCCCAACACAGATGACGCCAGGAGAGAATCAACGAAAATATGCGGGAATGTCCGTAAGTCACATTGCTGAAATAAATGGTTAGCCATTGCTGATGTAGTGGTTTTCTTACCCGGCATAATTTTAGGAAAACGTGGGTTCGAATCCCACTCAGGGCTCACCAATTTTTTTCCATTTATAATTATTTCCAGTGTTTCTAAAGGACATTTTCCTGTGATACTTCATTACTGAAGGTCATTCTGTTTGAAAATGAACATCTCATATTTCCCTAGACACGATATTTTATTCTTCTAGAGTAATTTCTACTATATGTTACCTTTTGTTTAGTTTTCGTACTTTACGAAGCGCCTCGAATAACTGAGATTTTGCATTCATTGGTAATATATGGACGGCATTAATGGTTGCCGTCCATCTGATGGTTTGTTGAAACTGAGACTTTGGAGATTGCATAGAAACCGCAGAAGAGCATGGTGAATCAGACTCACTAATGCAAACAGCAAAGACTATGATTTTTCCATTAAGGTCCCTCCAAAGAAATAGAGTTCCTATCTCTACTTCATTTACTACTGCTATTAGCAACATTAGCTCTCAAAAGGTGAATTTTTTCCCTTTCAGTTCTAAAGCCCGCAATTCACATAAAAAAACAATTTAAATGTCGGCAGTCCAGTTGAAGGGGGAAAAATAGTACAAGAAAGTATAATTACTCTTATAAGTACCTCAGCAACCGTTAATCGGCGCTTTGGCCGACGATATGAAATATGTTGGGAAAAATAATTTTCTTCATTACCGGTTGAGCAGAAATCCTTAACTGGTGAATGATGGTGAACAGCTCACAACGTTGCTTAGTGTAACGAGTAGTTTTACCAGCTTGGCCGACTGCCGATAATGATTTTACTTTCTTTTAGGTTCCTGCGATAATTTAACTTTGAAAAATGAGTCACGTTCGTTGGGCGTTAATTACAGAAGATAACGCACAGACCAGCAAAGCCATGTATGTGCGTAGGGATGGTGGTTCGGGAGAGGAGGATGGGGAGCATTTCTCTCTTGGCGATGTCTCCTTTTAGGATGCGTCAGCTTCATTTGAATCGTTCCTTTCATCACGAGTGGAAAATGACGCTGCGAACTGTATCATTATGAGCAGTTTTCATTCATAAACAGGGGGTGATTGCTCTAATGCTAATGAGTTGCATAAAGGGGATAACACAGCTATTGCAATCAGAAGACTTGGAATCGACAAAAAAAAAGTTTTGATGTGGGTGATAGATAAAATTGGAGATGATTTAATCCTGGAGATTCTGTTAATAAAATAGGCTGCAGATTTTGAGGGGAAGATTTGAAAAAAAAGTGAATAGAAAGTTTGTTGGGTTGTTTTACCTCTGAGCGTAACTGTGTTGCCACAATGGGCTAAATGGCCAGGTCACAAGGACCCCAAACCGGAGAAGAGTGGGAGAGGGGACCCACTGGACAGATGTTAGGAGGCTTTCTTGTACTATTAATGTTGCTAACAGCAGTAGTAAATGAAGTAGAGATAGGAACTCTATTTCTTCTGAATAAATCAGGAAGTCTCCAATCAAGGTCATCCAGCTGTCCTTTAACGTGCACATGGTATGGCTCTCATGTATACCGGCTTTATGTCCTGTCCGAGAAACGGCAGCTTTTCGATGTCCATCGGTTTCTCCCACTGACTGAAGGCAGTTTGGGGATTTAGCGGAGATAAATCTCACCGTTGGCACAGCTAGAACTCTACTCTTGGAAATGCAGAAGGTTTGAGCTTTAAAATTTGTGCCATAAGGTTTGAGCTTAAACATGTGTCAGAAGGTTTGAGCCTAAACATTGTGTCAAAATGTTTGAGCCTAAACATGTATCAGAAGGTTTGAGCCTAAACATGTGTCAGGAGCTTTGAGCCTAAACATATGTCAGAAGGTTTGAGCCTAAACCTGTGCCAGAAGGTTTGAACCTAAACATGTATCAAAAAGTTTGAGCCTAAACCTGTGTCAGATGGTTTGATTCTAAACCTATGTCAGATGATTTGAGCCTAAATCTGTGTCGGAAGGTTTTGATCCTAAAGCTGTGCAGAAGGCAGAAGGTTTGAACCTAAACCTGTGTCAGAAAGAATTTCAGGTTACGAGCCTGGTGTGCCAAGCCCGTTGGTATCTGCTTTATAACCGAAGGTGAAGTGAGGGTTTAGCGAAGATTAATCTAAAGATGGCACAGCTGGGACTAGCATGGACTCTCGGTCAGGGACAACCTGCTGACCGAGAGGGGGGGGGGGGGTTAGAGGGAGATAAATCTCAACGTTGGAACCGTTGAAACCCTAACCTTGGAACTGCAGATTACGAGCCTGGCCCGCTACCGATTGAACCACTCCCAGCCTCCCGAGAGTAAAAAAAATAAAATAGTAAATGATATTAGTCAAACAAAAATTGGAATAAGATGATTTCATGCAGAAAATTGAATTGGGACAAAATAATAGAATAGTAAATCTCCGTTTATAAATTATTGCTAGAAGGGGGAAAAAGTGAGTTATGCGATTTGGAGTTAATGAGGCTCTTCTTGAGAACGCAGCTATCGCGTAAATCGGGCGGTATCTGTGTCTCGTTTATTTCTTTAATTACGGTTCTTTATAAGATGTGCAAAAACACATTGCGATTATTAACACTGTGTTTGTTCAAAATTAACTAATAGCTTGCTGCGCTGTATAAACTCAAAGTAAACTCGAGGAAAAAGAAGATAGAGCCAATTTGAATCATGAAAGTGTGATTTTTCCAACGATAAATTCAAATGCAATCTTTTCAACTGGTAAGGGTGTTTCTATAGACGCATACAAAAACAACTGCAAATGTTTCATCATTGATGTTTTTAGCAGTCGGCTTTTTTCTTCCCTCTTCACAACTCTCGCAAGCGCAAATCAATTAGACATACGTTTGGGCCAATGATAATTACAGCGAATTTGCCAAAGGAGAAAAATCGCACATATAGATAGTCAAGCAACTAGTTGCTCAAAAACTGGCGAATGGTGCCTTTGTGTACTTTAATAATGAGTCTGAAACAGAAGAATGTAGCATAAATAAAGTTTCGCATTCCTGTTTAAAACACCGGCGATGAAAAGAAGTCCAGGATGAAAAAAAAAAAACTCTTTTTATTACAGTTTGGAAACTGCATTTGCTTCAGTTCCAAACTGCTTTGAGTTATCGAGTATACTGCAAAAAATAAAAGCAGTTTCTCCCCCGTGAATAATGCTAGAAATATGCTTTTAAAGAAGTGTTTTGAAATGTATACACAAAAGCATTGCTTTTGTATATTTTTAATTACTTTTGACAATTTTTTCGCAAAACTGTTTTTGTTAAATTGTAATCAAAGTGCAAAATTCCCATTTCTTCAACGCGAGGGATGTTAAGCGTAGTAAGAACTACGTGTGATTTATCTGAAGAATCAGGGAATTACACGTTTATTACAATTAATTTAAATATTCGTTATTTTGTTTATAGCTCTAATTTTTAGAAACTAATTTGAAATTCGATTTCGGAATTCCCTTGATTGCAGTTTAGAAATAGTTATGCAATTTGCGGCTTTGTTAATCTGCAATTATAATATAGTTGTTTCAATGGTAAATTTATTTTTAACTTGAATAGAATAAAACAAATAAATCCCCAACAATATACACAAGTAGAAGTAGGTCCGTGTGTAGAAAAACATTAAAGGGGAGGGGGGGGGGGGGTATTTCCAGTATAAATAGCTCGCTCCGTTTTAACGGTATTTAAAGGAATTTTTGAAAAATAAATGTATATGTAATTTTGTCTCTGTTCTCTCCCAGTTACTAGTCCTTGTTCCCCCCAGATATGGCTTTTGACTAGAAGATTTATCCAGCGTTGCTCTGGTCGTTAACTGAAAGTAAATTATTCAAAATATATATAGTAAATAACACTTCCCACATCAAAAGCTTTCATTTGACGTAGAACTCAATATGATCAACCTCCCGTAAAATGTACCTCACCTTTTTAGCAGTAGCAGAAAGGAAGAGATATAATTTTTATATAATCCGATATACTCCTTACGTCAGAAGCTTTCATTTCATATATAATTAGTTGCGCTCGGAAAAGGCTTAGGCATTCCCCCTTCTTTTTTCGGGGAGTGGAGAAAGTTTGATGAGCCAAACCCATACGTTGCATTAAGTTTCGATTGGGATGCGGGGGCGGGGGTGGCTCAGTCGGTAGCGCGCCAGGCTCGTAATCTGTAGTTTCCAGGTTCGAGTCCCAGCTGGGTCAGCGTTGAGATTTATCTCCGCAAATTTCCCCGCCCTGCCCACGGTCAGTAGGGGACACCGATGGGCTTGGAAAGGCCGCCGTCCGTCGGATGGGACGTTAAGCCGTGGCCCCGTGTGCGGGAGAGCCATACCTGTGCACGTTAAAGAACACGCAGGATGGCCTTGACGGGAGGCTACCATCTGTCTCCTAACAGCTGTTCCAGTGGGTCCCCTCACCCAACCTTCTCTGAGCCTTCGGGGTCCATGTGACCTGGCCATTTATCCCATGGTGTGCAAAAAAGTGCCGCTCAGAGGTAAAACAACCCAACCCGATTGGGATGCACCAAATTTGGATGTTCTAGCGTCTTTTACGAGAAATTCTTCTCACTTTTTGCTGGCATTCTCTCACTTTTGCTGGGCAGGAGCATTTGAGGGTCAACGCTTGCATTGCTTTAAGTTATAATATTAATTATTCAATTTCATGGACGTAGCTCTTACAGTTTAGATACAGTTAGGTCCAAACTTTTTATTCTTGGCGACACACTACCGCGACACATTTCCGATTTAAGCCATGCTAAGAGAACGATGGACATCAAACTTGGTTCTGATTCTCGAGCCGGGACGTCCAAACTTATGTCATATCTCGGCAGTCCATAGAACTACGCGCATTTCATCATTGTATCTAAGGATTAAATGCGAAAATTGAAACTAATTTTTTATTAGTACTGACTACGAAGAATATCTCCTGCCGAAGTAACGTTTGAGAGTACATTGAACTCTTTCTAGGAGAAAAGGCTAGTAAACTAAATTTGTTTTAAGAATATGTACTTTGACGGCAGAGATCTATTTTGCTATTCGCTGCTGAAATGTATTTCTTTTGACTTAGGGGCGACGGTTGGCTGAGTCGGTAGAATGCTAGGCTCATAATCTACATTTTCAGGTTCGAGTCCCAACTGTGCCAGGTTAAGATTCGGTTCAGGTTCGAGTCCTAACTGTGCGCTAAATACTCATCCTATCCTCAGTGAGAAATGGGACACCTGTGGGCTTGGAAAGTCAGTCGGATTGGACTTTAAATCGTGGTCCCGTGCCCAAGAGAGCCATACCTGTTCACATTAAAGAATACATTGCATTGTCTTGAAAGGAGACTTCTATCTATCTAATAACAGATGTTTAGTGTGGCCCCCTTTCCCCTAACCTTCTTTGAGCTTTTTGGGTCCTTGTGACCTGGCTGTTTAGCCCATTGTGTGCCGCTTAGAGGGTTTGAAAAAAAGTCTTTCAACTTAGTGACGTTACCAGTAGACTACAACAATCTTTCCCTTAACGTTGATTCTCTCAAAGTTGTTTCCTTGCAACACGGCATATATCCTTTAAGCGTCAGGAAGTTCGCTATTACCTCGTTTATCAGAGGGGCAGGGCAAACTACTTGTGCCGCGAAGTCAAGACGTATTAGATCTGCACTTTGTGCCTTGTACAGACGCTAAAGAAGAAGCAAGCAATTGAAATATCACCTCCACTAGTCCTAAAACTTTTCAATTTATAGAAGAAGCAATGGAAAGTATCACCGAGGGCAATTGGAACAGAGAAGGAGGCTACTTCAAAGTGAATAAAGAGATGAACGAGGGCGTTAAATGTTGCAGTTTTTTTTTATCAATATGTAATATTTAACGTTCAGGATTTTCTTTAGAGAAAATGTTTTCAACGCCATTAAAAAGTAGAACAATAAGGATAATCGAGCAGAAAAAAATAAAGGGGAATAAAATGGAGCCAAAAAAAAAGGAAATAAAGGGATAAAGTGGAGCGGAAAAAAAAACAAAGAGGGATAAATATGAGCGAAAAAATATAAAGTGAGATAAAATCGAGCGTAAAAAATAAAGGGATTCTAGATGAGAAACTTAGATAAGAAACACACCCAGATGGACTTGGAAATGCCGCCGTCTGTCGGATGAGACATTAAGCCATGGCTCTGTGTAAAGAAGAATCATGCCTATGCATGTTAACCTTTTGAAGACGGCTGGTACAACAGCAGTTGTACCAGTGAGAAAACTCGGCAAAAAGACGGCTCTGGTACAGCAGTTGTACCAGCTACTTCTTTCCCCCAAGTGCAGGGTTGGAAGGCAGCTAAGCTGATAATGGCAGGGAGTGGTGCCTCTGCCGCGAGCAGAGAGGGAGTGGGGATCGGAGCTCAGAAGAGGGTAAAGGTCACACTAATTGCTTTTCCTCGTGTCAGCTGCTAATTCGACTGCAACAAACAATTTTTTTCTTTCTCTCTGTATTAATTTATCGTTTTAGAAATGGCGAAACATAAGGGAGTTCTGATCAATGAAGAAATCCTAAGACAGTTGTTTCAAAGTGATGAAATATTTATTGATTCTGATTGCGAATTTGACGAAATTTTACAGTTAAATGTGTTACTATATTTCTTAAATCTAATTATTATAGTTACAAATGTCAGTGTCTATTATTTTATAAATGTTGCAATCAGTCAAACTATTAAGTTTCAAAATTTGCTTTTGATAATAAATATCATGAGCATGGCTATTTTAGTAAAATTATTTATTCTGAACAATATTCTACACATACACACACACAAACACAAAGGTACGCTACACTACACACACTCAAAGGAGGCCGGGAGTCATGGGCGCCATGCTTCCCCACCCCCTTTGTGAGTATTATTAAACTTAATGGAGGCTAAAAATTATTAAAGTTGTGTATATTTCGTACATTTTTCAAGAAATGTTTTAAAGACCTAAAACGGAGGAGAAACTGTTATTATGCAATGGAAATACAGTCTCTTGCCCTCCCCCACTTTTTTCTGGCTAGATTGAGTTTTTTGTTCCCCCTGATCTCTTTTATTTCTTTCCTATCAGATGAAATGATTCAGATCAATGATTTTTATTCCTTCTCAGATGAAAACATTTTTCCTTATAATTCCCAGGTATTTATTTTAGCAAAGATCGATCTAGAAGGATGGAAGCAAAAAAAAATATCTAATATTTCTATTTTATGTGCATATATTTGTGAAATATTTTTAGAGATAGAGATAAATTATGGGAAACTGAAAAACAGGGGAAATAATATGTCAGAATGTATTTTGGCTTGATAATACCCCCCCCCTCCCCAACACATACAAAAGTATTTATACCTAGTCTGGGTTCGAGCCCCGGGTAAGGCATGGATGTATGTGTCGTTTTTTTGCTGAGGTCCTGCCATCCTCTCAGACCTTCTACTATGGCCTGTCAGACCTCTGTGGCAAGCAGCTGCTTGAGGGGGTATTTATTTTATTACTTATTAAAATTTGTATATTATTTCAGTGACTCAATTCGTTTTGAAAGTTAGAAAAGGACCTGGGTTCGAGCCACGGATAAGGTATGGATGTTCGTGTCGTTTTTCTGCTGACATCCCGCCATCCTCACAAACCTACTACTATGGCATATAAACTGGCAGGATCCTCTCAGACCCTGTGGCAAGCAGCTGCTTGAAGATATATATTATATATATTAATACAGTAAACATTATATTAGATGGATAAAATAACGGAAAATTTCAGTGTTATACCAAAGGTAATGTATGTTCATAAGCAAGGATGGATCTAGCAAGAGGGGAGGGGAAGCGAGGGAGCCATGCCCCCTTTTCAAATGCTAATAATGGTAAAAAAGCCAAAAAAATGGTGAAACTTGTTGATATTTCATGCATTTTCAAGAATTTTATTATAACTGTAAAGGGAAGGAGAAATGCTATACTGCATTGAAAATAGTCTCTTGCGCCCCCCCCCCCGTTTGCATTTCTTCTATTTGCTTGTGTATAACCCCCCTCGTTTTTTTCCTAGTTCCAGGGATATTGAGAAGTTTAATTAATTAGTCTTTAATAAGCTCTTTATAGATAGTATTATAGGAGTTAAACATTTCTAAGCTTTCTAACATCAGTTATTCTGCACTGTTTTCATCTGCATGATTTTTGAATATTTAATCTCATGGACTAAAATCTATCTAATAATCTAAATCTCACGGACTTAAAAAAAAATACAAAAACTAAAACTAAACGTCTTATAAAAATTATCTGATCCAAACTCTTATTATTTATTTTTAATTTATTTTTAACACTCACGAGCTTTCTAACATCGGTTTTTGTAAGCTTTCTAACATCAGTTTTTCTACACTGTTTCCATCTGCATGATTTTTGAATATTTAATCTCATGGACTAAAATCTATCTAATAATTTAAATCTCATGAATCCATGGAAGCAAAAAAATATCTAATAAATACAAATATTAGATATTTTTTTTTGCTTCCATCCTTCTAGATCGATCTTTGCTAAAATAAATGGATCCTGCCAGTTATATGCCATAGTAGTAGGTAGAACTTTCCATTCAGAATCATTCGAAATCTTGAATTATTTTGATCAACCTATGCACATAACTGGCTATTAGGAAGTTAGTTGGAGGAGGGGAGAGAAAGCGTCGCAGGCTTGTGGGTTCTTCCCAGCTCGCCACCCGTCGTGAGTGGAGTGAGCTATAAACCACTGTCTACGTATCTGAAAACACCAGTTCTCGTCCGATCACCGACGTTAAGCAGCTTTGGGCCCGTCAGTACCTGGGAGGGTGACCACCTGGGAACACCGTGTGCATTTGGCAAAAAATCTTCTGAGGACCTGCCATTCTCACACATCCCTCTACTATGGCGTATTAAACTGAAGGCTCCTGTCAGACCTCTGGAGCAAGCAGCTGCTTGAGGAGGTATTTATTTATATTTATTATTTTTTCAAAAAAGTTCCGCTGAGAAGTAAACTAACCGAACCTAATTTTATGTCTCAAATAAACCGACAATAATATCGAACCATTTAAGTTCTCCCCTCCCCTCTGCCGTGAAGTATTTCTAAACACTTAAATCAACCCTTCAACAAAACAAGGTTATGCATCTTTGCTTTATATACTGTTTTCCATAAATTAAGGAACAATCCTATGTTATGTCAATGGGAAGCTAACGTTGAAGCTTTGTAACTTCACAATAAGCTTTTTTACTTTGAAAAATGTGATAGCAGATAAAGATCGAAATCAAATATATCAATATCTCGATTTTCAATAATATTTATTCAGTATTTAATGGGTTATGGAAAAAGATGATAATAATATATAGATAGTATTATATGAGTTATGGAAGTTTGAATAATTAACAACAGCAATCTGCTCTTTTAAGAAACTTATAGAAAACTGATGAATAGTGAAAGAATTCTTTACACAAACTTCTAAATTACACACTTATTTTATTAAACACTTTGATACAATACTTGTTGCTAAGTTTCTTTTATGAACTTCTTAAGTCAATTTTTGTGACTGGTACTGTTATTGTTAAATATTCAAACTTTCACAATTCATTAAAAACTAAACGGATATTGTTGAAAATCGAGAAATTGATTTATTTGATTGAGATCTTTATCAACAATCACATAAAAAATATCAGAAGTTACAGAGCTTCTACGTTAGCTTTCCATTGACGTACACAAGATTATGCCTTAAATTTTGGAAACCAGCGTGCTTTCATCACCAAAGAGTCAAACAGTTCAAACCAGCGCGGCCATATTTAAAGATGCCTTTAGTTAAACGATCCACCATTCCGAAATAAAATATCAATTTCGTATCAGTCACGGAGAAAAATCATCCTTACAGGTTCAGAGTATCAATAGCATTCATCCTGCACATCCTTTCGGAAATAAGAAGGCTAAAAAATGCTTATTAACCGATGCGAAATTCCTAGTTCACCCCGTAAAAAGGATGAAGACACGTCTCTGCTCTTAAGTCCACAAACATCATCTGACCGAGCGAAGCCATCGATGTACATAGTACTGGTCGAGATAGAGCTGCGCGCAGCCGCTGACCGGCAACACGGTGACGTT
Source organism: Ryuthela nishihirai (assembly GCA_038380435.1). Classification (NCBI taxonomy): domain Eukaryota; kingdom Metazoa; phylum Arthropoda; class Arachnida; order Araneae; family Heptathelidae; genus Ryuthela; species Ryuthela nishihirai. Next base: position 44,255,920 of record JAWZYU010000003.1, on the reverse strand, counting down.
GGGACAACCAAACAAGGTCTGTAACAGCAGAACCAGCTGTGTCGATAGTCGGCCGCCAACTCAGCTCACATGTCGCCCCCCGCGACACGCTCATCGATTCACTACTACTCAACACGGAGCCTGCCTGTCGATGCACTTCGTCTTTGCGGACATAGCAATTATCACGTCTCTTCCCTTGTCGGATGGTGCATGACTTTCCTTTTGCACTACATACCGCAATGAAAGCAGATTCGAGGAGGTAGATGCGCACTGGAGGAGATTTAATCCTTGAGGAGTTACTCAGCCTCTGAGTTAGATTTTTTTTCTATTCTTGGTCTAAAAGTGGAATGCAGTGATGATTTCAGCTGAGGAGTTTTTGTGTGTGTCAGAGATCAGATCTAAGCGAAAAAAAAACAGTCTGGATCCAAATGACGGGAATAAACAGAGAACAGTGTTTCGATGTCATTTATTTGAAATCATCCTTTCTCAGTAGGACATTGAACATTTGTTTTTCTCCTACGCTTTAGAAAATATTATCCCTCAAGCAGCTGCTTGCCACACAGGTCTGACCTGTTAGTGTAATTTGCCATAAAGTATGTAAAGAAAGCTCAGTTTGAGTTATTTTACTTCTGAGAAACATGGTGGGGGTTGGTTCAGACAGTAGTGCGCCAGACTCGTAATCTGCAGCTTTCAGGTCCCAGTCCGAACTGCGACTGCGTTGAGATTTATCTCCGCTAACTCCCACCTGCCCTAGGGGACAAAAGGGATACCGATCGGCTTTGCAAAGGTTTCCGTCCGTCGAATGGGTCATAAAGCCTTGTTCAGGAGATTCATACCCTGTGCAGAACAGTCATACCCTGTGCAGAAGAATCATACCCTGTTCAGGAGAGTAATACCCTGTTCAGGAGAGTCATACCCTGTTCAGGAGAGTCATACCCTGTTCAGGAGAGTCATACCCTGTTCAGGAGAGTCATACCCTGTTCAGAAGAGTCATACCCTGTTCAGAAGAGTCATACCCTGTTCAGAAGAGTCATACCCTGTTCAGAAGAGTCATACCCTTTTCAGGAGAGTCATACCCTGTTCAGGAGAGTCATACCCTGTTCAGGAGAGTCATACCCTGTTCAGAAGAGTCATACCCTGTTCAGAAGAGTCATACCCTGTTCAGAAGAGTCATACCCTGTTCAGAAGAGTCATACCCTGTTCAGGAGAGTCATACCCTGTGCAGGAGAGCCATACCCTGTGCAGGAGAGCCATACCCTGTGCAGGAGAGCCATACCCTGCGGAGAAGAGTCATTCCCTGCGAATGTGCAGGAGAGAAATACTCTGTACAGAGAAGTCATAACCTGTGCAAGTGAGTCAAACCCTGTGCAGGGGAGTCATACCCTGGACAGGATAGTTCAACCTTGTGGAAGTTGAATAACACGTTTAATTAACCTTTTCATACTTTACAATTTCTCTTTATCTTGCTCAGAAAAAGACTTTCATATCTGACTATCCCTATCTCTCTCCTGCTCAGAAGGGGGGCGGGGGTGGATCAGCCGGTAGCGCTCTAGGATCGTAAACAGCAGTTCTCGGGTTCGAGTCCCACCTGGGTCAGCTTTGATTTATCTGCCACTTTCGGTCAGTAGGAACACCAATGGGTTTGTAAATGCCGCTATGCATCGGATGGGACGTGCTGGAGAGCCATACCCTGTGCACGTTTAAGAACACTCTGTCCAAAGGGTCCCCTTCAAAATTTCTCCGAGCCCTCGGGGTCCTTGTGACGTGGCCATTGTGTGCAAAAAAGTGCCGTTCAGAGGTAAAACAACCCAATATGCTCGGAAGCAAACTTGCGTACCCGACAATTTTTCTCTCTCTGTCTCGAAAACAGACTTGATAACTGAAAATTTCTCACTCTTGTTCAAAAACAGATTTTCGTCACTGATTATTTCTTTCTCTTTCTGGGAAGCATGCTTTTATACTTGACAATTTCTCCCTTTAATATTCTGAAACAGGTTTTCGTATCTGATCATTTCTCCCTGTATTATTTGGAAACAGGCATAGGATAAATCTCAACTCTGCCCAATTCATATATGACCATTTATCTCTCTATTGTGCGGAAACAAGCTTTCATATCTGACCATTTCTCTCTCTTGCTAAAATGCAGGTTTCCACCTTTGGCTATTTCTCTCTCTTTTTGGGAAGCAAGCTTCCATATCTGACCATTTATCTCGCGGAAACAGGCTTTCATATCTGACCATTTTTCTCTCTTGCTCAGATACCGATTTTCATCACTGACAATTTCTCTCTCTTGCTCGGAAGCAGGCTTTCATACATGACCATTGCTCTCTCTTTTTTTTTTTGGAAACAAACCATACCGGAACTGTTCGGAAGTAGATGCGAGCCTCCTGTCAAGGCTATCCAGCGTGTTCTTTTAAAGTGCACAACATATGATTCTCCTACACATGGGATCACACCTTAAGATCCCATCAGAAGGATGTCGGTCTTTCTTTCCCATAAGACTTTCCTTTTAGTTCTAAAATATAAAAACCCATTTCCCTAAACTCAGGGGCGGGGGTGGCTCAGTCGGTAGCGCGCCAGGCTTGTAATCTGTAATTCCCAGGTTCGAGTCCCAGCTGGGTCAGCGTTGAGATTTATCTCCGCAAAATTCCCCGCCCTGCCCACGGTCAGTAGGGGACACCGATGGGCTTGGAAAGGCCGCCGTCCGTCGGATGGGACGTTAAGCCGTGGCCCCGTGTGCGGGAGAGCCATACCCTGTGCACGTTAAAGAACACGCTGGATGGCCTTGACGGGAGGCTACCATCTGTCTCAGCTACTCAGTACTCCCAACAGCTGTTCCAGTGGGTCCCCTCCCCCAACCTTCTCTGAGCCTTCGGGGTCAATGTGACCTGGCCAATTAGCCCATGGTGTGCAAAAAAGTGCCACTCAGAGGTAAAACAACCCAACCCAACCCAGTTCTTGAAAACCATCCAAAATATTCATATTCTTACTTTTACTATTGTTATTACATGGGGAGATAATGGAGAAATTGTTTCATTGGAAAAGAAAGCTTTGGCATTATTTCTATGAATTAATTTTGCTTGGGTTGTTTTACCTCTGAGCGGCAGTTTTGTGCTAACAAGAGGCTAGTTAAATGATCAGATCACAAGGACTTTAAAGGCTCAGAGAAGGTTGGGGAAGGGAACCCACTGGAATAGCTGTTGGGTGACAGATGGTAGCCTCCCGTCAAGGCCATCCAGCGTGACCTTTAACGTGCACAGGGTATGGCTCTTCCACACAAGGGACACGACTTTAACGTTCCATCCGACGGACGGCTGCCTTTACAAGATCATCGGTGTCCCCTAATGACCGTGGGCAGGGAGTTTTACGGAGATATATCTCAACTCTGACGCAGTTGGGACTCGAACCTGGGAACTGCGCATTGCGAGCCTGGCGTGCTACCGACTGAACCACCTCAATCCTTTTAATTTTGGTAATATATATAAGTAATAATCTTTGATGAAAGGAGAGGCATTTTTTGGCATTCTTGTTATATTAATTATGCAGGTACTCAGCTATGTAACTTTATAGAAAACTCTAATTTAATTCTATTAAATGAAACATCATGTACTCATAAAAACCAAGCTAATCACAGATCGGTTATAGATCTAACTTTTATCTCACCTGAATTATTAGATAAATTCCATTGGTCACTACTTTCTGATTCCAGAGGTAGTGACCATTTTCCAATCTTAATTTCTTCCAACATTAAAAAGAATGGGAAAAAAATAATTTTTCTTAATAATTGGACTTTATTTAATCAATCATTAAATAACAACTTACCAAGTGATGAGATTGAGGACTTTGAGGGGTTCTTTAAACAGAGTAAAGAAATCTCAGGTCCTGCTTTTACTACTATTCTAAATCGTATTCCCAAACTCAATAAGAATTTTTGGCACATGAATCGACTTTTGGTCAGTAGGAAAAAATCGGAAAATAAATCAAAGCGTTCTAGGAATTTTTTGGATATTTTTAATCATAAAAAGACTAATGCGGAGGTTCGAAGAAAGTTAAAATTAGCGTATAGAGAAAATTGGCAAAAACTTACATCAGAACTCTCCACAGCCTCTCTAAGCACAAATCTGTGGAGAATTTTTAAGAAGTCTGCCCTTGGAAACTCTCCTAAATTCCCAATAGCACAGGTAGCCATTAAGAATAAAATTAGTTTGTCAGAAACGACAGAATTATTTGCAAAAAAATTAAGAATCACCCAAACTAACCTACTTCAAAACATATACAAAAAATAAATCTAAACTACAAACTTTCCCTCCTTCCGCTATCAGACATAATTTATGATGAAAATTTCACTATCTCTGAACTTAACTCTGCTATAAAAAAATTAAATTTAAAAGCTACACCAGGGGCAGATAAAATTCCAAATAAATATTTCAAATTTCTTCCTATATGTTAGAGAGAAAAAGTTCTCGAGGTTTTCCATCACATCTGGAAAAATCATGCAATTCCTCCTACTTGGAGACATATTATCATCATTTTTCTTCAAAAAAATGGAAAAAATCCAGAAGTTATCAGTTCTTACAGACCAGTCTCATTGCTCTCTAATGCATTAAAATTATTCGAAAGATTAGTATTTAATCGACTTAATTATTTTCTTGAATGTCAAATATTTTTGCTGCAACCTTCTTTGGCTTCCGCAAGAATAGATCTTCAAAGGAATGCATCTCACTCCTCTTATGAGATATATTCAAAGAATTTAAACGAAAAATATCTTATTTGCAGTTTCTTTATAATTAACCCAGGCCTTTGATTCAGTTTCAATCAAAGGCCTAATTTCTAAACTTATTGATTTAAATCTTAACACAAACCTAGTCCTATTTTTAGAACATTACCTCAATAATAGAATTTTAAATGTTAAAAAAGAAAATAATTTTTTAAAGGATTATAAAATAACTCAAGGATTAGCTCAGGGATCTACGTTTTTCCCAATTTTGTTTAATATTTATCTATCAGATATTTAAAAAATCTTTTATAAAGACATCATATTTACAACTTTTGCTGATGATCTCACCTTTTGGTGTTTGGATAAAAATGTTTTTAATTTGCAATTTAAGCTTCAAAAACAATTAGATAAAATTATAAAATACTGCAATGACTGGCATCTTCATATAAATTATAAAAAATCTTTTTGTATATACCATTTTATAAATCTAGAAATTTTAAGCCTAATTTTGTATTAAAAATTAATAATGAGATTATTTATCAAGTATCTAACTGTAAGCTACTTGGCTTTCAGTTGGATAGTAAATTAACCTGGAAGCTCCATTAGCACATATTTCTGGACTTAAATTATTAAATTGCTTAAAATATTTTGCATTCAAAAAAGAGGGGACTCCCCAAATACATCTCATCACATTGTACAAAAATCTAATCCGAGCCAAAATTGAATATGACTTTGAATTTATTCCAAGTATAAATTCTAGAATTTTACAAAAACTCAATAGTTTACAAAATCAATGTATTAAAATTGCTTTTGGGGGTGCTCAAATCCTGCCCTAATTTGGCAGTGATAGCTGAAACAGCTATTCCTCCCTTTGAAATTAGAAAACTTGTTCTGCTAATTAATTATTATTTTAAACTTCATTTTAAATTGTCTTCTCATCCTTTTTATGTAAGATTCAAAAGAACTCCATATTATACTATAATAAAAAATGATACTGAACTTTTGAAATTTTTTTAAAAATTTGCTTCTTGTAACCTTAAGGGAGACATTCCAGAAATTTTTCCAACTTGGAAATACTCTTTACCAAGTTTTAAATTAGAGATTCCTTCCTTATTAAGCAAATCAGATTTTTCTGAAGATGTTATAGCCAACATTTTTTATACTTATAAACAAGACGTTTATAACAATTTTTTGAAATATTTACTGATGGCTCAGTTTATTCTGATCCATATTCTGTTACTGCTGCTTTTTATTGTCCCAGCACTAACCAACATTTTTCTTATAAATTAGCCAATCATGCCTCAATAATTCAAGCAGAATTGTTTGCAATTGTTGAGGCATTAAAATGGTCTCTGTATAATTTAAGAGAAAAATTCGTAGTAATTTTTTCGGACTCCAAAGGAGCAATCCAAACTTTATCTCAACAAATTTTTTATTCAAATTATAATTATTATATCAAACAATTATTATTACTTAATGAAGATAATAAAAAACTAAATAACTTTATTACAATTCAATGGGTACCTTCTCACTCAAACATTATAGAAAATAATTTTGTCGATTCTATTGCTAAAAATGCACATAAGTTAATAGAAATTTCACCTACTTATTCCTTTTTTTCCACTGCAAAACTTGAATTAAAAAAATTAGGAATTTCTTTTTACAGAAAAATACTTCCAAATCCGCTCTATTTTAAAACCTTCTTTTAGATATCATTTATCTAACTATATAAACTACATTCAAAAACTACCTTTTAATAGACTAGAAGCAAAAATTCTATACCGTTTAAGAACTGATAAAATAATGCTTAATAGTACTAAATATAAAATGCATCTTATAAATTCTCCAAATTGTTGTTTATGTAATCTACCCGAAAATACACCCCATATTTTATTAAACTGTAGCAAATATGAATCTCTTAAACAAAACTTCTTTGACAAACTTCTTAAACTTGGACTTCAAGAATTGAGAATGACTTACTTTTAAACCATCCTTTAGAAAATATAAGATTTAAAACTTATTCCTTGATCTTGGAGTTCCTGAGGGGGACTCATTATTGGAATCTTATATAAAAAAAAAAGAAAAAAAAAAGCATAAAAATAAAAATGAAAAAAAAAGCATAAAAAAGGAAATGAAAAAAAAGTATAAAAACGAAAATATCCAAAAATTAACATAAAAATTAAAAAAAAAAAATATATATATATATATAGGGGGGAAAAACCATAAAAATAAAAATGGGAAAAAAGCATAAAAAAGAAAATGAAAAAAAGCATAAAAGAGAAAAAAATATAAAAATAAATATAAAAATCAAAAAATATAGTGAAAAACAAAGTATAAAAATAAAAAAATGCATAAAAATAATAAATAAAAGCATAAAAATGAAAATATATAAGGAAACAAAAAAAGCATAAAATAAAAATGGAAAAAAGTATAAAAGGGAAAATATAATATATATATATAAAATAATAATTAAATCACAAAAAAGCATAAAAACGAAATTATATTATAAAAAATATAAAAATTATAAAAAAAAATATAAATAAAACTCCTAACTTCGTTGTAAAAATTTAAAACTTTAATACCAAAAAAAAAACACTTTAAAACCATAAAAAAAAATAATAAAAGATAAGAATATCAGATAAGTCATCAAAAAAGTTATATTAACATTTTTTAATTGGGAAAGTCTGAACAAGGAAATCCCATGATAGAGTAACGTTAATGAATGAATGAATGAATGAGAGGAGAGCGAATATTTCTGTCAGAAAATTAAGGTTCTGCGAAACATCCTCCACCCGTAAAATGCAAATTTATAATAATAAAAAAGATATATATATATATTTAAATCATTTATTTATTCAGACAAATTCAAATAAATTATTTCTATCTAATAATGTCAGGCAAAGCTAGCAGCTTATCTTCAGGAGAGAATAATACATTGACATAATACTATTTCAGTGTGTCATTGGTATGTCTATCTGTGTGCCTATGGCAGCCATAATTCATCTGTGAATCGTGGTACATGCTTTAAAATTTGACAGGGTTTTTGGCTCCTATTCAAGGCACAGTAATGGGTTTCAATTCGAAATTGCAATTGGGAGAAGATATGGGGAGGGTAAAAATATTTACCATGCTATTCCTACGGGTATTGTGTCTCCTGTAAATGGATCCACATCTTTACATCCCATCCGACGGCCTTTTAAAACCCATCTGTGTCCCCTTTCTGGCCGAGGATAGGGTGGGGATTTACCAGGGATAAATTAAAACGATGGTACAGGTGGGACTCGAGCTTGGAAACTACAGATTACGAGCCTGGAACGTGAACGACTTAACAATCCCATCCCGTTTTTATGAAGCAAGTAGGTCTGGTTAAGTACAAAAATAAAGTTTCAATATTTTTCTTCAATCGGGATAATATACTACGCAGATGGTTTTGTGTTGGTAGGGGATGGGGGTGAGGGTGGGGGTGGCTCAGTCGGTAGCGCGCTAGGCTCGGAATCTGCAATTCCCAGGTTTGATTCCCATCTGGGTCAGCGTTGAAATTTATCTCCACAAAACTCTCCGCCTTCCCCACGGTCAGTAGGGGATACGATGGGCTTGGAAAGGCTGCCGTCCGTCGGATGAGACGTTAAACAGTGACCCAGTGTACGGGAGAGCCATACCCTGTGCACGATAAAGAACACGCTGGATGGCCTTGTCGAGAGATTACCATCTATTTCTCAACAGCTGTTGCAGTGGGTCATTTAGCCCATTGTGTGTAATAAAGTGCTCCTCAGAAGTAAAACAACCCAATAATCCAAGGTTTTTTGTTGGGTTGTTTTACCTCAGGGCGGCACTTTTAACAGAAATTTTAAACGATACTTTTGATTAAATATGAAATGATTTATTGGTTTAGGAAAGCTGATCGATATCACACCAAAATAAATATTCGTCTTTCAACATGCCTGGACACAGATAACTTGAAGACTTCTCTCACAGCGCTTACATTTCATTGGGCTTAATGCGAAATTCATTTCTGGAAAGTATGCGACGCCTTTTTGAAGAAAATATTTGACATTTTAGAAATAGTGAAAGCGACTTATTACACCACGATCCTTATACGATAGCTCTACTGTTTGCTTGCTGCTGTTGTTATCGAAAAAATGATTTTTTCTAAAAGATTTTAAATCTCTCCGTTCCTTTGGCGCCTCAAAATCAACCTAACACGTATCAAGTCCAGAAAGTGAGAAATTCGCAAACGTCAAGTTTAAAATCTTGCAACTGCTTTATTTTAGTCAAATTCCTTTGCAAAATTCAGGAACAAAAAATACTGAAAACTGGTCCACTCTCTCATTCTATAGATATTGGATAAATGCGCAATGTAATATGTTTTATATTGATTTTGAATATTTTGTAAATATTCTGAACAGTGTCAAATACGAGTGCAAACCTCTGGAAATGGAAGTTCGAAATTGTTGTAATTACGCTGAGTTTACACGCATCTGGTGCTGTTGTTGTTTTTCTTTCACTTTTTTGCCTAAAAAAACTTCCTCAAACGGTCTCCGCGAACTCAAAATCTTCTGAACGGAAAAGATATTTCTGTTGCAGATTTGAACATTTCTATTATCATATATTACCATAGGAAAAACTTACAGTGAAGCGAAGTCTCAACGTAAAATAAAACTCAAACTCCCATAGTTTATATCGGGACTTAAACTTTTATCTTTTGAATCTGCTGGGAATATTTAAATCACACTACCACGGGGATTGATATAAGGATTTTTTTCCCGTATCTTTATATGCAAGCGGAATTAATATTGCAGTACCAACTAGAACTAATATAAAAAAAAGGCTATAATATGCTACAAAAATGAAAAAATTAAGTTGCATTATTTTACTTGAATCAGGGTAATACCCTACGCAGATGGTTTGCGTTGGGTTGTTTTACTTCTGAGCGGAACCTTTCTTGCACACAATGGGCTAAATGGCAACGTCACAAGGATCCCAAGAAAGATGGGGGGAAGGGGACTCACTGGAAAGCTGTTGAGAAACACACGGTAGCCTCCTGTCAAGGCCATCCAGCGTGTTCTTTAAGATGCACAAGGTATGGCTCTCCCGCACACAGAACCATGGCTTAACGTCTTTTAGCCTTTCCAAGCCCATCGGTGTCACCCTATTTACGGGGGGCGGGGGTGGCTCAGTCGGTAGCGCGCCAGGCTCGTAATCTGTAGTTCCCAGGTTCGAGTCCCAGCCGGGTCAGCGTTGAGATTTATCTCCGCAAAATTCCCCGCCCTGCCCACGGTCAGTAGGGGACACCGATGGGCTTGAAAAGGCCGCCGTCCGTCGGATGGGACGTTAAGCAGTGGTCCCGTGTGTGGGAGAGTCATACCCTGTGCACGTTAAAGAACACGCTGGATGGCCTTGACGGGAGGCTACCATCTGTCTCCTAACAGCTGTTCCAGTGGGTCCCCTCCCCCCAACCTTCTCTGAGCCTTCGGGGTCCATGTGACCTGGCCATTTAGCCCATGGTGTGCAAAAAAGTGCCGCTCAGAGGTAAAACAACAACAACAACCCTATTTACGGAGGACAGGATGAGTAGTTTTGCGCAAATGAATCTCAACGCTGGCCCAGCTGGGACTCAAACCTGGGGACTGCAGATTACGAGTCTGGCGTGCTACCGACTGTGCCACACCCTCCCGTAGGTTGTGAGTTAAATGCTTATCACAAAATGTTTTTTCTTCTTGGTTGGCGTTTTACCTTTTAGCGACACTTTTTGCACACAATGAGCTAAATGGCCAGGTTAAAAAGATCCCAAGCGTTCAGAAAGGCTCAGTAGGGCTTCAAGGTCATTCACTATGTTCTTTAACGTGCAGAAGTATTTTTCCTTGCACGGGTTGAGTTGGATTGTTTTGCTTATGAGCGGCACTTTGTTGCACTCGTGGGATAAATGGGCAGGTCAGAAGTGTTGGGTTGGGTTGTTTTACCTCTGAGCGGCACTTTTTTGCACACCATGGGCTAAATGGCACGAAGGCTCAGAGAAGGTTGGGGGAGGGGACCCACTGGAACAGCTGTTGGGAGACAGATGGTAGCCTCCCGTCAAGGCCATCCAGCGTGTTCTTTAACGTGCACAGAGTATGGCTCTCCCGCACACGGGGCCACGGCTTAACGTCCCATCCGACGGACGGCGGCCTTTCCAAGCCCATCGGTGTCCCCTACTGACCGTGAGCAGGGAGGGGAATTTTGCGGAGATAAATCTCAACGCTGACCCAGCTGGGACTCGAACCTGGGAACTACAGATTACGAGCCTGGCGCGCTACCGACTGAGCCACCCCCGCCCCAGGTCAGAAGGACCCCGAGGACTCAGAACAGGTTGTGTGAAAGTGGATCCACAGGGTACCTGTTGGGAGACAGATAGTAGCCTTCCGTTAAAGTCGTCCAGTGTGTTCTTTAACGTGCACAATTAATGGTGCTCCTGCACACGGGGCCACGGTTTAATGTCCCATCCGACGGATGACGAACTTTCTAAGCTTATCGGTGTACCCTTTCTGACAGTAGGTAGTGTAGTTTGTGACAGTAGGCTGGAGTTATCGGAAAGAAAATCTCAACGCAGGATTTGAACCTGGGAACTACAGATTATGTGCCTGGCACGCTATATATGAGCCAACCCCTACCCCTTCATTAGATGGAGCTAATGCTGTGAAAATCGCAAACTTTCATATTTGCCATGCAGAATTGAGTTTTATCTCCGCAACACCTCAACGCTGTCTGTCAGTAGGGAGCACAGACGGGCTTGGAAAGACCGCTGTCCATCGGATGGGACATTAAGTCATACCATGTGCACGTTAAAGAACATGCTAGATGACCTTGATTGGAGGCTGCCATCTGTCTTCCTCCCAATCATCTCGGAGTCCTTGTGACATGTTCATTTAGACCATTGTGTGGAAAAGAAGTGCAGCTCAGAGGAAAAACAGTCGAACTCCCCAGAAGCGATTGGAATACGCTGATTTATCGAGTCTCTCTGTCAACAGATATTTCACATTTTTATAAATCTTTCCTATCTTACATTTCAGCATTATTAGAAAATGAAACTAAATCGTAATCTTTCCGAACTGTGTCACTAAGCAAAATACACCCAATTCTGTTTTTACACGGATTTTTTTATACGAATTTAATTTATCACGGTTTAGAAAAAATTCCAATTCTCTTTTTACACGATTTATTTTGATCCAACACGGTTCAAACGGCGCCTTTTTAAAAATCTTCATTTGAATTTAATTCTGAAAAAATATTTCTATTCAAGAAAAAATTCCTAGAATTTACATTTATAACAAAGATACCGCTTTAATGGTCATATTTTTCAAAGTAGTTTTAACTTTGAAAATGCACTATAGGTACACATTTTGTGAACTAAAATCCCCAAAATAAAAACTACACTGACATAACTACACAACAAGCTTTCTCTATTTTATTCTATATATTAGAAAAATTGTACATTCGGAATAAAGTGGCAACATTGAATTCTGGAATTTCCCTCAATTTTTATCTTCAATACATACGTTAATCTTGGTCTCTCATTTCGTGTTTAAAGTTAGAAGTGTTTAGATGTTTAATAGAAGAAATCGGAAAAAAAAATTGATACTTTGTGTGCGTAATATAAATGTATTAAATTTTGCTAATAGGTAATTTACAATTTTTCATCATCTGATTTATTAACTACAATTCAAATATTTTTCGTAAGCCTTACCACGATGAGGATAATTCAACTATACAAAAGCAGAAAAGGAAAGCTATCTCTTTGGATACTAAGATCCAAATTTTAGATCGTATTGCAACTGGAGAAGATTCAACATCCATAGGTAAATATTTTAGGTTGAACGAAGCTACCGTAAGAGGCATAAAAAAATGAAGATGCTATTAGATAATCTGTGTTTTCTGTAACAAAATTAAGCGCTAAGTCGTCGTAATACCATCAAACAGATGGCATTACGAATATAGAGTATAAGCAGATACAAGAAATGGAACCAACCACATCAGCCCAGTTAAACAAAAAATATGAATTTTCTGCAAGTACAGGTTGGCTTGCAGGATTTCTTCAAAGATACGCGTTTCATAACGTAAAGATAAAAGGTGAAGTTTTATCTGCAGATGAGCCGGCTGCTATAGAATTTTGTCCAAAATTGGCCCAAATCATTGAAGATGGTGGATACACTCCTGATCAAGTTTGGAATGCTGATGAAACTGGCCTTTTTTGGAAACAAATGTCGAGTAGAACCTACGTAGCAAAATCACAAAAAACTGTTGGTGGCTTTAAAGCATCTAAGGATCATGTGACCTTTCTATTTTTCAGCAACGCTTCAGGAGATCGTATGTTAAAACTGCTGCTCATCAATCGATACCTAAGACCACGGTCAATGAAAGGTGCAGATTTGAATAAATTGCCAGTGTATTGGATGGCAAACAAAAAAGGCCTTGGCTACAAAAGAAAATTTTAATGAATGGTTCCATAAATGTTTTGATCCAGAAGTTTAATGCTATTTGAAGAGAAAAAATCTCAAATTTAAAGTTCTATTTTGATTATAGACAATGGCCATCCAGTTTCGCAACACCCTATTGTGCAATTTGCTTTCTGCCGCCTAATACGACATCCTTAATACAACAACTAGACCACGATATATTTGCCATATTTAAAATTTACTACGTAAGACGAACATTCCAATATATTTTGGATAAACTAGTTAAGGATAAAACACTAACAATTATTGATGTGTGAAACAAATTTTCTATTTTATATTGTATCAGACATGATGGATTGACGTTATCAGAATTAAAACCATTAACTTTAAACGCATGCTGAAAAGCTATTTGGCCAGAATGTGCAAAAAGCAAAGATCCTATACCACCAAATACAACTGAATATCCTAATATCATCACTTTAGCACATGCAGTTGGTGGAGAAAGATTCGATGATTTATCGTTTGCATATATTGATGAAATGCTGGTTGACAAAGCTCTTAGCGAAGATGAAATAATAGTTGTCCCTTTGAGACTCCTGATGAAAGAGAAAAAGACGATGAAAAGTTTCCATTCACTGCAGTTTAATTAAAGAAGGGCTTCAAATGGCTAGTAAATTGGAAAGGCATCTTCTTACACGTGATCCCATTGTCGAACAAGCTGAGCAGTTTAAACGTGAACTGAAATTATGTATGGCGCGTTATCAAGAATTATACAAAGCACTAGTCAAAGCAGGATCTCAACGATTGATTATAGAGTTCGTTGTCAAAACTAATCAAACTTCAGAATCACTGGAAACAAGTGATAATTTGGTTCCCCCTGCCACAGAGAGCATTTCACCATTGGAGTATGAACACGACGGCCAAAATGTTTCAAGCGATGAAAGTGATTTTATTCCAGTCTTACGCAAACGAATACGTCTATTGTCAGAAAGTGACAACAATAAAATCTAGTTGATAAGCATAGGTAAGCCATATTTTTTTGCACTTTTGTATTCTTGAATTAGTGACATATTATTTTCTTTACGAAGAATAATTTGCTTTATATATGTACATATAATTATCTTCATAAGTTTATAAAATAAAAAAATGTATTTAAATGAATAAAAATCAAATAATTATTTAATTAAAGATTGTGATATGATTTGTTTGAAAACAACTTATTATTTGTACTGAGTTTTCACGTCTGAAACCAACTTCTGTTTTTTTATATGCAGTGTATTTTTTTTACACGGTATTTTTTGCACGGTTTTTTCGGAAACCTATCTACCGTGTAAAAACAGAATTGGGTGTACTTTCAATTACTTCTCTAGCTGGTAGAATTAGATTACTTTCTATTGTGTGAAGTTTCCTCCCCTTTGCTATTAAGTAACACCATATACGAAGCTGAAACAACTGCCATAACACGCGATCATCAGCAGCCTCTAACGGCAAGGTGGCCTTTTACTGAAGCTTCCACGGTTGATCGTACAACACTGCCTCCATGATGTGCACAGGCGGGAGACCGGCAAATAGAGTCATATATTAATTAAAGCCAGTACTTTGGACACCTTTTTTTACAGGTAAAATGAATGTCATAACCTTGCTCTGGCGTGTCAAGGGAACATTGACCAGTCACGCCTCCATGAGTTCCCAGTAGGAGGGAAGACGAACGAGAACATATCCGAAGAAAACATCTTGGGAAGATATTTAAGTCAAATGATCGCCTGAGATATTTCGGCTACTTTTCACTTGGATTGGATGCTAATTGCTGTGTGACGATCGCACCTGGTGATTTCATGCTTTTAATTGGCGTTAAGTGTAGAAACAAGACTGTCACTTCGATAACTAATTTTACGGTTTTTAAGTTGTATTTTTTGTATTTAACAACCGTGCGTCAATTCGCAATAAACAGAGTAAATCAACTGATTTAATATCATGACTGATATGATGATCAACTGATAATGAATATATATGAATTATTACTTTATTGAAGATAAAGATTTTGATTTTTTAAAAATTGTTAAAGCGTGAACTAACTGTATGGGTTTAAGAAATAAATTTCTGTTGAAACAGCCAATTACACCTTTAACCAGAAGCTCTAAAATTAGTATTGTCGTTTTACATCATGATAATATTTTCTCAGATATCTGTGATACAAAAAGCTTTGCTATTAACATTAATTACAATGACTACTAACTACTTATATACTATTAACATTAATACAGCTCAGTCAGAGGGTAAAAACTTTGGCATGGCTGCTTTGGGGTCTGTAGTAATTAAATATGGATATATGTTTTTATCATCTTAATGGCTAACGTTATTACCAGTCTTGATGAGGATTTAAGGAATCAAAATTACATAATATTGAAGGATTTTACAGAATACCATAGATATACCTTACATTCTATGTCTAACTTATCATTTGTTCATTTTAATATACGAAGCTTAAGACAAAAACTATAATGAGTAACTGGCATTATTAATTTCAATTTCAATTAATTTGATTTAATACTACTATCTGAAATATGGATTAAGGTAGGCGTAGCTTCTAGGATTCTGATCTGGGCTATATGTTCAAATGAAAAACGTTTTACTCCAAACTGCATAAATCTTGATATTCACACATACTCTTTCTGACTTAAAATTTTGTTTTCAGGCACCTGGAGGTCGAGTGTTTAACTGTTCATTAATCAAAAGGACTTGGATTCGAGACATGGGTAAGGTATTGAGCTTATTTTCCTGTGTTGTCTTTCGTTTGAAGTGTTGCCTCCTTCACAATATTTCATTTTCGGCGTATTATACTGATAGCCTCCTGTAAGGTCTTTGTGACAAGTTACTGTTCAAGAGTCATTTTTTAGAAGTAAATGATTCAAACGCGAGTGATTGACCGCCTATCGATTGTCATGGAGATAGAAATGGAAATTGAAAGAGTGAACCTACTGCATCCAGTGCTCAGATGGAAAGACTGAACCTATCGCATCCTCTGCTGAGATGGAAAGAATAAACCAAACACATCCACTGCTCGGATGGAAAGAGTGAATCTAACCCATCCACTGTTTAGATGGAAAGAGTGAATCTAACACATCCACTCCTCAGAATAAAGAGAGAAACTGACGCATACACTGTTCAGATAAATAGTGAACATAACGCATACACTGTTCAGATAAAGAGTGAACATAACGCATACACTGTTCAGATAAAGAGTGAACCAAACGAATCCACTGCTCAGATAAAAAGTGAACCCAACGATCCACTGTTCAGATAAAAAGAGTGAACCTAACGCATCCACTGTTCAGCAGGAAAGAGAACCTAATGCACTTACTCTTCAGATGGAAAGAGTGAACCTAACGCATCCACTGCTCAGCAGGAAAGAGTGAACCTAATGCATCTACTCTTCAGATGGAAAGAGTGAACCAAATGCATCTACTGTTCAGATGAAAAAAGTGAACTAAATGCATCTACTGTTCAGTGAAAAGAGTGAACCTAACACCTATCTGTTGAAATGGGAAAAGTGAATCTAACTCATACACTGCTGAAACGGAAGAATGAATATAACGCATCCTCTGCTCAGTCATTTAGCGTCACTGTGCGCAAAAAATTTCATTTCAGATGTAAAACAACCCAACCAATTATCTATGATAAACATCATTTCGTCAAATGCGCAGTCTCGTTGTTTCAATTACTTACGCTTTGCCCGAAATGCAACAATGAATAACATATAACATCCATTCTCAAAAAGTACCGTAAAATCAGCGTTTTTGAGTCCGCTTTGTGAATAAGCTCTTTTTTTTCCTCACTGTGTACATATTTAACAATTTATTTCAATTTGTTTCATTTACATACGTATTTATTTACTGCAGAATTTTTTTATTATTATTATTTGCAGGCTTTCGCTTTTACGCTGCGAAGACTAATTCCAATAAATAACGAAAAACGTATTTTCTTTGGAAAAATTAATATGTCAAAAAAGTGTTTAATTAAGCACAAATAATTAGCCGATAAAACATGCTATCTTGCATAGCAGAGCAATTACTGTCATACTTTGGAAAAAATTATATGAACAAAAAGTATGCCTACCCACTTATATCTATATCCGCAAAAAATATATGTTTTACAAACAAGATAACAGAGAAACTACCAATGAACCTTCACAAAAAAATAACATATTCAGTAAACGAAAATATTTAAAACTCAAACATTTTCAAAACATCTGAAAAACAATCAATGCACTTAGTGTCCCAGCATTTTAATTAATACATCTCACCGTTCACTACGTGACAAGAAGAACACCATCTTTCTAACTCTTTTTTTTTTGCTTACCACATAAATACTTGGTGTAACAAAACTGTTTACCTACGAATACTAATTTATTTTAATCAGTATATTTAGTACAGACATACACACACACACATGGGTGCCTGAATTCATAACTATAAGTATGCACGACGGCTTTTTAACTGTAACGAGAGAATGCAGGAAAAAAAACACACATTGTGAATACAAAATAACCTTCCATATCAGTAAAGAATGGTGATGTTCACCGGTCCGTGAAGTGAAAAAAAAAGGTGCTGTGATTCCAGCTAATTAGGTAACCCATGAAGTATGTGGATTACCCGTTCATCTTTGCCTGGAAAAGAAATAAAGTGGATAAAGAAAGCATCCTCCACTTCAAATGATTCCTTCTACCATGAACTTCTTAGACCTGTTTCTCATCACATACCGGTGACTCTCCAACACTCTGATAAATCTTAATTATTGCTCTAATTTGACTTCTAAGTTATACGCTGAGTTTAAGAGACTGTTTTTACCATATTCTTAGAGCGCAGGCGTTCTTTTTTTTTTTTTCAAAACTTCACGTCTTGTGCCTCTGGTGTGATATATAGTGTCAGGTGAGAGCGTGAGCTGACTCCAGAGATTGCAGGTTTGTGTGTGTGTATGTGCTTGAGTCTTCCCGGAGTAGTTCCTCGTTAATGCCATGTAAACAAACGTTGCAGCTAATACCAAAAACCATCCGAGCGCTACGAAAATTTTATAAATAATCATGATTAATTGAAAGGTAAATCAGTGAAATACCCTGAGGATATTTCGCACGTAAAGTAGGGATTAATATGGATGTGGGAGATGAGAAATGCAATACGGCATATTTATTGTAAAGAGTGCTTTCGACATGGAACTACCAATGCAAAAAAATGCGTAACTGTGTATTAATAGGTATAATTGAACATTGCAGATAATACATACTTTTGCTTTCAAAATGACAAGTTAGATTAATAATGAAGGAAGTTGCCTCTTAGTGCAAAATACATTACCCTACCAAAATATTCAAAATATTCCGTGCTATGTCTGTGAAAATCTAATTTCGAAGCTCTGTAACTTCTAAACTATATATTTAATCCAAATATGTGATTGAAGATAAATCGAAATCATAAACAAATCTATTTAAATCTCGATTTTCAACAATATTCGACCAGTATTTAAAGAAGTATGGAAGCTGGAATATCTCACCAGTCCTGCATATGCCTCGCCAGTGCTCTTTTCTTCCCTAAAAAGTGTGTGTATGTGTGTGTGTGTGTGTGTGTGGGGGGGGGGGGGGTAATATGAAAATGATTGTTCCCTTATACAGGGTGAATCTGAAAAAGTGGGCAAAACTTTACGGGGTGGTAGAACGCAGCTATACGAGCAATATTCGTCATAGAAAGTATGGGCGGAACGCAAACGGCGAGCTGCTAGGTGCCGTTGGAAATGGTATAAAAGGGTCGGTCCTCGCACCCAACGGCATTTCTACCGTTGATTGCCGAGAGGATGGCTGGTTATACTAACCACGAAATGGCGGATATGAACTTTGTGTATGGTGCGGCGGACGGGAATGCAAGTGAGGCACAGAGATGGCCTATGGATCTAGTCTCCAGGATCGCCGTTGTTGCCGGCGATATTCGGGAAATGCCTGGTGTTCTTCGCAAATGTGCGTCGGTCCCTATCCCGCAGGTGTGAAGCCTGCATTACAGCTGGCGGCAGCTCTTTTGAGCAATTTCTTTGAGCATGTACCTCAATTACATTCCTGTTAATAAAATGTTTTCTGAAGTATCTCCTCTCCTTCTTGTGTTCGTTCTTTAAATGTGACAGTGGAAAACTACCTTTTAACTTCTCACCGCTTGCGTTCCGACCATACATTCTATGACGAATATTGCTCGTATAGCTGCGTTCTACCACCCCGTAAAGTTTTGCCCACTTTTTCAGATTCACCCTGTATATCCTGAACGCAAGTGCGGAATGTAACGAGATGTGTGTTTGCAAAATAATGTTAAATGTAACAAAAATAAATAAAAGAATTAAAATATACCTATTTTCCTATAGAGCCCTAAAAAGTAGAAAATAAAACTAAAGCATATCGATGGTGCAATCGATCATTGAATTCGTATTCGCTTCAAAGGAAGATAGGGCGCCGGCAATCTTAAACTTGAAGGACGCACATCGCCTCTGGCGCGTATGAGAATCTCATTTTCAAAGAGAAATAAGTTTTTCCTTTACCTACTGTCCCATTCCTTAAAAGTTTTAATTTGAGCCAGCGAATGATGTGAAAAATGCAAATGTTATTTCATTAGTAATTATACAGCATAAAAGTATTCGTCTGTAATTCTTAAATCGAAAAATTTGCATTTCCCACATCTCTCTCAGAAGAGTGGGTATATTATTTCTATCTTTGGAATATCTCTTAAAAACTACCACTAATTTTTCAAATTCTATGTCATATATAATTGTAATTTGTAAAACGATAATTGCACAAAACCTTAATTGATTGGACAAACCTGAATAACGACATCCCATGATTTTTGTAACGTAGAGAAGAAGATAATAGTTCTTCCCAATGAGATTATTTCTTCTCTGATTCTTTACGATCATACAATTTTGAACAAGTACAAGAGGCCTAAAACGGTGGCGTTCTCTGAGGAGACCTACCCGTTTTAGGTTTTTTATACAATTTTACTGCTATTTTTAACTTTTCTTATGTTTGCCCTTAGGGGCCCATACCATGGAACAGTAGGTAAAAGTCTTACCATGGAAGTGTTCGTAGATAAACACTTTTGTTACACCAAGTATTTATGTCAAGTCTTTACCGTGGAGCAGTAGGTAAAGGAAAAACTTCTTCTATATAACCACCTAAGGGTGGTTTACTTATATATTATGTTCTTACTCATGCCAAATAAGCATATCTTTCTGATGGAGATGGTTAGAGGTAAAAGTATTACTCGGTACATCGAATATGATTATACGATCTACGTTAATAGTTCTGCCTAATGCACATATTGATCATGTGCTCTGAAAGGCTCAAATCATCAGATTTAAACTTGCACTCCCTGATAGGGTGGAGCTCGAAACTGCCTCCAGAAAAGAAATTATTTTCTTATAAGATCCTTCTGCAGTCAGTCCTGACATGTAACTCACCAGTGTGGGATAATACTAACAACACCAACGTCAGGAGGCTTCAGAGCTTCCAAAATAAAATCCTCAGATCTGTGGTCAGTGCTCCCTGGTTAGTGAAAAACCAGACCATTCACACTGTTTTTAGCACTGACCACATATACACTCATATTCGGAAGCTCGCACAGACCTTTTTCGAGGCAGTGGGAGATAATCTTTATGATATAATTAGATCTTTGATTGATCATGATCCATTGGTTTTAAACCAATTCAAGCGTCCTATGATTGTGATGTTTGACACTCGCATGCTTAACTTTTAGTTGTGCTTCTTTAGCAAGTTTGTTTTGCCCGTGTGGCCCATTTGGGGTTTATGTGTTTTACTTTTGTTTTTGCCAATCGAGTACTATTTTAGACTTCGAGATATGAGCCATAGGCTTGGAGTTCATAATATTAATTAAAGATATCAGATATCAGAACAGTTCTGCCTTTTAATTATTTCAGTGATCTATAAAGATATATATATATAAACTATTAAGCATTCGAAAAATGGGAATTATAATATTTCATTAGTACCGATAAAATTAAAAAAGAGTTTTCTAATTATCATTTTCATTGTTTCCAATGTTTTTTTGTTTCCAATTTCTATCATTAATGCATCATTGCAATATTCGTTTGAAATTTTGAAATTTTCAATCATTTTCACCGTTATAGGGGGTAGGGGTGCTCAGTTGGTAGCGCGCCTGGCTCGTAATTGAAGTTCTCAAGTTCGAGTCCTAGCTGGGTAAGCGTTGAGATTTACCTCCTCAAAACTCCCCACCCTGCCCACGGTCAGTAGGGGACACCGATGGGCTTGGAAAGGCCTCCGTCCGTCGGATGGGACGTTAAGCAGTGGCCCCGTGTGCGGGAGAGAGCCATACCCTCTGTAAGTAAAAGAACATGCTGGATGGCCTTGACGAGAGGCTACCATCTGTCTCCCAACAGCTGTTCCAGTGGGTCCCCTCCCCCAACCTTCTCTGAGCCTTTGAGGTCCTTGTGACCTGGCCATTTATCCCATGGTATGCAAAAAAAATGCCGCTCAGAGGTAAAACTACCCAACTCACCGTTAGAGGGCGCAATTAGAGTGTTCGAAAGGTTCCAAAAGTGCAAATCATAATATTCTATCAATTCCTACCTAACAGCAAAAAGATTTTTTCGTTTATCTCTAAATACAAACAGTTATCTTCTAAAACAAAAATAAAATGTCTTTCCCCTCCTTCTAGGTCTAAGAGGTCAATTCATTATTGCCAATGGAAACATCGTGGCGTTCGCATTCTACCATCAAAATTCAAAATTTCTAGCTTAAATATGTCATTTGCGATATTTGTTTGATTGGAATTTCCAAATTTTTCCACAGTTAGAGGGTGCAATTATAGTTTTCGGAAAATTTAAAAGTGTGAATCATATTATTTAATCAATTCCTATATAACACAAAAGAATTTTTCATTTATCTCTAAAAACAAACAATTATCTGCTAAAACTAAAAAGGTGTATTTTCCCCCTCTCTGGGTCTAAGTGGTTAACTCATTGTTGCCAATGGAAACTTCGTGACCTTTAAATTCCGCCACCAAAATTTCAAATTTCTAACATAAATATATTGTTTGCAATATTCGTTTGAAATTTTGGAATTTTCAATTTGTTCCACCTCTACAGGGCATAATTATAGCTTTAGAGAGATTCGGAAAGTGCATATCGTAATATTTCATTAATACTTATCCAACACAAAAATAATTTTTAATTTATCTTTGTAAACAAAAAAAAGCTCGATGTCTATAGACGGACAGATAGACGACAAAACGAAACTATTATCTCGTTTTCTTTGAAAACGAAATGATAATAAATCTTTCCATAAAAAAACAATTAATTTTCAAGAAACAAGTAAAAATCTTAAGTATTTCTCACTTTATATACAAACAGACTAACTAGGCTAATGGCTAATTACTATTACTTATTATTGTCATCAAATAATGGGAAATACTAAAGTAATATAACACTCAAAAGTTGAATTATGTTTCCTAAATAACAAACTATAGTATCGACTCTTACCAAAAATATTTCTTATTTATTGCATTTGTTTAATAAGAACATTTCTTTAAATAACCGAAGTTACTATGAATATTCGCACAAAGAAACTACCAGCGACAATCCTAATCGACACCCCTCATTATGCACACGTCACTCCCCTTTCACTTCTCTAAAACTCTTTTCAAACTTCTATTCCAAACATGACGTATACGTATTTCCGCAGTACATGCCGTATCTCGTAATGCAATAATCAAGCTTCAATTTTTGCACGTAAACATGAGGTTTCAATATTTTGAAAACTGCCAGTTTTTTTTATTTTTTCGAATTTCAAGTTTACGACGACCAAAGAAAAAGTTTGTGTATAATGTTTTCGTATTTTTTCTCTTAGTCTTTATTTTCATATTTGTTTTAAATCACTGTTTTTTCTCTCGTATTTTTAACTCTTTTTCCACGTGAATGATTCATTTAGTATTGGATTTCGCAATCTGGCCGGTCAGAAGAAAATTTAGATTGAAATTTGTAAACAATATATATATATAAAGATTAAATGGGCATGTTAATTGACAATTAGAGCTGTTGTTCTGAGAGCTAATCATTACTCCATATTTCATTGTGATTGCTCATCCTAATGTGAAGTCTTGCATCCCCTTAATGTGATATACAGTAGACTCCATCTTATCCGGCCCTTACGGGACCGGACCCTGGTCGGAGGAACGAAAGGCCGGTTAATCCGAAAATTGTGTCAGAAAACAAATAAAAAGGTCAAATAATAAAAATACTAACTGTATTTTAATTAATAATTTGTTGTACAATATTAACAATATACTCACACTCACTTGAAAAAGTCCATGATTTTCTTTTCTTTCTTTTAACTTAACACTTTTTTACCTGCAGAGTCTTGCCATTTTTTAATAATCATCACATCAATCGCAGATGAGACCTGTTGTTGTTCAATGTATCTTACTGCAACATCAAAAGCTTCTTTTCCTTCAATATTGCTAAGTTTCCCTTCTTCCTCTTCTACCTCTTCTTCATTGTCCGCTTCTTCTCCGTTCCCTTCTTGGCAGACTGCATTGATAATTTAGTCACCATTCAGTGTTTCATTTTCCAACTGTTCATCACTTTTTAACCATTTTTCAATGTCATCTTCTTCAAGTGTGTCACATCCAGGCAGCAGTTTAAAGACATTAAACAGTGAAATATTGTCATTATCCGTCATATCTTCGGCAGGCGCAGGCTCATTCGATACTTTCGTGTTGTCGTCTTTGGTACTTTCTACACAGATTTCAACTTCGGGCCAAAGTTTTCTTCATGACTTCACAAACATTGTGTGAGGGTTGGGTTGGGTTGTTTTACCTCTGAGCGGCACTTTTTTGCACACCATGGGCTAAATGGCCAGGTCACATGGACCCCGAAGGCTCAGAGAAGGTTGGGGGAGGGGACCCACTGGAACAGCTGTTGGGAAACAGATGGTAGCCTCCCGTCAAGGCCATCCAGCGTGTTCTTTAACGTGCACAGGGTATGGCTCTCCCGCACACGGACCACGGCTTAACGTCCCATCCGACGGACGGCGGCCTTTCCAAGCCCATCGGTGTCCCCTACTGACCGTGGGCAGGGCGGGTTATTTTGCGGAGATAAATCTCAACGCTCACCCAGCTGGGACTCGAACCTGGGAACTACAGATTACGAGCCTGGCGCGCTACCGACTGAGCCACCCCTGCCCCCCATTGTGTGAGGAATTTCTTCAAAAGCTCTTGCCAATATGTAGATCACATTCTTGATATTTACTGTTTTCAAAGCATTGAAAACTCTTATTCCGTCATTTTTGGTTCGCTGTAGAATTTCTTAAAGAATCTTTCTTCTGTATCGCCTTTTTAAACTTACAAGCATGCCTTGGTTCATTGGTTGCGGTAAAGATGTTACATTAGATGGCAAAAAAATCGTTTTTATTTTGTCAGAAATGAGTTCGCTTGGGTCTGTTGGGGCATTGTCGAGAATGAGTAGGGCCTTTGCAGGTATTTTAAGACTTGTCAAGTAGTTTTTTACTTCTGGAACAAATTCTGTAAGGAACCACTCTTTAAACAAATATGAGTCTATCCAAGCAGACTTTTGAGCTTTGTAGTAAATTGGCAGAGCAGCTAAATTTAAATGTTTGATTGCTCGGAGTTTTGCTTATTTCCCAATTACAAAAAGAGAAAGTTTGTGCATACCTGCAGCATTTGTACACACAGTCACAATGATTCTTTTTCTGTTTGTTTTAAATCCTGAAGCTGAGGTTTCTTACATTGTCAAAAACATTTTCATTGAAAGAAGTTTACAATTTAACCCAGTCTCATCTACAATGTAGATTTGTTCTGCG
This sequence comes from Ryuthela nishihirai, assembly GCA_038380435.1. NCBI lineage: Eukaryota > Metazoa > Arthropoda > Arachnida > Araneae > Heptathelidae > Ryuthela > Ryuthela nishihirai. The sequence goes on along the minus strand of JAWZYU010000003.1, from coordinate 44,230,917 downwards.
CATAGGCCTTCTTCGATGAGCACTAAAATTTTTCTGAAAATTCCTTTGCTGCTAAAGGATCAGCTGACAATTTCTTTCCACAAACACCAATGTAATGGACACCATGCTGTTTTTTCCAGCGAGAAAGCCATCCCTCGCTTGCTGAAAAATCTCCCCATTATCGATTTTAGAATGAAGAATTAATGCTTTTCTTTCAAGATTGACTCACTGATTGGCGTTCCTTTTCGGTGCTCTTTCATGAACCATAACCAAAGTGCATCATCGACAATTTCATTTTTCGTCTTTTTAAAAGTGCACAGAGAAAAAAGAGTTTTTTCAGACTCTACATGAGTGCAAAAATCTTGTAAAGATTTTCTGTTCCTTTTCCAGTCATTTACCGGGTTTTTACCAACACCTAGTTCGTCACAAATATGCTTTACTGGATCACCTTTGTCAATACGTCTAACGCTTTTAATTTCATCTTCATCGTAACGATGACATTACGCTTACGTTTGCACCCACTCATTTTGTACCACACAATAATTAATAGATCACAACACACACTCCTGTATACGCACAATACACTGTAATATTCACAAAGAGGAACTGAAGCAAATATATACTGTACTATAAACGAAACACGTGGCGACTTGCTTCCGCTTCTTAGACCTGAAGGAAATAAACAAAACAAGCGGCGACTTGCTTCCGCTTCTTGGAACGACCGATTAAAGCGGAGGCCGGTTGAACCGAGGACAGATAAGAGAGAGTCTACTGTAAAAGGAAGTGTCTGAAGGTATAACGTATTGTGCTGGCTCAGTGGTATCGCGTTACTTCTCACTAGGACTGACGGATTCCTGTACAGAGTATGACATTGTTGTTTGTTATGTCATATATGTTGTAACTGTTCCTCAGTAAAAATAAAAATTGTTCAGTTATCAACACGTTAAAAAAAATCTATGTTCTCATTGGGACATAAAACGAATATTTGGTACAAGTCCCTATATCCAAATTTAAAATAAATAAATAAATTAAAAAAAGCATGAAAAAATAAAGCATTGCAAAGTTGAGTTTGTTTCTCAGTACTATATATCATGGAAGCTTTGCAATGTTTAGAATCATACAAAAACAAATTATCTGTCTCCATTATAGTTGCTCTGCTCATAAAATTCGCAGCCCTAACTGATATATTAGTTAGAGAGCTAATGCTTGTTCCAGCAAGGAAAATTTTGTGTGCTGTATTAGCTCTAACTAAGGCAGTTGTCAACAGTGATTTGGTCTTTGTAAGACATGTCTCTGTATGAGAATGTCTGTAAAAGCCAAGAGTAGCTTCTAGGATTCTTCTCTGTCTCTGTTACAAATGAGAAAAAAAATGAAGCAAATTTGATGAATAGTGATTACATAACTGGAAAATTAGGAACGGAATTCTGTGTCCACAGGTAGACAACAGTAAGAGTTGGGTCGTTTTATCTCAGAATGGAACTTATTTGCATACAATGGGCTAAATGTCCAGGTCACAAGGACTCCAAAGAGAAAGTTCAGTGAAGGGGATCCACTAGACAGCTGTTAGGAGACAGATTGTAGCCTCCAGCCAAGGCTATCCAGCGTGTTCTTCAGCGTTCACAGGATACAGTTCTTCCGCACATGGTGCCACGGTTTAAAGCCTCACCCGATGGACGGCAACATTTCCATTTGCAACAGTGTTAAATTTTTTACTGAGTGCAGAACAGGGTTAGCGAAAAATAATCTCAACTCTAGCACAGTCCAGACTCAAATCTGGGAATTACAGATCATGAGCTAGGCGCGCTACCGACTCAGCCACCCCTGATTTTTTGCACACAATATCATTGCACAAATATATTCAATAACCTTTTCGTGGAGAACATTACATACTCTCCTATTTTTAGCTATGGACGAAAGTTTTGTCTCTGTGGATTTCTGGATATTCTTCAAATGTTTAATATATATATATATTGTTACAATTTAAAATGGATGAGCACTGAGAGTGAGTTCAAGTAAAAATTGGTCAATGAAAATTACAATACAATACAATTTATTACCAAAGCATGGATGAAATTATTTATAAGCAAACTAAGTCAACCGGCACGAAACTCTATAACAATACAAAGATCAATTGTCAGAAAAATCCATTATCTCAATTCTATTCACATCCAATTCACGAAACAAGACTAAAATCATTCAATGAGTAATAGAATCATATTGATAAATAAATATTCAATCTTATAGAATCATATATGTGAATACTTGCAATATCTCGAGAATAACCTTACCAATTCCTAAATAACTAAATAACTATGCATAAAATGATTTCCGTCTTAAGTTTTAGTCCTCAAATACTCCAAAACTGTGGCTAAGTATTCTGGTTTCTCAGAACTAATTCTCTTCAGGCGTTGATCACCATAACACACAAGACGACAAATTCTTCTTTATCTTTACCAGCTTAATAACACGATCCACACCAATAAACTAACCGACCTCCTGCGCACACACCAAATAAAAACATCTATTCTTTAGACTCTCTGCACAGACTAAGGCTATTTATGCCTCCTTTTAGATCTCCACAATTCCAACAACGACTGCAAAATTCCCCGCCCTGTCCACGGTCAGTAGGGGACACCGATGGGCTTGGAAAGATTCGTTCGTTAAAATAAATCTCTCGCAGAAGCATATATGAGCATTCATGTCACGTTTCTCATAAACTCACTGCAGCACGTTCATCTGTCGTAATAATATTATAATATGATAACGACTTGTATTCTCTTTATTTGTTTTCATTTTATGCAAACGTTTTTTGAAAAATGTTCGGTGGTTGACAAATTGTACTCTTGAGACCACAAATATTAGTAGCCATGAAACCTTCCGTCGTTCTCGTCCCATCCATATGTAACTAAAGCTACTTTCAACATCGTCGGATCACTAGAGATTGACGTTTCCTCAGCTTTCTTGTCTTTTTTGAGGCAGCCATAATCCTTTTAGTTATTAGCGAGTGACTTGAATTTAAATATACTGATTTCCCTGAGCTACTTAAGCTTCAATAGGAGGCTGTTTTCCCCACGAAGAAGAGCACAACAAACTGTCTAGCTTTATGCAGCTAACATTTAATCTAAAATATATTTATAGTTCCACAAGACGGTACACTGTCCGCCTCATTTTAATTGCTTTTTCTGATATCCTAAGATATCCTCATTACCTAATGAAGTCAAGATTCAAGAAAGTTGAGCTTTATGTTCATAATAATTTTAGACACATCTTTTTTGGAAGCATTGCATTTAATTTGGCTATGGGCACATAAATTTGAATTCTCTGAGAGGTCGTCGAAATAGGAAAAAAAAAGGTAACTAGGAAGAATAATTTAGTTGGAGTTTTTTCCTTTGAGCGTCACATTTTTTTGTACAAAATGGGCTAAATTGCTTGGTTACTAGAACTCAAAGGCTAAGAGAAAGTTGGGTTAAGAGTACCTACTGCACAGCTATTAGGAAACAAATGGAAACGCCCGTCAAGACCATCCAGGATGTTCTTTAATGTGCATATCTAGGCCGGATCTATAAAAAAATAAAAAAAGGGAAGGAAGGGATTATGCAAAGTGACGATATCGAGCAGGAAAAAATATAAAAGAAGAGGAAGGGGAAAGAGCCTTGATTTCATTGCGATATAACATTAATTCCTCCGCCTGTCTTTAAACATTTTTGAAAAATGCTGAAATATGGCCAAGTTTAATAATTTTTTTTCTGTCTCCATTACCCTTACTAGAATTTTGGATGAGATGCCGAACCTCCAGCTCCTCTTTAGATTCGGCCCTTGCTCACAGTATATGGCTCTGCTTTACATGGGGAGGGGCGGGGGTGGCTCAGTCGGTAGCGAACCAGGCTCGTAATCTGTAGTTCCCAGGTTCGAGTCCCAGCTGGGTCAGCGTTGAGATTTATCTCCGCAAAATTCCCCGCCCTGCCCACGGTCAGTAGGGGACACCAATGGGCTTGGAAAGGCCGCCGTCCGTCGGATCTGACGTTAAGCCGTGACCCCGTGTGCAGGAGAGCCATACCCTGTGCACGTTAAAGAACACGCTGGATGGCCTTGATGGGAGGCTACCATCTGTCTCCCAACAGCTGTTCCAGTGGGTCCCCTCCCCCAACCTTCTTTGAGCCTTCGGGGTCCATATGACCTGGCCATTTAGCCCATGGTGTGCAAAAAAGTGCCGCTCAGAGGTAAAACAACCCAACCCAACCCATTCTTTACATGGGGACACGGCTTAACGATTCATCTAACAACCGGTGGCTTTTCCAAGTATATATGTGGCCTCTTTCTCACCGAAGGAAAGGTGCGTGTTAGCGGGAATAAATCTCAATACTGGCACAAATGGGACTCGGACTGAAGATTCCGAGCCTTGCGGACTGCCAGCTCAGCCAACCCCGTCCCGATTATTTTGATAGAAAATGTTATTTACACGCCAGAGAGTTTATGTTAAATAGTTTCAATATGAATTTACTATAATTTTATTATTAAAATTAAGTGTAAAGCGCCAGGGTAATATATCTTTTAAAGTTGCAATTAAAAATAATCCATTATATTTAATGTAAACAATGCATTACGTATAACAAAAATGAAACTATTATAGTTAATTTTCATCCGCAACACATTGTTCTCAGCTGAAGCATGGGTGCTGGCGAATCAGAAGACAACAATTTTGAAACTTTAGATCTCCAGAGACAATTAATCGTTGTTTAAAATTAGGCCTAAGAAGCTTTAATTTTAATTTGGATGTTTAAGAGACAGGGCTTACACAAACATAATAAGTGATCTAGACATTGCAAAATATGCTTGTTAGTCGTTACCTCTGAGCGGCACTTTTTTGCACACCATGATCTAAATGGCCAGGTCACATGGACCCCGAAGGCTCAGAGAAGGTTGGGGGAGGGGACCCACTGGAACAGCTGTTGGGAGACAGATCGGAGCCTCCCGTCAAGGCCATCCAGCGTGTTCTTTAAGGTGCACAGGGTATGGCCCTCCCGCACACGGGGCCACGGCTTAAAGTCTCATCCGACGGCCTTTCCAAGCCCATCGGTGTCCCCTACTGACCGTGGGCAGGGCGGGGATTTTTGCGGAGATAAATCTCAACGCTGACCCAGCTGGGACTCGAACCTGGGAACTACAGATTACGAGCCTGGCGCGCTACCGACTGAGCCACCCCTCCTTGTTAGTCAATGCCGAGAGTAGTGTAAGAGCTAATCGTTACAATAATAAGTACTTTAAATCTAAAATTTGAAGACTGACTTCAATTACAAGTTAGTTTCATTAAGACTTTACAACTTATATTGCGATCTAAACTTATTTCCAATGTAAAAAAAATCAAATACAAAGGTACACTTTTGAAAACAGTATGAGATGAGTTCGGTTAACAACCCAACAACAGTTTTTTGTATACAATGGTGTAAATGGCTAGGTTACAAGAACCCCAAGGGGCCAGAGGAGAGTGGTGGGAAGAGACCCACTGACAGCTGTTGGGAGACAGATGGTAGCCTGGGGCGGGGGTGGCTCAGTCGGTAGCGCGCCAGGCTCGTAATCTGTACTTCCCAGGTTCGAGTCCCAGCTGGGTCAGTGTTGAGATTTATCTCCGCAAAATTTCCCGCCCTGCCCACGGTCAGTAGGGGACACCGATGGGCTTGGAAAGGCCGCCGCCCGTCGGATGGGACGTTAAGCCGTGGTTCCGTGTGCGGGAGAGCCATACCCTGTGCACGTTAAAGAACACGCTGGATGGCCTTGACGGGAGGCTACCATCTGTCTCCCAACAGCTGTTCCAGTGGGTCCCCTCCACCAACCTTCTCTGAGCCTTCGGGTCCATGTGACCTGGCCATTTAGTCCATGGTGTGCAAAAAAGTGCCGCTCAGAGGTAAAACAACCCAACCCAGATGGTAGCCTTCCGTCAAGACCATCCCTCGAGGTCATCCATAGATTGAGAACTCGTATTGTTGTGCTGTTGAAGCTTAGTTGGAGAAGACACCAATTGATAGTTCAAATACATGTATCTGTTAAGGTTACACACATTACAAAGGATATACTGTATATATATTATATGGATGTAGTTTTTCTGTAAATAAAACTCAAATATATCAACGCAATTACTCTGTAGTTTCTTCACGTAAACATGTATTTAATCGTAGAAAAACGCTTTTTTACTCATGTTCCTAGGGCTTTTACTTGCCATTTGTCACTGAATTTGTCGAAGCAGCTACTTTTATCATTTCCCTACCCAATATTTGCCTGAACCATTGGGATTTATTTATATTTCGTTTCATGTTTTATGTTGTTTCAGCAAATTGCATGCAAGCTTTGAAGTTCCGTTTTGTAGCATTCGTTCTCTTGCGAGCGAACGCTGCTTCTATTCTCACAATCCAAATCAGTCGGCACTAGTAGAAGTCATGTGCAGGATGGGGAAACAGCCATCAGCTGGAATCATCCAGCTTTCGGCAGCTGATGGTTTGAGTGGGATGAGCTAATAACCTTAATCAAAAACTATAGAGTTTTGCCGAAAAAAGGAGATTAAATAAACTTATTTGTAGGAATTAGGATATTTATCTTTGGTGTAACGATTTGTATATTCTACGGCAGAACGCAATTCATTCAATAGATACTTGACCTATTGGTGTCAGATTTGGTGTGGTGGTCCCACTTGTCCCCTGTGTAGGGGAGGATTTAGTAGGTAGCACACAGGTTCATAATCTTCAGTTCCTAGGTTCGAGTCCTAACTGGGCCAGGGTTGGGATTTATCTCCTCAAAACTCCCCGCCCTACCCTCAGTCAGTACGAAATTCTGATAGGGTGGAAAGGCCGCCGTCCGTCAGATGGGACGTTAAGTTGTGACTCTATGTGTGGGAGATACCATACTCTGCCCTACCCTCAGTCAGTACGAAATTCTGATAGGGTGGAAAGGCCGCCGTCCGTCAGATGGGACGTTAAGTTGTGACTCTATGTGTGGGAGATACCATACTCTGTGCACGTTAAAAAGACACTGGATAGCCTTGACGGGAGGCTACCATCTGTCTCTCAATAGCTGTCAAGTGGGACCCCTTCCCTTTACTTTCTCTAAGCCCTCGGGGTCATTGTGACCTGGCCATTTAGCACATTGCATGCAAAAAAGTGCCGCTCAGCGGTAAAACAACCCAGCAGCCAGACAGACATCAGACAGACAAACAAGCTCTCTGAAATGTATTATAGATGAAATCATTGATGACAATTGAAGAGGAAATATTAAAGATGCTGAGTTCCTTTCCAGGAAGCTCAGAACCTTCGAGATTTAAAATTCTAAGCGTTTAAATTCAAATGGAATCGAACTGATGACTATTCGACAAACTTAAGCCTCTAGCACCTATAAGCTAAAAATTTAATTCATTAAAGACACGAATTCCAAATTAAAAATTTGTTTGTCCTACTGAAACTAAACTAGGCCCAGAACGACATTTTTTTACAACCATTCATTCACTGTTTTTTTTTCACCTAACATCAGCTTCTGCATCAAGCCATAACTCATCGGAAAAGCAAAAAATCACTAAAGAGAACCTGAAACCTCTGCTTCATCGTTCGACTTTTCATTTATTAAATATTCCCAATAATCGGAATGCCTATGAATCAGTTCTGAGCTGGAGTTTTTCGGGAACAGAAAAAAAAAAGCGATAATTTAAACGTCGATATCGCTCATTTGAAAAGAGGCCCGCCTCACACCGCACTCGTGCGAGAGTTGTGGTTTCTCTGGAGGGTTATCTATCTAGCCACTAACGTTAACATCCCAATAGCCCAGACATCAGCTTGCGCGACTTATCTCCACCTTCTTCCAATAAACTCTCTTAGAAGCTAATGCACCAGCGACTGGTGCTCTAATGAGACGAAGTCTTCGCCATTGCCGTTGCCCGCCACCAAAACAGCCAACAATGATGTAATCATGGTGGCTCTCTTCAGGTGTTGGCCCTGCCCATTAGAGAAGGGGAGCTGGCAGACCCGTGACTCACGGCTTCCGATAACTGACCCATACACCGGACCACCGGCCGATAAACTGATTTTCCCACGGTCGATGGGCGAGGTCAGAGCCCATCTAGAGCACAGAGCAAGGCTAATGGACAAACAGAGACGTTTATGGTGGCAGTCGACGAGGCAGGGGCAGGCGTTCTAATTACACCCAAACACGTACCACTTACCGTAGACTCTCCTCGGCTTCGTTTGCCGTTTTTCTTTAGAAAGGAGCAATGGATGTCTACCCGTCGCTCGTGCTTCTTGGCGATCGCGTGCATTTTCCTGATCACTGCAGGAGCAGCAGTGCGGGATGCCAGAGAATAATGACTTTGCCCGAGAAGGGAAGGATTGATCGGAAAGCAGTGCTGGGAATCATTTCCAGACATTACGTCTCCCGCCGAATCGCGAAAACGAAGCCAATGCAAAATCACGTTACCAAACATTGTGTTCCTCCTTTGTTTTTCTTTTCTTGGGGGGAGGGATTCTTCAGGAACACATTAACGAAAATCTCCTCTCTGTAAGTTTATATGCGTTGCTAATGCGATTAAATATCGTTTCTGTTTGATGGTCTGTGCTCTCTCTCTCTTTAGTGCACACGATAAATTAATTATGGAAACAGTTGCCATTTAATCTGTTTATGTTTTTTAAGTGGCGATTATTGTAATAACTGTTACTTTCTCTTAAATGGTATTTCATGTATATTTCAATAGGATTATGTTATTTCCATCTTATGTTTTTTCTTCTTTTGGATTTATATATTTCCAAATATTATACATTTAAGAAAGTTTGTTTGTCGGTCTGTTTTTCTAACGGGAATAGCTGAGGCTACCAAGTCTTTATATACAGATTAATGTAATGCTGTCTGATCATTAATAATGTCTATTAGCATCTTCTAAGATTTTCTTCTCTTTAATCGAAACAGCGATTATTATTTGAAATTCTAAATTCTGCATTGTTTTTTTTCTCTCAATTGAGATTACTAATTTGTTTCTCATAAGTTTGAGGATTGTTTAGGTTTAGTTTATCATCTAAGAAAATCTGCTTTATTGTTTTCGATTCTTAGTCGACAAACTAAGTCTAAGGGTTTTCTCAAAATAAGGAAAAACGTACTCATTCAACATTGCAAAGAAGACGAAAACTTCGAATTGTTCAACTTGCGTACACTATATATCGTTTTCTGTAATAGTAGAATGTTCTTTTTGTTACTACATTTTGGTTAGGAATACCGATTTTTAATTCTAATGTAAATTAGCTAACATTCATTACACGCATTTTAATGTTTTTGATGAGAACGTTCGAAAAAAGGAAGTACCAAACTATTGCTAAAGCCTTTGATTATTTATATTTAATTTCTTTGCATTTTAATCTCTATAAATTTTTTTAAAGGGAAGAAGGTACTCCCTACACAAAGGATGCAGATGGTCTACAAACACCTTTTATTTTTCAACATATCAGTGCCTCACATTATGGAATCTACGATGGAAAACTTCAAAATGATTTCGATATCATTTTAATACTATTAGTAAAAAAAATTATCAATTACTTGTATCTCATAGATAGGACAGCTGATAAGTTTTAGGGAAATAATAGGTTACTATGTGATTATAAGAAGAAGATAACGGGAAAATGGAAAATTGACAGCTTGATTGGCTTTCTACTGTACCAAGTCCACAGTCGGAAGGACAGAAAAATACTATGTATAAAGTACTATGTTGGGTGATTTTTACCTCCGAGAGGCACTGTTTTGCGCAAAATGGTCTAAGTGACCAGGTTGCAAGGACCCCAAAGGCTCAGAGAAGGTTGAAGGGAAGGGACCTACTGGATAACTGTTAGAAAATAGATGGTAACCACCTATCAAGGCCATTCAGAGCGTTCTTTATCGTGCACAGCGTATTGCTTCCCGCATACGGATGGAGCCACGGCTTTACGTCCCATCCGACGGACAGCAGCCTTCCCAAGCTCATCGGTGTTACCTACTCACCGAGGGCAGGGGAGGGGGAGTTCTGAAGAGATAAATCTCAATGCTGGCCTAGCTGGGCCTCGAATCTGGGACCTACAGATTACGAGCCTGGCGCGATACTGACTGAGCCTAAAAGTGCTATGCAACGAATATAAAACAAAAATTCAAATATAAAACTTTTTCCCCCGTCAGAGGGCTTTTATCCCCCGTCAGAAAACTTTGGGATATTCGAAGAGTGTGAATCGAAATAGTTTATAAATACCTATCCAACCCTAAAAGGAACTGCTAATTTATATCGAAACACAAACAATTGTCTCTTTTAAAATCTTATTTTTCCTACCACCCCTAGAGATAAGGATGAAAAATTATTATTCTCATTGCAAACTTCGTGACATTCACATTTCACCACCAAAATTTTAGATTTGCAACATAATTACATGGTTTGCAATATTGATTAAAAAAGTCATTTTTTAACTTTTCCACCGCTAGAGGGCGCCATTATATTTAGCGAAAAATTCCATAAGTGCGAATCGTAATATTTCATCAATAACGTCTCCGCAAAATTCCTCGCCCTGCCCACGGTCAGTAGGGGACACCGATGGGCTTGGAAAGGCCGCCGTCCGTCGGATGGGACGTTAAGCCGTGGCCCCGTGTGTGGGAGAGAGCCATACCCTGTGCACGTTAAAGAACACGCTGGATGGCCTTGACGGGAGGCTACCATCTGTCTCCCAACAGCTGTTCCAGTGGGTCCCCTCCCCGAACCTTCTCTGAGCCTTCGGGTTCCATGTGACCTGGCCATTTAGCCCATGGTGTGCAAAAAAGTGCCGCTCAGAGGTAAAACAACCCAACCCATCAATAACGTATCCAACCTGAATTTTTATTTGTTTTTCTCTAAAGACAAAGAAACTTGATGTCAAAGATGATCAAGACAGACGACAAAGTGAAAGGATTAGCTCGTTTTTACTGAAAACTAGACAAAAAAACTCAAAAACCAAAAATAGGCATACGTAAAATTACTTCGATGATGAGCCAACTGTAAATCTCTTAATCGTCAAATATTATGAGAGTTTACAAGTCACTTAAAAACCAAACTGAAAATTTTGTACGGTACTCAGAAGGCCAGTGTCAGAAACTGCATAAAAACTTTGGAAATCTTGTACACCGTGCTATAATTTTTCCTTCTTCACACGGTTTAAGTAACAGAAACTTCTGTGATAGTGGTCTGCTGGAAGCTTGTAAGCATTACGTTTCTTCAATATTTAAGAGCGGGGTTGATTCAAGTCGATAGCGTCAGTTTGGTAATCTGCAGCTCCCAGTGTGAGTCCGTCCTGGTCCACCGTTGAGGTTTATCTCCGCAAAATTCCCTGCCAGTAGGTACTCTCCCCACAACCTTTTCTGAGCCCTCGGGGTCCTTGTGACCGGCCATTTAGCCCATGGTGTGCAAAAAAGTGCCGCTCAGAGGTAAAACAACCCAACCCTCCTTTGGTTGAGGTTTATCTCCGCAAAATTCCCTACCAGTAAGTACCCTCCCCACAACCTTCTCTGACCTCTCGGGGTCCTTGTGACCTGCCATTTAGCCTATTGTGTGCAAAAACGTGCCGCTCAGAGGTAAAACAACCCAACCCTCCTTTGGTTGAGGTTTATCTCCGCAAACTTCCCTGCCAGTAGGTACCCTCCCCACAACCTTCTCTGAGCCCTCGGGGTCCTTGTGACCTGCCATTTAACCTATTGTGTGCAAAAAAGTGCCGCTCAGAGGTAAAACAACCCAACCCTCCTTTGGAATTCGTAAAGCGGACAATGTATCAGAATAATTTCAACATTTCCATTGGTTGCATATTTGACAGAGAGGTAATGAATTTCTTTCCAATTTTCAGACGTTTTTCTCTTAACGGGCGTAACAGATTGTAAGTCTATTTACAGCTGTTTCATCTCTGATATTAAGTTTAAAACTATCCCATGGAGGGGGAGGGTTGTTAAAAAAATTCTGCAAAATCTACTCGGGTTCAGATTAGTTGTCTTTAATAAGGTCTGATATCGGATATTGTGATAGAACTAAGTACAGAGTTTATCCAGCCCTTAACCTCATCCATATTTCCTTCATCCACTAATGGAATTTGAATGTTTTTTCTTATGTCGTGAATGACAAGAGGCTAAACTACATTTATGTCACCCAAAGTTCTCAGACTGTATTATGCTAATAAAATCATGACTGGATGTCAAAGATGAACAAGACAGAGAGTTGGGTTGTTTTACCTCTGAGCGGCACTTTTTTGCACACCATGGGCTAAATGGCCAGGTCACATGGACCCCGAAGGCTCAGAGAAGGTTGGGGGAGGGGACCCACTAGAACAGCTGTTGGGAGACAGATGGTAGCCTCCCGTCAAGGCCATCCAGCGTGTTCTTTAACGTGCACAGGGTATGGTTCTCCCGCACACGGGGCCACGGCTTAACGTCCCATCCGACGGACGGCGGCCTTTCCAAGCCCATCGGTGTCCCCTACTGACCGTGGGCAGGGCGGGGAATTTTGCTGAGATAAATTCTCTGGGCAGGCGGGCTTCCGTGGGCAGGGCGGGGAATTTTGCTGGGTTCTGACCCAGCTGGGACTCGAACCTGGGAACTACAGATTACGAGCCTGGCGCGCTACCGACTGAGCCACCTCCGCCCCCAAGACAGAGAGACAGACGACAAAGTGAAAGGATTAGCTCGTTTTTTCTGAAAACTAGCCAAAAAACTTAGAAACAAAAATAGGCGTACGTAAAATTACTTCGTTGATGAGCTCACTGTAAATCTCTTAATATTCAAAAATTATGAAAATTACAAATCACTTAAAAACCAAACTGAAAATTTCGTACGGTGCCCAGAAGGCCAGTGTTTGAATGATAGGGCCGAAAGGTACTAATGAAATATAGTCTTAATCAGAAGAAAAGTTGATGTGTCTTATTATCCAGATAGACTTGGGTCGTTTAACTAATGTATGAAAGATAAAAAAATGGTACTCAAATATTTTTCGAATAACCTCCCATGGATTGTTAAAAATAATATTGAAGAAATCTGTAACGTTTCTTTTGTTGAATATATTGATATTTTCAATCTGCAGGTCCTTGTGAATGTTACTGTTTCTTACGTATCTTGTGCGTCGTTTCTGATCTTAAGCATTTTTTCAGAAAAGTTTGTACTAGGAGGTAGGGAGTCCATTCCTCTGAAGTTTTTCTATTAGCTTATCTATATAACAAATAGAGTTGCTTAAATTGGAAGAGAAGGACAAACCGGATCTGGTGGTTAAATAAGTCCTCTCGATTTAATGCAGTTTTTTCTTTAATTTTGAACCGTTTAATTTATAGTCATCTTCTCCTATATATTATTAATTGTAACCTTAATTTTACCTTTATATTTGCTTCAAAACGCATTGTAAGCTTTGTATTAATTGTTAACAAATAATTTCGTCTTTCTATTCCTGATTTATTAACCACGGAAAGAAAATTCAAAATAAACATTTACAGCTATTGAATGTATAGTTATATCGGAGTTACTTTCGAAAATTAGTCTTCTTAGATTAAATACAAAGAATAAAGGTTTGAATGTGTTTTGAATTTGGGCTTAATTAAATTTAATACTTTTCTTCTTTAATAAACAATAGTTTCTCAGCCCATCGAATAAAAATAATATCTAAACCTTGATTCAAGACGACGTGGAAAGATATATAAACACGATCACAATGCATTGCACTGAAGGGATTGCTTTGCAACCAAAATTAGAAGTTTGTTAAGTAGTTGGTTCGACCAAAAAATTAAATATGCATATTTTAGTAACGAAGGACTTATTTAATCCGAAAGGACTTGGAGAGAAGACGCACTGGTTGATTTCTCAGTTAAAGAGAAATTTTAAAAATTTTATGCAATCTTCAACTGAACGAATCCCATGAATAAATTAGCAAGCAAAATTTCATATGAAAGTTACTGATGAATAGGTATTGAGTGAATAGCTGGGTAAAAATTAAATTAATGCATGATACAGATTTTGGAATATATATCTCTTTAGAAAGAAATCAGTAGGCAGTGCATTCAGCTTACTAACCTAGGTGTTTGGACATATTAACAGAGCTGAGCGAATGCAAAATCCTACAAAGGAGAATAAAGGGAGCGGTTGAAAGAATGCTTGCCGAGAAATATTTCTAAATTCAGATATCTTCAGACTAAAAGACGCAAACATTTATACAGAAGTAAATCGAGCGATATTTAAATGAAGACATTAAAAAAAGCAAAGTCGGGTGAATGAGATTCTTGAAACAGCTGTTAAAGCAACGATTTTTCGAACTTCAGAAAATTCCTCCCCTCCCCCTCCTCTCTACTTACAGCTTCACGACCATCATATGTACCCACCAGCTCTTTCAGTTCCTTTATTAAATTTATGGTCTCCTTCTAAATCTCTCAGGGCAGTGGAAGTTTATAGTATAATCCTAAAATTCATGATTTTAAGCTAACCATATTACACTGCCTTACCAAAATATTGGAGAATTTACATGTTATGTCAATGGGAATCTATCTATCTTTGATGCTCTATAACTTTTAAAATATGCATCTAATGGAAAAATGTGACAGGAGATATTTTAAAGATCATAATCCAGTCTATTGAAGTCTCGATATTCAACGATATTTGTTCTGCATTTAAAGAGTTATGGAAGATAAAATATTTTGCAATAGCAATGCGTCATAAGAATTTAACTCAGAAATTAATTAAAACTTAAATAATGAGTATGGTTCCAAACCTTTTAATAAACATATATTTTAGAAATTTGCATAATGATTATTTTGATATTTGACAATTGTGAATGATTTTTATAAATTAAGATAGTTTCGTGTTAAATATTTCAGCTTCCATAGCTCTTTAAATACTGAACGAATGTTGAAAATCGAGATTTAAACAGATCTCATTATGATCTTTATTATCTTCAATCGCATATTTTCATTAAATGCATATTTTAGAAGTTATAGAGCTTCTAGTTTAGATTATAGTTAAGTTAGAAGTTATAGTTTATAAGTAGAAGATTATAGTTAAGTTAGAAGTTATAGTTTATAGTAGAAGATTATAATTTAGTTATAAGTTAGATTCATATTGAAGTAAAATGGAAATTTTTTTGTATTTTAGTAGGGAGGTGTATAAAAACTACGCAAACGTTTACTAATTTTAATGATTTCATAATCGTGTTTACTGCATTAACAATTGATTCTTAAGTACCCATCACGATCTGCTGACGCTATTCACTTGTGAGAATCGCTACGAATTCTCTTAAAAAAAACAACTGCTACATACAACGCAAGAAAAAACAACACTGTACTGTGTGATGAGAATAGTTCTAAATAAAGAAAGAATAAGATGAAAAACTGCATTCTGATGTATTCCGGTTCATTCTAATCTTCCATACCCCACAGTTCCTAAATGTAGTGTTGACAATTTATTTACGGTCGCGAAAAAAAAAAAATTCTTATTTTTCCCGCGACAAATTCAACAGATGTACCTTGTAGTTATTCTTTTACGCTGTATATTGTACTTATTATTTGCAGTTTACCTTGTACTTATTCCTTTCCTTATACTTTTCTGCTGTATTTTGTACTTATTCTTTGCAACTTTACCTTATACTTATTCTTCGCAACTGTACATAGTACTTATTTTTTTTCAGTTGTACCTTGAACTTATTCTTTTCAGCTATACCTTGAACTTATTCTTTTCAGCTCTGCCTTGTACTTATTGTTTTCAGCTATATATTGTACTTATTTCGTAGCTATAGCTAACTGGTCAGGCCAAGAGTATTCGTCTACTCTGGATGAGGAAACTCCTACCCCAAGTTTAACTTCTCACCCCTTCCATTATTTTACGTAAATTTCCTGCCATGAAAACAGTGATTCTTAGCCTTTTATAGTTCGCTTCACCCCGTTTCGAATTTTATTTATTTGGCGTTACTTTTAATCCTTTCTCTACAATCGGGTACCCATTCGTTGTTCTATAGGTAATGAAATATCCCATGCATATATCGTCCCTCTATAATAAAAAAAAAATAAATACCCCCTCAAGCAGCTGCTTGCCACAGAGGTCTGACAGGAGCCTGTCGGTTTATATGCCAAAGTAGAAGGTCTGAGAGGATGGCAGGACCTCAGCAGAAAAACAATACGAACATCCATGCCTTATCCGGGGCTCGAACCCAGACCCCTTAGATCAGCAGACAAGCGCACTAACCACTCGGCCACGGGACGGCTTATCGTCCCTCTAAATAAAAAATAAATAAATACCCCCTCAAGCAGCTGCTTGCCACAGAGGTCCGACAGTTTATATGCCATAGTAGAAGGAGAGGATGGCAGGACCTCAGCAGAAAAACAACACAAACGTCCATGCCTTTTCCGGGGCTCGAACCCAGGTTCCGTAGATCAGTAGCCAAGCGCGCTAACCACTCGGCTACGGAAAACTTCTAAATTAATACTCAACATAAATTGCCATTTGTCAGTGGAAATAAAAACAAAATGATGACGGTGAGCCCAATGCGCAAAGCAGGAAAAAGAAATCTGAATTTGGGTTGTTTTACCTCTGAGCGGCACTTTTTTTGCACACCATGGGCTAAATGCCAGGTCACATGGACCCCGAAGGCTCAGAGAAGGTTGGGGGAGGGGACCCACTGGAACAGCTGTTGGGAGACAGATGGTAGCCTCCCGTCAAGGCCATCCAGCGTATTCTTTAACGTGCACAGGGTATGGCTCTCCCACACACGGAGCCACGGCTTAACGTCCCATCCGACGGACGGCGGCCTTTCCAAGCCCATCGGTGTCCCCTACTGACCGTGGGCAGGGAGGGGAATTTTGCGGAGATAAATCTCAACGCTGACCCAGCTGGGACTCGAACCTGGGAACTATAGATTACGAGCCTGGCGCGCTACCGACTGAGCCACCCCCGTCCCAAGAAATCTGAAGAAAAACTGTCTGTACCAGACCAGGATTTGAAAAAAATAATAATAAACGAGGGCCATGATTCGATCTAACTGGGTTCAATAATTATTTAGCATCTATTACCCTTAATTGCATTCGTAAAATGAGGAGGAGGTATGTTCCAAACATTAGATGCGGTCGTGGTCTGCACCACGGCCGAATCTAGGGGGGGAAGGCGATGGCTATCCCTTTCAGAATGCAATTAAGGGTAAAAGAGGCAAAAAATTATTAAACTTATTTATATTTCATGCATTATTCAAGGAATTTTAAAAGAATCGTAAAACGGAAAGGGAAATATTATATTGCATTGGAAATCAAGTGTCTTGGTTCCCCCCTTTTACACTTTTTCAGCTCGATTTTTTTTCTGAATCCTGGCCTGATAAAATGGTCCTATGTAAAAAATTGCTTTTTGAAAAAACTTGCTTTGCATTGTACAGTTGATAAGAATTGCCATCGTTTTGCCATTATTTTACGTTTTGCATTTGTTGAATTCATTCCAATAAAAATTTCAGACAAGACATTAGTATATATGTTCTCTATTACATAGAATACTACATATATGCTCCATGTCCTTGGGTTGGGTTGTTTTACCTCTGAGCGGCACTTTTTTGCACATCATGGGCTAAATGGCCAGGTCACATGGACCCCGAAGGCTCAGAGAAGGTTGTGGAGGGGACCCACTGAACAGCTGTTGGGAGATAGATGGTAGCCTCCCGTCAAGGCCATCCAGCGTGTTCTTTAACGTGCACAGGGTATGGCTCTCCCGCACACGGGGCCACGGCTTAACGTCCCATCCGACGGACGGCGGCCTTTCCAAAGCCCATCGGTGTCCCCTACTGACCGTGGGCAGGGCGGGGAATTTTGCGGAGATAAATCTCAACGCTGACCCAGCTGGGACTCGAACCTGGGAACTACAGATTACGAGCCTGGCGCGCTACCGACTGAGCCACCCCCGCCCCCGTGTCCATATCCACCTCCCCATATGTGCATACATACCCTAAAAAAAACAAAAATGTTTTTTATGTTACAGTGTTAGTAGTAAATCCTTTAACATTAAATACATGAACCAGTTTCAAAAACAAAATATAACACAATTACTAGTGAAAGGGTTAATCAAATTAAGTTTCTGTCACACACTGAAATAAATTTCACAAAGTAACACATTCAATACTTAATTTGCGTGAGTAAAATTTGAATCACAAAATCTAAAGCATGATGTCGTATGATTAACTGGCAAAAAATGACTTTTTTTAAAACGCCTTTCCTCAAATGTATGCCTCATATGAGGAGCAGCTGCCTTAAAACCTCAGTCCGCACGCACAACTTAGATGTTCGTGATGATGTTAGCGATGTGTGATATGATACGGTTTCGTAAATTTCCATTTCATTAGTAGGTGATTTTTAATCTGTGTTTAAGACGAAGAATTTAACAATTGATGCCTCTTGAATTTCTTCTGTTCTGTTTTGATTCTTATTTCTTTTCCATTCTTCTTTGAATTTCTTCCATTCAATTCTTTTTTTACTTGAATATCTTTCTTTTAATTCCATTCCTTTCAGAAATTTCTTCCGTCCAATTCCATTCTTCTCCTTGAATATATTCCATTCAATTCTATTCTTCTTCATCAAGTTCATCCATCCAATTCCGTTCTTCTTCTTGAAATTCTCCCATTCAATTCTATTCTTCTTCATCAATTTATCCATCCAGTTCCGTTCTTTTTCATCAAGTTCATTCATCCAATTCCGTTCTTCTTCTTGAATTTCTCCCATTCAATTGCATTCTTCTTTGAATTTCTTTCATTCGATTCTTCTCCTTGAAATTTCCTCCCTCCAATTCCTTTTTTCGAATTTCTTCCACTCAAATTCCAAACTGTTAGATAAATATAGAGGGGGAAAAAATTATCATTTTCCGGGTGGGATCTGAACCCACGACCTCCGGATAGCATGTCAGGTGATCTGACCACTGAGCTACCGGTCACCAAACAGTCATTTTCTATTGGTGATTTTAAGCATTGTAACATAGAATTAGTCATTGGAAATGTAGTTGACTGTAATCGAAGAGTGTGGTCCAGTTGGCGTCTTCCAGTTTAGTGCACACGGCCAACCCACATCAAGCGTCATGGTATTTTTATTTTTTAAGCCAACACGCCAGGAATCGAGCGTAAGCATTCTTGTTGAAATAATAGAATTTCTCAGATACACCTAGTAGTAATTTGTTAGATAAATATAGAAGAAAAATTGCCATTAGCCAATGACTATTCTTTGGTATAATGCTTAAAGCCACTAATAGAGGATGATTGCTTGGCGGCCGGTAGCTCAGTGGTCATAGTATCTGGCATATTTATCAGGAGGTCGTGGGTTCAGATCCCACCCGGCAAATGACAAATTTTCCTGTATATTTATCTAACAAATTACTAACCAGGTATATCTGAGAAATTCTATTATTTCAAATTCCAACCTTACTGAATTTCTTCTATTCGTCTTCTTGAATTTCCCACATTCAAATCCATCGTTATTCCATCATTTGTTTTGAATTTCTTCCATTCAATTTTTCTTCTTGAATTTCTACCATTCAATTCAATTTCACTAAGTTCCATTCTTCTTCGAATTTCTTTCATTCTATTCAATTTTTCTCCTTCGAATTCCTTCTATTCAATTCTTCTCTTTCGAATTCGCCATATCCAATTCCATCCTTCTTCTTGAAAATTTCCCATTCAAATCCATCCATCTTCTGCATTTATCTCATTCAATTCCATCCCCCTTTTTGAATTTCTTCCATTCAATTCCATCTCTCTTGAATTTCTCCCACTCAATTCCATCCTTCTTGAATTTATTCCATTCAATTCCATTTTTCATTTTGAATTTCATCCATTTAATTCCATCCTTCGTTTTGAATTTCTCCCATTCCATTCAATTCTTTTTCTTGAATTTCTTCCATTCATTTCCATTCATTTCCATTCAGTTTAATTCTTCTTTGAATTTCTTTCATTCTATTTATATTTTTCCTTCGAATTCCTTCTATCCAGTTCCATTCTTTTTCTGGAATTTCTTCAACTGAATTCCATCCTTCTTCTTGAAATTTTCCCATTCATTCCATCCTTCTTTTTCAATTTCTTCCATTCAATTCTATCGTTCTGCTTTAATTTCTTTCATTGAATTGCATCCTTTTCTTGAATTTCAGCCACAGAATTGCATCCTTCTCTAATTTCTTCCCTTCAATTCCATCCCGCTTCTTAAATTTCTTCCTTTCAATTCCATTCCACTTCTTAAGTTTCTTCCATGTCAACTTCGATTTCTTTACGACACATGAGAGCAGAAAAGCGTAAAAAACCCTCTGGCAATAAAAACACACTTCTGACTTATTGCTTAAGAAACTGCATCCCTTTCTCATAAGATAATCACTAGAAACTCGCAAAACGTTGGTTGACTTTGACTTGAAGACTTTCGACGTTCTAACATCAAAATAGAGATGCGTTTCACCCAAAGGGGAACGTCTCATAATTACCCAGCACCTTCAGAAAACCATTTGCTCTCTAATGTTAATGCACCATTGACACGCATAGCGTTTTCGGCACAATCCCTTTACTTGCTGCTCTTTATCATAAGAACCACGCTAGGGTCCCGACTACCTTCGAGGATTTGAAAACTATTTCAAATGCTACCTGCACCATCACGCTTCTCTGGCCATCTGCAGCTAATCCAGTGGCAGTCTGGCAGTAGCCTGCTGCTTGGAATCAATCCCATAATCCACTGGGATCGCTCGGGAGGCAAATTACCCTCATCAAGTGATACGGAGAAAGTCATCAGCGCCACCGGATGCATCCGGGCGTAAGTGATGTTCAATGACCGAGGTAATAAGCAACTTTATTACAGCATTACATCAGTATAAGAGGGACAGTTGTGAATGGGTCAGAGCCGGAGTTACGACAAGCAAAGAAGAATGCCACGTGGAAATGGTTCCTTGTTGGTAGAACATCGTCTTCTTGGCAAGGCTGATGCTGGAAACACCGTTTATATTATGCTTCTCCATCTTCTTCATGTTTTTTTTCCTTCCCCTTTCATTGGCTCTTAGTCCTCCCAGTACTTAGTTATTTGGTTCTGAAAATTTTAAGCACGCTTTGGTAATCATGTCCTTTTACTCATATATCAGCTGAAAGCTCGGAGCACATGTTGACTGGCCTTAATGTTGCAGCCATGCCAAACAGTTTAAAGAGTTTTCTAGAGGAGTGTAATAAAAAGAAGAATAACTTATTAAGAGTTTCGAAGCGATTATTTGACGACACACATGCTCATCCTGTTTTCTGAGCACTGCAGACAAACAAGTAAACCTAGATACTAAAATTGGGATTGATTATCTTAGTTAGTTGTCTGGTGCTTTAATATTGTGGACTAATAAGTGGCGTGACAAATAAAAATATAACTACAGGCAGGAAATGTTGATTAATCAAATATACGGTATGTGACATATTAAATGTCGCAGGTAAATGGTAGTCTGCTTGATTTGTAGACGTTTGCGGAGGACGTTCAAAAGGTTGTTGACACTTATCTGTAGATTTGCACTCGTTCTTCCTAAGTTAACGAACTACGACTTATTTGGAAGCTTCTCTAAACTTTCATTACGTGTTAAAAACAAAGGTCTTATCATCATTTCTCTCGACGATGGCGGCGCATAGATCTGCGAAATCTGTGCGTTGTTGCTATGGAGCCTACTAAAGACGCGAAAGTTTTTACATTTTCATACGGATGAAACTTGGAGACCACGCGAAAAAAAATGCATGTCGATTTATCACAAGTATATGTGGATCATGCTTGATCATAATGGCACTGTTATGCGACGCATGCGAAATTCAGAGAAGGGTTACAGAGCTTCGAAGATCTCCCTCGTGCAGGAAGACTAAGGGAGGTTGTGAACGAGAAAACCATGCTGCTGTTTGTGAACCTATTAAAGAAAACTCACAGATCATCATTAACGTAATGCATTTAGATATCAGTGAATCGATTGACAGTGTGGAAACAATTATTCATCAACATTTCAAGTTCCGAAAGGTCTGACGGCTTAGGCAACGTTGGGGGGAAGGCGACCCACCGGAGAACTGTTGGGAGACAGATGATAGCATCCCGTCAAGGCCACCAGTGTGTTCTTTAACGTGCACAAGGTATAGCTCTCTCGCACATGGGATCAGGGCTTAACGTTCCATCCGACGGACGGCGCCCTTCCCAAGCTCATCGGTTTCCCCCATTGTCCTAACTAATGTCTAATGGATCTTTCTCAAATCTTCACTGAGCCTTTGGCGTGCTTGTGACCTGGCCATTTTTGCAAAAAAGGGTCCGCTAAGAGGTAAAACAACCCATCTCAAAACGACAGTTGATAATTGCTTATATCTTTGTATTTTTACGTATATACTTAATGATTTCCCAGCTACACAAGTGAAAGTCAAATTACAAACTCAATTACTTATAAGATAATCTTTTATGTTAAAACTGAGCTGGAAATAAATTAAGGATCTTGAATTTCAACAACAGTTGAAAGCATGAAAGCATGGTTATGTAGTTATAGAATTGAAATATTTAACAATAAACAACCAGTTAGAATCGTAATCTTGTCCTTGATAGGAGGCGGTGAAATATCGCTGGACAGTTCGTAGGACTGTCCAGAGATATTTCTTTCCCTATCCATCTCTTAGCCTGTGGGTTCTTGTTACCTGGCCATTTAGATCAATATGTGCAAAATGAAATTTGTTCAGACGTAGGGCAATCCATTTCTGTGTTTTGATAGGTAGTGTACATACCAACCGTAGAAGATTAAGTGATATCATTTATATAATTCCTCATATCGAAACGAACTAATTTTAGGTAATGCCAAAGGAAAACAAACAGCTTTAAGATACTTGCCGACAACTGAAAGTATGAGGTAAAAGAAACAAAAATAAATTTTCTGCTTTTAATGAAGGCAATGACGTAAATTCCTGTCTTTCAACTAATCCTGTTTTACGTTGTCCATTAAACACCATTCTTTTTACTTAAACGGGTACATTTCCCATTAAATCTCATTCTTTTTACTTAAATGTGTAAGATTGCTACATTATCATTCAAAGCTCTTTTTATTCGTTGCATACTGCTTGAGATATCGGATTTTTTTCGTACTACTCTTTCGTGATTTAACAAAGTAATTTGATTTACCTTGTGCTCACCAAAACATCGTAATATTTTTTTGATATTTATTCTCCTATTTCAGATTTATCTTTTTTTTACTTCTGATATTTTGTTCTTTATTTTTGATCTTCCTTCATTTCTGAACTTCATTTTTTTTACTTTTTGCTTTTTTTTATTTTGGATCTTTATTACTTTATTTCTCACCTTAGTTCTCTTACTTCTGATCTATCTTTTTGATATCTTCCTTTTATTCTTTTACTTTTGATCTATTATTCTTTTATTTCTGGTTTTTATTATTTTACTCTTGATCTTTCTTCTCATAATTTTGTACTTTTTTCTTTTACTTCTACTTTTTCGACTTTGATTGTTTTCCCTTTCTTCTCTTCTGATCTTACTCCTTTTAATTTTTACCTTGTTTCCTTTTTCTTCTGATTTTTTTTTTCTTTTAATATTTGCTCTTTGTTTTACTTCTGATCTTTCTTCTCAGAGTTTTCTCCTTTACACATTTATTTCTGAATTTCATTTTTTTTAAATTTTAATCTTATTTTCTTTTACTTCCGATTTTTCTTCTTTAATCTTTCTCCTTTTTCCTTTTACTTCTGATCTTTTATTTTGTACCCCTCTCCTTTTCCTTTTGATCATCTTTTGATTATTTTTAAAAAAAAAATTGGCACTTTCCCCTTCATATATTCCTTTAATTTTGTCCTTTTACTTATGATCTTTCTTCTTTTAACTGTTCTTTTAATTCTGATCTTTCTTTGTTTAAGTTTCCATTTCTTCCTCTTTCATTTCTGATCTACTTTTTTTAATCTTTCTACCTCAATTTTTGATATTTTTTTCATCAGTTTATGACTTTTCCTCTCTTACTTCTCATCTTCCTTCCTTCAGATTTTCTTCGACTGTTTTGGATCTTTATTTATCTACCTTCATTCCTTCTGCCTTAATTTCTGATCTTTACAAAAGACTTCTACATATTTATTATAAGCAATAAATTTTCCACGACTTCTCCATGCCAGCTAATGGACATGTCTTCTGTCCCCATCTATTTTCCAACGATAACGCCTCTTGAGGCGCCGAGATTGCAGATAACTGCTAAGAACCGAAGAATTAATTCGAATAGTTGGTAATGTTCACTTAGATATGCTAAGTTCAACTTCGGACCCCGAAGTTCGTTGGCCAATTAATCAGTATGCTGCTCCAGCTGTCCGCACAGCATGATCTTCGTTGAGTTTCATTACGATATGGCTGAGCAAATATTAATTTGGAACATACTTGTTTAATGGAAATCGCAGTTATTCCCAATGACAGCTCTCAGAGTCAGCTATTACGTTTGTGGATTATGTTTGAACTTTTCCACGTAAACGATCTCAGATATTGCTATCTCTATACAATGTATATGTAGGAAATACTGCGTAGAAACTGAACAACTCTATCTGTAGCAGTCTCTTTTTCTACATTATAATAAACATTTGGTTTTTTTTTTGTGGCTGAGTGTCTTGTTGGATGAAACGTTAATCTTTTAATCTTCTGCTAATCAAGTAAATTACATTTTTCAGTTGCAAATTTCGACTTATAACCAATTGATGCGGCTTTTTCCAACAAGTATTTCACAGCACACTTTCGTGTATATAATTATAATTTATTCATTCGAATTTTGGATGTACCTACGTTTAAAATTCATCATTAACGTACGTGCTTTAAAATTTCGAATGTTGCACGAAACATTATCAAAATTGAACGATTTGAATGTAACATAAGAACTCTTTACTATGACGGTGAAGTTGCCATTCAAGGAAAATTAATCTTCTCTTAATCTTGTAAAATACATTTCGATTTAGAGTTTTCTTTGACGATCTGGCAACAGGACAAAGTTACACGGTTACGGAGTTATCTTATTTTTGTAGTAAATGGATAATTCTATGATACGCTTATGATACTCTCAAAGGCTTTGGGTTGGTTTTACTTCTGAGCGGCACTTTTTTGCACACCATAGGCTAAATGGCCAGATCACAAGGACCCCGAAGTCTCAGAGAAGGTTGGAGGAGGGGATCCACTGGAACAACTATTAGGAGACAGATGGTAGCTTCCCGTCAAGGCCATCCAGCGTGTTCTTTAACTGCACAGGGTATGACTCTCCCGCACACGGTGCCACGACTTAAGGTTCCATCTGGCGGACGGCGGCCTATTCCAAGCCCATCGGTGTCCCCTACTGACCGTGGGCAGGTCGGGGAATTTTGTGGAGATAAGTCTCAACGCTGACCCAGCTGGGATTCGAACCTGGGAACTGCAGATTACGAGCCTGGCGCGCTACCGACTGAGCCATCTCCGACCCACTCTCAAAGGCAGTTGAATTATAACAAGACTAACCTATGCTGAATAACGAATTGTACGAGTAGAATAAAAACTGGTGTGCGCCAACAGTGGCAGAATTCGGTGCATGGCGAAGTTTGTGAGACGTGTGTAAATTAAAAAGCGATCGAAAAACAAAAAAAAGTCGGTAAACGGCGCAATTTATCATAATTTGAAAGAAGCGTAAATAATTTCTGACAGACGTGAGGATGCCTCTATCTCAGAAACAAGGTATCTCATTTGTTGTTCTAGAGCAGCAGCTGTTGAAACGGTGTACGGAAAATGGATCACTGCAGGAATAAAAACATGTAAATAAAAACTATATCTGTCTTCCTATACGTGTCCCGAAAAGTAATAAATAAACATGAAATATACCAGTAATGAAATTGCTAAATTATTATAAGCGAAAGTCAAATTCCATTCGACAGACAGGTACCTTTCCATGCTCAAAGGTTCTCCTTACTGACCAAGGGCAGGGTGGGGTTTGCCTAGATTAGGTGTTCTCAACGTGGGGTAGCGGTAAAAGTTTTTGGGGTACGCCGTGAGAGCTCAAAATTTACTAGATATATGTTAAAAATATATATATGTTGTATTCTATAAATTAACATATATATATAACATATATATATATACATCTAATGTTGTATTTTATAAATTAACACATATATATATATAACACATATGTATATATATAATGTTGTATTTTATAAATTAACTTAACCCTGTCCAATGGTTCAAGGATAAGTGAATTCAACTCTATTATATTTGAAAAAGAGGACATTTGAGTCCCGGTTCAAGGGTTCAACTCTATTTTATATGAAAAAGGAGCCCACTGAGTCCCGGTTCAAGGGTTCAGCTATGTTATATATGAAAAAGGATCCCACTGATTACCGGTTCAAGAGTTCGACTCTATTATATTTGAAAAAGGGCCCTTCAGTCCCGGTTAAGGGTTCAACTCTATTATATATGAAAAAGGAGCCCACTGAGTCCCAGTTCAAGGGTTCAGCTATGTTATATATGAAAAAGGAGCCCACTGTACCGGTTCAAGAGTTCGACTCTATTATATTTGAAAAAGGGGCCCTTCAGTCCCGGTTAAAGGTTCAACTCTATTATATATGAAAAAGGAGCCCACTGAGTCCCGGTTCAAGGGTTTAGCTATGTTATATATGAAAAAGGAGCCCACTGAGTCCCAGTTCAAGGGTTCAGCTATGTTATATATGAAAAAGGATCCCACTGATTACCGGTTCAAGAGTTCGACTGTATTATATTTGAAAAAGGGGCCCTTCAGTCCCGGTTAAGGGTTCAACTCTATTATATATGAAAAAGGAGCCCACTGAGTCCCAGTTCAAGGGTTCAGCTATGTTATATATGAAAAAGGAGCCCACTGTACCGGTTCAAGAGTTCGACTCTATTATATTTGAAAAAGGGGCCCTTCAGTCCCGGTTAAAGGTTCAACTCTATTATATATGAAAAAGGAGCCCACTGAGTCCCGGTTCAAGGGTTTAGCTATGTTATATATGAAAAAGGAGCCCACTGAGTCCCAGTTCAAGGGTTCAGCTATGTTATATATGAAAAAGGATCCCACTGATTACCGGTTCAAGAGT
This sequence comes from Ryuthela nishihirai, assembly GCA_038380435.1. NCBI lineage: Eukaryota > Metazoa > Arthropoda > Arachnida > Araneae > Heptathelidae > Ryuthela > Ryuthela nishihirai. The sequence continues at coordinate 44,203,889 of JAWZYU010000003.1, read as the reverse complement.
TCGACTGTATTATGTTTGAAAAAGGGGCCCTTCAGTCCCGGTTAAGGGTTCAACTCTATTATATATGAAAAAGGAGCCCACTGAGTCCCGGTTCAAGGGTTCAGCTATGTTATATATGAAAAAGGAGCCCACTGAGTACCGGTTCAAGAGTTCGACTCTATTATATTTGAAAAAGGGATCCTGCAGTCCCGGTTAAGGGTTCAACTCTGTTATATATGAAAAAGGAGCCCACTGAGTCCTGGTTCAAGGGTTCAGCTATGTTATATGTGAAAAAGGATCCCACTGATTACCGGTTCAAGAGTTCGATTCTATTATATTTGAAAAAGGGGCCCTTCAGTCCCGGTTCAAGGTTGAACTCTATTATATATGAAAAAGGAGCCCACTGAGTCCCAGTTCAAGGGTTCAGCTATGTTATATATGAAAAAGGAGCCCACTGAGTCCCAGTTCAAGGGTTCAGCTATGTTATATATGAAAAAGGATCCCACTGATTACCGGTTCAAGAGTTCGACTATATTATATTTGAAAAAGGGGCCCTTCAGTCTCGGTTAAGGGTTCAACTCTATTATATATGAAAAAGGAGCCCACTGAGTCCCGGTTCAAGGGTTCAGCTATGTTATATATGAAAAAGGAGCCCACTGACTCCCAGTTCAAGGGTTCAGCTATGTTATATATGAAAAAGGATCCCACTGATTACCGGTTCAAGAATTCGACTCTATTATATTTGAAAAAGGGGCCCTTCAGTCCCGGTAAAGGGTTCAACTCTATTATATATAAAAAAGGAGTCCACTGAGTCCCGGTTCAAGGGTTCAACTATGTTATATTTGAAAAAGGAGCCCACTGAGTACCGGTTCAAGAGTTCGACTCTATTATATTTGAAAAAGGGACCCTTCAGTCCCGGTTAAGGGTTCAACTCTATTATATACGAAAAAGGCGCCCACTGAGTCCTGGTTCAAGGGTTCAGCTATGTTATATGTGAAAAAGGAGCCCACTGAGTACCAGTTCAAGAGTTCGATTGTATTATATTTGAAAAAGAGGACATTTGAGTCCCGGTTCAAAGGTTTGACTCTATTATACAGGGGTTTATCAAAATAATGGAAACATGTATTGTTTATGGAGAACATTTAACTAATAAGCTGCAGGCCCAGCTCGGACGTTCAGAACAGACGCAATTCGATGTGGAATAGACTTATACAAGTCATGGACATACGGTAATGGAATGTGGAACCATTTTTCATGTAAATTATGGCTCAACTGTGCCAGTGATGCTGGAGGTGGAAAGTGTGATCTGACTTTGCACTCCACATATTTCCACACAATGAGAAGTTACCATTGTCTCCTTAAACAGCTGTCCAGTGTGTCCCCTTCCCAAGTGTTCAATACTATTGTTCAATAATATTGAGGTCTGAAGATTGAGGTGGCCAAGGCACTGCTGTACCTCATCCTCATGATCTCCAAACCCCAACTTGACACGTTTCGCACAATGCATGTGTGCATTTTCCGCTTGAAACAAGGGAAGGTCATTAAGGAACAATATCCGCAACATTGGGTGCAAGTGGTCCCCTAGAATTGACTCGTATGTTGCGGATGTGACACGACCCTGCAGAATAACTAATTGCATCAGGATCAGGGATCCACCTCCATGCAGGCATGCAGGCATCAGAGATCCACCTCCTTGCTTCACGGAAGTTAACAGTCAAGGTGGTACCTTCTGAAGGTTTTCACCAGACGTACACTCTACCAGTGGTGGGTTGGGTTGGGTTGTTTTACCTCTGAGCGGCACTTTTTTGCACACCATGGGCTAAATGGCCAGGTCACATGGACCCCGAAGGCTCAGAGAAGGTTGGGGGAGGGGACCCACTGGAACAGCTGTTGGAAGACAGATGATAGCCTCCCGTCAAAGTCATCCAGCGTGTTCTTTAACGTGCACAGGGTATGGCTCTCCCGCACACGGGGCCACGGCTTAACGTCCCATCCGACGGACGGCGGCCTTTCTAAGCCCATCGGTGTCCCCTACTGACCGTGGGCAGGGCGGGGAATTTTGCGGAGATAAATCTCAACGCTGACTCAGCTGGGACTCGAACCTGGGAACTACAGATTACGAGCCTGCACGCTACCAACTGAGCCACCCCCGCCCCACCAGTGGTGGGAAACAATGTGTAGCACGATTCATCAGACCAGATGATACGTTGCTATTTGCGGTGCCCTGGTCTTGTGTTTCTGTTGTACAATCCGTGCCAACGTTTGCCTATCCCTATTTGACAACTTTTTATGGCGTCAACAATTTGCGCGTTGGGGTCCTGTCCTTTATTATAGGGAGTCATAATCTTCGATACAGCTCCTCGTGTTACACTTACAATTTCCACCGTTTTGGTTACTGAAACTCCTACAAGATGCGTACCAATGATCATGCGTTTTCGGAGGTCACCGAGATCTGACATTGTCGACAATTACGTCAAAACCACTGTTTCGTCTGCTCCTATGGCACTGCTATGTGATAGCTGACATCGTACTTCTCCCCTTTATATACTTCATATCGCGGGTGACGTCATCCCTGTGATATGCATACGGAGCATTGAGTGTACTCCAGTCGCTGTCGGTGCTTCCATTATTTTGATAAACCCCTGTATTTGAGAAAGGAATCCATTGAGTCCCGGTTCAAGGGTTCAACTCTATTATATTTGAAAATGGGGCCCCTTGGGTTCCGGGTAAAAGGTTCAACTCTACTATTTTTGAAAAAAGAGTCTCTTGAGTCCCAGATCAAAGGTTTAACTCAATTACATGTAAAAAAGGAGACCCTTAAGTCCCAGTTCAAGAATTCAAACTCTCAAATCTTTCAAACTGTCAACAAAATATTGCTCAAACAACTTTCATTGGAACAAATTTCCATTTCGAACAAATTTCCGTTGAACAAATTTCAGTTTCGAACAAATTTCCGTCGAAAGAATTTCCGTTTCGAGCGAATGTTGTTGAAGAAATTACACTAAATCGTTTAGAACAGATACCCAGTTAACTTCTAACAAAGGTATAATTCATATAGTACATATGTGTTTTATTTAACTAACAGTTTTTTAAAATTCAACAAGTAGTGTTTTATTTAACTTACAGTTGTTTAAAATTCAACAAGTGGTGTTATATTTAACTTGTTTAAAATTCAATAAGTAATGTTTTATTTAAAAAAAATATTTATAATCTACGTATTAAAAATAAACAAATAATTATATTTTATTTATACCACTTACGATTGCTTGACTTGATTTTGACCACTGACTGATTTTTAACAGACTTTATTTTTACCACTGACTGATTTTCAAAAATTTGGTTTTGACCACTGACTGATTTTTAACTGACTTGATTTTTGACAACTGACTAATTTTTAACTGACTTAATTTTGACCAATAACTGATTTTCAATTGACTTGATTTTGACCACTGACTTATTTTTAACTGAATTGATTTTGACTGCTGACTGATTTTTTAACTGACTTGATTTTATCCATGACTGGTTTTTAACCTGACTTATTTTGACCACTGCCTAAATTTTAACTGACTTGATTTTGACTATTGACTGATTTTTAACTGAATTGATTATAACCAATAATTGATTTTCAACTGGCTTGATTTTGACCACTTAACGAGTTGCCTATGAACTCTAGGAGATTAATTATGTTAGAAAACACACTTTTTCATCTTAAGAGGAAATGAAAATCATTAGTACGAATTATTACTGTTAAATTGTTCAAAATTCGGAAAATGAGAAATTTAAATTTCTTTGAAAACGCTCATCCCCATGTTCGCCAGAGATGATATTCTTCTAGTTATTATTTCTAGTTTATATTACATATAGGAAGCTGTCAATTCTTATAAATGTTTGAAATTTATGCTGTTTTTTTTTTCAATGAGAACTTGGCAGGAGACCTTTGTCTCTAAAAACACGTCTTTCCCCAGCTTCGAAAGAGAAAATTGCTATATTCCTAGTTCAATGTACGTGTCAAGCTTTCGTTTGACATATGACTCGTTCCGATCGATTCCCGTTAAAACTCTCTCCACTATTTTTGAGGAAAGAGAAGGAGCAGTCATAATTTGAGGCACCCCATGACATGATCGACGTCACAAGCTTTAATTTGGTACATACGTGCCAAATTCCGATCGTTACAATCGTTACGATCAGACATCGGCTGGGGGGAAAAAAGGTGGCAACAAATGACATTATGTCGTTTTGTCAAACAAATGAACAGTAAAAGACGAAAGAAAAGCAATGGGATACTGAAAGTCTTCGTTGGTTCGTTAATTTGTCCCCAATGTGGCAATGGTTTCAACACTTTTATATGAAATTAAAATTATTGAAAAAAATGTTTTCGATCTATGCTGATATGTTATTTTATCTCTGAGCGCCACTTTTTTTGTACACAAATTGGCTAAATGACCAGGTTCCCAAGGGCTCAAAGAAAGTTGAGGGAAGGGGACCCACTGGACTGCTGTTAAGGAGACAGATGGTAACCTCTCGTCAAGGCCATCCAAAGTGCTCTTTACATTGAAATGGGTATGGCTCTCCTGCACACGGTGCCACGACCCAAAGTTCCATTCGACGGACAGGTACCTTTCCATGCTCAAAGGTTACCCTTTCTGACCAAGGGCACGGTGGGGTTTTGCCTAGATTAGGTGTTCTAAACGTGGGGTACGCGGCAAAATTTTTGGGGTACGCCGTGAGAGCTCAAAATTTACTAGATATATGTTATATTTATATATGTTGTATTTTATTCCCATTGTTATACTATAACTATAGTTTTACCTATCTATACAAGGGATGTGCCAGTTACATACACATTTCCAGGGGGTACATGAAGAATATAAAAGGTTGAGAGCCACTAGCCTAGATAATTCTCAACGTTGGACCAGGTGGCCTCTCTATGCTGATGATTTGACCCTTTGCTCTGATGCAAATACATTTCCAAAAGTTAAAAGGAACTTACAGACTCCAATTAAAAAATAATCATATTATATTGTGATAAATTTAGTACTTAAAAATCTTTGTTTCTGCCATTTGTCCGACCTAAATCTATTATCCTTCATTTGAATATTTTACTGATGAAACTATGTTACCTAACACAGAGCAGAATAAATAAACTGGAGTAACTTTACACCCCAAATCAAACATAACTTGTTGTGCGTTATTTTGCACTTTGGGCTACTTTGGAAACTATAGGTTCCAGTTTAGGTACGTCATTTTCCAGTTAACGGGCTTCGGACCGATTCAGATTTACCTACCACATTATAAAGAAAAAAAAAACAAAAACAAATGATTTACTTTCTTGTGGGGATTTTTTTTAATAATGCGGCAGTCGGATAATTGTTGAAATCAATAAGAGCCTTGAAAACCTATAAATTGACGGTCACAAAAAATGTAAAATGGTCTCCATTAACAGGTAGCATCTAAAGCATTTTTTTAAATTCCTACCGTCTTTTGCATTTCTAAGATACAGCCCACTGTATTATATATAAAAAATCCCAGGATTATATACTTTATTTCCTTATAGTGTTTCTTCTTATTCAGAAATTAAAACTAAAGTTTCAAAATGGTTATTAGATGTAAATATTTGAAAAGTAATGTTTAAAAAGTCATATCCCGTATCTGATATCGTTTTAAGCAAGTGCAATTTTAATATGAAATGATGACTTGTACAATAGGTGATATTTTTGTGCAATATGTGGTGTAATCAGTAATTTTTATGGGCTTATTTTATAAATGTGTGTAATTTTTCACGGCTGTGTTTTAATACGTTTTTTTTTTTTGTTGTTGTTGTTATTGTTTTATTTTTTTATTTTCTGTCTTTAATTATGTGTTTATTTTCCATTATACATATCTTATTCTTTAATTAACCTGTCATGTGATTGAAAGGAATCCTGCTTAAGGATTAAGATTATAGATTAGCCATAAGGATTAACGGATTAATCTATGTATATAACCATTAATTAACTTTATTAACGTGCAGGAGAAATTTTTCCCACGTACAAGGGAACTTTTTTCCCTCCTGCCAAAGAAATATTTTCCGCCTGCAAGAGAAATTTTCTCACATCCAATACAATTTTTTTTGCGTACAGGAGAAATTCTTTTCACGTTCAGGAGAATTTTTCCCACATGCAAGAAAGATTTCCGCGTCCGAGAGAAACGTTTCCCCCCCCCACACACACTGTATAAATATTAGCGAATTGTTAGTTTTCTGCGCATTGTCTTTTCTAGCGATATTGATAATCATTGTTTCAACATTTCTCTTCATTTAGAGAACTTTGTTGTCAAGTCCACTTTCGTTATTCTACAGTCCCCCTTTTTTTTCACAGTCCTTCTTCACCACCCCTTCCTCTCCAACTAACTGGAAAACGACTTAACTCTGTTAAACGACAGGGCCTGGAATCCTAACCACTCGGAAAAATGATCAATTTTAAATTCTGATAGAATGATTTGTAATATTTTTTATTTCTAGCAAAACTTCAAGCAATCTGACTTAATGATAGCTAGCAAAACTTCAAGCAATCTGACTTAATGATAGCTAGCAAAACTTCAAGCAATCTGACTTAATGATAGCTAGCAAAACTTCAAGCAATCTGACTTAATGATCAACGGAGTGGTGGAAGCTCTGCGATCATGGTATAGGGTCGCTAAACAGTCCAGGTTCGAGTCTCAACTATGTCTGAGTTGAGATTTATCTCTGCTAATCCCAACCAAACTCTTATCTCGATGATAAAGGGGACACCAATGGGCTTATGTAGACCACCGTCCGTTGGGCGGAGCATTAACCTGTGACTCCGTGTGCATGAGAGCGATATTCTGTACACGTGAAAGAATAGGCTAATCACCTTGATGGAGGCTACCATCCGACTCCTAACGGTTGCAAAGGAAACTATCGTCGGGGGTACCATCTATTCTTGACGGGAGGCTACCATCTGTATCCTAACAGCTGTCCATTGAGTCCTCTTCTCCCACACTTCTCTCAGCCTTTTGGGATCTTTGTGACCTTGCTATTTTGCTTATTGTGCGGAAAAAAAGTGCTTCTCAGAAGTAAAACAATCCAATCCACGTAGCTAAATAGAACGATATATCGGTGACTATCATCTGTATCCTAACAGCTATCCACTGATCCCTTTCATCCAACCTTCCCCTTCATACAACCTTCATTAACAGCTATCCCCTTCATCCAACCTTCTTTCAGCCTTTGGTGCTATTTTGTCCATTTTGTCCCACCAAGCTATTTTTGTCCATTTTGTCCCACCAAGCTATTTTGCCCATTTTATGCAAACAACTGCCGCTCAGAAATAAAACAACCGATCCCTCGTACCTAAACAGAATGATGTCTCGGTGCCTAAGTGATTTTATTTTGGTTAACTTTATACCGAAACATCATGTTTCCAAGTTCAGAACCCATGTAATAGTATGGCCATTTTATATGTCTCAACCTGCAGATAAAGGTTGATTATGAATTTAGAAACCTAATGATAAACTATATTAATTAATAAAATGCCTGTAGTTAATAAAACTTTCGCGTGAAGATATAAAATTTTAATATTAATATTTTGAGCAAATAATCAAATTATTAATATTCTTGTAGAATTTATGTGAATTATTATGACATTACATGTGTTTCAGTAATAAAATATAGTGGACTAATTTTCGGTTAACTGTTTTTAATTATACTCTGAAAGCAAAGTACAACGTATAACACACCACAGATTAAGGAAACCAGATGGGACACTTCGTTTATTTTAAAGGATTTTGAGAAGCCATTAACCGATATCAGAGACACTAGCGACATGATAAGAAACTAGACAGGAGTAAATTTTAAGTGATTTGATTTATTTAAAATTAAACTTCAAATTCATAAATTAGAATAAATCACATTACTATTTACTGAAATGATAGTGAGATTTTAAAATTAATATTTAATTTTTAGAAAAATTAATAAAATCGGTTGAATTTTAATATCTATAATTTCAATAACTACGTAATTAAACTTTAGTATTTGTAGCATACTATTGAATACTAACAGTACAGAGAGAAAATGAAGTGAGTAGTACATACCCATGACGATAAAGGCGCTGAAATCGGGAAAAAAGTTCCTTTTTTAACTTTAATATTAACCTTAGTGTTTCAATGTTCCGTCCGGAATTATATTAATCTGTAATAATGTAGTTAACACACATAGGATAATAGATAATCATTTTCTGGATTATACTTGACTAAACTTTGAAAAAAAGGCTGAAATAATAATTAAATAACAATTTTATTATAAACCAGGTTAATACGGATGGAGGAATTCATAAAGGAATTTAGTTTTCCATCCTGCGTCTGCTTAAATAAATAATATTAAATCAGGACATGGAAATAATATAGTACAACACTTTCCTCCGGAATAAACAAAAGTAGACATTCTTCCAAAGAAAAAAGAAAAAAGAAATAACAATAAATACATTCCAATAAAATAGCACATATGAGTAACGTCCATTGCATATTACGAAACCATGCCTATGTTCGCCAATAGCAAAACATCACCTCATTTATTCTTTGGATCGTGGTTCTGTCGTTCAGCTTCATGGCTCTACCGCATGACTGGTCAAGAATTGGGTTTATCACCCCAACGTTCGGACAGAATGATATTACCCACGCGCGTAGCGCAGATCCCCACTGTGGCAGGGCAACACTTCCAGGTTCAACTTGATTTCTTACGGAGGGCGCAGAGTCCTTCCACCCACGGGCCAATTCCACCAATAAACAAGGCAAATAACGGTGGCTGCTACAAATTGGACGTGTCCGCCGGAGCTGTCGTGACTGGCACATGTTGTGGGCTGAGTGGTGATTGGGGCTAGAACAACGCTCGCTCGTAGTTTGTTTTTATCTTGTTGTTTGGAGCTGAATATTTTTACGCCCTTCGATTAAACGGAGCAAGGAGGTAATGGAATTAAGCCACAAGTTTGGTAGAATTAATGGAGCTAAGAAAAAGCTTAATGAAAGCAAAGAATTTTTTTTCTTATTTTGCCACTGTTTTTTAATTGTTCTAGTACTAAACTCTGAATAATATTTAAACAATATTATCTAACTATACTCTGAATAATGTTGTATTTAGATAATGTTATTTTCGAACTAAACTCTGATTAATGTTTGGAAAATTTTGCTTTCTAACTAAACTCTGAGTAATGTTTAGATAGTGTTATATTCTAACTAAACTCTGAAAAATATTCAAGCATTATTTGCTAACTTAACTCAGAAATATTTAGAAAATGTTATTTTCCAACAACGCTGAATAATATTAGACAATGTTATTTTCTAACTACACTCCGAGTAATACACTGGCGGAAATTGGAAAAAGAACACCATTAGCAATTGAAGCGTAATATATGAGATTTTTTTAGTAGAAACAACTTGTTGAGAAAGGACAATGATCACACGTGTGAAGTGATTCAATGTTTATTTTACCTTTTAATGAGTGTTACATTTTTCAGAAGGCACACTTTAATAAGGTGTTGAACCTCCTCGAACATCAATACAAGCTTCCAATCTGGCATGCAATCGGTTGTACAAATGCTGGATATCACGCTGGGGGATATCATTCCATGCACTTTCAACTTGGACGCGTAATTCAGCGATGGTTGTTGCTTGCAGCTGTCCGCGGAAGAGTCTTTGTCCGATCCAGTCCCAGACATGCTCGATTGGAGACAAGTCCGGATAGCGTGCTGGCCAAGGGAGTTGGTGCACTGCCTGAAGAGCATGCTGAGTTGCCCGGGCGGAGTGTGGATGGGCGTTATCCTGCTGGTATTTCGTATTTTGGATTACACTCAAATATGGCAGGACGGTCGGCTGTACGATGTCGCTGACGCACGTATTTGCTATTCAGTGCATCCTGTACAAACACCAGACACGTACGAGAGTGATAGCTAATCGATTCCCACAGTATGATGCCCGGTGTGGGCCCTGTGTGTTGCTGGTGGATGCACGATGGAAGAAGCCACTCACCTTGATACCTTCGGACGCGTAAACGATCATTAGACGCTCCTAAGCAGAATAGGCTTTCATCACTGAAGACCACAGACTCCATTCTTCCCTCCAATGAACTCGTTCTTGACCCACTGCAAACATGCCTTGGTACGACAGGGGATCCAATTTGTGATGCCGTAGCTGTCCTCTCTACCACCGCTGCCTGATATGCCCATCCTCTTGTGCGTCCATAACTCTGTGTTGCCCGGAACCACGTCTACGAGTGTTCAAATGCTTTTCTGACGATCGACGCTACATCATACCACTGCCAATATCTCTTATCCAACGTGGTGTACAATTTGACGAAAAGACCAACCTGCTTCCTGAAGACCCACTATACTCCTCACATACACATACATACACTATACCACTCGCTCAAACTCCGCTAACTGAACAAATGTTGCATACCTGCGTCTTCCAGGCATGGTAACTTCTTCAAAAAGCACTGAACAACGCGAAAAAAGACGAATAACTTCTTTCCTCACGCCCTAGTTCTTAAATACGCGCTGCGTACATTTACGTGTTGTCGTCCTCAGTGACGTCTTATTTCATCCAATGACTTTCAATCTTGGATTACGGTTTCTGCTGCCATTAACTGTTAACGTATTATAATATGACGTTACTAAAGGAATTCTTTCTGGATGTTCTATTTCAATTTCCGCCAGTTTATTTAGATAAGGTTTTTTTTTTCTAACTAAACTCTCAGTAATTTTTAGACAATGCTATTTTCTAGTAGAGTTAATTCTGTCTTAATAAAGGGGTTAGTTTTTTTTTAATTACAATCGTATTAAATTACCGGTAATTTAATGCATTATCGATGTTTCACCAGATTCGTATATTTCCTAATAAATCTTTCATAACAGATTTGGTGTGCACTTTTAACATTTTCTAGAGCTGAATATTTTTACCCTTTGCTATTAAACAGCTGAAGGCTGTAATGTAATTAAGCTACTAGATTAATAGAATTAAAAGAGCTTAAAAAAAACTTAGTAAAAGCAAAGAAATTATTATTTTTTCATTGTGTTGTATTTAATTCTGAGTAATATTTAGACAATATTATTTTCTAATACAGTTGAACGTCTCTTAATAACGCTGTTACTTTCTAAAAATTGCACTATTATTAAATAACCTGTAATCAATGCATTATCGATGTCTGATGAGATTTACATATTTCCTAAGAAATCTTCAATAACAGATTTAGTATGCATATTTAGCATTTCCTCGAGCTTATTTGTTCAAGATGTAGCTAACATTGCACATACGCCACACATTTTCACGAAACACTGATCATATTTGCATACCCACATCCCACCAAAAAATTAACTGACAAAAAACAGCTAATGTTTACATAGTAATAAAAATTCACTAAAATACTGAATTTTAAACAGAACAAATTTTTTGCATAACACGACAAAATAATATTTAGAATCATCTTTTTATCTAATATTTATTTAAATTGTTTTTTTTTTTACAGAACACTAGAAAATAAAAAAAATGATTTTTTAAAATCATTTAACAAAATCAATATGCTTTTTAGAAGTTTGTGTTATAATTATTTCAATATTAGACAATTATGAATGTGTGTTTTTTTGTAAAACAAGATAATATATTGTTAGATATTCCCGTTTCCATAACTCTTCAAATACTGAACGAAAATCGTTGAAAATCGAGTTTTAAATAGTTTTAATTAACACTCTTTAATTCATCATTAGTCACATTTTTCCATTAAATGCATATTTAAGAAGTTATAAAAAAATAAAATAAAAATAAATACCCCCTCAAGCAGCTGCTTGCCACAGAGGTCTGACAGGAGCCTGTCAGTTTATATGCCATAGTAGAAGGTCTGAGAGGATGGCAGGGCCTCAGCAGAAAAACGACACATACATCCATGCCTTATACGGGGCTCGAACCCAGGTCCCTTAGGTCAGTAGCCAAGCGCGCTAACCAAAAGAACTTCATAAATAGATTCCCATTGACATAACATGGACATACTCTAATTTGGTACGCAGTGTAAATCATATTGCATACATCACTTCTATTACGTTCAACTGCAGTTTCCAAGCTAAATCTTTGGTATCTGCAAAGATCATTTCTATGTAAATTTAGACTGACGGTCCCGTTAGACTTTTCTGACAAGGGACTGTTTCCTTTTCGATGTTTTTGGTCCACAGAGGCGCAATCCTTTGCGTAATCGCACTGTCGCAAAACAAGCTGGAAAGAGCATTAGTTGAGAAACGAAGTTGTTAGATATATAAAAATGTTGTATCGATGGACCAGGTGACCGATTTCTGGGAACTGAATCAATTCTTTTTGGTTGTTTCTGTACTGTCTGACGGCGATGCAGAAATTGTCAACTGCGACGAAGGAAAATGGAAAGAGTTCGCAGCGTAGGAAGCCCAGCAGCTGACATGAGTCTCTTTTCCTTGCTCTCGAGTGCGTGCACCGGATGTGACTCTTCAGAACACGAGACAACGACCTAATGACCTATCCGCCGGAACTTTGAAATATTGTCGGCCTCTTCCTTTTGTGGTCCGACGACTTGGTGACGACAAACAGAGGAATCATCTAAAAGTCCAAGTATGGGGTAGGCAAATGTGAAATTAAGATCTGAGTATACTTCGGTTCACAAAATAACTACTATAGTTTGCACAAATCGACTACTGTACACCACTGCTTTCCAGTGCTACCTTTGGCAGCTCGCCGTAATTCTCGTTTTCTCACTAACTTTCAAAGTAAGTGGATATCTTTCTTTGCAGTCCTGTATCTTTATTAATTTTTTATTGTCTTTAATAAAAAATGTAAAATAGAAAAATATAGTTATTAAGTATACAAAATATTATAGAACGATCTAAAATTAACTATTGATTTTAAACAAAATTACCTACCTGTAGAATTTTGAAAATATATTTATATTATAATATATGAAACAGCTTTGTAAAGCCAAAGAACATATAAAATCATTTCAGCTCTGACAAAGCGTAAGTGGCGACCTCAAGCGGTGTTCCGATTCGTGTCGTGCATTTGATATTACTGGAAAACAAATAATAAGGGGCAAATGAATTATGCATCAAAAATTTATATTTCAGAAAAGAAAAAAAGAAACTGCACTTTGTATTTAAAAAAAACATAATGATTTTAAGTCTGTTTTAATTAATCAATAGATTTGATATTAATATGTGTACTGTCTAAGATTCCAATGAGTAATTCTTACATAGCAAAATTCAAGGCAATGAAATTTTACAATAACATGTAATTGCAGAAGGTTCGTCCCCTGTAAAAGCTAGTTTCACTCCTACACCAAATGCACGATACTAGATTTCACTTTAGTCTTTATGAAAGTTGAACTTCTTCTCCCTAGACATTCTTTAGTAAAGCGTTGTCTCGAGAGTAGAGTTAACCTCGCTTTTCTTCTACAATGCACATATGTGGAAGTCACCTATCTGTGCTAGCTTACTATGTAGCTTACTATGTGAACATATGATTTCGGTGAAGCTTTGACGTACTTTACCGATGATCTGGAAAAAATTTATTTGTCAACTGATATCAGGTGTGATGAATATTACATTACTGTATCTTGTGCAATGATGAGACACGCGGTGGAAAGATTTTCAAAATGTAAAATCATTTCCTCCATTCGTTTTTAATCATTTGACATTTGGAAAAATCTTAAAAAGGGACAAAATATTTTATTAAATAAATAGCAGAACCTGGACAGGAACCGAAAGATCCGCGTTATTTCAACTGTCTCCTGATGTCAGCAAGTGTACCCTTGTAAGTATAACTTATATACACAGTCGTATCATAATAATATGACCACCTACCGAATAATGGGAATAACCACCCTTGGCCCGGTTGACAGCGATGAGACGGCGTGGTATGGATGCAATGAGGCCCTAAAGGTTGCCAGAGGTTACACATGACCATTCGGACTCCAGAAGAGCACGGAGGTTCTGGAGATGACGTGGTTGTGGGTCCGCACTCCGACCTGTTGATCCAAATGGTCCCACAAGTGCTCTATGGTAGAACGGAGACATTGCTGTCGTGTCTCTGGAACCAGTCACGCACCGCCTTAGCGACATGGCAGGGCGCATTGTCCTGTTGGTAGACACAATCACCACCAGAATAAATGTCCAACATGAAAGGATGCATGTGGTCAGAGAAGATGGATTGGTAGCCATCGGCGTTCAGGGACCCATCCAGTGGTACCAGCGGTCCCAGGTCATACCAGGAAATGCACACTGCCACTGCCGGCCTGTACTCGACTGACAAGCGTGTCCGAGTGTTGGTTCTCGTGTGTCTGACGCCGTATCTGCCACCGCCCGTCACTTCTGTGGAGTAGAAACCTCGATTCGTCGGAGAAGGCAAACTTTTTCCACTCTTCCACTGTCCAATGACGGTAGTCCCGTGCGAACTGCAGACGTCATTGCCGATGGGCCTTGGTTAAAATGGGTACCTTTACACAACGTCGACTCCGGAGACCCATGCGTAACAGGGTTCGCTCTACTGTTATCGGAGACACGTACCTGGGTGCCCAAGAGTTCATTTGAGTGGTCAATTGCTGCACTGTTGTACGTCGATTGCTGTTTACCAGTCGACGGAGGCCACGTTCTCCTCTGGGGTCGATGGTCTTTGGGCTCCACAGTTATGACGTCTGGAGGTACTCGGTGTGCCAGTGGTCCATTCTTGGTACACCCTTACTAAGCGACAGCGAACAGCCCGGAAACAGAAGTGTGCTGTTTCCGAGATGCTTCTACCCTTGGCGCGGTAGCCAATGATCATTCCTTTTTGAACGTCAGTCAAATCCATACCTCTGCCCATTGTGCTCATGTTACGCACTATGGCTCATCTATCCTAGCCGGTCGCTTATATCTCCGTGTGGTCGACCTTGTCATCTGCACTCTGTGACGCGCCTGGGTGGGTACACTGTGATTCCGTGGTGGTCATATTATTCTGATACGACTGTGTGTATATATATATAGAGTATGAAGTTTTACGATTTTGCCCGATTTCAACCCAAATTTTACAACCAACCCGAAAAAAATATTTAATTGTTGGGTTAAATGTTTTTTTTTTAACCAGAATCGTTTATAATTTTATTGTTTTTTTCTCCTTCATTTTATGTCATGATATAATCGTAATCTAGATCACATCTGTTAAAACCATATGCATTTCTGCCGATAAGCTTCGGCTTAGTGGGATTCTTAGGTAAAATTATTTTATAGATGATACTTTGAAAAATAAATTTTAATTTGAACCCGAAAAAATTCGGAAAAAATGCATTCCACAATAGCTTATTACTTTTTATATAAAAAAAGGAAAGATTAAATTAGTATACTCCCGATTTGTTTATTATTTTCAGACATTACATAGGCTAAGACAAGGATAACAGAGCTAATTATTTTCAATTATTTCATATTACGTAGTAGTGTACGAGTACTACTGATGTAAATAAAGGGATACCACCTCACGTTAGAATATTATAGGCAGTTCTCTCTATGACGAATTAATTGTTTCCAGGACACCATTCGTTAAGCGAAAATGAAAGTCACATATTAATGAGAGAAAAATTAATTTATTCTTTCCTGACATACTGCATATTAGCAAAATATTGATAAAAAATAAAAAACATATTTATTAATATTAAAAACATTATTATACGTTAAAAACGTAATTAATAGAATGTGAATTAAAAAGACTTAGACGGAGGATATTATACAGACTTAGAAAATGGATATTATACAGAATTAATCTCGTTGAAGAAATGTTGGCAACGCATATGTTATTTTATGCAAATAATAAAATTATTACCTAATACTTCAAAATATGGATTGTTTTTATTTCAACTCGATTTCAACCAGAATTTGAAAAACAATATTGGGTTTGTTTTTGACCCGAACTCTACCCGAATTTGAAAAAAAAAATAGAAAAAAAAACAGTATTGGATTATTATTTTTTAAAATTGATTTCAACCTGAATTTGAAGAAAAAACTTTTTTTCGACAATTACCCTTGAATGGATTTTTTTAAACCCGAAAAAGTCATACTCTACTTATATACTACGCAAATGGTTTGGAAGAGTTTTATATCCGTTTTAACAGATTTCAGTGTGCTGTAATAATGGGTAGCCTTGGTGGGAAGCTTTCATCTGTTTCCTAACAGCTTGTCATGTCCCTCTAATTTATTTATTTTTATTTATTGGTGCATTTTATTGTATTTTTGTTTTTGTAGATATTTTTATGTATTAAGTGTATTCTTGGAAGTGCTATTGTGGGGGTGCGACTCACAAGATGTTGTTTTCGGGTCTAAGCTTGTTACCTGCATAAGATGATGGTGTCCGAGAAGCCTTTTATGGCCTTTTACAACTAACCCGGGGCGCAATTGTGAGCGCTAGAGATGAACCGGGCAATTAGGGGAAGTGTATTTGAGCGTAACTCTCGAGCGGGAGGGACGTTTTGATACGCGTCTAAAGGACACCGTCCTTACTCGAAGGAAACCCTTAAGAAGAGTGTTCGATTCCAAGTGAAAATCGAAATTCTTGGTGAGTCTGATACAGTTCTGTGGATTCTGTGTGAATCACATTGTAGGCAAAGGTTAATTATTCTTTCGCCGTGTTTGAGGTCGGTAAAGTGAGATCTGCAAACTGTGCGGTTCTCCACCTTATTTTGTAATTGTTTGCAGCAGCAAAGTAGCAAAGGCCTACTGAGTTGAGAGCATTCTCAGCACGTAATTGTATATAGTGTTAATAAATTGTGTGTCGTCCTTATACAACTTTCATGCAGTTAATCACTGGAAATATTTTCATACGTCACTTGGCGCAGCAAATCTGAAGCATACGTCGGTAGGGTGTAAGAATCCGCGAACCTGTCGTTTCACCGAAGTAAGGGTGAAGGCAATTAAGGAACAAATTCATCGTTCTCCGCCGGCCACGACATTTGGCCCAGCCCATCGCATCCGAAGCGGATTAAGCCATCACATTCTGGCGCAGTCTAACAAGATCGGAGCTAGATCTTCACACATCTGTCCAAATGATCCACATCCCAAACCTTCTCTAAGCCCTTGGGGTCCTTGTGACCTGGCCATTTAGTCCATTTTATGCAGAAAAGTGTCGTTCCGAAGTAAAACAACGCATCAGCAAAATAAGAAAGTAAATGTTTTCCTTGACGAGAATTTCGCATTTCTTGTTACAAATGCTGTAGTAGGGTATGTGTTGCAACTGCAAAAATTGATTAGCCAAATATTATTCGCTACATTAAATATTTAGGGATAAACTTCCTTTGAACAAGCAGCATGATATCTCATAGAGTATGACTCTTATAATAGGACAGTAGTTCCCCACAAGAGGGTAGAAAGGATCGAAGCAAAAGGAAGCAGGATGTTGCAGAACTGATTGAGAGGACATCGCCAGGGACGGATCTAACGAATGGGACCTTACCCCCCACCCCCCATCCCTTCTTGAAAATACTAGAAATCGACAAGGCTAGTAAAATAAATAAAGAGTAAGTTTATTTTCTATTTTATGTACACATACAGTGCATGATTGCTATACCGAAATGCTTCAAAACCATTCTTTATTTTATAATATAACGTAAACAAGAGTCAATATATATTTTATATTCATATAATTTTAAACACTGCATTCACACTCTTTGTTTGTTTTAAATGTCTAAATGTTTTAAAATGTTTGAAACATTATATTAATGTCAGTCGGTATTATGAATTTTACTCTTCAATTTCCTGTCATTAATTAACATTTTCATTCCCATAATAATAATAACAACAGCCCACACGACTAAGACTGATTTATGGGGTTTGTATATAAAAATGATCACACTCTTTGGCATGATATTTAATATTGAAAGAATAATTTTACATTTAATGTCTACATTTCGTTCTCTCCTTATTAGTAAAATTGAAAATTTTTCTAGTTTAACTCCAACATTCATTCCTTAATTTCTTTAATAAATTCGTTTACGTTTCTTAATTATTTCGTATAATTTGGAATCAAATAACCTTAGGGATATATAAATGTAATTCCTGGCAATAATATTGTTACAGATTTTTATAAAATTTTTGACAGTCGATTTAGCAAATAAAAAATAAAACTATCTGAATTAATAGCTAATTACTATTGGATACATCGATGTAAAAATGATAAATCAATATAGCACTTCAAACTGAACCACAGTAGAGTCTACATATAAACCATAATACCGATTCTTACCAATAATGCTTCTCATGCCCACCAAGGACAACATTTCTGATAAACGACGGAAGTCATTTAAATTCTTGACAACAAAAAACATTAATAACATTAATCCTGACAGAAACATTCACGTTTTACATAAGTTCAATCCAATCAACTACTGATTGTCTTCTATTTTCTTCAAACTAACTTTTTTCTATTCATAATATATGATGCAGGTGTATATCTTCACACTATTTGCCGTACCTCACGTATCTCGTAATAATACGTCATGCTCTGATTGTTGCACGTGAAGATATCGCTTCAGTATTCTTTGTTCCAAATTGCTCATCCAATAATAAGTTTTAGATAATCTGGTATTAGCTGCAAAGGCTCTGATGTTATGTTCATTCCAAGTTTACGTTTTTGATTACGTTAAAAATATATAATTTTCTCACTTGAAAGATGCTTAATACTTGATAATTTAGAATTATACTTTCTTTTCTTTCTTTCTTAGCATGCACGTAATTAAAATGGTTTCGAACTACCTCGGAAGGTTCAAAATATTTGTCATAAGCTCGTTCCCATTGACAAGATAGCCTAGCTAAGAAAATAATTTATCCAAGCATTATAAATCATTTTTAACAACGATAACTCTGCAAAGTTTCTGATATAACTTAAAGATTACTGTATTTATTTTTTACAGTTATTACGTTTGAAAAAAAAAGAATTCGAAATTATTCCCAAATAGCGATAACTCTCTACTCCTTTAATGTACATATATTGCCACTACATCATTTTAATAATAATTTAGCATCTCTTTAAAATAATCTGTTTCATTTTCCCTAATTCTGATGCTCATATAATTTGCCTTCTTGATGTTTAACACTAATATATTCTTATGAAACCAGTTTCCTACTTTCTGTAAATCATCGTTGATTTGTTTAGTTAATATATCCTCTTTACCAGAAAAAATATATTTGTGTCGTGTGAAAAGGCAATTATTTTACCTTTTAATCGTAAACCAGAGAAGTCATTAATATAAATTTAAAATAATACTGGCCCCAATACAGATCCCTGGGAAACTCTAAATTGCAATGTAACTTGATCGCTAATTTTATTTTATAATTCTTACCCTCTGCTTCCTCCCAATTAAATAGCTAAGGAAACATTTCAACATATCCCCCTCCCCCATAACCCAGATTCTCGTAATTTGGGCAATAAAATTTCATGTGAAACTGTATCTGATGCGTTTTTTATATCTAAGAATAAAATTGCTGATTTTTTGTTTTTCAGATTCTTATGCATCATGAAAGTCAATTCCGATACTGCATTTTCTGCTCTTGTACCATTCCTGGATCCAAATTCATTTGGATCCAGTAAAAAATATATTTTTCTGAAGATTATAAAGCTGATAAAGCTATATTTATCTGAGAAAGATATTATTTTTTGATTTAGAAGTTTTTCGTACATTTTAGGGAATACAGACAACAACGATATTGGTCTATAATTTTCCAAACGTTTTGCCTTCTTTCCCTAATGAATTAATACAATAATTGTTATTTCCAAAACTCTAGGAAACATCTTGCTGAAAATATTTAATCAATAATAAACATAAAATGACTTTCTTTTTCTGGATAAATTTCCTTAACAATTTGTGCAGTAATATCAAAACTACTTGATTCTCCATTTTTGTAGGCTATTTAAAATTTCATTAATTTGTGGTTCCGCAATGTTATACACAGAAAAACAAATGTACTTATATGTCCTTATATATCAGAATTAAAATTATCAACGTTAATTTCCGATATAATTATGTTTCAACATTGTCTATGAACCACTTATGAAATCGATTTGCTAATAAAAGATAATTCCTTTTCGCTGAGTATGTCTGACCCTCGTCATTAATTTCTAGACTGTTTTCAAAATCATGGAAAAATGAGATGATAACAAAACCGAATGCTACGTATTTGGAAGGAGTAAATAGTATTTCCAGGTAGTTTTTGTGGAAGTAGCGATTTTTGAAATAAAGTTTTAAAACAGAGTCTCAAAGCGTTGGACACGGCCGGATCCATCCTACAAAAGTGTTTTGTTTGGCTCACAGAGTATTTTTTGATAAGGTATCTACTTTAAAAAAACGGAAGATTTCAGATATATTTTTATTTCGATTTTGAATTTAACACATGATCTCCAATATCACACATGTTTGTACACTGGTGGACAAAAGTTATAACTGTCGAGTAAGGCATCACCCTTAGTTTAATGTCAATATCAATTTTAGAGGAAAAATAGTCTTGAGCCGTGTGAGATAGAAATCCACGACCACCCGATAACATTTTTACCACTAAGCTACCGGCCGTCGACCAATATATCCTCAAATTGATGTTATGGAGTCTTTACCTGCAGTACACAATTTTCTGTGTCATGAAGGCATTGTCCCAGTTGTTCACAAAGAACTTCAAGAAGCAGATGACAAATATGGCATGAAGATGGCAAGTATTTTATGAGTATATAATTGAACAAATTGAAGAAATTTCTCGACGTTTTTGTTCAACTTTCAAGGAAGATATATCACTTTTAGGTTAACGTCGATATCACCTGATAACACCTGATATTTTATCAGGAGGTAGTGGGTCACATCAAATATATATATATATCAATATATGTTCAGTATTTGATGAATTATGAAAATTTGACTATTCAACATTAACAATTCCAGTCCTAAGAATTTTTCTCAGGCCTGGCTTAATAAGTATTATTATTATTTCAAATTATTTAATTCTTTGAAATAAGTGTATATTTTAGAAGATTGTACAAATTAACCTTTCCGTATTCGTTAGTTTTGTATACTTACTTAGGACTGGCATTTTTATTCTTAAATATTCAAACTTTCAAAACTCGTTAAATAATGAACGAATATTGTTAAAAAATCGTGATTTTTGTTATATTTGATTGAGATTTTTATCTGATATATCACATTTCTCAAAAAACAAAATTATTATTTTAGAAGTTATAGAGCTTTAACGTCAGATTCCCATCTACATAACATAGGGTTGTAACTTAATTTTTTTTTCACCAATGTTGTTTACTAACATCAAATTCAATAATTGAAATAATGAAAGTTTTATTTTACTTCTGGTGGTTGAATTTTTTACACGCTTTTACGTTACGTACCACACTCCTGTAGGCACTTGAGTTTTCGGCCTCTGTTTAAAGAATTTTCTAGTAAAACTTTTCATCAAATGTAAACATGTGTTTGCTAACACTGAGGTGAAATTGGCATTGCTAATAGCATAACAAGGACAGAAATTGCTCAAGATTTAATGCGATTGTGTAAAGAAGAAGCATATTTAAAATAATAATGAGAAAGATGAAATGAAAATTCACTTGCATCTAATGCATTGAAATGGATTAGGAATGTTTGTAAGGCAAAAGATTCGTTGTTGTTAGTGATAGTCAGTAAAAGCCTATTAACATTACGATAAGTTAACAACGTGAATAAAGGCTCTTGCGAAGTTTATGCGCATTTGGATGTCATTTTATATGGATTTCTCCAATTATAAGGGACTTTGTAGTGAAATGTAATGTCTTTCAGACATTTTAGCGGACTATTATACCTTTAGAAGACTTGTAGGAAGAAGCACTTATATACTAGTGCACAAAAGTTAAATCACAGCCTCAATTTATGTCAATACGAAACTAACTTCGAAACTCTGCAACTTCTAAAACAAAATTTTTATTACAACACATTAATGAAGATAAATTTACATTACACATTACTGAATAAAAATCAATCAAACTCTATAAATCTCTATTTTTAGCAGTAATAGCTGATATTTAAAGAATTATGGAACCTGGAAAATTTAACATCAGTAATGGACTGCTATGAAACTCATAGAATATAGAAGAATATTGAAATAATTACTAACACAAACATCTAAAATATACACTTATTTTATTAAACGCCATGAAATAAATGCTTATTATTTAGGTTTTAACTTCTGAGGTGAAATCTTATGACTGCCATTGCTATTGTTATATATATATTGAAACTTTCATAACTCTTTAAATACCTAATGAATATTGCTTAAATTTGAGCTTCACATATTTTACCATTAGCGGTTTAATTTGGAACCCAATTTTATGTCAATAGGAAATGCAACAGAGTTTCGAAGTTAGTTTTCTACTAACAGAAAATGAGGTGATAACTTTTGTTAACCACTGCAGCATTATCATGATGAGTAAAGGATTATGTGGTACTATTTGAATATCATCCATTAACAAATCTTGAATAACATTTTTATAGTTTTCATTATTATTATTTTGAAGTTGAAATATCACATATTAAAAAACGTTTTTAGGAGAGTCTGTTTAGTTTACAAAGATTTTAATGGACGCTAGAAAAAAAATATTCGGTAAATATTATGACGAATAAGTCTTTCTGCTGTTGGAATACAAAAATAACTAACCAATCGAAACTAAAGTTCTCTAATTCTGTTGAACCTTTCGACTTGCTTTACCTTTGAGCGACACTCTTTTAAACACAATGGATTAAATAGCCATGTCATAAGGACCCCAAGGACTGAGATTAGGTTGGGAAAGGGAATCCGTTGCACAACAGTTAGGTTGGGTTGGTTGGATTGTTTTACCTCTGAGCGACAAGTTTTTGCAGACAATGAACTAATTAACCAAGCCACATGGGCTTCAGAGGCTCAGAGAAGGCTTGGGGAAAGAAACCCACTGGAAAACTGTTAGAAGATGGTAGTCTTCCTTCAAGGATATCCTGCGTGTTCTTTGATGTTCACAAGGATGGCTCTTCAGCACACGGGGAGACAGCTTAACGTCTCATACGACGGAGGCGGCTTTTTTCAAAACTAACGTACAGCCACCCCTGTGGCACAGTGGTATGCCGTTGGCTCGCGGTAATACTGCAACTGCTGGGGTCAGGATTCAGTTTCCTGGATGGTATAATCGTTCATTCCGTTTTGACAGTAAAATAAGTTGGCAACTCTGCAGGTCTGATCACAAAATAAAAAAACAGCCTATAGTCAAAGTTATTCACAGTGTTCTTTATCGTGAACAGAGTAAGCTCTTCTATTCACAGAGACACGGTTTAATATTAAGTCTTTCCAAGTTCATCAATGTCCTCTTCTCACCCGAGTATAGGAGATTATCCCAGAAATTCTCAGTGCAAAGGGGGACTCGAACTTAGGAATATTAGCTTTCGGCTCTGGTCCTCTAGATTCTGAAACCTTTTTACTCTCCCACAACGTTTGGTATCTTGTATGGGTTGGGTTGTTCTACCTTTGAGTGGCACGTTTTTTGCACACAATGATATAAATTGCCAGGTCGCAAGGACCACGGGGGCTTAGAGAAAGTCTGAAGAAGGGGACCCACTAGAACAGCTGTTGGGAGACAGAAGGTTGGAGACAGACGGCGGCCTTTCTAAGCCTCTCGACAATCCGCTAATTATCAATACGATAAAGAACACTGTGAATAACTTTGACTGTAAGCGTTTTTTCGGTGCTCCCTACTGATCAAGGGCAAGATGAGGAGTTTTGTGAAGATAAATCGCAATGCTGACCCAGCTGGGTTTCGAACCTGAAACCAGATTAGAGCCTGGTGCACTACATACTGAATCATACCCGGCCCTTCTTTTCGTATGATTGGTTTGCTTAATTGCTCTGTTGCTAATTAGGAGAACATAGCTGAAACACTAATCACTTGATGACATTGAAAGGTGTTGTATCAAAACCGTGTAAAGAAAGTTCTCCTTCATTCAGTTTTCACCAACTTGAAATAAATTTTTAGAATGGAGTTAGAATGCTGTTAAATAGTTCAGTTTGTCTAACACTTTAAATGCAATTAGAATTATTATAAAATCTAGATACAAACATGTTTGTTTTAGATATTTACTATATTCAAAATGATATTTTTACATAAGATGCGCTATCCCCGCCAAACCCTATCCTAGTTCTGAAAGGGGGCACTCATGGGTGCTTGGAAAGGCTGCCGTCTATCTGATAGTACGTTAGGCCTTGGCTCTGTGTTCAGCAGAGCCATTCCCTATGCACGTTAAAGAACAATCTGGATGACCTTGACAGGAGGCTACCCTCTGTCTCCCAACAACTGTTCCAGTGGGTCCCCTTCTCAACTGGGAGGCGGAGGTGGTTCAGTTGGCAGCACGCCAGCCTCGTAATCTGCATTCCCAAGGCCATGTCCCAGCTGGGCCAATGTTGTGATATATCTCCGCAAAACTCCTCATCCTGCTCCAGTTCAGTAGGTTACATCGACATCATCAATCGAATGGTATGTTAAGCTATGCCCTAATATCTAGGTACCATTTCCTGTACTGCTTGATACGGGCTTGGAAAGGCCGCCATCAGTCGAATGGTACTTTAAGCCGTGGCCCAGTACCTAGGAAAGCCATCCCTGTGTACGTTAAAGAACATGCCTATGGTTTTGACCCGAGACTACCGTCTGTCTCTTAACAACTGTCCAGTGAGTCCCTTTTCCCCAACCTCCTCGGAGTCCTTGTGACCTGACAATTTAGCCCATTGGGTGCAAACAAAGTTCTGCTCAGAAGTAAAACAAGCCAATCCGACCATTCCTCAACCTTCTCTCAGCTCTTGGTGTCCTTGTGATCTGGTCATTTAGCCCATTGTTTGCAAAAAAGGCGGTTTAATGTAAAAAACCCATATAACCCAACTCAAACACTTTTGTTAACAGAGTGTACATCATGCGAAAGTAATATCGATTGCACGAAACGGTCTGTCACTGTAAAATCTATATACGTTATTACTGAACATAAGTTTTTTTTTAAAGTTTTTTCGCTCTCAAAAGCTAAAACTCACCAATGATGGCACACACCGAGAAGCTAGTCATTACAAGAGTCATTCTGAAGCGGAAGTTCAAAGATCTATACCCAAAAAGAAAAAAAAAGAAAAATCAGACAGGAAGAAACTAAGCGAAAAAAAAAAACGCATTTGCGGAATACTCGTTCCCATAATTGCCACCAAAAGTATTTGGCGCGTTTGAGAGAATCTGACAGCATTGCAAACAGAAATCTTATTAAAGGGTCGACAGTTGCGTCATCAGTGGAATCAACACTCGAAGTTCGTAACTGGCTCGTTGGCTGACATTACCCTACGATTTTGATGCCGATAATGTTAAATACTGTCCTTCAGCTCTACGAAAAGAGACTTATTATGGCAGCTCCGGAACATTAAATGGAAACTATGTATCTTTCGGAAGTATAATATCTGGTGATTGTGAAATTTCTTGGCTGACCCTAAAGTGAATTTCACCTAAACAGTAATCTCACTGGAATGACACTTTTCGTTTGTACAATGGGAATAAAAGAAATCTGAAAACTACTACTGTTAGGACCTCCTATCTACCAACCTACCCAATCCTCTGATGATGGCACTGCGAGACTGCAATTTATTTACCCAAATACTTCTATCACGAATAACAATTGCTGTATCTCTCTACTGCAGTTCAATAGGTACTAGTAAAGGTGTGTTTGGTAGTGTCCACTCAATTAATTCTAAATATATTCCTTATTGCTCAGACTTTAGGCACACCTTTCAATACTCTGTTGGGGCGGGGGTGCTCAGTCGGTAGCGCGCCAGGCTCGTAACCTGTAGTTCCCAGGTTCGAGTCCCAGCTGGGTCAGCGTTGAGATTTATCTCCGCAAAATTTCCCCGCCCTGCCCACGGTCAGTAGGGGACACCGATGGGCTTGGAAAGGCCGCCGTCCGTCGGATGGGACGTTAAGGCGTGGCCCCGTGTGCGGGAGAGCCATACCCTGTGCATGTTAAAGAACACGCTGGATGGCCTTGACGGGAGGCTACCATCTGTCTCCCAACAGCTGTTCCAGTGGGTCCCCTCCCCCAACCTTCTCTGAGCCTTCGGGGTCCATGTGACCTGGCCATTTAGCCCATGGTGTGCAAAAAAGTGTCGCTCAGAGGTAAAACAACCCAACCCAACCAAATACTCTGTTGGTCAGGGAATGCTATTTGGTCAGTCTTCTATGTCATAATAGGCCTAGATAATAAAACATTTATTAATCTTTAACAATTATAATTAAATTTTTATTTTTTAAATTTAACTGGTAGTTAGTAATGTTTAAAAATATGGTAATTAATATGTACATAAATATTTTAATATTATTATGATGAATTAAATATTTTATTTCATATAGTTTAAAATAAATAAAGTTTAATTAAATTTCAAATAAATTAAATCGCTCAAATATTTATGCATATTTAAGTTTACTCCTTTCTTCCCTACTTTTAGTTAACGCTGTCCAGGCATGGTGTATCAAGGTGACCTTGATTTAGCTCAGTCGTTAGCGCGCCAGTCTCGCAATCTGATTTTCACAGGTTCGAGTCCCAACTGTACTATGGTTGGGATTTATCTTAGTTAATTCCCACCCTGCTTTAGAAAGGTGGTGGAATAGGAAGCTAAACTTACTCTTCTGTAGTATATGCAGAAGATATTTAAGACGACAAATGGATATCCATTCCTCATCTTGGATATCTTCTGGATATTTTATGGATATTACAGTTGTGTGAGTTTGGCTCCGTGTGCAGGAAGTCTGTTCCCAATGCACGTTAAAGAATATGCAAGATGGCCTTAACACGAGGTTCCCATTTGTTTCCTAACACTCCCTTACCCAACTCTAGATCTTTGGGGCCGTTGTGACCTGGTCGTTTAGGGGAGGCAAATCAAAAGTAGCGGGGTAGGTTCGTAAATGATATCTGATATCTTGAATTAATTTTTGAGTTCCAAGCCTAGTGCTTATATCTAGCAGTCT
Organism: Ryuthela nishihirai; assembly: GCA_038380435.1. NCBI lineage: Eukaryota > Metazoa > Arthropoda > Arachnida > Araneae > Heptathelidae > Ryuthela > Ryuthela nishihirai. The sequence continues at coordinate 44,176,868 of JAWZYU010000003.1, read as the reverse complement.
AAAATAGTTCCTGATTGGAAATAACAAAGTACAACACATAAACCCCAAAGGGGCCACAACCCCAAAAGGGCATAAACCCCAAAAGGGCAAAACAAATTTGCTGTAAAAAGCACAACTAAATGCGAGTGTCAAACACCATTATCTAGGATGTTTGAATTGGTTTAAAACCAATGGATCATAATCAATCAAAGATCTAAATATATAACAAGGATTATCTCCCACTGCCTCGAAAAAGGTCTGCGCGAGCTTACGAATATGAGTGTATTATGGGATCAGTGCTCAAATCAGTGTGAATGGTCTTGTTTTTCACAAACCAGGGAGCACTGACCACAGATCTGATGATTTTATTTTGGAAGCTCTGAAGCCTCCTTGTATTGGTGTTGGTAGTATTACCCCACACTGGTGAGGCATATGTCAGGATTGTGTTCATAACTGAACTACCCAGATTCGAGTCACAAATGTGCCAGTGTTGAGATTTATCTCCGCTAATTCCTCCTTTCTGTCGGTGAGAAAGAGGATATATTTGTGCCTGGAAATATCGCCGTCCGTGGCTGGGAAGTTAATCCGGGTCTATGTGTAAGAGAATACCCTGTGCAGGTTGAGTTGATTATTTACTCCACAGTGGGCTAAATTCGCCAGGTCACAAATACCCCAAAAGCTCAGAGAAGACTGGGGAAGGGAATCTACTGGGCAGATGTTAGTAGAAAGACGTAAGATTCTCGTGAAAGCCACCAGTGTGGTGTTAGGTTATGGCTTTCATGTACATGGATACACGACTTAAAGTATCCTCCGAAGGACGGCGGCTTTTCCAAGTCCAACAGAGGTCGTTTTTAACACTGACACTGTTGAGGCTGGAATCTGGGAAATGCCAATTACGAGCCTGACGCACTATTGTCTGTGCCAACCCCCTTCCACGGGGTTGTTCAACGTGTTCACATTGAAGAACATACTGGATGACTTTGGCGGGGGCTACTATCTGTCTTCTAACAGCTGTCTATTGGATCCTCTACCCCCCCCCCCCTCGAACCTTTTCCCCTGGAGAATTCTGGTAAGAGAAATACATGCCAAAACTATTAAACTTCTGTATATTTCGTTTGTTTATGAAAACACTTCTAAAACGGAGGGAGAAATGCTTCCCCCCAGCCAACTTTAATTTTTTATAAATCCCCTCCTGGTTTCGTTTTCTTTTCGCAATATTATTTAAAACGGAATCATGTCGTGTATTCCGGTCGCTTGATGCAAGATGCTCCTACACTATGCAGTCACTGTCAGCTGCAGTACAGAATACGTTGGATTGCTTTACTATTGTGAAGCACTTTTGCCCACACAGACACTAAATGGACAAATCAAAAGGATTCCACAGGCTCAGAGTTGAGTAGGAGAAGGAAACATCCTGCTCAGCTGTTAAGGGACAGAAGGAAACCTCCTTTGGGGGGAGGGCTTAGTCGGTAGCGCGTCAGGCTCATAAACTGCAGTTCCCAGGTTCGAGTCCCAGATAGTCATGGTTGAGATTTATCTCCGCAAAACTCCTTGCCCTTGGTCAGTAGAGGACTGTCATGTCTCTCTAATTTATTTATTTTTATTTATTATTGCATTTTGTTGTTGTTTTTTTTATTGTAGTAAATATTTATATCTGCATTAAGTGTATTTGTGGAAGTACTGATGTGGGGATGTGACTCCTGAGAGGTTGTTCGGGTCGGAGCTGGCTGACTTGCGTATTCTCACAGGACGGAAGGAACTTTTACCACTAGCCTCGGGCGCGAGTGGTAAAAACAAATATATCCTTGAGAAATGGCAGAATAAGAGGAAAAGGGAAAGAAAAATAAGAGGAAAAGGACAAATATATCCTTGAGCTCCTGCTAGCGCAGGAGTCAAGCGCAGTAATAATGAGCAACAGTCTGAGCGTCGCTGTCAATGGAAGGACGTTTGAACACACGTCAAGGGCCGCCAGTCTTGTTCAAAAACAAAACCTTTAAGGAGAGAGTTCGGTTCTGTGTGAACCAGGGATCAGTTCTATGTGAACTGAAGTACGGTTTTGTGTGAACCAGGTTGTAGGTAAGGATTTTCTATCAATTGAACATCCTTTCGCTGAGTTTGAGGTCTGTAGAGAGAATCTAGGAAGTGCAGTTTTCCACCTCATTGTGTGAAGGTTTGCAGTATCAAAGTAGCAAAGGCCCTCGGAATCGAGCGCATTTCCAGAACGTAATTGTATACGAATATAAATAAACTGTGTCGTCCATACTACTCTCGTGCTTGAATTGTTGGACACCTTTCTACACATCACTTGGCGCAGCAAGTCTGAGACATCTGTCACTACGGGTGTAACAACCCGCGAACCTGTGATTTCACCTAAGTGAAGGTAATTAAGGAACTAGTTGATCTCTGCTAAAGAGCGAAATTTATATCATCTAGCCTGGGGTTCTCAACGTGGAGTACGCGGTAAAATGTTTGGGGGTACGCCGTGAAAGCTCAAAAGTCACTAGATCTAGTAACAAAGCAAAAATAACAATTATTATACTATAACTATAGTTTTATCTATCTATACAAGGAGTACACCAGTTACATACACATTTCCAGGGGGTACGGGAAGCATAAAAGGTTGAGAAAAACTGATGTAGCCCAACATGACATTCGGCGCAGTTCAGTCCGCAGCATACGTAATTACACATGACGAAGTAACAAACTGCGTCCCCTCCCACCACCACGATAGAGACACCGATGTGTTTGGAAAGGCCGCCATTCGTCGGATGAGACCTTAAGCTGTGGCCCCGTCTGCGAGAGAACCATACCCTGTGCACGTTAAAGAACACGCTTGATGGCCTTGACAGTAGGCTACCATCTGTCTCTTTGGGGCAGTGGTTGCTCAGTCGGTATCGCACCAGGCTCGTAATCTATAGTTCCCAGGTTCGAGTCTCCAGCTCAGTCAGGGTTGAGATTTATCTCTGCAAATTCCCCCTCCTCCCCACGGTCAGTAGGGGACACCGATGGGCTTGGAAAGGCCGCCGTCCGATGGATGGGACATTAAGCCGTGTCTCCGTGTATGAGAGAGCCATACCATGTGCACGTTAAAGAACACGCTGAATGGCCTTGATGAGGAGGCTGCCATCTGTCTCCCAAAAGCTGTTCCAGTGGGTTCCCTCCCCCAACCTTCTCTGAGCCTTCGGGGTCCTTGTGACCTGGCAATTTAGCCCATGGTGTGCAAAAAAGTGCCGCTCAGATGTAAAACAACCCAAACCAACCATCTGTCTCCCAACAGCTATCCAGTGGGTCCGTTTCCTCTAACATTCTCTGAGCCCTCAGCGTTCTTGAGACCAGATCATTTAGCCCATTGTGTGCCAAAAGTGCCGCTCATAGGTAAAACAACACCAAACCTCCCTTCAAAGTACTCAGGTATGTCTCTCTAGTGCACATGGTATTGTTCTTCCGACATTTTATATCGTACCGTTGAACATAATTTCTTTCTTCATTGTTGTAATAAAAACATATTTATCAAATGACTTCATTCCAAACAATGACAGTAAAAAAAGTCATTATCAAATTATTAATGAACTTAAAATTGACTTCTACATTGATGATTTGAAGTTCAAAAGCGAAAAATAAAAATTACTTTTCACGCTCATTTCAACCAAGCAAATGATTTCATGCCCCAATTTTTTTATGAAACTATCATCAATAAATTTTCGTATTCATCACTTTTTCGTTCTATGAATTAACTTTAATATTTTAAGATAATTTTCTAATTTGTTTTCAAACGTTTTGTAATGGGTTTGTTGATAGAAAGTTTTGTAACTGTCAGATCTACCCGGATGAAGAATTAAAAAAAAATCTTCATATAGGAACGCATTGTTCCTAGTGAACACCCTAATGTGAACACGCACAAACTTTTATAACTGATATAACTGGATGCATTATTTATGCGTAAATAGGCTATGTTGGTTGGTTGTTTTACCTCTGAGCGGTACTTTTTGCATACAATGGTCTAAAAGGCCAGGTCACAGGATCCCGAAGGCTCAGAGAAAGTTGGGGGAGGAGACCCACTGGAACGACTGTTGGGAGACCGATGGTAGCCTCCCGTCAAGGCCATCCAGCGTGTTCTTCAACGTGCACAGGGTATGGCTTTTTCCACACACGTGGCCACGACTTAACGTCCCATCCGACGGACGGCGACCTTTTCAAGCCCATCGGTGTCCCCTACTGACAGTGGGCAGGGCGGGGAGTTTTGCGAAGAAAATAGGCTATGCCAATGTTCCTAATCGAATCAAGAAGATCTATCCAAGCCCATCGGTGTTCCTTTCTCAGCAAGGATAGAGTATGGATTAGCATAAATGATTCTCAAGCACAATTACGACTCGAACCTGTAAACGGCAGATCACGAGTCTGGTGCGCTACCTACTATCACGAGTCTGGTGCGCTACCTACTGAAACTCAACTCAACTGAAGCATTCAATGAAGAATAAAATTACGAACTCCTTAACTTCTTAAACAAGCTTTATATAAAAAAATATGAATGAAAATAAATACGATATTAATAAAAATCTAAATAAATTTCGATTTTCAATAGTATTTAATCAATGCTTAAAGAGATATGTATATTTTAATCTTTAGCAACAGCAATAATTGTCATAAAATATTACTTCAGAGGTTAATTAAAACTTAAATGATAAGCATTTCCCCTCAAACCTTTTAATTGTATGAACATAATGAATCCACAGAGGTCTGACAGGAGCCTGTCAGTTTATAATGTCATAGCAGAAGGCCTATGAGGAAGGGGAGATTCAGACTTTCAGCAGAATCACAACATAAGACAAGGAGACTTCAACAGAATGACAACATAAAACATCCTTGCCCGGGGATCGAATCCAGATCCCTTCAATCAGTAGCCAAGCACGCTAATCACTCGGCTACATGAAAGTAGTATAATTTTTTAATATTTCAGAAGTTGGTATAAATAATCATTACATTGCTTGCCAATTTTGTACGTGTTTCCTAAAACTAGCACTGAGACTTAAACATTTAAGCTTTCATAACTCAAAATATCGAACGAATATCGTTGGTAATCGGTATCTAAATAGATTGAACTAGATCATAAATTTATCTTAAATTACATTTTTCAACAAAAGGCGTATTTAAGAAGTTAAGATTTTAATCTCCGTTGGCTCAGCATTGAGGATTTTTCGCGTTGCCCAGAACGTGTATCTCTCTATCTATTCACTGAAATATTGCCTACTCTTCCGTTACAGTTTATTGTACCTATCCGTGGCTAATACCAGAAGACATCCCGTATAACATCTCACAGCAACGGTTCACTATCTTCTCGGCAGCCATATACTCCCAATTCCAACACCACTCCTCGCCGTTACGGCTCCGCAGTCCACCAATTCTCTAGTGGAGACTCGCCTCGATTTGATTCCTTTATTACACTCCCTGCTACAGAGTTGTTCTGTCTCCTCAAGAATGAGCAACGAGTGTGACCGCTGCCCAGCTGCGCCAATCATGGCGACCAGCACGCTCTGCTGGTAACGGCTACAGCTGTGCTAATGTGATTAAGAAACTGTCTTCGGGATGCGGCCAACAAGTCCGGTGCATCATCAAGTCCCCCACTTTTCTGCTCCTTTTCCAAGCTCTGGAGGAATGAGGGGAAAGGAAGAATGGAAAGAAGATCTACTTCCCGGAGTCTATTGAGGCACAGGTAGGGAGAAGTGCCTCTTGGGAGATAGAAGCGCAGGAGCACTCAGACCCTAGGATGCGGAGAAGCTGGGAAAAAGGTAGAGACGGGAACAAATCGCCTATTACATATAGTGGCGGCTATCAGCAGCCCTTTCACACTAGGCTGTTTCTCAAAGAACAATGACTGTCCTATGCGAAGACGAAATTCATCCGTGATATTTGTTATAAATAAAATCGGGACATGAAACAATCTGCTTGTTTAAAATGAGGGTAAATATCAATTTTTTTTTTTCTTTCAAATGCAAATCGTAAACATAAAAGTCAATTTTTTATATTTATTGTATAATGAATCTTTTACTGTCATTGTTTGGAATGAAGTTATTTGATTAATAGGTTTTTTATTACTAGAATAAAAAAAAAAATTATATTTACATGAAGAAGGAATTGTATCTCTTATACGCACTCACATGTTTCGTACTAACTAGTCGCCTCCCAATTGTTAATTTACTAAGTTCACTTACCAAATTGTAATTTACCCAATTTCTTTACCAAGTTGTTTAATTTACTCAGTTCCCTTACGAAATCATTAATTTACCGAATTCACTTATCAAGTTGTCAATTTACCAAGTTCACTTACCAAGTTGTTAATTTATCAAGTTCACTTATCAAGCTATTAATTAACCCAGTTCACTTACCAAGTTGTTAATTTGACAAAGCCATTTAGCAAATTGTTCATTTACCAAGTTTACTTACGAAATTGTTCATTTATCAAGTTCACTTACCAAGTTGTTAATTTACCAACCTCACTTACCACGTAGTCGACAAAATTTCCAGACAGTCATGTGTTTGATACTATTACCTACGCTATTAGTATGCATTACAGAAGGGTAGACTGGTAAGGGTCGTTGAGCACTGTACTATCCATAGAAGTATGATTATTTTTTAATAATTGTTATTTTGCAGAAATTCCAAGAATTATGCAAAAACCTATTTTAAGCTTCACGTTCGAACTCTCAAAAGAGTAATTATTGAAATTTCGAAAACGAAACACGATTTTTTTTTATCGAAGTTTGGGGCTGCCTGCTACAGCTGCATGCTTGTAAAAAAAGAAGCATTGTCGTCCCTGCAGCACAATCATTTTTTTTCTTTCGCATAGTATCAGGCAGTCACGGGTATTTTGCAGAATTACCACCTAGCAATGGAGATATTTCAGAATTACTAACCAACTGCGACTTTATTAATTCTTAATGTAATTTTTGATAATTAATAATAAATTAATGGCATGTTAGCAGAGGATAGCGTTGTTTCTTTAAAAGTCGGCATTAGAAATTAATCGTAATGTAAAATGCTATGTGTATATACTTATTCAGTAATCATTCATGATGGAAAGTCAGGGCTATTTCAAGTATAGTAGCACTAAAAAATAGGAGGCATTTTCTGATCTGGTATCGTATTTCAAGTCAAATAAGGGTAGGAGTAACCGACTAGAAATCAAGAGGTACCGAATGTACTCTTTGATTTCTAGTGACATTTATAAATTAACAGTGCAGTTATTTGCAATTAATAGTATGAATGATATTGTACTATATTGTGTAAAATCTGCCTTGTTATCCGTATAATTGCATTAAGTGAAAACGAAGTAGATTTCTATCACGGAGATCTTTATATGTATTTTTAGCATTATCAATAATTTGAAAATTTTTCAACGATCTGAGACAAATAAAAACATAATTTTTTCATTACGTAATACTCTTAAATTGCTACTGAGTTTAGTACCTTCAAATAATTGTGGAAAAATTCTAACACTCATCAAACTAATCATGTATTAACTATTATCTACTTTCCATAATAAGAAGCATTCTCATTCAACTTTTTCTATGTTTTGTGAAATATCAAAAAATCCTATATCGGAACACAGCATCGCATTTCAAGAAAGTAAAAGGACTGAGTTGCACGCAAACCTTTCCTGATTTATCGAAAGTCTAGACAGAATTTGTTTTGTTACTAAAAGCTAACTTGACAAAAATCCGAGCTTCGAAAAGTTTGGCCAAGCTGTTTTCGAAATAGAAGTATCGACAACAGGTAAAGCAACAGACGAAGGAAAACTTATGCAACTTATTTTTTTTACCTTTTAGTCAGGAAAAAAAACCCCTAAGATATTATTTTCAAATACTGAAAGGCAGCTGACTGGCAGTGAAGATTAGACCAAGCAACAGCAAGAAAAAGCATCTCTATTTTAATTTACGACTAGCTGAACTGCACTAGGCGCTGAACGGGTCTCATTTTAAATCTGTGTATTAGTTTTTTACTACACTACAGTTTAACTTTGTGAGCTGTGCTTTCTCCCCGACACTACAGCACAGATTCAATACGAAGAATTGCCGTGCATTGCTAAGGTTGTTTCTGATATCAGTAGTTCTGATGCCATGTTTTTCCTGATGTCTCGTAGTCCATGTGGTCGTCGCAAACTATTGAGATTTTTATTTCTCTAGAATTTGATACTCTGTTGTTCCTGATGTACTTGACGAAACGGTCCCAAATTTCATAGGCACGTTTCCTATACCTGACTCCATGTTGAATTAAAACCTCAGATCTCTAGCAACAATGGGACTACTTAAAATAATAATGCCTTTACAAATATGGGAATCTGGCAACGGCAGAAGATTTGAATATTATTTTGACTCTTACGTTCACGGTTAGGGTGTTGTAAATGGCAACAATAAATTTGACAGCGATTACAGTTTCTGATAGTAATAGTATGGCAGAATGTTTGCTTCTAGTGACGCCCCCCCCCCCCCTTATGCAATTTGTTATTGAAATTTAGCAATACAATCAGGACCACAACGAGAAACATTCTCTGAAAATTTATAGAGTATGCCATGATTTACCAATGAGTTATGGTTGCCACCGACAAACACACAGACACATTCTTTTATTATTATAGATTTTATGATTATTGTCATGCCCACGTAATTTTATTACGTGGCCAAGACTCCATAGGCTTCGGGACGACATTAGGTTAGGCTCCATTTTAATAGTGACATTTTCGACTGCTTCCATTTTTGTGTCAAGTTCAACGAAGAGGAACTCGGCCGCAGGCCCCGAACTTTCCAGATTGAGCCTGGAACCCCAGATGGCAGAGGAACTACGTGACATGCCTGGTAAACAACGTTGGCCGGAGGGGAGCTGAGATTCGCACCTCGGCTACTCTGGCCAATCCCGTACAGCCACGCATGAGCGTAGGTGACCTCCACAAGGAGGGCCAGCGAAAAAGGACAAGAAAAAATTTGGTGAAAACAAGGAGTCTCTTCTTCGCGTCCGGGCTGTGTGGTCGGCAACAATGGTCCTCTCCAGTGAGCAGAATCCCGAAGTGTGAACAATGTATGTGCGGGGGAAGCGATAAACAGCCCGGGCTCCCAGCAACTTGGAGCCAGCGGCCCAGTGATTGCCTTCCCGAGGGACTCCTTACTTAACTTGACGAAGTAAAGGGGAAATCTGGCTCCGCTTATCTTTTTTCACTCGAATGTATTTCTGTGAACGGCCGTCAAGGTGTCTATAGTGGAACCGTCTTAACTGTTAAGGGCTGTTGGAGTCACGAGCAAGTAGCTCTGCATCATGAACTGTTGAGTAATAAACTTGCAAAGTTCCCTTAATTGAAAAGGGCCATACGAGAGGCATTGTTGAATCTGTCCCAAATATGGGAACCACATATGTGTAGAATGTTTAAAGGTAATTTTGTTAATAAATGTGTATTTTATTGTTAACTGAAAAATTATCTCAGTTCTCATTATTGCAAATGTCTGTTAACTTGGTTATGTGACTTGCAAATGTCTGTTAACTTGGTATACGTGGTCCAGGAATTTGCCTTGATTTTTGCACCAAAGAAAGCATCACGGCCTAAAAATTGTGCCGCCCTAAAAATAATCTAGGGGGTCATAACATTATTATACCTTTGAGTTATTTTTTAAACCACGAGGTGTCATTCATTCACAACACTAATTTGTATTAACGCTACTTTAAATCTACAGTTTGGTCAAAAAAACTTATAGTCTCAAAATAAAGTGTGGGGTGAGATTTGGCTCAGGCGGTAGTGGACTAGGTTCGTAATCTACAGTCCCACCTGTGCCAGCGTGGAGATTTATTTCCATTAACTCCGCCGTCGTCGGATGGGACTCAAAACAATGGTTCCGTGTGCAGGTTGGGTTGTTGGGTTTTTTTACCTCTGAGCGGCACTTTTTGCACACCATGGGCTAAATGGCCAGGTCACATGGACCCCGAAGGCTCAGAGAAGGTTGGGGGAGGGGACCCACTGGAACAGCTGTTGGGAGACAGATGGTAGCCTCCCGTCAAGGCCATCCAGCGTGTTCTTTAACGTGCACAGGGTATGGCTCTCCCGCACACGGGGCCACGGCTTAACGTCCCATCCGACGGACGGCGGCCTTTACAAGCCCATCGGTGTCCCCTATTGACCGTGGGCAGGGCGGTGAATTTTGCGGAGATAAATCTCAACGCTGACCCAGCTGGAACTCGAAGCTGAACCTGGGAACTACAGATTACGAGCCTGGCGCGCTACCGACTACACAATTTTTTTTGGAACATTATCTACGGTGAATCAAAGTAATCTCAATTGAATTTATTCCTTCTCTCAAATTAATTTTCGGTTTCCCCACACATAAATACAACTACTAGGTGTTCATTTTTCGCTCCTACTGAGCTGACTGATAATTATTGAAAGGCGTTACGAAATATCAATGAAAAATATTGTTTTTAGCGCATTCAACACACCACTTTTAAAAAAGAAAAAGGTTTTAAATGATGCATAGAAAATATTTGGGTAGAAAAAGGTTCACTTTTACAAATGCTGTAAAACCCGTTGCTTCAAAATCCCCCAATATGTTCTGGTGGTGGGATCCTGTTGAACCACTTTTTGGCTCAATCCTGAATTTTTAGATCGATCGCGATATCGTGATACGATGGGAACGCTTCTGCAATGCTTCTGCGAAACGATCAACGAGGGATCCATTTCCCTGAAGTGACAGTTTGAAATTTCAATTCGAGAGGAAGGAACCGAGAAGTTTTCACATTTATCACATAAAATGCTCTTTAGATGCTTAGAAATTTTTCTTGTTTTGCATTTCCAGTCGTACGAATCTACCACCATGTGCTAGTAGTTGTTAATTACAAGCGCAACTACGTAGATACATCAGCAACATTATTGCGTGATCACCGATCCTGCATTTAATACGAAGCAAATTTATATAATTAAGAGAAATTAATTGCCCTCTACTGCTGCTCTTGCGTCTCTACCAAGAGTTTGCATTATGTATCATATAGAGTCTCATCATAAAATGCAGTAGACATCGATTTCCCGAAGCAAATGGCTATTCGAAATGGATCAAATCAATGATTTCTGGACCAGGAGTTTACAATATACTGTATATCGTCTATAGTTTCATCAGGAAGTACAGTTGTAGATTTCGATTTCTCGATACAAATGGTTATCTGAAATAGGATTAAACCATTGGTTTCTAGATCAAGAGTTTGCAATTTATATCGTATATAAGTTTCATCAGGAAGTGTAATTTTAGATTTAGATTTTCCGATGCAAACGGCTATCTGAAATAGAATTACACCATTTAGTTTCTGGATCAAGGATTTGCAATACATATTAAATATAGTTTCATCAGGAAGTGTAATTTTAGATTTAGATTTCCCAATGCAAATGGCTATCAGAAATAGAATCAAACCATTTAGTTTCTGGATCAAGGGTTTGTAATATACGGTATACAGAGTGATTCAAAACTCTTGGGCCAAACTTTAACGGGTGATAGAAGACACCTAAACAAGCACTTTTCGTCATGCAATGCATGGTCGGAACTCAAGCGGTGAAGCGCTAGACGGCGCTTTCCAATGAACACTTATAAGCGATGGTTTTTGCACTCATCGTCATTTCTACCGTGGATTGCAGAACGGATGGATGGTTTCACGAATCAGGAGAAGGCGGAGATGCATTTCAGGTACGGATGGGAATGCGAGGGAAGCCAAAAAAAAACAGAAATAAAAAGAAAAAGAAAAAACGTTGCGAAAACCAGCGCTTATAAGTGTTCACTGGAAAGTGCCCTCTAGCGCTTCACCGCTTGAATTCCGACCATGCATTGTATGACGAAAAGTGCTTGTTTAGGTGCGTTCTATCACCCCTTAAAGTTTGGCCCAAGAGTTTTGAATCACCCTGTATATCTTACTAGAAATCAGCCGGTGAGTTTAGCACATTTTCATTTCTAGTCTGTCTCTCCTTTTCCTCTTTGACCTCGAATGCGACACCAGACCTGAAACTTCTTCACGTTTCTGAGTTCATCTGCCGGAAATAGCCTTTATCTCTCCACCGGAGTATCTGGAAATTTATTCGACGGAATTTTGTTCGACGAAAATTTGTTCGAAACGGAAATTTCATGGAAACGGAAATTTAGAAGACCGAGTTTTGTTCGAAACAGGAATTTTTCGACACTATCATTTGTTCCATGGAATTCTGTTTGATGGAAATGTGTTCGAAACGGAAATATATTCGTCGAACATTTTGAAGAAAGTTTGAGAATTGAGAAATATCGAGAGGCTGTTAGGGAGCGATCTCCTAGATAAGGTCTCTTCATGTTTGTCACTGGGGAATCATCAGAGGAAGGGTTGGGAGACGTTTAGTAAGAAAGGCGAGATAAGAAAAGGCTCAGTTTTATATTAAAGTAAAACACTTGTTCCCGAACAGTCTAGATTCCGTTTACTTCCTTTTATTTTTTAGTATTATTAAAAGCGATAGTCACATCTTTGAAGAAGAGGAATTATGTCAGATATTTAAAACTGGAGTATTTTCTACAACTATACATTTCTTTTTTATAACTGGTTCAATAATTTGGGAGAGGACAAGTGATCAGATAGAACCAGAAGGAACAAACTAAGTTTCTGTATATGATTTTCCCCTCCTTCTATTTTAATGTTCTTTTAAAAATACTTTATACAATATATATATTAATCTACAAATCATTAATATTTTTGACTACCTTTCGAGTTAATATTCTGAATAAGTGGGGACATCGCCCATTGGTTTCTTTTCCTAAATCTAGCATTTCCCATACTACTTTTCAAAGAGAAAAATTGGAAGTGTGCAGAGTCGAACCCTACGCCATTCTAGACTCGATATACCGATACGTAGCCTCCACGATTATATATGTGAGCTTTATCACCATGGCTATCTACACTTTCAATTAAGTTTTTATTTTGCATAGAGCTTTTGAATCAGTAGTAAAATAAAGGAAGAAATTGCATACTGGAATTGTGTTTCAATTCGTTCTGGCTCAATCGGATTAATTTACCCGTCCCAAAATCCAAAACGTTTATCCAATGTTAGATATTAGAAGAAACATACACTGAGAGATCGTTGAAGTCACTTCAGGTTCGAAGTTAGTGTCCCATCGACATAACATGACCACCCCATGTAATGTCAAAGGGACGCCAATTTCGAAGATCTATAACTTCTAAAATAAGCGTTTTGTGATAAAATGTGGCTGAATATATTTTAATGATCTCAATCAAATCTATTTAAATTTCGATTTTGAACAGTAATTCTTACAGTATTAAGAAGGTATGGAGGTTTAAATTCTTCCAGAGCAGCAATATGTTCTAAGAAATTTATCAATAAACATTAAACGATCATTGAAGAAATTATTTGCACACACTTTTAAAATATGTAGTTATATTTGCACTTGTTTGAAGAAAGTTTCCTATTTCAGTTTCAATTACCTTCAAATGTCTAGCTGCTATTGTGATATGTTCAAACTTCCATAACCTTAATTTATAGAAACCAGTGTATATATATATATGTAAATTACACGAATTATGCAGAAGATTTTTATTTCCCCTAACACTTATCGTCATTTCCAAAGAAGGGGAGGGGCTTTCCTCTACACTTTATCCTACCCTGGGAGAGAGTAAGAGTGTCAGGCTAGAGGCCTTTTTAGATTTTTTTTTGTTCAGGCTGTGTATATTTATTTTGGATTTCGCCAAAATAGTCATATGCTACGGGGAGACCCTCTGTCCCGGCATCTGGAAAGTTAATTGAAGGAGCAGTGCCCTGAGGGACGGAGGTCGCCCAACTGCTAGCGGATGGCCCAGATGGTGAGGTAGGGAAAGAAAGGAAGAAAGGGTTTGGCAATGATGTGGGAGAGCCGGTCGAGTTTCGGAAGGAGACGGACGAGAATTGTTAAAGCTGGGAAATGCCGACTGGTAATAGCGGCATTGGCTCTGTAAATACAGCTGAACAGGCATAGTAAGCTGGTGTTGTTGTAATCCATGTAATTGAGCATATGTCCTCGTCCAGCAAGTACGTTGGAAGGTTAAATAAATCTTTGTTATTTTTAAGTAAAGCCTGAAGTTGGACTAATTTATTGGGGAGGAGCTTCAGTATCAGTTCTCTGCAATTGTGAATAAACCGTTGATTTTATCCGAAAGACTCTTTCACCCGTCGCGTATAGCGATCGAACCGAGGGAACGTCCTAAGTGGTCTCAATAGGCCGACAAACGAAGAGTAAACATCACAAAGTGGCGCAGTCCGACAGTACGCAGCAGAGGTGAAAGTAGCGGCGAAGGTGACGGAAGAGTTCCGACATCCATGGTGAGCTGACCAGAACAAGGCTGATACTGCCAAGAGTGTCCTGCGGTGTGCTTCAGGCGATAGAATAGCTGTGAAGGTACCTGAAGAATCGTGCATCACGTTCGAACTGTGGAAAAAGCTGTGAAGGTGACGGAAAAGTTCAACATCCACTGGGAGCTGACCGACGCAAGGCTGATACTGCCAAGAGTGTTCCGGCTGTGTGCTTCAGGTGACAGACTGACGAGGCGGTTCGTTCCTGTCATCGCATCGGAGGTAAGTATCCTCTTACTCTAGGGGCAAGTAGTTAGATACGGCAGAGGCCTGTACGAGCTAAAATGGAGCTTAGGAGCGGTCGCGATAGGGAAAGGGATGAGTTAAGACGAGGCTTCACAGAGAGGGATAGCGCGCAGGGTGGTTATTCAGGGAATGATCTGGGAGGCGAGGTGGTGACAATAGACAGAGAGTCTGATGCTGCGATAGACATGAGAGGGTTGAGGGATTATGGCAATGACGACGATACGGATATGCTGCAGAGCAGGACCAGAAAGCAGAGAGCTAAAGAAAGGAATGGATATGATTTTGAATTAGAGAGGATGAGGTTAGAGATGCAACTGAGAAGGGAAGAGATAGAGGCAGCAGAAAGGGAAAAGGAGAGAGAGGCAGCAGAAAGGGAAAAGGAGAGAGAGGCAGCAGAAAGGGAAAGAGAAAAGGAGAGAGAGGCGGCAGAAAGAGAAAGAGAAAAGGAGAGAGAGCATGAGTATAGAATGCTGGAACTGCAAATGAGGAATGCAAACGAGGAGAGGGGTGATGGGCGAACGGTGGCAGTATCTAGTAATCCAGCAGATGCGCGGCTGGCTAATTATATAAAATTATTGGGAAATATGTTAGCTGGAAGCCCTAAAAACCCAGAAGAGGTGATAAATCTCTTTGAGGCAGCGGAAAGGGGATTTAAGATATATGAAGTGCCAGAGGAATTTCGAGGCAAAGTCATCATTTCTTTTTTGGATGGTAATTATGCAAATCACGTTTTTCGAAAATTAAGTGCGGAGGATTTTGTTTATTATAAGAAAGTTAAAGAGGCCGTACTAAAAGAGTTTAAGCTCACTCCCTCGGCGTACAAGAGAAAGTTTGAAACTATCGCGAAAGATCCGAATGAGTCATATAATCAGTTAGCCTCGAGACTCAGAAATAGCTGGGATTACTACGTCCGCAGTAGGAAGGTGACAAAATTTGAAGAGCTTATGGACCTGATAGTGTCGGATAGGTTACGTGATAGCCTTCCTCAAGACACTCATGCTTACGTAGTACAGAAAGAGGCGGAGTCATGGGCAAAAGCAGACGAAATAGCCACGTGGGCAGAAATCCATCTAGCTAGTGTAAACGGAATGGAAGAGGTCCTAACTTTTAAAGAGGTAAGGCATAGACAATATGCAGAACGTGTTGTTTCCCCCCAGCAGAGGACAGACTCAGAGAGAAATTACTCGAGCAGAAGGTATCAATCGGCAGTTAATTTAGCTGAATATAGAAATGTCCCAAAAGTAAGGAGGTGCCATAAATGCAGATCTGACGAACATTTGATGAAAGATTGCCCACTGAGAACTGGGGACCGTGAGAGTCGAACTCAGGTATACCAAGTTAGCACCTTGGATCAGAATTCTAAAGATGTTGGTGAGGCAACAATAGGAAGGGTTACGACCCATTCAAATCCAAGCCCAAACAGTCGAGTAATGGGACAGGGAGAGATACGTATCCCAGTAGATTATGAAGAGGTTCGAATCAGATGTGGCGACCAGACAGCTAGAGCAGTCGTGGATTCGGGGGCAGAACTGACAGTAATCAGAAAGGGGAGGCTGAACGAAGAAAAGCACCCGGTAAAAGACCATCTGGTGTTGCATGGACCGTTTGGTGATGCCATAAGGGCAGAGGTAAAAGAGCTGCCTTTAAGTTTGATTGATGGTACAGACAATAGCACTGTGAGTGGCGGAGAAATTAAAGTGCTATGCGCAGTAGTAGCAAAGCTGCGGAAGGAGGTACTTCTGAGTGTGGAAGCATATAGTAAGTTACTTAGAAAGACGGAGAGAAGGCCTGTAACTGGTATCCCCAGGAGGAAAATCCACGAGCCGTGGACCAATAGAGGAAGCTACTATGAAAGAGGTAGAGAAATTCCAACTAGAAAAAGGGAAATGTATGCTCCATGGAGACCGTCCAATCAGCGCCATCCTATCTCCCAGCCCAAACATGTGCAGCAATCGGTCAGACTCGATGTCTACGATGATCAAAATTATGCAGGGGAGGGAGCGAACATGGCAATTGTAGGTAACAATGGGTCAGGCCGACGCCAATGTCGACGACTTTCAGCCTGTAGAGTCTGAGGGTACGTACGGGAAGGTGATAGCTAGGTAGTCACGAAAGGTGTGCATAGCCTTTCACATGGGATGTCACCTGTGAACGATGAACACCGCCGGTATGGCATACCTGCGTCCAAGACAGTTATTCGTGAGATAATTAATTTATGAACTGTTTACTCTTGGACAACTACTTCAGTCACCAGTTTTTTTTTTGTTTGAAGCAAAGAAAGACAATATTTAGACTCAGGCACCAGTATATACCTAGGAGTTATTTTATATTTAAGTGTAGTGTACATAGATGTGTAAAAGATGTGCCAATTCGCAGAGAATTTATAGAATTCATGAAGCAACTTAGAACTCTGTATTTTGTGGCATTGAACTCTAAGATTAATGCGAAAGTGAACTCTGATTTTCAGCATTCAACTTGACTTTTTAGTCAGCAGTTAACAGGACTAACTACTGACTTCTGGCAGGGAGGTGTCAGGCTAGAGGCCTTTTTAGATTTTTTTTTGTTCAGGCTGTGTATATTTATTTTGGATTTCGCCAAAATAGTCATATGCTACGGGGAGACCCTCTGTCCCGGCATCTGGAAAGTTAATTGAAGGAGCAGTGCCCTGAGGGACGGAGGTCGCCCAACTGCTAGCGGATGGCCCAGATGGTGAGATAGGGAAAGAAAGGAAGAAAGGGTTTGGCAACGATGTGGGAGAGCCGGTAGAGTTTCGGAAGGAGACGGACGAGAATTGTTAAAGCTGGGAAATGCCGACTGGTAATAGCGGCATTGGCTCTGTAAATACAGCTGAACAGGCATAGTAAGCTGGTGTTGTTGTAATCCATGTAATTGAGCATATGTCCTCGTCCAGCAAGTACGTTGGAAGGTTAAATAAATCTTTGTTATTTTTAAGTAAAGCCTGAAGTTGGACTAATTTATTGGGGAGGAGCTTCAGTATCAGTTCTCTGCAATTGTGAATAAACCGTTGATTTTATCCGAAAGACTCTTTCACCCGTCGCGTATAGCGATCGAATCGAGGGAACGTCCTAAGTGGTCTCAATAGGCCGACAAACGAAGAGTAAACATCACAAAGAGACTGGATTTCTATTGCAGTATAATGTTTCCCCTTTCATTTAGAGGTATTTAAAAATCTAGAAAAATATATGAAACATATATGTTTATCAAATTTTTGGTTTCTATTATCCTTACTTGCAATCTGAAGGTGAGGGGAGGTGGGCATGCCCTCCTCCCTCTACCTTCAGATTAATGAAAAATGAGAAAATCAATTTTGTACTTATTTATTATTCATTGTCAATCGTTTAAAGAGGTCATTTATCATATTTCTTAAGTGCTTTAGGATGTTGGAAATTTCAGAAATTTGAAATAAAGAATTTTTAAGAATTTCTTAATTCACCCTTCAGCAGTTGTTGGCGTTGTGAAAATGAGGTTCTTCTTTTAGAGAATATTGCTTATGAATTTTAATGATGGGTTATTGCACTAATAGCAAGTTTCAATTAGTTGCGGTAGTAGCTAAAAAAGAACTATCAGTGTGGCTTCTGAATCAGAACGAAAAGTAATATTTCTAATACCTAAATTCCTTTTCTCATAAGCAACCAAAAAATGCAACCAAGTTTGCAGGATAAAATCGAAACGTACACTTCGAAGATTTGCATATTTTAATAATACTTAGCAAAATTGTTGTGTCGTATGAAAATTCTAGTGTCCATCGTATTACCATAGTTTTATGTTGAATTGTAAAATAAGAAGATACCCATGATGGATTCCAGCACTATATGAAAATATTTCGACGAACTGGCTTCACGCCGGAAAACCCCTATAGATATTACTCCATTGTCTATTGTGAGTTTGTTTGTTTGTTTTCTTATATCGATTTTTAGCACAGAAAAGTTTAATCAGCGTGAGTGTTGCTACAGAGAAGGAATTTGAAAGAAAAGATGAGAGCAGCCAGTTTTCCTAATGGACCATGAGTGCATCTGCTTACGCCAGGAATCTTGCGAAGTTTTTTAAAGGACAAAATGACGAAATGATCATACTTCACGTGACTCCCCCCCCCCTCCCTCAAAAATGCCATTCGATATCATTCATTATTTCTTTATGTTGAAAGAAAAAGTCTGACCATGGACTAAAGATACCATCAATTTATTACCGGAACAGGATGAGTAAGTCACTTTTATTACTCTACACTGGGATAAAAAAAAAACGATACTTTGAGCCAAGACAAGTTCTAAATGATGTTATTGTACTCATTTTGCAGGCCTTGGGAAGAAAATAGATCATAATACATTTGTCTTATCTGCATGTCTGGTTTTATGTTAGTTCCAGTCAAGTACCCTTAGAGTGAAGTTACAGATCGCTGGATTTGAAAAAAAAAATGGGAGACGATGGTTTAGAAACAGAAAGTGATCTTCGAGATAGGCTTCATTCAGAGTAGAAAGAGAAAATTAAAGATGCAGAGGAAAAAAATAAAATGAAACAACTCTCACTGCATTTTATTACTGGTTGGTGAAAAACAGTTTTTAATGTTGAAAGTGATCACGTTTTTTTTTCTCATCTTCTTTTATACAATGTATAAACTAGAACTTCACAAAATGAACTAGAACTTTATTATTCGTTAGTTGATTTACAGATCTGAAGCCCGGAAGACATCTAGTACTACGACGTGGTGTAGGATATTCAAACAATAAAATCAACCGGAATTAAAACAAATTCGTCCTGTCTTAGAAAGCATTTTCCATTGAACTTAAAACCTCTTAGATTAATTAGATGAAAAGTGAAAATAAATCATTAAAAAAGCGAAAAAAGTTCATTAGCTGATTGATCTCATATTTTTTGTGGAGGAAACGAAGCACCTGCACAAAAGACAGATAGAGTCTACTAGCTTTCTTACACAACATACAAACACTTACGCAAAGAAAGGTTTCTCTAGTGTATTCTTACACGTAAACTTAAAAAGTAGTGGATTAGTTAGGTTCGCTAACCATTATCCCAGTCATGTCTTTTCAGTTCAGAAAAAAAGAATACGAGCCATTGTTCTCACGTTCGTCCATCAGTATACATTTATATTTTAAATCGTCCATTTTGCTTGGCTACAAGCATTTGAAGTTGTTTTTAAAGATAAATGCGAAATTATTTTTAATTTAAATCTCCGCTGTCGACGCTTTTTATTTTTAAAGATGATTGCAAAACTGTTTTTTTTTTATTTAAAACGTCCGATTATAAGTATTCGACGTTTTTGTCCCTTAAAAGTGAATGCAATATTGATTTCATGTTTAAATTGTCGGGCTGTAAGCATTCTACTTTTTTTTTTATTATTTTAAAGGTGAATATAAAATTATTTTCTAATTTAAATCGTCCATCTGTCCAACTATAAGCATTCGACGTTTCTAAAGGTGAATTCAACTTTCTTTTGTAATTTTAATTGTCCGTCTATCGGATTATAAGCATTCAATGTTTCTAAAGGTAAATGCAAATTAATTTTTTGAATTTAAATCGTCCGTCTGTCCAACTATAAGAATTCGACCATTTTAGAGATGGATGCAATTTTCCTTTTAATTTAAACCTTCCGTATGTACAAATATAAGCATTCGATGTTTCGTTTTAAAGGATGAATGCAAAAAAAGCTTTTTTTTAACCGTCGTACTATAAGCATTCAACATTTTTGTTTTCAAAGGTGATTGCAAAATTGTTTTTTGTTTTAAATTGTCCGACTATAAGCATTCAAAGTTTTTGTTTCTATATGCCAATGCAAAATTCTTTTCTAATTTAAATCGTCCGTCTTCCGACTATAAGCATTCGACGTTTTTGTTTTTAAAGATGATTGCAAATTCTTTTCTCGTTTTGATAGGTATTACTGAAATAAAATCATTCGTCTGTCCGACTATAAGTATTCGTCGTTTTTGTTTTTAAAGTAAATGAAAAATTTGTTTTTCCTTTTCATAGGCATTAATGAAATATAATCATTCGCATTTTCCGAATCACCCCCATATTATAATATTAATCTATAGAAGGTGCTAAACTTGAAAAACAAGGGTTGAGATTCATTTGATCCAGGTCGTTAATTTTTTTTAGTCATATCTATCCAATATTATCTTGTTAAGGAAGGTATTGAAATCTGAATGTGATTTCCTATTAACATAACACGGTTTATTCCTATTAACATAACACGGTTTATTCCTATTAACATAACATGTATTTAATAAAGTGGCTGATTGTACATTACCTAGAGTTGTGGAGGTTCGAGTTCCACCTGAGTCGGCTATGAGATTTATTTCCGCAAAATTCCCAATCCTGGTGAGAAAGGGGCCACCGACGAGCTTGGAAAGGCTGCCCAACGTCAAATGGGACGTAAAGCCGTAGCCCTGAACATAGACTGTGCCGTTAAAGAACACGCTGATGGCCTTGACGGGAGGCTGCCATCTACCCCTAACAGCTATCCAGTGGGTCACCTGTTCAAACCTTCCGGGAGCCCTCGGAGTCTTTGTGACTTGGCCATTTAGCCCATTGTGTACAAAAAGTGTCCTGAGAAGTAAAACAACCCAAAAAACCCAATAATTCCAAGAATTGGATTCCGTCATTTTCAACCTCCATTTTCCAATATATGAATTCCCACCGTTTTGAACCGCCATTCTCCATAGAATGGATTCCCACAGTTTTGAACACCATTATCCAATAAATGGATTCCCTCATTTCGAACTAACATTCTACAAGGAATGAATTCCCATCCTTTTTAAACCACCTCTCTCCAAGTAATGGATTGCCACCAGTTTGAACTTCCATTTTTCCAATATATGAATTCCCACCGTTTTGAATCGCTATTCTCCATAGAATGAATTACCACCGTTTAAAGCCATCATTCTCCAGTAAATCGAATCGCACTGTTTCGAACCGCCATTCACCAAGTAATTGATTCCGATCATTTTGAAGCTTAATTCTCCAAGGAGTGGATTTCCATTATTCTGAAACTCAAATCTCCAAGAAATGAATTCCCACCAATTTGAATAACCATATTATTCACAGGTGCGATAACTACTTAAAAAAAAAAAATCAGAAATTGATGATGCTCTGATAGTTGCATTTGTTAAAATCATAGGAAAAAATAGTGAAAACATTTGAGATTCGACACACACACATGCAGCGTTTTCAAATAAAAATAAATGGAATTCTAGAAATTCAATCAAATATTCTTTCAGTTTTCGTTCATTTTTGAATAAAAAATTGTGTAGGAAGGTGTTTTTAGAGTCTGCTTCATCTATGAGGTTGATTTTAAAATGCTACATAAATTATTATTGAATATGGTCCGATCCGACAGATGGCGGCCTTTCCGAGCCCATCGGTGTCCTCTACTGATCGTTGGCAGGGCGAGGAATTTTGAAGAGATAAAACTCAACGCTGACCCAGCTGGGAC
The DNA here is from genome assembly GCA_038380435.1 of Ryuthela nishihirai. Taxonomy (NCBI): domain Eukaryota; kingdom Metazoa; phylum Arthropoda; class Arachnida; order Araneae; family Heptathelidae; genus Ryuthela; species Ryuthela nishihirai. The sequence goes on along the minus strand of JAWZYU010000003.1, from coordinate 44,154,801 downwards.
TCGAACCTGGGAACTATAGATTACGAGCCTGTCGGCTACCGACTAAGCTACTCCCGCCCCCTGATAGCGGCATGAAAATGGGTGTTTTGGAGTGTATCTATATTTTATGTTGTAAATGTGAGTAAATAAATTCGAAATAGCCATTTTGTAGGAATGACTTCGAGATATCATTTGCCAAAATAACTTCGGTGGAGAGCTATTGGCCTGCTCGAAGCAGGCCAAAGTCAGTCAGACGTGATACGATGACTGAATGCGAGTCCTTCTGTGGTCCGTAGACTGTGGAATCAATTTCTTAGCACGAAATTCCGCATCTCGGAAGTTTAGCCGAGGAAGGGCTAAAGTTACGACCGCTGTACAACACCGATATCTGCGATTAACAGCACGATGTAGCAAGACGTCTACTCCCTCTCAGCTACGATCCTCTTTTGGAGCAGTCACTGAGAGAGTTGTATCAGCTTGTACTGCGCGTAGAAGGCTTCGTGAGAAATGTCTGTAGACTACAAGACATCCCTGAGTGTTAGTACAATCGAACAAGTAATGAAAGGAGATGAAAAGCAAAGATTCCAAGTAACCTCCGAACTTGACAGAAAGTTATCGGTGCTTGCAATGCTTAAAGTGTCTTGTAGTTCGTGTTGTTTTCTGTTTAATGTCAGAAATGAAACCCTTATATGTTATAACATATTGGATAAAATATTTGTTCTTACTTTCAATTTGTAAAAAGAAATAACAACCAAAAACACGTTACAAAGTTGTTGTTTTTTTTTCTGAAAAAATTACATATTCGGAAAAATTCGAGATAACTCTAAAAACTCTTCTACAAAACTATTTCACATGGCTTTAAGAATGAAACCATATGAATTGGGGAAGATGTATTTTAGTTATTTCACTCTGTGTGTTCAGTAAGGAGGAAAATGGATATTTTATTTATTCAAGTCTCAACCTTTACGAAGTCGTGAAAGAGTATTCCCTCGGAAAGGGAAAACTATTTTATTTCTTTATGCCGTCACGTATGACTCTTTTTCTATAAACTGAGTTACGAGTAGAAGCAACAGCAATGATTTCAGTTTTCGGAGACGTAAAGGTAAACTTTGGAACAGTTTTGAATGTTTCTCAGATTTCTCAAAACTTAGCTGTTTTCTTTCCAGAACTCACCATAGATTAGCCTCCTCATACACTGAGTACTAAGATATATATTTTATGTTATCCGATATTATTTTACCACTATTTGAAACGTTTTCAGGATATTTATACTAAGGTATTCTCTCATTTTCATTTTACATGTTATTTTGAAATTTGTCACTACCAAAAGAAATAATTTAGGGAGAACGTAACAGTAGCTTCTTCTGTGAAATGTTTCGGTTTCAAAAACCTTTTAAATATTTAAAATAAAAACAAATGTGATTTTAGATATGTAATTAATATTTCAACTTTCGTTTATTTTGAATCAAAAAAATTATTTACAAAGAACGTAACAGCAGCGTCTTCTGTTTAATGTTCCAGGTATTAAAAAACTTTCATTTCTGCTATTTATTCGTTCGATTGTTACTTTTTTTTCACTAAAACATTCCCTTTTGTGTCTCATTTTTTCACTAAAACATTCCCTTTTGTGTCTCATTTTAGTGAGCCTATAGATGCATAGATAACTAAGAGTTGGATTGGATTGGATTGTTTTACCTCTGAGCGGCACTTTTTTGCACACCATGGGCTAAATGGCCAGGCCACAAGGATCCCGAAGGCTCAGAGAAGGTTGGGGGAGGGGACCCACAGGAACAGCTGTTGGGAGACAGATGGTAGCCTCCCGTCAAGGCCATCCAGCGTGTTCTTTAACGTGCACAGGGTATGGCTCTCCCGCACACGGGGCCACGGCTTAACGTCCCATCCGACGGACGGCGGCCTTTTCAAGCCCATCGGATATCTAAGAGTTAAAATGAAAGGCATTTTAAACATTAGAAATAAAATAAGAGGTCTCACATCGCGATTTTACAGTTCATAGATTTACTTATTCGCGGAAAATAATTTTAGACCCGCAGTCATCGATTGCGGATCACTGTACTATAGAATATAGTCCTTGAAAATTTTAAAGTTAATGTAAAAACTATCACTTAAATTTTCGGCATTTTAATAATTATACTCTATTTCACAGAAATAATGGGGCGCAAAAATCTGATGATCAAAGAAAGCAATCAGTATAAGAAAAGAGGCCACACCCACATGAGTTCTAGCAAAAATCAAGTCACAGATTTAATGCTCCGCCACAGCAAATAATTCCATGCTTATACAATTATGTATAGTCTACGGAAGTGAACAATTGAAAATGTTGTGTTTAATTTCGGAATATTATAAAGTACAAGGTGAAGCCTAATTTCTAAAACACTTGCTCTCGACGTGTTAAGGATTGATGCATTTTCAGGCGTCCCATCTTTCTTTTCATTGTCTTTGGTGGTTAAGAGTAAGTTTCGTGGTTAACAGTCCGGAGGGAGGGGATTGGATCCGTAGGTATTGCGTCAGTCTCGTATTCTAATGTTCCCAGGATCGAGTCCCAACTGCTCCAGAGGTGACGTTTACCTCCCCTATCTTTCACCTCCAATCCCAGTGAGAGAATGACACAGATGAGTTGAAAAAATGTCGTTGTCCACAGTTGTCCGGAGTGCAGGCGACCCATACCCTGTAACATATCAAATGACGCGTTGTATATTCTTGACTGTAGGCTTCAGCTGTTTCCTATAACAGTTTTCCCGCGTATTTTCTTCATTTATCGAACTATGAGCCTTTGGCTTTCTTGGGAACTCGGCATTTAGCGCATTAGGTGCACAAAAGTGCCACTCAGAGGGAAAACAACCCAATCTCCTGTTTTGGTCACAAGATTTTTCGCAAAGTCGTTAATCCTTTGATAGTCTCTTGTGCTAGTCATTCAATGGGCTCATGGAATGTTCACAATTATTCTCCATCAGCTCATAGGAATCGAGCACTTATTACGATGATAAATGCAACGTATACATCATTTTGATCTGGATTATTATGAGAATGTGTTGAAACTGCAATCTTCACCGTTTCCCCTATAAGGGCATCGCTTAGTCAATATCCTTCATGAGAGTGTGAAGGCATTATGTTCCCTTAGTGTCACGTAAACAGGTTTATTGTCCAAGTTCGGTGTCCATTCCAGTCACTGGCGGCAATTTCGATCCGCCCTTAGAGCAATTTCTATTCTGACCGTTACACGAGAAGTTGGCAAGTTCGAAATGACAATTTAATCAAATATATTAACAACTTAAACCTCCCGCTTTGTTTCCCCCTCATTATGATAAATCTATACGCCTAGCACACTTGTGTATTTCCGGAGGGGTGGAATCTGACGACGGAAATGTGGAAACTACGTACATCTACATAGGAGGCATTGATAACACCTCTAGCCAGAAAGGGTTTCGCATCATTGAAACTGATGAATTAGGTATTTAAGGTTTACGGTTAAGGCTGGATCTAGAGGTGGGGCAAGAAGGCTTTGCCCTCCCCCACCGTTGGAGTATGTTAATAACGGAGCGGTGACTAAAAATTTTAAACATATTTGTATCCTACCCTCATTTCCCAAGAAATTTGTGAAAAGAACACTAAAAGGGAAGAAAAATCCCTCCTCCTCTCCCAGGTTATTTTCTTTATTTTTTTTATAGATCAGGTAAAAGAAGGATATATAAATTGAGAAATAAAACGCTATTGAGTATGAAACGCAAGCATTTTGGAACTGTAGGCAATTATGGGGTAGATCTCAAAGGTATTTGTAGTACTCTAAGTCAAAGTACTTGGGAAATCATTCACGTAAAAGAATTTGAAGCAAAATTATTTTTATCCCACTTCTTCAGAGAAACGAGCAAAAATACCACCTCTTTTATATTTTGACATTTGAATTCATTCACCGCTGACATTTATTATATTTCGCTATTTGAATTCATTCACAGCAGACCTTTATTATATTTTGTCATTTGAATCAATTCACCAGCCACCTGTATTATATTGTTACGAGAGAAAGACGTGCAACAATAAAAGCGGAACAAGTGCCATCTGACACTCGTGTTATGCCTCAGCGTGAGAATTTCGTCACTAATCTGTTGGAAAAACAAAGAGAGACTTTGAATATAACGAGTTGAGGAAACATTGGAAGTTTACCGTAGTGTAAAGATTTGACCTGTCTTTTTAGTGATGTTTTGTATTAAGTATTCTAAGAACGAAGTTAGCATTATGAAACCTAATTTTAGTGGCAGTAATGTGTCGAAGAAGTCTACTAGTGGAAAAGTAAAGGAGATTTGGTTTCAGCGAGGTATTTAAGGTGAAATATGGAATTGGAAAGGTAAACCTCGGTAACCTACAGGTATATTCACAAAGATAATTGTATCACTTATTTAATGTTATAATAAAAATCCTTTTATGCTTTGAGCAGAGTCTGTAAAATTGTAATCATCATCATCCTCAGGCAGCCATGGGCTACGAAGGTACAACCAGACGTGCAATTTAATTCTCCAAGCATATCTGTCCTGAGCTACATCTGCTGCATCGAACCACTGTACACCAATCCTAACAAGTCCTGTTTGACATTGTCTGCCCACCGCATCCTAGATCTCCCCCTCTTTCTGAGGCTTTTAGGTACACTGTTCATAACCCTATTCGCCAATCTTTGGTTATCCATACGGGCAACATGGCCAAACCAACGGAGTCTCTCTCTGCACAATACACTGCTCAGAGGAGGTTGCCGACTCTTTTGCCTAACCTACTACTATTAGTTACTTTCAAATGACAAAATATTTGAACTATAGTTAAGAATTGTGAAACATTCTTTTTTGATGGTAGATAAATTTGTGTCTAATTTAAATTGTTGTTTATTTGTGATGTAGTTACCTTTGTAATTAAATTAGTACATTTATCATTTGGTTGGTAATCACTTTTTAAACTCACGCTCAATTTTCCTAGAACGCTGCCATTTTATTTTCTCAACTTAAGGTACAACCTCTGCCCATAAAAGTCAATAGTAGAAACGAAAAAATAATTTTTTCTCCTCAATGAACATGAAAATCTCCATAAATTACTGTTGCGAAAAAAGAAAGCTAAATACAAAACAGAATGATGAAACAAAGCCGCAGCAATTGAACATTACAAAGAATATTCAAATAAGTTGTACCTATAAAGACCTAAAACTCGTATTACGTGGCAGGCTTTTACGAGAAATATGATAAGCGATTATTTTCAAAGAAAAAAAAAATGTTTAGGATATAAAATAGCAGCAAAAATAAATGCATCTAAGGCATTTTTTTTTCTCAACTGAGCATATCGCTAAACAAAGGAGATCACTTAATCGTTGCTAATGACTGCTAAATGAAGCCACTTTCAGCAACGTATATCACTAACCAATGCCGTTGTAAATATCCTTTCCACGCATAACAGAGAGCTTCAAAAGATGCATATTATCATTGGACAAAACTATTTTTGATTCTAGCATATTGCTGAACAACAAATTTTTGAGTTAGACTGCAGTTCATGGTAACAACACAGCGCTTCGTGACGAAACGCAACGTAAGTTGAGAATACGTGAATAAACGCAATGTAAGGACGCAACGTATACTACAACGGTTGGAGATTAAACGGCAAACATGTCTGCTACTGAGATTTATGGTGACCCTGAATCCTGAATTTTTAAATTTTTAGGTTTATAAAAGTCTTGGGTTTCAAATTAATATCTGTGGGTTTCTTTAAACCAGAGATTCCCAAACTTATTTGCCCTACCGCCCCCTTTTCAGAAAAAATTACTCAGCGCCCCCCTGGAAATCTACTTTCTTTAAGCGAACAAACAGAAAGATGCAGTGACAAATTTGCGTTCTTTTATGTATCCATATTTCTACCTACGTCCTAAAACATAGCAAAGAAAGATGTTGTTGTAAATAAGACACCTTGAATCTTGAAGTTATAAAATTATTTATTAAAATCAACCATAATAACATTCGAATTACACGCAGAAAATTAAGATAACGAAGGAAAATTTTATGTGTTTATTTGGGAAATAATGTAATCACTACGACTTTAACTCTATGTTACACAACAGATAAAACATGTACGAACGGATTTTCAAAATTTTCTTATTTTCCCTTCTTTTTTTATGCTTTCACCGCCCCCCAATTGCACCCGAGGCTACTACCGACCCCCTGGTTTGTTCCAGCGCCCCCTGGGGGGCGGTATCGCCCATTTTTGGAAAACATTGCTTTAAACTGTCATGTGGGGAACTTGAATCGTGGAAATTTTACGCATACTGCGAATTAAAATGTTTTCAGTAAATGAAGACGATGTACCCTGACCCATACCAACTGGAATTCTTGGATATTCAAACATTAGTTAAATTATTCTGAAAAAAATTCGTCGCCGACACGGCGGGAATCGAACCCGTATCTCTCCAGATTTATGCCAGAGCGTGCTACCATTGCACCACGTCTCAGTGAAGAATTGTAAGTTCTTATTCTGAAAAATTTCCTTGTCTGAGGCGTGGTGCAATGGTAGCGCGTTCTGGTATGAATCTGGAGAGTATGCGGGTTCGATTCATGCAGTGTCGGCGATGATTTTTTCCAGAATAATCAAAACATTAACTATTGTATGAAGTTAATCTTTGTATTTACTATGGATCGTTTTTTAAACATATATACGCTTGAGCGTTATCGATCATCTCATTAACATCTAAAATTCAATAGCAACGATTGGAAAAAGTTGCATCTCCTTGAGTATAGATGGCGCTGTGTCAGCCACGTCTCTGTTGGGTTGTTTTACCTCTGAGCGGCACTTTTTTGCACACTATGGGCTAAATGGCCAGGTCACATGCAGCCCGAAGACTCAGAGAAAGTTGGTGGAGGGGACCCACTGGACAGCTGTTGGAAGACAGATGGTAGCCTCTCGTCAAGGCCATCCAGCGTGTTCTTTAACGTGCACAGGGTATGTCTCTCCCGCACACGGGGCCACAGCTTAACGTCCCATCCGACGGACGGCGGCCTTTCCAAGCCCATCGGTGTCCCCTACTGACCGTGGGCAGGGCGGAGAATTTTGCGGAGATAAATCAGCCACGTCTCAGTGAAGAATTGTAAGGTATTATTCTGAAAAATTTCATTGTCCGAAGCGTGGTGCAATGGTTGCGCGCTCTGGCATGAATCTGGAGAGATGCGGGTTCGATTCCCGCCATGTCGGCGATTAATTTTTTTCAGAATAATTTTACTAAGTGCTTTTATGTCTTTATTCCTTGATAGTAGAGAGTTTTTTCTCTACCTTTTATTATTTAACGAATTATTGTTTTCTCGTTTTCAAGTGCGAAGTCAAATTTGTTTATCGATATACCCTGGCTAAAATAGTTGCCTGCGACACAATTACTTATTTCGGTGGTGGTGGTGGTGGTGGGGGGGGCTTTTTACGTTCAAACTAAAATTTGTTGTTTATCAATAAACTACGTTTAAAATTGTCGTCTCTATTGAAATTACTTATTTCTTCTTTATTTTTTTGAAGTGTGGAACGAAAAGCTGTTGTTCAGCGATATTTTCTGGTTAAAATAATTACATTCGATGAGATTATTTATTTTGGGGCAATTGTTATGCGCAACCTAAAAACTTGTTTAGCTATATTCTCTAGTCAAAATAGCTGTGTCCAATGAGATTATACATTTTTGGAATTTTTTTTAATGCGTAACAGAAATTTGTTGTGCAGCTATGTGCTGTATTGAAAATGTTGTGACGGATGCGATTATTTGTTGGGAGGTTTTATTCGAGTGCGGAACGAAAACTTTTTGTTTAGCGATATGCTCTATTCAAAACAGTTGTGTCGGATTACACTGGTTTTTGTAAAATTAAGGAAAATCCTTATATTAAGTCAATGGGAAGCTAACGTCAAAGCTCTATTACTTCTAAAATAAGTTTATTTTGAAAAATGTGATTGCAGATAAAGATCTCAATCACTTAAATCAATATCTCGACTTTCAACAATATTCGTTCTGTATTTAATGAGTTATGGAAGTTTGAATATTTAAAAACAGTAATGCCAGTCTTAAGAAACTTATACAAAACTGAAGAATAGTGAAAGAATTCTTTACACGAAGTTCTAAAATGCAAACTTATTTTATTAAACGCTTTGATACAACACTTATTACTAAATTTTAATTAACTTCTGAAGTCAATTTTTGTGGCTGGCATTATTATCGCTAAATATTCAAATTACCATAAATCATTAAATACTGAACGAATATTGTTGAAAATCGAGAAATTGATTTATATGATTGAAATCTTTATCTGGAATCACATTTTTCAAAACAAACAAAGCTTATTTTAGAAGTTATGGAGCTTTGACGTGAGCTTCCCATTGACTTAACATAGGGATTTTCTTTAATTTATGGAAACCAGTGTATTTCTAAACCTTCAAAACGAAGGAGAAAATGTTACACTGTCAGGGAAATGTAGTTTCTTGCCACTCCCCCTTAACATTTTTCTAGATTGGTATGCCTAGCCCCCCTATTTTTTTTCGACTCGACTGATTTTCAGACCCAAACCCAATCTACCACCCTTTTACCCTGTTACCTATTACAGGGCCTGCATACCATGATATAGCTACAACACTAGTTCCCATTAAATTAAGGAATTAATTTACTGAGAAAAAATAATTAATTTATTTATTAAATAATAATTCATTTATTGTGGAAAAATTCTACTAGTGACTGCTAGGTTGATACAGCAAAGCACATGTACCATTACGTTGCGTAAAAAACAAGATGGCGGTGTTGTAACCGTGAACTGCAATCTGCCGATTAAAGAAACCCAAAATATTCATTTCAGCTCATACCCAAGACTTTTGTAAACCTAAAAATGTAGGATTCAGAGTAAATCCGCAATCTCAGCAGCAGACATGTTTGCCGTTCAATTCCGCAAAAACCTCTAATCGCTGTATCTTATGTTCCTATTATTCACCTACCTTCTAATTACGTTTCTTCACGTATCGCCATGTTGGAACCGTGAACTGCAGTCAAACCTTAACCTGATTTCAATGCCAGCTGTAGCAGAACAATTCATATTTTTGAACCAAAAAATTGAAGATGACTCGTGAGCATTAATTTATTCTTTTGTACTTCACATTATTCACAGATACTTGAGTAATTTCAAATTTGATAAAAAAAATTCAAATTTTATATTCATGAACTTGTGAATTAAAAGCTTAGTGTAATAAAATGGATAAGGTTGTAACAATTAATGTCATTTTTCTCTCTGAAGAAAGTTTTGCATTCACAGCACTATTTCCGGCTTAACGCATGCGCAGAACACACAGTCAGATGAACGATTCCTTTAGATATCTTGCACTTATATAACTATTCCACATTTAGCACATGAGTGGAATCTGGAAGCAGACAGAGCTATTCTCTTTAGCGATTAGTTTAGCCTAGCAAACATACTCGCTATACACATGCGCAATGAGAACGAATCGTTCTGTCGCTAGACGCTTGTTTTGAAATAAATTCACCGTAAATGTTCCGTTTGAAGCCAACATTAGAAAGTGTTTGTTGAATTCTTTAACGACCAGCTTGTAGACCATTGCTGTACGAGCTTGAAAAAGACAAAAATACGATTTGTGAATGAGGGCATAATTTACTCAGCATTTTAACTTTATCTCCAAGAGCTTTTAAAAGTTAAATGTGGAAATTTCGGTTTTACATAACTTATTCAAGGCAAATTAATTTCAAATAAAATTATAAAGCCACAATATTTTAAGTTATATATGTTTTATATGTTAAAAGATGTAAGGAATTGTTTGTGTACACTCTCCTTTTGAAACTAATTTCTTATGAGTAAATAATATAATTATGGATTATGGGTAACTTAATTTTATTAATATTTTTAAGCTCGTTATATTACCTTTATTTTTCAAACAAAAAATTCTGTGTAAACCATTATTCTCTCTCAATTGTTCAGTTGCTTGCATTATTAATCTTTTTTATCATGTAGATTTAAACGTTGCGAATCCAAGTTAAAACCATTTTGCAAAAAAAAAAACATTTCCGCCATTAGTTTTTGTGTGGCCCGAGACTACCTATATCTATGTCAAAAATATAAAAATATTTAACATTATTCGCTATTATTACAAATTTGCAAATAATGCAAATATTTTTGTAATTTTATTCTTGAAGTGTTCTGTTTATGTGTAAAATAATGCCTTTAGTGCGTTCTACGTGTTAAAATTAAGTAAACTTGTTTGAACTATAGAATATAATAAGGGTGCTACAAAATAGTCAAACTGACGGTTTTACAGAAACGCGAATCATGACGAAATTGTTTAAGATTTTCAGAAAGTTCTGCAATGTTTTATAATGGATAATTAGAAAACTTTCTATTACTCTATATATGGAACCTGAGAGATAATCTTAACTGCCGTGAGGCCCACAGGCTCAGAGAATATCTTTTGCACGGCCCGTTTCCAGGCAAATGTTATGCAGCACGTCGACTACACCTTCTAGAGGAGAACATTATTCTCATGGAATGGACAGCTCGATCTCTCGACCTAAATCCGATTGAGCATGTGTGGGATGCTCTAGGTCAGTGTCTCGCAAACGTTTTTACTCTGCTGCACACTGAATCTAATTTTTTTTTCCGCGGCACACCTTAAAAAGAATTTTTGATGGTTACCTAAAAAGAGGAAAATTGAAGTTTCGTTAAATGCATTTTATTTAAAATAAATATAATAATAAATATAATAATAAATATAATTAATCATAACTCGGTGTTTGTTTTAAATATTTGTCCATTCTATGGCTTGAAATAATCAAAATTGAATGCATATTAAAACTAATTTCTTCACATAACATAGAAATTTTTATCCTTTTTGCTATCATAATAAACTTTAATAATAGGAAAAAAAATTCTGAAGAAACATGAAAGCAACATCTAAATACATGTGGTCAAAAGGTTTGAACAGATTCAAAATACAACAGAAATATAAAATACAATGAGGGGTCAATGTACAGGTCACATTGAAATATCCATATACACTCAGTAATTATGAAACCTAATTCCATGTTATGTCAATGGAGAGCTAATTTCAAACCTTTGTAACTTTTAAAATGAGCTTTTATGAAAAAAAATGAAATGAAGATCAATTAAAGATCTCAATCAAATTTATCTAAATCTATGTTCATTAAAAATCAAAGAATTCTGAAAACTGGGATATTTAATATGAACAATGGCTGTTTTAAAATATTGATCTGGGAAGTAGTTGAAATAAGTTAATCTCAAAACAGTATCCCATATTAAATTTTATTAGCATAGTTTTAAGCAGAAAATGTAACAATTATTTAAATTTTCACCAACTCTGCAGAATGCTCATTACTGTTTAAGATGTTGATATATAATAAAATACCCCTTCAAACAGCTGCTTACAACAGAGGTCTGACATGAGCCTGTAAGTTTATATGCCATAGTAGGTCTGTGAGGATGGCGGAAACCCGGCAGAGAAACAACACGAACAACCATGCCTTACCTAGGGCTCGAACCCAGGTTAGTAACCAAGCGAAGCCTTTTTAAATACTAAATGAATATTATTGGAATATAGAAAATTAAGATAGATTTTTAACTTATATATATTCAGTCATATTTTCCCATGAAATGTTTATTTTAGAAATTACAGAGCTTTGAAATTATCTTTCCATTGACATAACATGGGATTGGTTGGTCATAATTAACAGAGTGTATATGGGGTAGTTTCATGGCGGCAAACACAGACTTTTATAACACAGAATTGAAAATATTTATGATAATATATTTGTACATACATGTAATAAAAAAAGATTTAACTTGCAAAATTTACAGCTATATATATAATTAGTAGAATTGTAGCATCATCAGCAACTCAGATTTAATGACATTGCAAAACTTGAATTAAGTAAAAATAAAGTACTACAAGCAATATATATCAACTATTGAACATTTTACTAACATTGAATAGATAGAATTAGCATCTAAAATTTTCTTATATTTTTATAGAGGTCAAGCTGTTTCAAATGATTCAGTATATTCCAAATGTGCAAATCAAATTGAAGAATTAAAAAAATATCTAGATGTCATTTACATAAAGGTTGATGAAGTGGCAAAAATAAACTACACCAGTAGGTTCTTAATAGGATTCCTTCCCAAAGGCAAGTCGACAAAATAACTTTAAATTTGTATGGGGTCAAAAATATACAGAACAGAAAAAAATGTTTTGCTGTTTTGTAAAGAGCATATACTTAACATGCCTGGAAACATATTAAATAAAAACATTATTCTAATCTTGACCTTCTGCAGAGTTTTTTAAATTTAAGTCATTAACTATTATGCATATCTTAACTGCCATATCTGGTGAAGATGCTTTCAAATGCTAAGAGCAACAGGGTATATTTCCTTTATAAACAGATATCCTTACACTAAAATTTTAATATTACTTGAACTCACTATCAGTGTGAAACCAATTATTAACAAAGAACTTGGAAGAAGAAAATATGTATCAGAACCAGTACAAGGTTTCTAATAACATAGTCAATCATCTCCCTCCAAGCAGAAACTGACATCCCCAATGATACAGAAAACCTTATTGATCTGTTGACCAGGCTAGTTCATAGGCATATCAAACACCCATTGGCAATCACTATTAGAAATTTAAAAAATCCTACATTTGCAAGGCAGAAGAAGCCACAAGATATGCATATATATTAAAGAAAATCAAGGAATAAATTAACTTCCTAAATCTCCCATGGCTTTTACAAAAACCAAAGATTGACACTTAAGGTTTCTGCTTATAATATTCTCAATTTAAAGTAAGGAAGGAAAAATAATATTCAGAAAATTCTATTTGCAGTTTAATGAGTTTCAGTTGATCATTTCATCCAGAAACTGGTGGTATATGTTCCAACAGAAAATTATAAATTTCATACCCCACTAAATGCATTATACATGCATTTAGTGGGGTATGAAATTTATAATTTTCTGAATTATAAATCTGAACAGAAGCAATGAAATGGATTCGAAAGAAAACCATATACTGTCACATACTGCATCCATACTGAATAGCTGTCCAAACAAAAGCATCCACCCCAAGTATTTGATACATTGATAAAAAAATTTAAAGACAACCAAAAGTATAATTTATCTTCAGGGGTCCGGCCATAAGAGTATAGTGGGAAGTGAAAATGTTGTGGAATTGGCAAAAGATTACTCAAAAGTAACACTAAACACAATATTAAGAAAAAACCTACTGACAAGTGCAGGTAGAGATTCCCTTTGATCATAGATTTAGCCACAAAAGATATGAAATCAATAAAATAAAAATGAAATGAATCTAGTAGACCCTGTACAGTAGCAAAATATAGTTAAAGGAACTGAAAATAGCTATTGCAGCTTGCATGCAATAAAATTTCCACTAAAATATTGCAAAACATTTGACAATAAAGTTAACCAGTTTTTGTGTCTAAAAAACAATGGTTGAAACAATAGCACACCATTCCAAAGGGTTTTCCACCATTGTATTTATTGGGCTATAATTATTTGAAGGTGGGTCTATGATGTTGTGGAGACTTTTCCATTACAGTGTATCATTACTTTCCAAAAAGCTTCATGCTGATGAAAATGACAACCAGCTATTTTTACCTCCCTCCAAATTTGATATTTCTTAACCTACTTTTTAACATTAGGTACTTTCAGGTACTTGCAGACTAACCAAGTACACGAGCAGATGGACAATCCAAAGACTCGTGTAATAAGAAAAATCAAACAGCATGCTTTATAGAAGATCCATGTTCAATTACTGGCTCAAAGCCTGTGGAAATTGTTTTCCAGATATTAAAGATGAATGAAGATTAATAATTTCTTTATTTAATTATCTTTATTTAACAGTTTAAAATAAATTATCTGCATTGGGTGAAATTAAGACATTGGATTCTGGATTCAATAAAATATTTACTTAAAAATATATTTACTTACAAATTTGATATCAGTGGTTGATATTTTTAACATGATTGAGATTACCAAACATAAATTTTTTAATTATATTAAATCTCATAAGAGTAATTTTTAAGGTGTGAAATTAGACAATCAGCATTTTGACTTTAACACAATATCAAATTGTATAAAAACATGCTGGTTTCTCTTTTAACATCAGATGGTGCAAAGTGGAGTTCACACACCTATGTAAGCAAAAGAAATATTGAGAATATGTACAAAAAAAAACCTGTGATGAATGGTAAACACTAAAACAAAAGTCCAAACACCAAGAATAGTTATCATACACGAAAGAAATTTATTCAGAACTGAAAACTATTTTTCCTTTGAAAGAAAAAAATATAATTTTGTTCAAACTAATTCTACAATCAGTGTATTTTTAAGATTTCAATCAAAATCCATGGTTGAAGATATTAATTCCCCCAAGGAGTGCAGCTATAGTTATTCTACCAGTAAGCTAGTTTTTCTCAATATTTCTAGCCCTTCATTTATCATATAGAGTTCAGCTTGAAAGATAATGCTAACCATTTAATAGCATTCCACTGCTAGTACTAACCATAAAGTGCTATTGGTAATGCCATTAAAAGGTGATAATATAAAATAGAATGCGAAAAATCACACTGAACTGAAAATAATTTGAAACAAACTCTTATGAATGAATGCTTAAGCGTTTCAAATATTCCAGTCCAGGAATTGAGCCTGAAAACAACTCCAGTAATAAGTATATTATTTCAGACAATTTCGTCTTACTGCGATTTTCAGTACATTAGGTATAAATTTGTTTACATAGACAGCAACTGTCATATTAATGCTGAAAGGTATTAGGAATTGATTGGTCAGGAAGTTTACTGTTGTCAACAGTTTCTACAATAAACTTTTACCATTACATATCAGTAAAATCAAAAAACCTCAAACTTTGGTGATAATTTTTGGATTTCTTCAGTTGTAAAATCCAAACCAGTGGTCAGTACAGAGGATAAACTTTGAAGTTAACTAGAAAACAATATTGTATGCATTTGTGGTGTTTAACATATTTATATTCACATAATAGATGAAATGACAGATATCCCCTCAAATATTCTCTAATATGATTATAGAATACATTTGTAACAAAATTAAAACAAAATCTGCAATCACATGCAATAAAGATATGACAGTAGACTGTTATACCTTTATTATAATATACCTGACTTATCTCATTTTACAATGAGAGTGATTGGAAATATATGCACTTTTAATTACTCCTTTGAAAGTAAAAAAATTCTTTAACTTTACTATTAAATCCTTTTTCAAAATATCCTTTCATTTATTAATTCATATGTACGCTAGATGTAGCCCACCCATTCTTTAATATCCACTATAACTTGACCTGATTTCAGAGATACAATTATGCAGATTAATTTAATGCTGAAAGTTATTAGGAATTGATTGGTCAGGAAGTTTACTGTAGTCGACAGTTTCTACAATGAACTTTTACCATTACCTGTCCTGCTTTTATTAAATAGCTGATGTGTGAGGTAGGCAAAACTTCAGCAGGAAAATAATACATGTTCACAAAGCCATCTCTAGGCTTTGAACATGGGTCCAATTTGTATCCAAGTATACTAGTAATAACACCAAAATAATTTCTAATACTTATGCAGAGATTTTATATTTAAAAGTAGGTTTTCCCATGATCTTGCCTTTGGCTTACATATGTATTTCAAGTTTAACAGTATTATCGTATTAACTTATACGAGATATATTTGAACTCTATGGATATATAAATATAGTGATATAACATTTGACCCTGAAACTATCCCAACAAAAGTACCAATTTCTTAACTTACTACTGTAATCTATTAAACAAAAAGTCTGGTCACTGTGAAATATTCTTTTCTATTTAAGCATTTTAGCATATGTACATTCGACATTTTTTATTCCAGCATATTAGGTTTCTTACTTAATAAAAATAACGTCAAATTAATCCATAACAGATCAATGATATTATATATGTATATTATATAAACGTAACATACAATAGTTAAAACGATAATTTTTACTTTAGAAGTTCATAAGTATGACAACAGATATTAATACAGAATAAAGTTCTTCTTACCTTGGATGCTTTCGTTGGACAGAAGTTTTGCCTTGGTATTGAACGAATCCATTTCTGTCGCAAATCGATATCTTCTGGAAATTTAAAAACTGAGAATATTTGTTCCCCATCGTAATTGTTCCTGCACTGAGGAACGCAGCAGCGCGATGGCATTTCGCTAAAAAAAAATCAATGAACGTAATAACAAACCACACTAAATCATACGTTTTGCCGAACTAGCTAAACACTAACAAAGGCAAGATGGAGGCGACGCTACTAGCCAGGGTCGTCTAAAATTGACGTCATCAGAATCGCTTCACCGAGTGGTAGGGCCTTCTCCTCTAGGTGGTGTTGCCTCAACCCGCCACCTGAAACAAAGGGGAGCTTATTACTGCTTTAAAGAACAATGGTCGTTACTCCCTATTGAGCTGATTCACAACATCATAAACAGTATGGAACATCGCTGTCGTGCTTGCATTGCTTTATGAGGTGACCACAATCCTTATTAAAGAACTTTGCCCATTGCATTCTAACTTCGCATTTTTGGACAAATTCCTGCAAGTGTTATTTTTTGACGAAAAATGCTTCTAGTGTAAAATATTTTATGCCATTCTGAAACTAGCATTGTGATTCGTGTTTCCATGAAATTTCATTAAAGTCATTCATGTAGTTTTTTTGTTTATTATATTTTTCTGGGTTTTCCTTAATTTATGGAAACCAGTGTATAAGTTGGAGACAAAGATTCAATTAAAATATTTTTATATAATCTGTACTTAACTCTGTAGCAGTCACGAAAATAACTCTACTACCAAGACTAAATTAACATTCAGAAACAGTTTTTCTCCTTATTGCAAAAACAGCTCAATTAAATATACTCATTAAGAACGATTTTATTTCGCTCGCGTTGAACAAAAGAATTCTTCACATTTCTCGCAATATTTCTTTTCACCTGGAATTACAAGTAAAAATTGGGGCGGGGGTGACTCAATCGGTAGCTCGCCAGGCTCATAATCTGCAGTTCCCAGGTTCGAGTCCCATCTGGGTCAGCGTTAATATTTATCTGCGCAATTCTCCTCGCCCTACCCACGGGTAATTAGGGTACACCGATGGGCTTAGAAAGGCCGCCGTCCGTCGGATGGGACGCTAAACTGTGGCCCAGCGTGCGGGAGAGCTATACCCTCTGCACGTTAAAGAATACGCTGGATGACCTTGACGGGAGACTACCATCTGTCTCCCAATAGCTGTTCCAGTGGGTCCCCTCCCCAACCTTATCTGAGCCTTCGGGGTCCATGTGACCTGCCCATTTAGCCCATGGTGAGCAAAAAAAGCAGCTCAGAGGTAAAACAACACAACAAGTAAAATAATTTGGTTTTCGTACAGTTTAGAATGTGAAAAAAATATTTCTTTCATTCCAGACTCCGTCATATTCTGAAGGAAAAGTGCATCAAAATGCCATTACCGATTTTGCAATTTTTATTCTAGAAAATGGAAGTTTTCATAAATCTGGCATTTCTTTTCAGTTTCCGTAAGCGTAAAAAAAATTCGAGTAGTTATTTAACGTTTATTTAACAGTATCAAAGACCCAAACTCCAAGAACAAAATGTACAACTCTTTAACAACTTTCCCTATCCGCCCATTTCACATCGGCAAGGCGTACATATCCTTCCATCTTCTTTAAAAGAAACAATTCTCTTTTTCCACCTTTTTTACGGCGAATAAATGCCTGGTTCTATTAACACGTGACTGTATTTACGACCCAAAGAAATATATATATATTTTTTACGCACACTTCCTTTATATCATCTGCCTTTCGCAAAAGAAGAAGCTGTATTTGATAACCTTTTTGGAAACAAACATTTTTCTAAACTGGCGTATTTCAGGATCGGAAAACCTATTCTCTTCATTCATCGGGTAGTCGCTATTGAACGTTTCAGAGGGGTCTTGTGGAAACTGTAGGATTGTCGAAAGCAGGAGATTGATGGCGCCCAGTTCTACGATCTGAAAGACCATATTCGGGAAATGAATCAGCAGTCACGATTTTCTTTAGAGGAATACAAATGAAAGTAATCTCGAAGAGCCTGTGCGGGATATGCTCTTTTATTACACGAGGGCTCTTCTTTTCTTTCTTTTCCCTGCAGTATTGGATTACCACCGGTGTGTGTGTGATCCCCAGGGTCGATGGAGCCTTGCTAATATACGAGCCTCACTCAACCCGTGGTATCAAATGGTGGTGTCGGTTTAAACTATACCTTGAAATAAAATCTCTGAAGGGCACAATCACGGTTCAATTATATCTGTCGGGTTTAATCAATCACTATTCTGCTCAACTGTTTCTCGAAGTCTCGCTAAATCAAAAGCTGCTAGGCTGGAAGTCTTTTTTTGACTCTCTTATTCTAGATTTTTTTTTTTCTCACTTTATTTTTCACTTTAGTGTTTTGTATAATTTGTTCATATTTCAATAAAGAAAGAAACAACATACTGGAGTTTAAATCATTATAAAATAATGCATTATGAACACGAAAGGATAGAATTTTTCAATAATAATAATTTGCCTTTTTTTTTACATAAATCCTTTAATACAAAATCAAGTCCCACGAAGCTTGTCCGCAGGAATTCAAATACAATATACAATAAACAGTTATAATTTTATAAAAAAATAAGCTGAATATTACATTTAAATGATACCACAGAGTAAGCAGTTTTTAAATATTTTCCAGAAGCCATTGAATTTTGCAATAGAAATAATAAATTACCCCTTGCCACAGATGTCTGAGAGGAGCCTGTCAGCTTATCCCCATGGGGAGAAAACTCGTGCTCCGTCGTCAAAACACTATACGAGCGACGATGAAAAACCTGGAAGTAGAAGATTAAGATTTGTCTCAGAGGAGACCACTAGGGACTTGGAGTATGGGTAGCGTTAAAGAGGGTGCGGAGCACAGCCCAGATCGTTTAAGGTCTGTGAGGATAATCGAGACCTCAGCAGTAAATATCCATGCCTAATCCGGGACTAGAACCCAGTCCCTTTGATCAGTAGCCAAGCGCGCTAACCACTCTGTCACGGAAAGGGAAGCGGGTAAAAAAGAGAGTATCAAAGTGGAATGGGTTAGGTTTATTGCCTATAATAGCGAGATGAAACAAAAAGACTAAGTAATTATATATTTTGACAATCTTCCTCCAAATTGTTACCTCTGCATGGTCAGAAGCACTTATTACAGATAGTAGCGGGTCTGGACAGCTCATCAACAGAAGAAATATTTGAATTACTAGATATTTAATATATTACTTTTCAAAATTAAAATTAGTTGTTATTTGTGTTTAAAAAGACATTAATTATTTCAAAACATCCAATAACATTTAATAAATCAATGATAAATAAAAAATAATTTTATTTTATATTAAATAACTGTTTAAAACTGCCCGTTATTCTTTTTTTTAAGATAGTAATTAGTTTAAAAATATTAAAAAAAAGTATAAACATAATAAATAACTATTTTATATTATCTTGCATTAAATACAGTCGAAAATACTTAACACGAAAAAGGAAAAGACGAAACATTGCTTAACGCGAAATTAAAGTTTGATCCGTTCCAGCGACAATACTTTTACGTACAAAATTATTATTTAACATCAAATGAATAAAAAATATCTCTTAACGCGAAAATTCTCTACTTCTCCGACGAATAAAACTCTATTAAATTATTCGGATATATAGAAGACTGGGTTGGGTTGTTTTACCTCTGAGCGGCACTTTTTTGCACACAATGGGCTAAATGGCCAGGTCTCATGGACCTCGAAGGCTCAGAGAAAGTTTGGGGAGGGGAACCACTGAAATAGCTGTTGGAAGACTGATGGTAGCCTCCCGTCAAGGCCATCCAGCGTGTTCTTTAGCGTGCACAGGGTATGGCTCTCCCGCACACGGGACCACAGCTTAACGTCCCATCCGACGGACGGCGGCTTTCCAAGCCCATCGGTGCCCTCTACTGACAATGGGGAGAGTGGGAAAATTTGCGGAAATAAATCTCAACGCTGACCCAGCTTGGACTCAAATCTGGGAACTACACATTACGAGCTTGGCACGCTATCGACTGAGCCACCCCCGCCCCCTATAGAAGACTGACAGGAGTAATTCCAACTACTGCGGAAACATCTGCTCACTCTAGTTTGAAACTTCAGAAATTCACGACTTTCTTTATAAAATCCAAGCCAGAATTTTTCCGTGACGTTAATTGCTGAAAGAAAGTTAAATCTGTTCATACTGTATAGTTAATTTAATATTAAAAAAAAAAAACTTCAAAAAATTTTCAAGTACACTACCAAATATTTTTATTTGTTGGGGACAAGGCTTTTCATCCAGTAACGAACCCTGAAAATGGGGAATTCTGGTTACCTAGGAGCGGATTGGGCCGCCGGGACACCAGGCAGTATCCTGGTGGGCAGCTTGACGCAACAAGGTGTCCGGCTTATAAAAACTTTTATAAAAACTTTTCATAAGTTTTTGGCTTATTAATACGTCACTAATCCTTATTTTATTTTCATCTTCATAAAACATATGCACATTTAAGTTTTCCTTGAACAACAAGCAATGGAATCCAGAGTTTGTCTCTGAGTACCGAATCGCCTTCTTAGTAATTAAAGTTGAGGGATATGGAGACGTGATGGCCATAAAATAGTTGCGAAAGAGGAAAAGCAAAGAATATACGAGGGTAAGTGATAAATCCTGCAGAAGAACATATACCCCAGCCTCAATAGGTTGAAAATAAGAGAGGTGGTTAACCCCCCCCCCCTCAAGCAGCTGCTTGCCACAGAGGTCTGATAGGAGCTTGCCAGTTTAATTCACCATAGTAGAAGATCTTTGAGGATGGCGGGACATCAGCAGAAAAGAGACACGAACATCCATCCTTAACCGGGGTTCGAACCCAGGTCCTTTTGAGTAGCAGCCCTACGCGCTAACCACTCGGCCACAAGTTTCACTAATTTGAAATCCCAGATGATTTACAATTATTCATCGGGATCGTTTAAACATGCGGAAAGGGGATGGATACGTGGAGAATGGACTTAGTAGATTGTTTTATGACAGGATGTAACCAAAATGTTGTCTGATGAACACTACTGGTGATAACTAGGTCGTTACCTACTATGATAACTGGTCGTTGCCAGATATTCATGGCACTTTCTCACCCGGTTGTCGAAAGCGGTTCCCTTTAATCTTGAATGGCAAGATGATTTCACCAAACGGTAGACTTCAAATTTCTAGAATTTTCCATGATATGGAACGTTTTCTCAACAGCTAGCAGAAGGACATAAATAATGACAAACGACTTGCAGTGAATGATTATTTATGATGCATGAGAGGATGCGGGGAAAGTTGGAAGTGGTGACGGAGACGTCATAGGGAGTGAGTCATTCCTTAACCCTTAAGACACATTCGAAATAGGATCAAAAATCTTCAGTTACTGTTTATTTCACTTAATTTATTTTGTCTGTTCATGGCTGTCTCTGCCTCGGCGGGGGTGGCTCAGTCGGTAGCGCGCCAGGCTCGTAATCTGTAGTTCCCAGGTTCGAATCCCAGCTGGGTCAGCTTTGAGATTTATCTCCGCAAAATTTCCCCGCCCTGCCCACGGTCAGTAGGGGACACCGATGGGCTTGAAATAGGCCGCCGTCCTTCGGATGGGACGTTAAGCCGTGTGCGGGAGAGCCATACCCTGTGCACGTTAAAGAACACGCTGGATGGCCTTGACGGGAGGCTACCATCTGTCTCCCAACAACTGTTCCAGTGGGTCCCCTCCCCCAACATTCTCTGAGCCTTCGGGGTCCTTGTGGCCTGACCATTTAGCCCATGGTGTGCAAAAAAGTGCCGCTCAGAGGTAAAACAATCCAATCCAATCTGCCTCGGCTGTAACCGATTTATTGTATTAATTTGATCATTTCCCTTTGGGACAAGAGAGATAGTCTACCAGTCAGGAACTGCATTCAATTCTTCACAATATTTGATCCTTCTAGCTGTTTTTATTCCAATATCGCGACCAGACATTCAGTCAACATCATACAGGAGAAATCATCCTGAAACCAGACAAAACAGCTGAAAACGGTGCAAAACAATTGAAGGGTAAATACAGGGACTTTTCTGATTTCTTTCGATAGTTTATTTTCGTGTTCCATTGTCTTTGCAAAAACAGGATGGATATTTTTCACAAAACTCTGTTCGGAATTTTCAAATTATAATAATAAAAAAAAAACATGAAATATTCGGGTGGCAATTCAAGAAAAAAATATTTTAAACCCAAATTTTAGTAAAATGGGTTAAATTTACAAACATGAATATCGTATGAGATATTTTCCACTCTTTATTTTTGGTTGCCCATTTTTTTTGTAGCAATGTGCAAGCAACAAAAATTCTGTATAAAGAACCACATCGGAGACTGCATTTTTTAATATTGGGTAATTTATTCAATTTTCAAGAGATTTTTGATAAACAGCAAATCATTTTATACTGTCTTGATTTTTTCCCCTTACCAGTCTTACGTAAATCAATGTTGGAACTATACACAATTTTTTATAAAGAACCTTTTTTGCAAATCCAGAATAGCCAAAAACGTCCATTGGCCATAAAGTTTGAAATATACCAAATCAAACTCCCCTTTGCGAGTTCGTTTTAGTCTATGTTTTGAGTTCGTCTTAGTCACTCTTTTTGGGGATGGGGCAAGTCTTCTACCTTCGAAATTGTATGGTGACTAAAAACAAAGATTAAGATTTAATGAAAGTTGGTATGTAATGATTTATTTTCATCCTGTTTGTTATTCTATTACATGCACTCTTAAACTTATTACAGTTAAATAAAAAAATTACGTATATATTTTTTCACTTCCGTCGCTATTTATTTTACTCTCTCCACCCCTAAAACCTTTCGTGCTATAGGCCTGTTTAGATTTTTACTCTTTAATATACCAGATAGTAAAAAATCCGAAGCACCAGTTTTTTTTTAATTTTTTTTGCGAACTCTGTTCGTCCATTGATGATGTTTTATTTAAATCCAGTGATTCAATTCTGTATAAGTAAAAAACATCGTCCCGAAGTTGGTAAAAAAATCTGAAAACAGTTAAGTTTCAGAATCTAATCTCAGTAAAAAAAATTAAATGTAAATTCAAATGTTCTCTGCAAAATTGTGTACTATATTATGGCTAAAGTGAATATAATTTTTTCGTTTTTAGCCTGTTTTAAACATTTTTAAATTGCAGAAAGAAATCGGGCGTATAAAACCGAAATTCCGTGAAAAGTGTTGAATTTTCGTGATTTTTCTTTTCTCTTAAACTTCGGTCGTTCGATTTTAGGTGGTTTGCATCATATGGTTCATTCGGAAATGTGGTTTAACTCTGCATTAAAGCAGAATGCAAATAATTTCTCGGATGCCTTAAATTGTTTAAATCTGAAACAAGCTAAAAACGTAAAATATTTATATTTACAACAAGTAGAGCAAAGCAAAGAATCTGCAAGTTTGTTAATTTAATTCATTTTACTAAAATTGGAGTTTAAAATAATTTTATCTTCATTTGCCACACGTATATTTCGCGCATTTTTTTTAATTTTTACAATTTGAAAACAAGCCAGTTGCCCGGGTTTCTTTGATCAGTAGCGAAGGAATCTAGCTATTCTCCATCGGGAAGAAAAGCTTTATTTACTCTTACGGCAAGGTTTATCAGCTAATTTTTAATGCTTTGAAATTCAATCGTTTAAAGTGAAAGTGGGATCTGAAAGAGCTTTTTATATCGTTTCAAAATAAAATCTATATAAGTTGGGTTGTTTTACCTCTGAGCGGCACTTTTTTGCACACCATGGGCTAAATGGCCAGGTCACATGGACCCCGAAGGCTCAGAGAAGGTTGGGGAAGGGACCCACTGGAACAGCTGTTGGGAGACAGATGGTAGCCTCCGTCAAGGCCATCCAGCGTGTTCTTTAACGTGCACAGGGTATGGCTCTCCCGCACACGGGGCCACGGCTAAACGTCCCATCCGACGGACGGCGGCCTTTCCAAGCCCATCGGTGTCCCCTACTGACCGTGGGCAGGGCCGGGAATTTTGCGGAGTAAATCTCAACGCTGACCCAGCTGGGACTCGAACCTGGGAACTAGAGATTACGAGCCTGGCTCGCTACCGACTGAGCCACCCCCGCCCCGAAATCTATATAATGTTTCCGCTTTGTCTTTCGTGTGTCTATGTGTTTGTCCCGTCAGTCTGTAGACATTCAACATTTTTGTATTTAGAGCTAATCCAAAATTATTTTTGGGTTTGTAGGTATTGATGAAATTTTACTATTTGCACATTCCAAAAGTTCAAAATCCGCTCCCAAACGGTGAAAAAAAAGTTGAAAATTAAAAGTTTTTAAAGCAATATTAAAAATGATGTACGTATGCTATAAATTCAAAATTTTGATGGTGCAATGTGAACATCATGAGATTTGCACAGGCAACAATGAGTTGATCACTTACCACCCGGGGGGATACTTTAAGAGATATGAAAAAATTCTTCTTCAGTTGGATTGATACTAATCAAATATAATTCGCATTCTTCAATTCGTTCGGTAGTTTTAATTCACATCGGTAGAGAGCACTTAATTTGAAAAAGGCGAAACTTTTAAAGAATGTTGAAAGTGATTTGTTTATGGTAGAAATTTGTAAATTTCGGTGGTGGAGTGTCAAGAGAGATTCCAGGGATAGCAACAATCTGCCTTCTTTCTCAGAGGAAAGCAACTTTTTAAATTTAAGGAATAAGAAACAAATACTTTTTTCGGTTAAAGTACTAGTAGAACACTACTATTTGCAATTTCTCAGATCCATTAGTTCGAATTAAAATTTTCAGAGTGTAAAGGTAAGTAAACGAAAATTTCACTCTTTTTGAAACGAGATCCCCATTTGGCGATATGCGTTCTTCTATTTAAACTTTGAATTTTGTAACTCTCTAAGCAGCAAAATATTTTAAAAAGGGCCGTTCCACCCACAGCTCATAAAAACAATTGTTCAATATACAAAATCTGGCACTCTTTTTAAATTCTATTGAGTTGGGTTGTTTTACCTCTGAGAGGAAATTTTTTGCACACCATGAGCTAAATGGCCAGGTCACATGGAACCCGAAGGCTCAGAGAAGTTTGGGGAGGGGACCCACTGGAACAGCTGTTGGGAGACAGATGATAGCTTTCCGTCAAGGCCATCCAGTGTGTTCTTTAATGTGTACAAGGTTTGGTTCTCCCGCACACGGGGCCACGGCTTAGAAAATAGTGTAGAAGTGGTATCATGCAACGACTTAATTTCTTTACCTGCAGTTATTTATTCATTTTACATTTTGCAGTGAAAGAATTTGCTAATGTGGCGTATCATGAATTAAAATTTATCTACTCCTACTATAATACTCACATGCTATGCTGATTAGCGTACCAAAAATGGAGACTTAAAAAAAGGAAAGTGTTATGTATCCCGCACACGGGACCACGGCTTGACGTCCCATCCGATGGGCGGCGGCCTTTCCAAGCCCATCGGTGTCCCCTACTGACCGTGAGCAGGGAGGAGAATTTTGCGGAGATAAATCTCAACGCTGACCAAGCTGGGACTCGAACCTGGGAACTACAGATTATAAGCATAGCGCGCTACCGACTGAGCCACCCCCGCTCCAAATTCTATTGACAAAACATTTTAGGTGCTTAACTAAAGGCTTTTGTTAATTCACAGTACTCATTAAAAGTGTATATTTTTGTTTTTTATTCAAATTATTTTTTATACCTTAAAAATATAGTTTTTTTTTTTGCAATTCATTATTCGTTAGAAATGTATGTTTTCGCTTTTAAGAAGATAATATTTCTATGGCCCTTTAAGAATATAGTTATCTTCCCCAGTAGCTCTTCACTTAGCTTGGGTTGGACGGAACTGATCTAAATGATACTTAAATTAAAGTGGAAGGAGATTGAGACCGAAAATATATGATGAAAAAATTACTTTTTAATATATTTTTCATAGTTTAGAGGAGTTTTTATTTCAGGAATAATTAAACCATCTAAACCGAATAATACCAAATTTACAAAAAAGCTTAAATTCTTTGGTTCTTTTTCATTCCCAAGAAATTATGGAACGAAAATGGAAAAATAAAAATCTATTTGTCAATATAATCGTTGACCATCAAAAATTTCAAAAAAATTCTTAAAGTCGTGTGCCTTATCACAAAATGATAGAGAACATTTTGATTTTCGCAGTGTTATTTAAATGGTTTCACGATTTCTCACAGTTAAAACTTCCGGATATTGGCGAAACGATTTGTCGCAAATATAAGATAGATTTTTGTTAATTTCGATACGGCTAGGTTTGTGTTATTTTACCACTGACTGGTACTTTTTTCACACAATGGGCTAAATTGCTAGGTCACAAGGACCCCAAAGACTAAGAGAAGATTGGTGAGGGGACACACCGGACAGCTGTTAGGAGACAAATGGAAGCTTCCCGTCAAGGTCATCTATTGTGTTCTTTAACTTGCACAGGATATGTCTCTCCTGTACATGGGCCACAGTTTAACGTCCTATATGATGGACGGTGCCTGATCAAGTCCATCGATATCCTCTACTGACAGAGTCAGGGAGTTTTAAACAGATAAATCTTATCGCTGTTTCAGGTGGGACTTAAATCTAGGAACTGTAGTCAGTAAAATTAGAGCGATATGCTATATATATATATATAAGTATATATATATATAACATATACATCTATTTTTACACTGGCGCATTTATAAATATAATAGATAATGTAGAAAAATGATATATATATATACCAATATAGAGCCCGTGCAAGCGCTTTAGTTGAACGGTCGCATAGTAAACTGAAATGGAATTATGGCCGTCAAAGAAATATATAATCAATAACGTATGCATAACCAATACACACACACACACGCAAAAAAATCTAAAGTGAAGTATAGATAATAAAACTATATTAACTGTTTCAATGAGAATTCGCTTCGCCGAAGTTGCACTTCTTGTCCACTTTACGTTCTCTTTGTCTTTTGTAAGCTTAATTTATATGTCACCAGTAGCTTGTTGGTAGCACAAAACAAGGTATCGGGACAGTTTGCCTGGGATAGAGGGTCGTCCACACATTGCGAAACACCTCGAGAAGAGGAGCAGGTTTGTAGTTATATTACAACACTTACATCAGAGAAAATACCGTTGGATTGGGTTGTTTTACCTCTGAGCGGCAATTTTTTGCACACCATGGGCTAAATGGGCAGATCACAAGGACCCCGAAGGCTCAGAAAAGGTTGGGGGAGGGGACCCACTGGAAAAGCTTTTAGGAGACAGATGGTAGCATCCCGTCAAGGTCATTCAGTGTGTTCTTTAACGTGCACAAGGTTTGGGTCTCCCGCTTACGGGGCCACGGCTTAGAAAATAGTGTAGATGTGGTTTCATGCAACGACTTAATTTCTTGATCTGCAGTTAATTATTCATTTTACGTTCGCAGTGAAAGAATTTGCTAATGTGGCGTATCATGAATTAAAATTTATCTACTCCTACTATAATACTCACATGCTATGCTGATTAGCATAACAAAAATGGAGACTTACAAAAAGGAAAGTGTTATGTAACACGGAACCGCGGAAAGGGTTCGAAGGAGCCTAATGTGGTGCCGTGATCTAGAAGAGAGTAGACCTTAAATTCCGCTTAAACCTCGTTTCATAACTTATATTTTTTCCTAATAAGAAAAATATGAGGAAAATATATAATAGTGATGTAATCAAATCTAGTTAATTTCATGGAATGACCCTGAAGATATAAATATTGGAATTATCACAACGCAATTAAATATTAAAATTCTAGAGAGTTCGGTCTTTTCACATGTCCGTCTTCAGATTGTGGGAAAAAATAACATAATTTAATTTCTAAAGCGAGATGTTTTATAAAGCTGAACCGCTTGAGACCGTAGTAGTATCATATCTAATGTAACACGGTGTTATTGATGCGTGTTGGTTCATACGATGATTTTAGGTTGAAGGCAATGGGGTTTTCAAATTTAGACACCCCATATACCGGGGGCGGGGGGGGGGCTGTTGTTAGCGCGCTAGACTCGTAACCTGCAGTTCTCAGGTTCGAGTCCCAACTGGGTCAGCGTTGAGATTTATCTCCGCAAAACTCAACGCCCTTCCCTCGGTCAGTAGGGGACACAGATGGACTTGGAAAGGCCGCCGTCCGTTGGATGGGACGTTAAGCCGTGGCCCCGTATGCGGGAGGGTCATACCCTGTGCACGTTAAAGAACACGCTGAATGGCCTTGACTAAAGAACACGCTGAATGGCCTTGAAGACGGGAGGCTACCATCTGTCTCCCAACAGCTGTTGCAGCGGGTCCCCTCCCCCAACCTTCTCTGAGCCTTCGGGTCCATGTGACCTGGCCATTTAGCATATGGTGTGCAAAAAAGTGCTTGCTCATAGGTAAAACAACCCAACCCAACCCATATACGGGAATTATTTCACATTGATCCACGGAGAGATTGGTTTGTTAAAAATATCAACTTTTCATGATAAAATTCTAAATTCAAATATATACTGTTTACAACCCAACCCAACCCATATATGGTGTGCAAAAAAGCCTTGAATTAAAGAACACGCTGAATGGCCTTGAAGACGGGAGGCTACCATCTGTCTCCCAACAGCTGTTGCAGCGGGTCCCCTCCCCCAACCTTCTCTGAGCCTTCGGGTCCATGTGACCTGGCCATTTAGCATATGGTGTGCAAAAAAGTGCTGCTCATAGGTAAAACAACCCAACCCAACCCATATACGGGAATTATTTCACATTGATCCACGGAGAGATTGGTTTGTTAAAAATATCAACTTTTCATGATAAAATTCTAAATTCAAATATATACTGTTTTACGTAAATAGTGTGTAAAAACCGTATATAGGAAAAAATGGAATAAATAAAAAAATTACCCTTCAAGCAGTTGCTTGCCAGTTAATTCGCCATAGAGGTATATTTTTTAATTTTTATTATAAATTTTGTATAAGTACGCATAAAATATAGGACATGCGCCAGTGTACAAATAGATGTATATACACTGAAGAACCTAAACATTATGACCACCTGTGTAATATGATATTGGTCCTCCACGTGCCGCCAAAACAGCTCTTACCCGGCGAGACATTGACGCTACAAGATTTTAATGGTTTTTAAAGTTACATGGTTCAGCCGTCGCAGATCGGATATGCTGTTCCAACCCAAACCACAGATGCTCTATTGGATTTATGTCTGGGAATTTGGAGGCCAGGGCAATACCTGGAAATCTTCCTCATGTTCTGCGAACCATTCTCGAACAATCTGGGCAGTGTGGCATGGCGCATTATCCTGCTGAAAGAAGGCGCTACTAGAGGGATATACCATTGTCATGAAAGGATGTACCGGGTATGCAATGACGTTTAGGTAGGTGGTAGATGCCATAGTTCCCTGCACGAATGACTGGACCCAGGGTTACCCCCGCAGAACATTGCCCAAAGCATTACACTTCCTCCACCGGCTTGTTTTCGTCCCATGGTGTATCCTGGTGCCAACATTTCCCCAGGTAAACGACGCATATGTACCCGGCCGACCACATGGTGCAACAGGAAACGAGATTCATCGGACTAGACGACCTTCTGTCACTCATTCAAGGTCCAGTTTTGAGGCTTGCATGCCCATTTTATGCGCTTTTGACAGTGAACCGAGGTTAACATGGGACTCTAGCATCCTCTGATGAGCCGTGGTGGGCTCATCAGAGATCGCAGATCGGATATTATAATCGTCAAAAACAATAAGAGGTATGAAACAATCGTGTTTACTTATATAAATCAGAAAGTTTGTGCATCGACCAGCGCCTAGAAAAGACTTATTTGTCGTAGCTTCGACGTAGTTTTGAATGACTTTTAATTAGTTTTATGAAAGAGTAGTGCATACACCTCGTCGGTATTGTATCGTTATCTCATCATTAAATTGTTTGATTTATGTCTTGAGAAAGAGTTGACTTTATTTTGCCTGTCAAGGTGAGCTGTTTTGTTCAGATAGAAGTTAAATATCACGGCCAATGAATGCTTAGTAAAATAATGCAATGTACGCTTAAAATAACAGAAATGCAAAATTATAACTAAGAGGGACGGTATCATATTTAACCCTCCCTAACAGTCAGTAGGGGACACCGATGGGCTTGGAAAAGCCACCGTCCGTCGGATGGAACATTAAGCCGTGGTTCCGTGTGTGGAAGAGCCATACCCTGTGCTCGTTAAAGAAAACGCTGGATGGCCTTGACGGGAGGCTACCATCTGTCTCCCAACAGCTGTTCCCGTGGATCCCCTGCACCTTGCCGGCGGTTTGTGGTTTTTCCCTCCTCGGACAACTTTTTGATTGGACTAACCACAGCTCCCTGAGCACCTCACAAGCCTTGCTATCTCGGAAATACTCTGACACAGTCATGTGGCCATTACAATTTGGCCTTTCTCAAACTCATTTGAGTCCGTTGCCTTTCCCATCTGATGAACAACACTGATTACGAGAGCTCAGTATCGAGTGTTATTTATATCATTTCATGACCTTCACATGCAACGTCGTTTACCTGCAATTGCTTCGATTTGCATAAAGACGCATTGGTCATAATGTTTCGGCTCTTTTTGTATTAAAGTGGAAAATAATATGCTAAGCATAAAATTACAAAGTTAAAACAGTCTTTTTCTCAAAACTTGGGCAAGAATAAATTTAATGATCGAAATTTAAATTTTAAATATTATTATTTTTAATAAATAGTAAGTTGGGTTGTTTCACCTCTGAGCGGCACTTTTTTGCACACCATGGGCTAAATGGCCAGGTCACATGGACCCCGAAGACTCAGAGAAGGTTGAGGGAGGGGACCCACTGGAACAGCTGTTGGGAGACAGATGGTAGCCTCCCGTCAAGGCCATCCAGCGTTTTCTTTAACGTGCACATGGTATGGCTCTCCCACACACGGAACCACGGCTTAACGTTCCATACGACGGACGGTGGCCTTTCCAAGCTCATCGGTGTCCCCCTACTGACTGTTAGGGGGGGGGGAAATATAATACCGTCCCTCTAAGTTATAATTATCATTTCTGTTATCCAACTTATTTTAAGCGTACGTTGCATTATTTTACCAAGCATTCATTAGCCGTGATATTTAACTTCTATATGAACAAAATAGCTCACCTTGACAGGCAAAATAAAGCCAACTCTTTCTCAAGACATAAATCAAACAATTTAATGATGAGATAACGATACAATACCGACAAGGTGTATGCAGATCATAAACATATCATTCCTCTCCTGAACTAGGGCTCTTGCGTGCCCTTACAATTTCTATGCACTACTCTTTCATAAAACTAATTAAAAGTCATTCAAAACTACGTCGAAGCTACGACAAATAAGTCTTTTCTAGGCGCTGGTCTGATTCGAAATCGATGCACAAACTTTCTGATTTATATAAGTAAACACGATTGTTTCATACCTCTTATTGTTTTTGACGACCTTCAGCATCGCAGAAGCAGGAATCGCGGGGCGTGGCACAATAGTCTTAGTCCGCAGCAATTAGTGGCCCCATGCGACGATGAAGCAGGAGTGGGAATATACTTCGGCAGGAGTGGGAATATACGTCGGCAGGAGTAGGTGATCGCATCCCTAATCATCGGCAAGATTCTCTTCTTTTTAAAAGTTAGTTCTACGAGGTTGATAGTTTGTCCCGCGCATCGTCACCAACTCTTGGCGGCTTGTTCTCAGGGCAAAACGAGCATTCATCAGGGCAAAACGAGCATTCTCGGAGAGGACTAGGCACGTTCTCCTCGAAGTAGGACAGCAGAAGAAAACGTCCTCCCTCAACTTTTCCTTCGCTTCCCTTTTTACATCAGGGCAAAGCGAGCATTCTTGGAAAGGACTAGGCACGTTCTCCTCGAAGTACGACGGCAGAAGAACACGTCTTCTCCCTCAACTTTTTCTTCGCTTCCCTTTTCCCAATTTTTACAGTTTCCTTTTTGAATCGGAAACGAGGTTTTCTCGAAATTTCGAGAAACCTTTTCTCCCTTCTTCCTCATTGGCCGCTCTCAGCATTTTGTTCCGAAGTTTTCGCTTTGGGTCCAATAGAGGACTTCCTAAATTTGTACACCCATGTATCCCTTGGATTTCGGGGAAACGGCGTCTTTGGCTAATCTTGTCTTTTCCGTGTGCTCATGATTCCTGGAACGCAGTGGTGGTGGTGGTGGTGGTGGAGGGGGTAGTCACGGGTCGCTTGGCCACAGGGGCAGGCGCCATCTGCTGCTTGCGCCAGCTAATAGGAGCTGTCTTCGGCGGCGTCGTCCCAAAAGATAATACTACCCTTCGAAACGGCGTCGGTTTCTTCTTAAGTGTGGATATGAAAGCGGATTGTTTGCTTGTTCACCTTGTTACTTTGATAGGAGCGGCGTGCTTAGTGGTGTACTAGAGGGTGTGGAGCACCTCATGGCCGTTCTAAAGCTCCCTCTTAGGACGAGAAATTCGTTGCGCTTCCGCAGTCTTTTTTCTTTGAGAACAGAGGCGGACCCACCAAAGTTACACGACGCGCCACGAAATTCGTAGCTCTTTGTTTGAGAAATATTCGTATTAAATAATGAAAAGATTGGGATCTGCTCATAACATGACCGTGGACAGGGTGAGGAATTTTGCGGAGATAAATCTCAACGCTGACCCAGCTGTGACTCGAATCTGGAAATTGCAGATCTCAACGCTGACCCAGCTGGGAGTCGTACCTGGCAGTACGACCTGGCTCGTACCTGGCAGTACCAGGAGCTACGAGCCTGACGCTCTACCGACTGAGCCACCCCCGCTCCATTATAGAATAAAAATTAATTATATCTTACAGGAGAAGTTCTACTTTCGCACCTTGATTAATAAGCATCCAGGTGAAGTAAATACTAATGCATTAGACATAATTTAAAGTTTTGTACATTTATGGAATTTGTTATATAAATGGATCGTTTGCAATATTCGCTTGAACGTTTAGGCATTTTCCAAGTTTACTTCCGCTACAGGGCACTATTAAATTTATTGGGAAATTTGGAAAATGCGAATCCTAATGTTTAATCAATACCTAACCAACCCGAAAGAAATTTTCGGTTTATTTCTAAAAATCAAAAAGTTGATTTTCTACAGATAGAGAGACAAAAATACGACAAAGTGAAAATGTTTTCTTGGTAAAAAATTAATAGCGGGCGATTCTTGGGCGTAATCTCAGAGTACCTCTCGCCTGGGCCGAAATTCGGTTTGGTATCGATCGATCTTTGCCATATGGGCCGATTTCCATATATTTTACCTGGTCGTTGTTTGCTCCCAATCCGTCCCTGTGGTCACCCTACTGTAAATACAGTAGTGTCTTTTCGATTACCTTGGAGGCAGATTACATGATAGAGGGGTGGCAGATATATTATACACGATACCAAACGCAGGATAAATTGTACCAAAAACAGGTAACGATCGAATAAGTGGTAATAATAATAATAATAATAAATGAACCAGTTCTGATTTTAGAAATGTGTTTCTACTCTCTTCATGTGCTATTGATTTTATCACTAACAAATTTATATTACGACATTATATGTTATTTTCTTAAAAGCAGAAGTGGAGGGCAATAAGGGATCTTAAGAACAAGCAAGAAGTCTTGAGCTTACTTAGACTTAAGACTAACAGTTTTTAGAACAATAGTTTTAAGTTTTAACAGACTTTTGTTTTTGAGTTAGACCTAACAGAGTCGTCATTTCAGAATGTTTCACTAAATTTTAAGAATGAAATTATAGTAGATGGTTATTGAGTAGATATGCAGTGATATGCAGTGAAGAATAATAATGATATTATGAAAGATGATATTTTTATAATTAGATTCAGGCCTGAATCTAAAAAAAATAAACCAGAGGGGTTGGGTAATGGGAGCGGTAAGATGCAGCCGAAATTAACCGAACGCCGTTCCGGTATTAAAAAATGATTTCTCTCCGTTTTAATGGCATTTGAAAAATTTCTTGAAAAATACGTGTAATATATATAGACTAGTGTGAGTTGCTTTACCTCTGAGAGGCACTTTTTTGCACACAATGGATTGAATGGACAAGTCACAAGGACCCTGAGGGTTCAGAGAGGGTTGGGGAGTGGACTCACTGCACAGTTGTTGGGAGACAGAAGGTAGCCTCCCGTCAAGGCCATCCAGCGTGTTCATTAACATGCACATGATATGGCTATCCCGAACACGGGGCCACGGCTTTACGTTCCATCCGATGGGCGAAAGCCTTTCCAAGCTCATCGGTAAAATTGTTACCAAGGACAGGTCGGGGAATTTTGCGGAGATAATTCTCAACATTGGCCTAGGGCGGACTCGAGACTGGCGCGCTACCGATTGAGCCACCCTCTCAAATCACTCACAATAGTGAGTGATTTGAGGGTGTGGCTCAGTCGGGTGTGGCACAATAGTCACTCAAATCACTCACAATAGTGAGTCACAATAGTCACTCACTATTGTGAGTGATTTGTATCACTCACAATAGTGATGCAGTATAGATGCAGGAAATGTTAGTTTTATGTAGGTAATAATGTATGATGCAGGAAATATATTTAAAAACATTTTGATAATTTTTTTTTGGTAACATATTTTTCTAAACTAAGGTATTTCAGGGTTTTTTTTATCCACCGTAACTATGATGCAGAAATGGTAGAGCACTGAAAATTTACACCTAGGGGTAACCCAAGTCGTAGATTTCGAAAAATGGCTTAAACGTGACCTCCGATGTGTTCTTCGAGGTCAAATGGGGGGGGGTCATGCAGGGGTCAAATTCTGGCGGTATTTCGGGTTGTTGATCTAAGAAACTTTACGAAATTTTGGATCCGGCGGAGTCCTTCGAGGTCAAAGATCAAATCCTGATCTACCAGTTCTAGAGAGCTAAAAATTGGTACCTGGGTCTTTCGAGATCAAAGGTCAATTTCGGTATACCGATGTTAGAAAGTTAAATATTTTTGACTAGGGCTATTTCTGAACGTAGATCTCAGAAAAGTTAAGAAATGTCAGATTCGGTGTAAGGTCAAACAGGGGTCGAAATGACGGTCTAGAAATCAAGAGGCGCCGATGGATTTCTGGATTAGATTTTGATTCTATTATTATATATTCGATTGATTTCGATTTTGGTTAATTTTTTTGGCTAGAGTTTCATATATCAAAGACAAATATTGTTTCTCTTCCAATATAGTTACTAGCATTCTCAGGGAGGAGGGAAATCATGCACCTCTTGCCTCCCTAGATACGACCCACATAAGAGAAATATGATATATAGAGAAAAAAAAGAGCTCAAACTGAGATTCTGTTTCAGCTCTCTGCTCTCATACTCTCTGGTCGTCCCTGTAGACAGCAATTTATATATTATCCAGAAAGGAAAAGCCTTTCGAATTTTTACCGACATTGAGATAAAGTACCTCTACCATGCCTTGAACTACACTGCCTTGCAATTTAAAAGGGAAATTCATAGACAAACGATTGCAAAACAAATATCGATCTATCAATTTGCAAGAAAGTTGTGTGAGAAAGCATCTTTAGATTGTGTTCAGTTAATGTGGAAGTAAACAACATTTCAATCATCCTCTCTCTGAAAATACCATAATACAATGTAAAGAGTCAAAGGTGACAACTCTGTTGGACGAAAGTTATTTGCATTAAGGAAAGATAGATTCTGAATTACAGCGGAGGTTGGCTCAATTGGTTGCGTGCCAGGCTCGTAATCTATAGTTCTCTGCATTCTCTGCATGGATGTTTGGGAAAATCCAAATAGTAATATTCTGAATAAATGTAGAGGAAATTTGTCATTAGCTGGGAGGGATCTGAACCCACGACCTCCTAATAACATGTTAGGTACTTTGACCGCTGAGCTACTAGATGCAGAACAGTTATCTTCTATTAATGGCGTTAAGCATTATACCATAGTACTAGATGCAGAACAGTTATCTTCTATTAATGGCGTTAAGCATTATACCATAGTGTTAGTCATTGGAAATGTATCTGCGGTTCTACGCAAAACCTCACCCCGCCTTCGATCATAAAAGGGAAAGGATGGGCTTTAGAAAGAATGTCGTCCATAGTATGGGGCGTAAAACCGTGGTCCCATGTACAGGAGAGCCATATTCTGGGCACTTTAAAGAACACTCTGAATCACCTTGACAGGAGGATACTATCTGTCTCCTAACAGTTATCCAGTTTCTCCCTTTCCGCAAATCTTATCTGAACCCTTGGGGTCCTTGTGACCTGACCATCTCATAGTATGTAAAAAAAGTGATGGTAAAACAACCCAACCTGGAATTCATGAAACGGTTAACGTCACGAGAATGGACTCATGAAGATTATCATAGTTCGTAAATTGGATAAATGTAAACTCACAGAAAGTAAAGAAATTCAGAATGAAATAAATTAAAGCTATATTAATTCAGGAATACACAGGAAACTCGATAATTGTTGATGAAACAATAAATTCCAAGCACTATTTGATTGGGTTATTTTAAATGCTGATACCATTTGTTCAAAGAGAAGTAAAAATTTCAACAAAGGAAACTAGGAATTTCTCCATCGCGCCGTCTTTGTATTTCTCTCGACATATTCAACTGCACTATTCAAAGAAAAATCAATAACGCCAAGTTATTCAACTGTGTGTTGGTGGTAGTTGAGGCTAAACGCTCGATACGCTGGAGATGAAGGAGTGAAAGTAATCTGCATACAAAGTAGTTCTTTCCCCAAAGCGTATCATTCATAAGGAAATACTAATCTGTGAAAAGCAAGATGCATTACAAAGCCCTGATCCTAGTGCCTTGTAAACAGCCAGAATAGAGAGGAATAAATATTTCTTCCTAGACATGTAATCAGAAATTCGTACACATATTCGACTTTTATCTGACCGTGTTTCTCTCAAACTCTGACCTTTCAAATCTGCCGATTTCGCATTTAATCTGTTTACAGATTGAGCGTTTGAAATTTTTGTCCTGGAATGCGTCTTTCTTATTTGAATTATTATTTTTTGTTTTGCAGAGAAGAGAATTTAAGTGACACGTGTTTAAAACTCTACCATCTGTAGAGCGACCTACAAAGAATTTCGTGAATAGCTTTCAATGTTTATACAATTTCCTAATGTAATCTTTTCAGTTCGCTGAAGACTGAAAACAAAAAAAAAAGCAGATACGAATCTTTCCTCTCTAGGTTTATAAAAACATTAGATAGCTGTTTAAGCAGCGGGATAGTTAGATTTTAACTATTAGGGGTTAGTTATTAACTCATGATGGTGTGTAGTACAGTAAAATGGAAAAGGATTTAAAAGTTGGATTTCGTGTTGTTTCATGTGTTACCTTAAACACGTAGAGTAGGATAATCAACTTCTTACCTGAAAACTGGTAGGCTAGTGCATGAAAATATGAATTAAAAAGATTATTTTACTCTATTTTACATAAAGATTGAATCGGAAAAATATGAAGATCAAACAAAGCAACAACCAATGGAAAAAATGCCACACCCACATGCTTTCTAGCAAGAACAATGCGCAGAAGTTAATATTCCGCCACAACAAATAGTTCCACGCCTTATGCAAGAATAAAGTGCTTTTTCCAATTTAAATTTTTATCATGTGGAGCAGTGGTTCTCAACCTTTTATACTTCACGTACCCCCTGGAAATATGTATGTAACTGGCGTACCCCTTATAAATAAAAACCCCCTCAAGCAGCTGCTTGCCACAGAGGTCTGACAGGAGCCTGTCAGTTTATATGCCACAGTAGGAGATCTGAGAGGATGGCAGGACCTCAGCAGGAAAACGACACACACATCCATGCCTAAATACCGGGGCTCGAACCGAGGTCCCTTAGATCAGTAGCCAAGCGTGCTAACCACTCGGCCATGGGACGGTTATACTTAAAATATATTTACAACTATATAGTAGTCCTACTCACCAAAGCAGAATATGTTTAATCTCTGCTCTTTGAAGACTTTGATTGAGTCTTCATTTTTGCAGTTAATAGTTTAAAATCTGGCTGGTAGGATATCAAAGCTGTTTTAAGAAGTTCTAAGAAGCGAGGTGGCTGTTAGGAGGATTAGCATGATGTTTTGACTTGACAAATTTCATTACAGAGAAGAGAGATTCATAGCAGTAAGTTGTCCCAAAAACACAGAGTAGTCGGAAACAACTTTTCTGAAGATTGGGATACTTTACTTCTGGGATTTGTTTTCAAAAGTCAGTTACTAATTATGTTCCACTATCGCCGCAAGCGCATAACTTGTGTGTACTGCATGAAGAGTGATGACGCAGAGTCCAGTTGCATCATCCGTTCTTGTTTAAAACAAATTTTAGTTATGTTTTCATTTTCTTTTTAATGGTATACTTCTGAATTTTATACATCTTGAGTATACGGGAAGCCTACCATTTCCTCTCCCGGATCTCAAAGGGTTAATATAAAATTTTAGGAAAATTGGCAATGAAACCCAATATTGTCTCTGGAACCGCAGTTTGCCCACCTTTGATATATACCTTAAACTGAAATAGTTGCGTGTTCACATCCCCTGTGAGATAAATATACTAATATAATAACAATGTGAGAAAGGGACAAATTTTATTTCTTACTGTGAATCGTTCGACCAAAACATTCTACCACCTAAATTTCCAATTTTTGGCGTGAATAGATAGTTTTCAATGTTCTTTTAAAGTTTTGGCAATTTGCACATCTAGATACGGATTTCGTCTAACGATGGAAATTTAAACATTCTGGAGGATTTGAAAAATGAAGATCATATTATTTCAACAGTGCTCTTCCAAATCGAAAAGAATTTTGAATTATCTCTTAAAACAAAAACCTTGTGTTCTCCCCTCCCCCTGGGGAAAGGGGGCAAATCGTTGCAGATGGGGCAAACTTCTTGAACTTCAGACTCCACCCCAAAAATTACAATTTTTTAGCATGACTATATCATTTATAATATTTAATTAAAATTTTGCAATTTCTAAACATTTTCACCGTCAAGAGCGCAATTAAAACTTTGGGTGATACAAATACAGTGGACCCCCGATATAACGCGCATGTCGGGCGGGAAACAACACCCGCGTTATAAGGTGAACCGCGTTATACCGAGCGGCGCGGTGGCGACACAATAAATTTCACACTGTAAGCGTTTCTTTTACTCATCATGCATACAATAATTAAACACTATTCAAAATACATGAGGAACTCAATACATACACAATTACTCAATACGCAGTAACAATAAAATGCGATACTCACTAACGCCGCACGGACCTGTATAAACATGTTTGAACTTATCGCGAACATCGCCTGCGCTATAACCGAGTGCGCGGTATAGCGAGCAGCGCTATAACGAAGGTCCACTGTATTGCGAATCGTCTTATTTCATCATTTGTTCTGCGGACCCATAAAGAATTTTTTTTATTAAAATCCAAAAACAAAAAAACAAATGTTGAGATAGGCCACAAAATGAAAACACTAGCTGTTTGTTTTATCTAAAAACTAGCTTACTAAATAGAAATCTGGTTTTTTAGCTAAAAAAACTAGCATACTTAAATAGAAAGCTGGCGAACTATTAGTATATCACTTCTAGTTGAAAAAGGCTGAAGCACAATTCCTTGTTCTGAAACAACTCCCTTGGGTGAATTTCTTGAAAAGGTTGATGCACAATTGGTTAGCATGCTTGGCTACTAATCAAGGGTCTGGGTTCGAGCCCCGGTTAAGGCATGGATGTTAGTGTTGTCGTTATGCTGAGGTCTCGCCATCCTCTTAGACTTTCTACTATGGCGTATAAACTGACAAGCACCTGTCAGATCTCTATGGCAAGCAGCTGCTTGAGGGAGTATTTTTATGTTTCGACCGCAAAAAGGTATATTTACTTTATTTATTCAACAATAATATCAATAAACTCTTAAAATGCATGGCATGTTTATGGTAAGCGTGGGTTCGAGTCCATCCCAGGACAACCATTTTTTTCAACTATTATTTCAAGTATTTCTTGTCTACAGGATGTTTCCCTATGATACTTTATTACTGAAATAATATCAATATTTAAAATACTGCATTCAGTGCACTGTATTTGACGAGTGAATAAAGTTTTGGTTAAGTGTTGAAGCCATACTATATTTCACATAAAGAATGGAGCTACAAAATCCCTCAAAGAGTTTCTTGTCCAATCATCGCTTAATACTCTTAGCCCCAAAAGCCAATGAAAAGCGAGATGGGATGTCTGAAAATGTATCAATCCTCAACTCATTAGGGAGCCTCGACAGCAAGTGTTTTAGAAATTACAATATTCCGAAATTAAAAATAGCATTTTACGAATTGCTCACTTATATAAAATATATATACTAAAAATTTACTGTAGAAAAATGATTTTTTTCCTTGCATAAAACATTGAACTATTTGTACCACGTTTATGCCACATATTGTTACTGTATATGAGCTATTATGAAATAAAACATACTTTTAATATTATCAATAAATTAAATAAATACATCTTCAAACAGCTGCTTGCCAAAGAGATATGACAGGAGCCTGTCAGTTTATACGCCATAGTAGGTGTGGAAGGACGGCTAGACCTTGGCAGAAAAAAAAAAAAACACAAACATCCATTACCAGATGTGAGGTAGGCGAGACCTTGGTAGAGAAAAAAACACAAACATTCATTACCAGATGTGAGGTAGGCGAGACCTTGGTAGAAAAAGAACACAAACATTCATTACCAAATGTGAGGTAGGCGAGACCTTGGTAGAAAAAAAACAAACAAACATCCATTACCAGATGAAAGAGACCCAAGATTCGAACCTACGCTCCTTTAGTCAGTAGACAAACGCGCTAACCACCAGGTAAAGAGAAATGTTATCCATAAACTCTTATACAATATTAAAACATAAAATTAAATACATATTAAAAGTCAGATAAGAAACAAAAATGAGCATTCTAATTAATAAAAAGTCATAAACAAACATAAATATTTAAAGTAAGAAAAGGCCTATTGTAACAGGAACGATTTTTGTAAGAGTAATAAATGTGATGCGAAATATTTTTTTTTATAACTATCAGAAAGTTGTCTGTAAAAAATTATTATTTTAAATACCAACATCAATATCAAGTGAAAGAATCGTGTGTGTATGATTGTATCAAATCAAAATAATTTATTGTATATACTGCAGAGACGAGCTGAGCTTATGGACCAGCTTCAAAAATGTAACTTATTTGTACCATAATCAAAAAATTTGAAAATAATTTGAAAAACATTCAATGTTTTCTTAAAATTCCAATATTAAAAAATAAATCACCCCTCAAGCAGCTGCTTGCCACAGAGGTCTGAGAGGAGCCTGTCAGTTTATATGCCATAGTAGGTCTGTGGGGATGGCAGGACCTCAGCAGAAAAACAACACAAACGTCCATGCCTTGTCCGGGGCTCAAACCCAGGTCCCTTAGATCAGTAGCGAAGTGCCCTAACTACTCGGCTACGGGACGGCTTCAAATTCCAATATTAGTGACGAATTAATTAATCAATAATTTCGATAGTGGCGTAACCAGAGAGTTCAAATTGAAAAATAGGGAGGGGATAGCAGAATGAATTTCAGAGTATT
This sequence comes from Ryuthela nishihirai, assembly GCA_038380435.1. Classification (NCBI taxonomy): domain Eukaryota; kingdom Metazoa; phylum Arthropoda; class Arachnida; order Araneae; family Heptathelidae; genus Ryuthela; species Ryuthela nishihirai. Next base: position 44,113,066 of record JAWZYU010000003.1, on the reverse strand, counting down.
CATTAGGAAATATACCTTCTAACCTTTAAAATCGAGGAAGGAGGTTGAGTTATGTACGCACTCACCCTCCCCTTGGATATGCTACTTAATGTAGATAACTGAATAACTTATTAATCAATTAAATTGAAATGCAGTCTCCAAATCATGCGGAAAATATTAATAACCATCTAAAGGGGCCATGTCCCCCCACCCTTGAGAATGTTAGTAAGGGTAATGGAGGCAAATAATTATTAAACTTGTGCGTATTTCATGCCCTTCCCCAAGAAATTTTGTAAAGATCTCTAGCACGAAGTGGAATACTACAATAGAAATTCAGAACAGGAAATGCAGAGTCTCTTGGCTCTAGCCTTTTTTTTTTCAGATCCAAACCTGCCATGCAGTTGGGTTGGGCTTATTTACTTCTGAGCTTCATTTTTTGCACACAATGGGCTAAATGGCCAGGCCACAAGGATCCCGAATGCTCAGAGGAGGTTGGGCCACCTCATCTCAGCTGTTAGGAGACAGATGGTAGCTTTCTCTCAATGCTATCCAGTGTGTTCTTTAACGTGCACATAGTATGGCTCTCCTGCACATGGAGTCACGACTTAATGTCCCTTCCGATGGACGGCGGCATTTCCAAGCCCATCGGTGTCACATACTGATCCGAGGGCAGGCGGAGAGTTTTGCGGAGATAAATCTCGACACTGACTTAGGCGGACTCGAACCTGGGAACTATAAATTATGAGCCTGATGTGCTACTGACTGAGCCATCCCGTCCCTCCTTGCCATGCAGTAAAACTTGTTGTACGAAAGCGTAGCATTGGCTAACGACATAACTCAAATTTAGTCGTTGCATTTTAAGTTTTTTCAATGAATTTCCTCAACACAAAATGTATATTTTCTTATCAAATGTGAATGATAATTTTCAGAGTTTTCACTGGACACTCAAAAACGGAAGCTTTGGGTTTGATTGTTTCACCTCTTGAGCATCACTTTTTTTTTGCACACAATGTTCTAAATGGCCAGATCACAAAGTCTCAAAGAACTCAAGGACGTTGGAGGAAAACTATCCGCTATATAGCTATTAACAAACAAATAGGAACCTGCCGTCAAGTCCATCCTGTGTGCTCTTTAACGTGCAAAAGGTAGCATCCCTGAAAACAGAATCAAAACCCATTCGAGGGGTAGATGTTGCCTCCCCCAAAGCAATCGGTAGTCCTTTTCTCATAGAGAGAAGAGTGGGACTCAGCGGATAAAACCTGAATGCAGGCATTGTTGGGACTTTTGGTTGGGTTTTTTACATATGATCAGCAATTTGTTTGCTGACAGTGAGCTAGGGCGGGGGTTACTTAGTCGGTAGCGCGTCAGGCTCGTAATCTGTAGTTCCCAGGTTCGAGCCCCAGCTGGGTCACCGTTGAGATTTATCTCCGCAAAACTCCGCGCCCTGCCCGTGATCAGTAGGGGACACCGATGGGCTTGGAAAAGCCGTCGTCCGTCGGATGGGATGTTAAGCTGTGGCTCCGTGTGCGGGAGAGCCATACACTGTACACGTTAAGGAACACGCTGGATGGCCTTGACGGGAGGCTATCATCTGTCTCCCAACATCCGTTCCAGTGGGTCCCCTCCCCCAACTTTCTCTGAGCCTTTGGGGTGCCCATTTAGCTCTTGACCTGGCCATTTAGCTCATGGTGTGCAAAAAAGTGCCGCTCAGAGTAAAACAACCCAATCGACAGTGAGCTAAATAACCAGGTCATGATGACCATAAGGGCTCAGAGAAAGTTGATGAAAGGAGACTCACTGGACAGCTGTTAGAAAACCGGTGGAAAACTCTTGTTCTGTCTATACAGCGTGTTCTTCAACATGCACAGGGTAGCTCTCCTGCACCTGGCGCCATGGCTTTATATTCTATTCAATGGACGGCGGTCTATTCAAGCCCACGGTGTCTCCTTTCTCACCCAGAGCAAAGTGAGAGTTTAGAGAAGATAAATCTCAAAGATGGCCCTTATGGGACTCGAAAGTAGCATCTTCAGATTACAAGTCTGGCACGCTATCAACTAAGCAGCCCCCCTTACAGTTGGGACGCTAACATGGAAATTTCAGATTATGAACCTGGTGGGCTACCAACTGAACCAACCCAAGTGTCCTCTAAGAAAAGACAAATAATTGATGTATAATATCTCATAGCAGAAAAAAGTTTTGTTTAAAATTTGAACAATTTTTTTCGTCGAAAAGTCTGGATGAAATGAACAACTTTAACTATTATGTCAAAAATAGACTGTTCAAACTTTTTGGTAACTAATAGGACATAGAAGAACCTATTGTATTCTATCCTAATTGTAACTAATTGGACATAGAAGGATCCTATGAGCTACTTCTAAATTATACAGGCCTTATACAATGACTTGTCCTGTAAAATTAAGGTATATGGGGCCGAAGTGGCTCAATTGATAGCGAACCAGGCTCATAATCTGCAGTTCCCAGGTTAGAGTCCCAACCCTAGCAGCTTTGAAATTTTTCTCCGTTTATCTTCACTCTGGAGAAATTCTGAAAGAAAAGGGATATTCTGTGATAAAAAGGATACTGACGGGTTTGGAAAGTCCACCATCCGTCGGAGGGGACGTAAAGACATGACCCGTGTGCTGGAGAGACATATCTGTGCACGTTGAAGAACACGTTAGATGGTCTTGACTAGAGAATACCATATGTCCTCTTAACAGTTGTTCAGTGGATGTCTTTCTCCATTATTCTGTGAGTCTTTGGAAATCCTTGTGACCACTTTGTGCAAAAAAAGTGCCTCTCGGTGGTAACACTACATCAACCAAACCTGAAACATTTAAGTGCAGCTTCGTTGATTATGACAATATTCCTCAAAAGTAAATTACGAGCTAATAATAATTGTTACAAAAAAAAGCTTGATGAAATAAACATGATTTTACAAGCTGCGTAATAAATATTTCAATTTCCGTTAAGTTTGAAAGAAAAAAGCAAAAAAATAGGATGCGTATAACAACAGCAGCTTCAACTTAAAGGTTTTCAGCATCCATCGCTATTCAAATATTCAGAGAATATTTTTGGGAACTCTAGGCTTTACGGATATTTGAGTGAGTTTCTCGATTTATCTTCGGCGATGTTGATCCGTTAAAAGCTTATTTTCAAAGGTACGGAACTTTGAATATGTCTTTGAATGTCTCCATTCAAATGATATGCAAACATTCGAACGCCTCTTGTAATAAGTTTGTAAATATACAAATATTTGAGACTTTGAAATTCTACAATTTTCGTACCACACAATCTACTCGCAATACCTGTAAGCACTGGGGGCAATAGCACTCTATTGATAGATAAAGCAGGAAACTTAATGGTAAGAGAAACATTCATTCCTTCTGAGGGATAAAGAATTTTCCACGAAGGATTCTCCACCAAGAAAACGAAGATTTTTCTCCCGAAGAATAATCTTCGTTTTTTGGTGAGAAACGAAAGACTACCGCGAAATATTGAAACATATGCGCAACTTGAAATTTCGATACACTGATGACGCGAATTCAGTACGATATTCCAGTGGTTTCCAACCATTTTCATCCCAGTAGTTCCTAATGATTTTTAGCCCAGCTAAGATTACTTTGATGGTTAAGACTACGTCAACTTTGATGATGATATCAAGTAAGGAAGGGATATTTTTATAATTTGTCTAATATTACTACGGGTAGTTTTAGAATTTAATTAACAAATATATTACTCCTACAGCAATAGCACAAATCTTAAATGAATACATATCAGCGGCGAAGTGTAGTGGAAGCAATTGATGTAATTAGACTGCACAGTTTACTAAACGTTGATTCTCGTAGATCGTTGGCTGCTTGAGCTATCAGCCACTTTTCAATCAACCAATGATCTGTGATGCAATTGTTGATCCATAACACTATTGGTTAATTAACAAATAATTGAAAAATCGTTAAATCAATCACATGAAAGAATCATAGATATTTCAACTGCGCAATTCAAGGTGTCAATTGCATTCCCTCATGCTTCACACCTGATACATACAATTTTTACATTAATTATTTTATTAATCATAGTTTTATTCATTTTTAGGCGTATTTGAAATCAACTTGTAATAATATTATGCTTAAATTTATAAAATATTTTCCTCCAAACCTTACGTCAACGAAATAGTTGCCATGGCCTTCATTATCAAGGCAGAATCTGCCCAGCACCCGCTTTACCCTTTGTAACTTCATGCAATTCAAAATATTTTTCCTATATAGAACTAGCAGAAATATTATTTATAGTGAATAATAATTTACGAATATTTTGATGCAGTATCTATAAGTTTCTAAAGATTTTCTGTCGCAACAAAACATGCATAACTATTCTAATCTATTCGATATTTTATTTTTTAAAGATCTATTTCTACAGAAAACTCAAGAACTGTCCCAGAAATTCCTAGAACACCCCTAAAAGGGAGGTGTCACTCCTTTTGAAATCACTGCGTTAGCCGAATGCTATAGGACAATAAGAGCACAATATTGAAAACCGTTTTCACTTTCAAGAAACAAGCTGTTGTTTCTACTTTGTTGTTTGCTAGAGTCTGTATGATAATAGATAAGATTTTGAAATATGTGAATATAAACACTCAGCGGCTACTTTATTAGGTACAGTTCCATGTTATGTCAATCATTGCTCAGATACGAAACTCAGTAATTTATTAAATAAGCTGTTTATGCAAAAACCTAATAAATTTGAAGGTTTCAAATCAAATCAATTTCCACCTGGATTTCCAATAATATTCGTTCGGTATTTAAAGAATTAAAGAAATTCGAATATTTGATAACAACAATGCCAGTTTAAATAATTGCTCTGAGAAGTTAATGAAAACAAGTTAAAAACAAAGCAATAACAGTTGTACTAAATTTTACCAATATGTGCAGAAGTCATCTTAGCGAATCACGTAAATAAGTTAATTTTTTGCCAATTTTTAAAAGCGTTTTTGCAGAACAAGTTAATTTAACCTTCCATAACGCTTTAAATACTGAACGCAAAGATTTGATTGAGATCTTAAATTATATTCAGTCACATTTTTTCGTATAAAGATTATTTAAGAAGTTACTGAGTTCTGTATCTGAGTCATTATTGGCAAAAAAATTGGAATTCTATTTAATAAAGTGGCAGATGAGTGCATATATGCATTCTGGTGGGGAAGTTCTAAAACATTACTGTTCGCATTTGCAGATTCTACAATAATTTAAATTTCGAAAGCAGCGAGCCCTTTTTTTACGAAGGTAGAAAAGTGCGGAAACCTTTTTTTTTTAGGGATAAATGGAACAATTCTTTTTATTGGATAGTACTAACATAGTTGATATATAAACATAGTTGTAGCAATGAAATATTATTATTATTCGCATTAACTAAATTATCCTGTTCTTTGAGTTTTTACCGTTAGACGGTGTAAAAGACGGAAAAGCACAAGATTTCTCTTAGAAGACAAAAGTTCAATATTCTCCAAAGGTTACTGGTGTTTCTAGTTAAAATATTGGTTTAGGATTTAGATCTGAAAAAATATTGAGTCTTTATACTCCTCTGAATCTTTTGTCCCCGTCTTTGTTGGTTCATAACTGGAGAATCGAGTTCACCTTCGACTTTCAGCAGGAGAATCGAGTTCACCTTCGAATTTCAGCAACGGTGAAGCGTGGTTGAAAGCAGTTGAAAGAATAAAAATGTGTAGTTTAGGAAAATGTGGTTATCATAAGTCATTGAATGTTTGATCTATCAATTACTTGTCAATGAACCCAATTCTATCCTAGATTAAGATTAAATATCATAAATTAGTAGTTGAATGATATTTTATAGCGCAATAAGTCAATGAACTACGAGAAACATTGTTTACTCAATTGCGCCGTCTCAGAATCATAATTTCAAACAAATTTTAATTCCTAAACTCACAAAGAGACAAAACAATTAATTTCTAAATTCACAAGCTGACACACAAACAAATTTCAATTCCTAAACTCACTAGCATACGCACAAACAAACACCAATTCCTAAATTCGCAAGAAAATATAAATTCCTAACCCCACACAAAAAAAGACACAAATATTTTCAATTCCTAAATCCCCAAGCAGATACGCAAAAAATATTTTAAATCAGATAATTTAGTTAGAGTAATCAGAGAGTTAGTTAATCAGAGAATTTAGTTATTGCAATTACGACAATTACAGCTCAGTATTTACAGATTTAGGAGAATAAATTCGAACTTTTATACCATTTCCGAAAGCTCGTAGCCTACTGATAGAAAACTTTTATTCCAAATAAACACATCACTTTTTTGGAAACCACCAGCACTTAGAATTATGAGTTCGTCGCTTGGAAAACATACGTGCTTTCTGGGCTGCACGTGATTAAGTTCTATAATGCACAATAGAGACAGCAAGACAACGTGATGTAGATTTATGATTTACAAGGAAATGTTTATTGAAGTTGCCTCGCCATCACGTTCCATTTATGGACAAAAGGCGAATGCACCTTGAAGTCCACTTGGAAGCGGCAGGAGAAGTGCCAAGCCGATTGGTGATAACACAGGAAAGACGTTGGCCGTTCCTTAAAAGATGTGACAAGTGTCAGAGAGGCGCCGGAGCGAGATGAAGTTCGTTTCCACGCAACTGAGACAGCCAGTCAAAGTTGATGCGCTGCAGAACGGAAAATATCTCTCCGGACAAACAACCCATGAAAAGCAGAACATGCATTTACATCTCGAAGAGCTTTATGCGGTTTTTTCCATTATGTTCTTCTTTATTTTTTCAGTCCTGTTTTCCTTTTGTGTCATGTTGAGATTCATACGTAAAGCTAGTCTTTTAAGAGAGAACAAAATTGAAATATTTAACAACTGAAAGTTTCTGATACACTTTATATAGATCTTTAGAAACACTAAAGCGACTGGTTTACGTCGCCTTTTTCGCTCCCTCACTTTACAAATTCCTTGCACATAAACCGCGCGTAGACAGGTATTCGAAAACGGATTCTTTCGTTTCAATAAAAATGTAAATGGGGTTTACGAAACGGACTTTACAAGTTACCTTTGTGACAAACGTAACTTTCTTTAACGTTTTTATTCGCATTATTGCAAATATATGTTGTCTGCATAAGAAATCTAAATTTCCATTCTTTCTCCATCACAGGTTTAAGAATCCATTTCAGTGGACAAATGAGGTCGCAGAGGAGTTAATCTTCGGTATGTTTCTTCCTCAGAGGCGTATTAACAACTCTTTCGAATCTGTCCACTTAATTGACTGTTTCCGTTTTAAAAATGTATTTGAAGAGTAATACAATTTAATTAAAATCTTGTTGAAAAAACATAAATTTTACGGATTGAATTGGATTGTTTTTACCTTTGAGTGCAAACAATGGCCTTTTTTGCAAGTTTCTGATATACTTTATATAGATCTTTTGAAACACTAAAGCGACTGGTTTACGTCGCCTTTCTCGCTCCCTCACTTTAAAAGTTTTTTTCGCTCCCTCACTTTAAAAGGCAAAAAAAAACCTTTTTTGCAAACAATGGGCTAAATGGCCAGGTGTTGGTTGGTTGGTTTTTACCTCTGAGCGGCACTTTTTTGCACACCATGGGCTAAATGGCCAGGTCACATGGACCCCGAAGGCTCAGAGAAGGTTGGGGGAGGGGACCCACTGGAACAGCTGTTGGGAGACAGATGGTAGCCTCCCGTCAAGGCCATCCAGCGTGTTCTTTAACGTGCACAGGGTATGTCTCTCCCGCACACGGGGACACGGCTTAACGTCCCATCCGACGGACGGCGGCCTTTCCAAGCCCATCGGTGTCCCCTACTGACCGTGGGCAGGGCGGGGAATTTTGCGGAAAATGGCCAGGTGAGAAGGACCCGAGTGCTAAGAGATGGCCAGGTGAGAAGGACCCGAGTGCTAAGAGATGGCCAGGTGAGAAGGACTCGAGGGCTAAGAGAAGATTTAGGGTGGGGGGGGGGGCTAAGAGAAGCTTCTGGCCTGGCCATCTGTTAGCCCTCAGGTCAGAAGGACCCGAAGGCTAAGAGAAGATTTAGGGTGGGGGGGCTAAGAGAAGCTTCCGGCCTGGCCATCTGTTAGCCCTCAGGTCAGAAGGAACCGAGGGCTAAGAGAAGATTTAGGGAGGGCGGGGGGGTAACATAAGCTTCTGGCCTGGCCATCTCTTAGCCCTCAGGTCAAAAGGACCCGAGAGCTAAGAGATGGCCAGGTCAAAAGGACCCGAGTGCTAAGAGATGGCCAGGCAGAAGGACTCGAGGGCTAAGAGAAGATTAGGGGAGGGGGGGGGGGCTAAGGGAAGCTTCTGGCCTGGCCATCTCTTAGCCCTCAGGTCAGAAGAACCCGAGTGCTAAAAGATGGCCAGGTCAGAAAGACCCAAGGGCTAAGAGAAGTTTGGGGGAAGGGGGATTCGCTGGACAACAGTCCCGCCTTACTTAGTTAAAGAGTAAAACCATCATACAACAACAAATTTCAATAATAATTATATTACAATTATAATTCAATAACAGTTTTGGAATTATATCTTATGCGAAAGATTCAGAATTAATAAAGAAAGAATTAAGATAAATAAAAAAGAGAGAGGATATTGTTATCACAAATTTTTCAATAAAACTCCTCAGATATGAACGCAATCAGCTGTCTCAGGTTTAAAAATTCCTATTTGTGTCTTCGACGAGATTTTTTCCGCTAACTCCCTTTCTGCCCTTGCCGAGAGAGAAAACACCTTTGGGATTGAAAAAACCGCCATCCGTCGATGGGATGTTAGTTCCTAGTTCGGTATGTTGTGTTACCTTTAAGCAGCACTTTTTTTTTTAACCCAATGGACTAAAAAGCCGGATCACAAGAACTCCAATCGATCAGAAAGAACTCAGAAGATCCACTGAGTATCTGTTTGGAGACATATATGCTCTTTATCGTTTACAATGTATGGTTGAAATCTTTTGTTTTACCTGCTGCACTTTTTTGCGCACAATGGGCTAAATGGCCAAGTCAAAAGAACCCGAGGGCTAAGAGAATTTTGGGGGAAGGGGGATCCGCTGATGGAAGCACACGGGACCTCGGCATACGGAGCCTCGGCTTAACGTCCCTTCCGACGGACGGCGGCTTTTCCAAGTCATTCAGTGTTCCCTTTCACACTGAGGACAGGGTTTATATTAGGCTAGATAAATCTCAACGATGGCATAGTTGGGAATCGAACCTGGAACCGGTAGATTACGAGCCCGGCATGCTACCAATTGAGTCACACTCGCCTACTTCCGCGTGTGCAGAAGAACAATAACCTGTGAACATTAAAGAACACTCTAGATTAGGGGTTCTCAACGTGGGGTAGGCTGTGAGAGCTCAAAAGTCGCTAGATAATGTTATATATATATATGCTTTATATTATTCCCATTGTTATACTATAACTATAGTTTTATCTATCTATACAAGGGGTACGCCAGTTACATACACATTTCCAGGGGGTACGTGAAGCATAAAAAGTTGAGAACCACTGATATATGTTTTATTTTATTCCCATTGTTATAATATAACTATAGTTTTCTCTATCTATACAAGGGGTACGCCAGTTACATACACATTTCCAGGGGGTACGTGAAGCATAAAAGATTGAGAACCACTGATATATGTGTTTTATTTTATTCCCATTGTTATACTATAACTATAGTTTTATCTATCTGTACAAGGGGTACGCCAGTTACATACACATTTCCAGGGGGTACGTGAAGCATAAAAGATTGAGAACCACTGATATATATGTTTTATTTTATTCCCATTATTATACTATAACTATAGTTTTATCTATCTGTACAAGGGGTACGCCAGTTACATACACATTTCCAGGGGGTACGTGAGGCATAAAAGATTGAGAACCACTGATATATACATGTTTTATTTTATTCCCATTGTTATACTATAACTATAGTTTTATCTATCTGTACAAGGGGTACGCCAGTTACATACACATTTCCAGGGGGTACGTGAAGCATAAAAGATTGAGAACCACTGATATATATGTTTTATTTTATTCCCATTATTATACTATAACTATAGTTTTATCTATCTGTACAAGGGGTACGCCAGTTACATACACATTTCCAGGGGGTACGTGAGGCATAAAAGATTGAGAACCACTGATATATACATGTTTTATTTTATTCCCATTGTTATACTATAACTATAGTTTTATCTATCTGTACAAGGGGTACGCCAGTTACATACACATTTCCAGGGGGTACGTGAAGCATAAAAGATTGAGAACCACTGATATATATGTTTTATTTTATTCCCATTATTATACTATAACTATAGTTTTATCTATCTGTACAAGGGGTACGCCAGTTACATACACATTTCCAGGGGGTACGTGAGGCATAAAAGATTGAGAACCACTGATATATACATGTTTTATTTTATTCCCATTGTTATACTATAACTATAGTTTTATCTATCTGTACAAGGGGTACGCCAGTTACATACACATTTCCAGGGGGTACGTGAAGCATAAAAGATTGAGAACCACTGATATATGTGTTTTATTTTATTCCCATTGTTATACTATAACTATAGTTTTCTCTATCTATACAAGGGGTACGCCAGTTACATACACATTTCCAGGGGGTACGTGAAGCATAAAAGATTGAGAACCACTGATATATGTGTTTTATTTTATTCCCATCGTTATACTATAAAGATAGTTTTCTCTATCTATACAACGGGTACGCCAGTTACATACAGATTCCAGGGGGTACGTGAAGCATAAAAGATTGAGAACCACTAATATATATGTTTTATTTTATTTCCATTGTTATACTATAACTATAGTTTTATCTATCTGTACAAGGGGTACGCCAGTTACATACACATTTCCAGGGGGTACGTGAAGCATAAAAGATTGAGAACCATTGATATATGTGTTTTATTTTATTCCCATTGTTATACTATAAAGATAGTTTTCTCTATCTATACAAGGGGTACGCCAGTTACATACACATTTCCAGGGGGTACGTGAAGCATAAAAGATTGAGAACCACTGATATATGTGTTTTATTTTATTCCCATCGTTATACTATAAAGATAGTTTTCTCTATCTATACAACGGGTACGCCAGTTACATACAGATTTCCAGGGGGTACGTGAAGCATAAAAGATTGAGAACCACTGATATATATGTTTTATTTTATTCCCATTGTTATACTATAACTATAGTTTTATCTATCTGTACAAGGGGTACGCCAGTTACATACACATTTCCAGGGGGTACGTGAAGCATAAAAGATTGAGAACCACTGATATATGTGTTTTATTTTATTCCCGTTGTTAAACTATAAAGATAGTTTTATCTATCTGTACAAGGGGTACGCCAGTTACATACACATTTCCAGGGGGTACGTGAAGTATAAAAGGTTGAGAACCACTGAAATATATGTTTTATTTAATTGCCATTGTTATACTACAACTACACTTTTATCTATCTGTACAAGGGGTACGCCAGTTACATACACATTCCAGGGAGTACGTGAAGTATAAAAGGTTGAGAACCACTGAAATATATGTTTTGTTTTATTCCCATTGTTATACTATAACTATAGTTTTATCTATCTGTACAAGGGGTACGCCAGTTACATACACATTTCCAGGTGGTACCTGAAGTATAAAAGGTTGAGAACCACTGAAATATATATTTTATTTTATTCCCATTGTCATACTATAACTATAGTTTTATCCATCTGTACAAAGGGTACGCCAGTTACATAAACATTTACAGGGGGTACCTGAAGTATAAAAGGTTGAGAACCACTGATATATATGTTTTATTTTATTCCCATTGTTATACTATAACTATAGTTTTATCTATCCGTACAAGGGGTACGCCAGTTACATACACATTTCCAGGGGGTACGTGAAGTATAAAAGGTTGAGAACCACTGATATATATGTTTTATTTTATTCCCATTGTTATACTATAACTATAGTTTTATCTATCCGTACAAGGGGTACGCCAGTTACATACACATTTCCAGGGGGTACGTGAAGTATAAAAGGTTGAGAACCACTGATATATGTTTTATTTTATTCCCATTGTTATACTATAACTATAGTTTTAACTATCTGTAGAAGGGGTACGCCAATTACATACACATTTCCAGGGAGTACGTGAAACGTAAAATATTGAGAACCAGTGATGTAAAGTAATTAAGTAGTGATGTAAAGTAAAAAAGTAACTAAGTAGTATGGTAATTTTTAAAATACGTATAGAAATATGTATAGAATAGTAATTTTTAAAATACGTATAGAAATATGTATAGAATAGTAATTTTTAAAACCAGTGGTAGTTTTTAAGAGATATTCCACTGACAGCAATAATATACCCACTTTTCAGAGAGAGGTGTGAGAAATGCAACCTTTTAGATTTAAGTATTAAAAGGCGAACACTTTTATGTTGTATAATTATTAATGAATTACTATTTGCATTTTTCCCATCATCCACTAGCTCAAATTAAAATTGTTAAGGAATGAAACAGTAGGTAAAGGAAAATTTCTTTCTCTTTGAAAACTAAATTCTCATATGCCCCAGAGGCGATATGCGTCCTTCTAGTTTATAATTGTTTTTAAATTAGGTTAAGCATAGAAAAAATATGATGTGGATATAAGCCATGGGTGTGTAAAAAAGACGGTCATGTAGCTGGATTGAGGTGGAACAAACTGGAATTCCGTTCTATGTGAATAAATTTCCCTTCGTTTTAGTGGCTTGTAATACGTTTTCTAGCAAAAAAAGAGCAAGGTATGTGGAATATTTTTTCTCGCATTCGTTGTGGTGTTTGACCTTCCTGAGAATAGGGAGGGTGTAGTGGCTAATAAATATATCTTTCCTCCTAGATCCAACCTTATGCAGAAATGTTTCCCACAATATTCCAGAAGACTGGCTTTATACAATCATGTCTATCCATAAATCTTACGATCATTTTACTTTGATGAATAAATCGAGTTTTTCCCACTTTCTGTCACGTATAATACCGACATTTCAGCTGTAACTACTATTATCTTGACAGATTATTCCCAAAAGCATTAGCAGCGATCTCCTTCTGGACCAATTCTACATTTTTTTCCAGAAAATAATCCAATGTAAATCTTGCTCTATCGAAAATAAATGTTCCCTTAACTCGAACCGGAATGCTCATATAAAGGATATATTGTTTGGTATAATTTTCTCCTGGGTAGTTGACTTTTATTAGAAACTTGCAATATAGGAATTAGTTTCGCGATTTTCTGAAGACTTCTCTTACCACCGATTGATAAGTCCATTACGACCTTTATATTATTGAATTTACAGCATGAATGTCTAGAGTAGGGGTTCTCAATGTGGAGTACGCCGTAAAATTTTTTGGGGTACGCCGTGAGAACTCAAAAGTCACTAGATCTAATAACAAGTCCATTTCACTGATTACCCAGTAAAATGTTTGTAATTTTATAAGATTTGTTAAATTGTTTATGCCATTTTTTGTGTTTATCGATATATGCAGTTTATGAATACAAAATGTATTGTGTATATATGTTTTTTTTTTATTTCCATTGCTATACTATAACTATAGTTTTATCTCTCTATACAAGGGGTACACCAGTTACATATTCATTTCCAGGGGGTACGTGAAGCATAAAAGATTGAGAACCATTGGTCTAGAGCATGGGGAGGGGACTTTTTTCTCTGCGGGGCCACTAAAATGCTCCCCCTACTTACTAAAACATTTTGACATGGCTTACACTGTCTATCCGCTCTTGACTCACTAAACCACAGTAATTTGAGTATTTTGTTATGTCTTTGCTTGCCGGGGGGGGGGGTCACAAAAATCATCTCGCGGGCCAGAATTTCGACATCCCTGGTCTAGACAAAAGCCGAACTAGATCTAGATATTAGATAGATGTCTATTTCTCGTGTACAGTCGCTCAAAAAATTATCCGAACACTATGGTTGATTACAGAATTCAGAAAAAATATCTGGCAACGATTTTTTTTTAGAAATTAGTGATCTGGCAACCTTGGTGTCTTCGTGTCACGTGACACGAAGGTTGCCAGATCACTAATTTCTAAAAAAAATCGTTGCCAGATATTTTTTCTGAATTCTGTAATCAACCATAGTGTTCGGATAATTTTTTGAGCGACTGTACATATTGCAATTGTTAATCTTCTGATACGTAATTGGTTTTGAACGTGGTGCATAGAGGACTAAGATCATAGATCCTTTCAAGGTCATCACTCGATGAAAATGATTATCACACACAGTAAGTTAAAACTGAGGACAACCAAGATTTTTTTACCGACATTTTATGAAACATTTAAACGGCACCAAAAGCACCGTGACAGGATTTCTATTAGTAAAAACCCTGGTGAGTAAGGGAACACCGATGGGCTTGAAAGGGCGACGTTGTTGGAGGGAACGTTAAAACATGGGTCCGTGTGCTGCAAGAGAGATATACCCTGTGCACTTTAAAGAACATCCTGGATGACTTTTGCTGTAAACTACCATCTGTCTTCTAACAGCTGACAAGTACGTTTCCTTCCTCTAACCTTCTTTAAGACCTTGGGGGTCCCTGTGATCTGACCATTTAGTCACTGTTTAAAAAAAAAGCCGTTAAGAGTAAAACAGTCCAAAATAACATTTATAAATATCGTGATATTTCAGTAAAAATCCTGGTTTCAGTTTTCATAAGTTGAAATATTTTTATTTCTTGGGAATGCAATCCTTCTGCGGACAGAAGAGACCATACCATATGAATATTAAATAACATGGTGGTTGTCTAGTCATCAATATCCTAAGAGCTCTATAGTAGATATGTTCTTCTGACGTTCTGAAGACTCTGTGGTTTGAATACCTGGCCTTTTAGTCCAGTGTATGCAAAAGATAGAAAAAGTCTTTCTCTCTCTCTGTATAGGAGAGGGGGGGGGGGGGGTGGCGCTCAGGGATAAACCAACTAAACATCTCAAATCACTGTTGTTAAAAAATACTGTTTTAGTAGACATTAATTAAACATTCGAGAAAGCACACCATTTCATTTAAAAGTTATTTTAAAGATATTTTCGTGAACAAGTTTCTGATTCTCCCTTAATTTTTCAAGTACTAAATAAATTGACAGGCTTATCTCAAAATTTTCTGAAAATGTTTTTTTTAGTTGGTTTAGAATATATGAGACTTTAAGAAAATAATCTACTTAGAAAAGATCAAAGACGTCGATTCAAGATTTAATTTTTCACCTACTATTGAGGAATAAACATTGCATCACTAAAAAATGCTAAAGAAATCTAAAATCACACAAAAAAATGCGGAAGAAGTAGAGAAATTCAGAAACGCAAGATCAAACGTGGAATAAATAAGGAAACTCTCAAATTCCCAAATGAAAATTGAAGCCAGAAACGCAAAAAGGAATAAAAAAATAAAAAGTACACAGAAATGCAGGGTGAAAAAAAAAAGCACATGCAAAAGAAAAGAAAATTTGACGAGATATTCTGAAAATCTACAAACAAATGCAAAAAATAAATAAAGAAACGCACAAGCGGTTGAAAGAAATATTAATGAAGAAACGCACAAGCGGTTGAAAGAAAAATTAATGAAGAAACGCACAAAGATATCCATAAAGTAGCAAAAAAATTCCAATTAAATAAAGAAACCTTAATCTGCACAAGTAGTTAAAATAAAGAAAGCTACCTAACCGAAAAAATAAAGTATATAAATGCGGAATAAATAAAGAAATCCAGAAGTTCACAAAGAAACTCATAAACGAGAAAGAAATGTAGCAACACGTATGCAAAGAAACAAATTCGGAATTGAGAGCAAGTGTGGTATATGCCACACTATTGGAAAATCTCAGCCAGCTACAGTCTGGTATTGTATGATACTTAGTTGTGAAATGCTATATTTTAAAAAGCTGACAGTATAACTGGCCAGAAACATTATGACGCATTGAAATTTTTTTGTTCCGTAAGTTTTTCTGAAACTTTGAGTAACAGAGGTATGTTCCCTAGTTTTTGGTATTTACATTTCACATATACAGTAGAACCTCATCTTTCGCGAGTTTAACTTTCGCGAGTTTGCCATCAATAATTAAATGGAAATTTTTTTGAAATTTTGCAGAAAATCGCAGACGACAAGCGTACACTAGAAAATGTAAAGAAAAACTAAAAAAAGTTTAGTAGGTCATAAATGCATAAAATATATAGGTATTATTAATCTATTTTATCATTTACTACCATAAATATATACACAAATTTAATATAAAAAGTTAAATTTTGTAAAACCTTACTGTGCGCTGAAGAACTGCGGACTACGCACTCTGTTTGGGGACGCCACGCTCTTTGTCTCGGTACTAGTCAGCCTCACTCACTTGTTTTGTCTCTCAGTGTGCGATGTACTGTATATAACTGTGTTTTATAAACTTTAATAGTTTTACTGCTATTAAATTATATCAGTTCAATGATTATATCAGTGTGCGATGTACTGTATATAACTGTGTTTTATAAACTTTAATAGTTTTACTACTATCTAAATAGTACATGTATTGCATCATATACTGTAGATGTACTCTATTGCCTCTCTCTCTGTATATGTGTGTTAGCCTACATTGTTGATACCGTAATTTTAAATTTATAGAACATACTGTTGCAGTACAGTGTATTGTTTTACTGTTTTTTATGTGTTAAATATGGTCAACATATCAAAAGTTAAGGTTTGGGGGGCCTAGATATATTGGCGGTTTTTCCACATTCGCGGCGGTCCTGTGGCCCTAACCCCCGCGAATGTGGAGGTCCGACTTACTGTGATAAATCGCAATATCATTACAAAGCCAATGATGCGTGGCGATGAAGTGATATTGCGGTTGGTGGACTAGGTGATTGACAGCCACTAGTACTTCTTTTTTAGGCGACAAATTAGCTACGGAAGAATAATGATTGACACCTGTGAGAATTTTGCGACATTCTGTCTCACCATTAGTACTGGTGACCAGAAAATTTGTCAATTATTTTTTAAGCTTTTCAACTTGAGATTTCGACAACTCTTTGAGATATTTTCTTGGCAATCCAATGGCGAAACGTCAGTTGAAGCAGTTTAGGAAATGACATTGAATTGAATTATTTATTGCCATCATTTTACGGATATACAACTAAAATTTTTACCACCAATATTAGTAAAACAAAAGTTAATGCAATTTAGAGGTTTGAGGTTGATAACACCTTTTTGAATATTCATATAGTTTCAACAATAAACTGAAACTCCAGGAGAGTTAAAACAGATTTGTAAAGGTAAAATAAAATTTAAAACACATTCCTTTTTGGAAAAGACCATTATGCATTTAGTTTTACAATATCCTTAAAAAGTACAGAATTTGTAATTAATAAAAGAGCAATTCAAATCGACATTTTTCGCTAGATAAGCAGTTGACGAAACAATGGTTCTCATAGGCGATGATCTCACAAGCAATGATCTATAACAGCATTTCCCTTAAGGATCCCTGATCCTTAAGGTTCCCAAGGCAATAAAGAGAGGCTAAGTGCTATTTTCAGTGTTTCAGAAATCTCTAACGATTAACGCGATTTGCACGACAGCGATAGGTTTTATTGTTTTTTGATGGAATCATGTCAATTCAATACGTAACACTGGTATCTCATATGCTGATCACCAGATGTAATTGGCTGTTGATGACATAAATTTCTTGACAGTCATATTTCTCCAATTGGTATGTTTAGATTCAAATTACAAATCAGCCAATTAATGAACAAGCAAAGAATTATATTCCTGGGTGTTACATATGGAATGAAGAGGCAACCCTCCCTAAAAGAGTTTCTTGTCCAATCATAGCTTAGTACTCTTAACCACGAAAGCCAATGAACAGCAAGATGAGACGCTTGAAAATATATCAGCCCTCATCAGGGAGCTTGCCCACAAGTGTTTCATAAAGAAATGCTTCATCGTGTACTTTAAAATATTCCGAAATTAAAAACAGAATTTTTGAATTGCTCACCACTATAAACTATACCTAATAATAGTTTACGTTAGAAAAGTACTTTTCAAGTGTAAAGCGTAGAACTATTTGCTATGAGGAAATATTACATCTCGGAGTTATTCTTGCTAGAACTCCTATGGATGCAGCCCTCTTTTCATTGGTTAAATACTTTCTTTGATTTTCAAATTTTGACACTCCATTTTTTATGTGAAATAGAATATAGAGATATAACTCATTCTGGATACTTTTAAGGAGTTCTCGTTTGACGATCTATAGTTAAAATGTAGCAGGTATTCATGGGAAGATGGTCTTCAAAAATGATAGCCTTTATAAGGGGTCCACGCGTGGAAATAATTTAGAACTGCTGATTATTCCTTGAACCACGGCCGGATCTAGTGGGTAGGGGGATGGGGAGCAAAATATATATTGATCGATAATTTACTTTATTATCCCCATTACTCTTCTTTGAAATTGGAATTGCCCCAGCAGCATTTAATTTATTAAAAAAGTATGAACCTTTCAGAAGATCAGTGTATGATACCCTTATTATTATGAGATTAAATGATCATATATGATTATTATATGATTATATGAAGGCGTTCAAAAGGTTCGTGATATGTGTCTAAAGATTTGCACCCATTCCTCCGAAGTCAACGAGCTGCGATTTGTTTAAAAGCTTGTCCAAACTTGTTATTACGTGTTAAAAACAAAGGCGATATCATCAATTCTTTCTTCGCTTCGGTGCGTAAAGTTAGGTCTGAAAAATCTGTGTTTTTTGGTATGGAACCTACTTTTGGTATGAGACCTACTAAAAATTTTACATTTTCACAAGGATGCAGATTGGAAATGATAAGAAAAAAATCCATACCGATTTATCACTAGAATATGCAGATCGTGCCTGTTTACATGGTGGTATTACATGATGGATGAGCAAATTCGGAGAAGGGCGGCGGAGCTTCGAATACCTCCCTCGTGCAGGAAGACCGAAAGAGGCTGTGAATGAGAGAATCATCACTGCTGTTCATGAACTCATTAAGGAAAACCCACACGTCACCGTTCAGGTGATAAATTTATATGTCAGTGTATCGATTGGCAGTGTGAAAACAATTATTCATTAATATTTAAAGTTCCGAAAGATCTGTGCCATATGGGTACCCCATAAACTGATAGAACAGCAGAAAAGGGATAAAGTCGACTCGTGCAAGGAGATGCTGGCAATATTTGAACCTAGTGGCCCAAAACAGTTAACAGACATTGTCACAGGTGAAGAGACGTGATTTGATTACTATACAACGCCCAGAAAGATCAACAGCTATTTTTGGGTTGCGGGAGATATCCCTTATTAGCATTCTGAAAGGGAAGGGTCATGACCCTTTATCTCTTCATATCCGACCCTGGTTGCAAGACCATTTACACATTTAACATTTTTGTTTATATTCTATTGCAGATAGAGGATGGAGCGCAAAAAGTTGAAGAAGAAAAAAATCAGTGAAAAGAGACCACACCTAAAGGAAATTTATCAAGAACAACTCGCAGATAAAGTGCTCCGCCACAGAAAGAGTTTAACGTCTTTTGCATAGAAGTAAATCTTTTTTTAACGTAAATATTTTTGAGCAGTTTATGAAAACGATCAATTGAAAATGCTCTTTCTAATTTCGGAATATTGCAAATTAGACGTTGAAGCATAATTTCTAAAACACTTGCCCACATTTCGTAACGAGTTGAAAATTGATACATTTTTAGGCGTCTTTTCTTACTTTTCATTGGCTTTCGTGGTTAAGGGCATTAAGCCACGACTGGACAAGAAACTTTGAGGGAGACTTCCCGCTCCATTATTTAAGTGAAACAGCATATAATGAGTATTTGTCACATCAAAAACATAATTATTATTTAAATCTATGGCTAACGTTTCATAACTCTAATATTTTGGGAGAATAACTTTTTTAAGACTTCTACCTAGAATTATGTTGACACAATTCACTCTAAAAGTTTCTCTCACATTTCACATACTCAAAATAGTAATATTTTCATAGCACTTTAATCTAGCTTCCTTAACATATTTAACTAACTGCCTCCTAAGAGTTTCATGCTTTTTGTCATAGACAATTATATAAGAATTGGTCCGGATATAGAAAAAGGTCGAGGGGGTGAGGGCAAGAAACGTAATCGAGCCGTAAAAAGGAAGGGAAAACAGTCTGAATTTTCCCTGCAGTATAACATTTCCCCGTCCTTTTTAAGTTTCCCCGTCCGACGGTCTTTCCAAGACCATCGGTGTCCCCTATTGACCGTGGGCAGGGCGGGGAATTTTGCGGAGATAAATCTCAACGCTGACCCAGCTGGGTATTATTATTGAAGTGGACTATGAAGGTGCAATAATGAAACAGCGATCGCTTACTACGAGACACAAGATATCGCACATAGTTTAAATTACTTCATAAATGGATTGGAATACGATGGATCTCAAAGCACATTAACAGTGTGTAAGCGAAGAGTTTCCTTTGCTGTGCGCGCGGAGACGATAAATGAAATTGTCGATATATGCTGGTAAAGTAGTTTGGTAGCAAAATAACTGAATCTATATCAATGTGGAGATCGTTCTCTCTTTCATCTCTTTCATACGTTATAGTATATGTATATCTCTTTCGTATCTGATGTGTTCTGGTAAACGTTCTACCTTTGATTTGTGAATCGGTTTTCGAATGTTCTTATTGGTTTATCAGTTAGTTTAGTATATTTATGACTGTCAAAATCATTTAGTGTGTATGGATAGCATATTGGTATTTCAAATCACTGGTGCTTAAATTAGTATATAAAAAATAAATAAATACCTCCTCAAGCAGCTGCTTGCCACAGAGGTCTGACAGGAGCCTGTCAGTTTATATGCCATAGTAGAAGGTCTGTGAGGATAGCAGGCCCTCAGCAGAAAAACGAAAATTGAAAAAACGAACACCATTAACAATTCAAGCATAATCTATGAGATTTATTTAGTAGAAACAACTTGTTGAGAAAGGACAGTGATCATACGTGTGAAGTAATTCAATGTTTATTTTATCTTTTAATGAGTATTACACTTTAAAGAAGGAACATTTTAATAAGGTGTTGAACCTCTTCGAACAGCAATACAAGCTTCCAATCTGGCATGCAATCGGTTGTACAAATGCTGGATATCACGCTGGGGGATACCATTCCATGCACTTTCAACTTGGATGCGTAATTCAGCGATGGTCGTTGCGTGTCGCGGTCCGCGGAAGAGTCTTTGTCCGATCCAGTCCCAGACATGCTCGATTGGAAACAAGTCCGGAAAGCGTGCTGGCCAATGGAGTTGGTGCATTGCCTGAAGAGCACGTTGAGTTGCCTGAGCAGTGTGGGCGTTGTTATCTTGCTGGAATATCGCATTTGGGATTACACTCAAATATGGCAGGACGACCGGCTGTACAATGTCGCTGACGTACGTATTGCTGTTTCCGAGATGCTTCCACCCTTGGCGCAGTAACCGATGATCATTCCTTTTTGAACGTCCGTCAAATCAACACCTCTGCCCATTGTGCTCACGTTACGCACTATGGCCCATCTGTCCTCGCCGGCCGCTTATATCTCCGTTTGGGCGACCTTGTCATGTACACTCTGTGACGCGCCTGGGAGGGTACACTGTGATTCCGTGGGTTGTCATATTATTCTGATACGACTGTGTATGCATGTATATGCTTTCCACTAACCTTTGTTGTCCAACTTCTCTAAGACCGCGGGCCATTTTTCCTTTCGCCAATATTTCGCGGGCCATTTTTTTCTTTCGCCAATATTTCGCGGGCCAAAAAAAAAGAATAGGACAGGATAGGCAATTGAAAAGTCAGTTCATGTCACCTCAAAAAATTATTTTATTTATTCGAAAATAATAAGTAATAATAAACCAATATAAATATTCTAAACCTTATCAAATATTTAATCAATTTAATGGGACCGCAGTTATTGGGCAATAAGAATACAACGAGTAAGTTGAAATAATGCAATAATAATTGCAAATTGAATGAGTAAGTTGAAGATTGCATATCAAGTAAAGTAATATAAGTTGACAAAAAATTATAAGTGGATTATAGATATTTATTTACAATTTCAAGTAAAAACTTGATTTTGTTCGTGGGCCACAAAAATCCGTAAGCGACCCGCGGGCCGCTAGTTGGACAGCGCTGCACCATTCAAAAACGACATTTTTCTTTAGTTTCTACTCTAAATAATAGAACTCTACTCGTTTATTTACTATGAAATATATTCTCCAATGTTCTGATCTACAGTTATGATGCCCTTGGACAACGATTTATTTATTTTAATGGTTTAATTAGACTTGATGTAAATTAGATTTCCTCTTTACCGACTACCTATCAGACTGTATAATTTTCCTCTTCAGATAATTGGGAAATGATCAGTAATATCTGTTATAAATATCGCAAACTTGAACATTACCAAGGTTTCCAATCTAATTTTTTCATTTACTTTTAAGAATGATGAATACATCAGGTTTTGCTTACACAGAGATGACGTAAGGGTAGTTTTTCTTTTTCTTGTTTGATGAAGATCGGAAATTCATGGCACTTAACATAACCAATTCTGGAGGAGGTTGTTTATATATATATGCGGATTCATTATTAATGGAAATGGTAGTAGATTCCATTAACCGACCGGAATTATACGGATTCCCCTTTGCACAGTGCTTTCCCCCCTATGACGTCACCGACCGGAAATTGGCCCGTGTTGGTCCATGTTGCCTTCTGGCCCCTATGTCGCAACCGACCGGAAATTGCCCCCAGTGTCGCAACTGTCATGGTATTAATAATTCATAATTAATAATTCCTCCCCCTTTTAACCCCTGGCGCCATCTAGTGCCTATGAGGAACACTATTTTCCCAAAAAAATCCTTATTTTAACTCTAATTTTAAGCGCGATTTTTCTTTATTTCAGACCCCCCAATGGTTGACTTATATTTTAAGCCCTCCACTTGCAAACCACATGGTTGACCTATATTTCAGACTCACCTTTTAATTTAAACCCTCCACTTGCAAACCCCCTGGTTGACCTATATTTTAAGCCCTCCCTATATTTTAAGCTCCCCTTCTCGAATAGTCTCGATTTTTCTTTATTTCAGACTCGCCTTTTATTTTAAAACCTCGATTTTGCAAACCCCCTGGTTGAGCTATATTTTAAGCTCCCCTTCTCGAATAGTCTCGATTTTTCTTTATTTCAGACTAACCTTTTAAAACCTCGATTTTGCAAACCCCCTGGTTGACCTATATTTTAAGCCCTACTTATATTTTAAGCTCCCCTTCTCGAATAGTCTCGATTTTTCTTTATTTCAGACTCACCTTTTACTTTAAAACCTCGATTTTGCAAACCCCCATGGTTGAGCTATATTTTAAGCCCTCCTTCTCGAATAGTCTCGATTTTTCTTTATTTCAGACTCACCTTTTATTTTAAAACCTCGATTTTGCAAACCTTCATGGTTGAGCTATATTTTAAGCCCTCCTTCTCGAATAGTCTCGATTTTTCTTTATTTCAGACTCATCTTTTATATTAAAACCTCGATTTTGCAAACCACCTGGTTGACCTATATTTTAAGCCCTACCTATATTTTAAGTCATGGATTTTGCAAACCACATGGTTGACCTATATTTCAGACTCACCTTTTATTTTAAAACCTCGATTTTGCAAACTCCCTGGTTGACACACCTATATTTTAAGCTCTCCTTCTCGAATAGTCTCGATTTTTCTTTATTTCAGACTCACCTATATTTTAAACCCTGGATTTTGCAGACCCTCCTGGTTGACCTATATTTTAAACCCTACCTATATTTTAAGCCCCCTCCTTCCCTCGGATTACAAGTCTCAGAATAATTCCGCAGAAAAGGATGACACAAGTCTCAATTGTGAAAATCAACTCTCAAAGTTGTATTCTTATTAATTAAAACCCTTTCTATTAAAAGTTACCTCTATTAAAAATCTTTCGGTGTTCATTTTACCAGGACTGTTAAACGATTCCCTTTTATTAAAACTACTTCGGTATTTATTTTTTCCAAACCCGTTAATCGATCCCCTAGTAAATAAAAACTCTCACTCACCTTTATTAAAATCATCCAGCGCTCGTAATAAATCAGTTTAATCGGAAAAAAAAAAATCATTCCATCGATAGCGTACCTCCACGTTAATTTCGGGAAAAAGCCTCATCGGATCCAAGGTCCACGTATTTTACTAGAAGAATGACACAGTAACTGTTTCACAGAAAAATTAATAAAATTTGGTTTAAATTATTCGTAGGACTTGTATATAAGATCTACCTTGCAATAGACGTTCAACAGGCTAAAAGTTTTCCAAGTCCGTTATCGGTGTATCGGAAATCGTACGTTTCCTGTAGACATCCTTCAGATCGTTTATTAGGGGGTAGCAACAACACTTTCGCCACATCACACGATATGGTGCAATCCTTTATAAGCTGGAAGGTCAAAAGGTCAAATGTCCAGCGCTTCACTGTGTCTGCATTTGACACTGATAAGGTTTAAAAATAGATGTTTCCTAGAATCCACATTGCCTTCTCAAATTGGACTTTGACCCCTATGTCGCAACCGACCATATTTTAAGTCCTCTTCATAGACCCCATGGTTGACCTATATTTTAAGTACCCTTCTCGAATTTTCTTGTTTTTCCCCTGTTTAACTCATATTTTAAGCCCTCCCCTCTTCATAGACCCACCTATTGATCCACCTATATTTTAAGCCCTCCCCTCTTTAAACCAAATCAGTTTTTGCGCATTTAATCGGTGTCATCCAACGTCCATACTATTTTTAGTACGTCTCCTGTATTTAAAAAAAAAATATTGGCTTTCGTCGCCGTATTTGAACGCGCTACCTCAGTGCCGATAGCTGAAGCGTCATCGCCAGGGCGCGGATTTTTGCGGAGATAAATCTCAACTCTGACCCTGCTATCCGCTCGACAATATTTGCTACTGGTAAAACGATTTCCTTCATTAAAAATAAAAACTAATTAAATAATGGGGTATCACTGGGAAAATACTGGGAAGAACCCAAACTGATTTCGTGCTAAAACATCTCCAGATTTCAGCTTACTTGAAAAACTATTGTTAGAAATGAACCAGTGACTTGAATCACTCAACTTCCATAAGAATACACAATTATGGTACAGTGTCGGGAAGAAATACGTTTCAACGAAATTCAATTGCATGTATTACGATCAGAAAAATAATTTAGTGGACAAAGTTTAAAATAGTTATTAAATGGTACCTTACAGTGCAAGTGCGCTTCAGGCGAAAAGACTCCCCTTCGAACACTGCACCCCGTTTTTCCGAAGTAACTGTGTCACAAGTCTTCCTACATCATCCCTAAACAGAGAATCGGATTCAATGTGCAAGAAGATCAAGACCTCATTTGAAGGAGCACATAGTGGATACTGTACTCCATAGTGAAATGAACATTAGCCTCTTGCGGGACCTAGTTATATCCCTACTCCAAGAGAATTACTAATGAAAACGTGCTATTGTTAATGTATGTAATTCCGACAAAAAATGTTTTAGCCACTTTGTATCCTGCAATAGGAAACACTGAACACCTTAACAACTATATACAATTAGAAGAAAACACATCAGGTCTAATTTTCCCTTTAACAATCTGGATACGAGAAAGCGATGTTCCCACTCTACATCACACCATTCAGATTTAAAGCGCACGCAAATTTCCTACTGTTGTCAGACGATGAAAAGCAGCATTATTGTTCCATTAAGAATTTGTTTCTATGAAATTCAAAGGGATAATGCTGTTTTCCATATTATAGAGAATGCAATTAATACATTCCTTGCAGATGGATGTCCTTTAGGTTATGAAGTAATCTTATTAGAACGCTTAAAATTGAGATGACACACATTCTCCTCCGAGAAGCGCTAGGAGGTAGAAGAATATACCCGTGTAATGAAAATATTATTTCGACATAAAAAAAACAAACCTACGCCAATATCGCGTACACTGACGTGCTCCTCTTAGCTGATGTGTTTGGTGACAGATACTGACCCTGCTATGTTTACGCAGCTCCTGCCTTCATACCTGAAGATGACAAATACTAGAGTTGATAACCTACAATGTACCTTTATGGAAGGCATACGAGGAGGAATTTCGGTGATATGCAGAAAACGAGCATTTAGAATGAAAAACTGATTGCAAGTTTGCTTTACTGTCATACAAACCTGAAAAGAGATGAAATGGGTAGTACTTTACCCATGATACACCCTGTGACTAGGTCGTTAAATAAAATTACATGCATAAACGAAAATTAGAAAAACAACGAAATGGTTGGTAAATTCAATGAGAATCACTAAAATGTAAAGATGTGTTGGAATATCTGTAAATGCACACACATTTCAGTGGATAGGTGAATATTTTCACAATTCTTTGGAAGTGGAAGGCACAATAACTGTAAAACATACTGTGACGAGAGAGAAAGTATAAAAATGTAGTGGGATGGTTGTAAAAAATCGCTTCAAAACAGAAAAATTACAACGCAAATACTGTAAGATAGAAAAAAACGACTATTCGACGGTTATTCCAAGCCGCTATCTCACGCTCTTTTCAGATTTCCTGGTTCTATAGTTCCCTGGTACGTAGCGCATAAGTGTGGGTGTAGTTGGCTATTTTTCGTTGCAAACACAAGTTGTTTTCACTATTAGTTATTTTTCCTGCATGATAATACACATTTCTATACTACATTGCGTACACACGGATGGACGAATATCACAAAATACTTTGCATATAGAAAACATCAGTAAAGAACCACAGAAGTTTGGAAATTTAAAATCTGAAAACTCAGTGTTTATAAGAAAACAACAATATTTTCAGTATTTCCATGAAAAGGTCGGTCCCAGAATCGATCCACTAGACCTAACTTTGCATTCTCTGACTTCAACCACCAATAAAACGTAATGTAAGCTCTCTCGTCGGTTATCCCAAGCCGCTATCTCTTTTCAGAGTTTCTGGTCCCCTCGGTACGTTTGAATAAGTGCATAAGTGTGGGTGAAAATGGCTATTTTTCGCTGCAAACACAAGTTTTTCGACAAAGATAGGGTGTTTCACTACAATCTAACACGGGATTTCATGTGTGTTTAGTTATTTTTCCTGCATGAGAATATTTCTAACCTATCTCATAGACAGCAGGTTAGTTACTTCGGATCTAACAAAGCCAAGGTTTGAGATCCATAGTAAGACATGAACGTTTGTGTTGTTTTCCTACCAAGATCCCGACATCCTCTCACCCCCTTCTACTGGGTCGTATGAAAAAATCCTGTAACTGTTGCGACAATTAGCTGCGTGAAGGTGTATTTATTTTTAAAGCAAAGACACACTAATTTCGGACTCGCTAGCTAGAGAACAATATATTAACTTGCTAAAGTTTGATTTTAACGATCAGATAGTGTATACATCACCACTTTTTTAGTTCATACTAATATCATTGTCTCATTATAAGCGATTTCATACAAAGAGATACGCACTCTATGTTTCACATCTAAATCTATAGAGATAACGATCACTACCCATGGAACACATCTGTGAAAAAACACGCTATGATAGGGTTTGAGAAAGTTTTTTAGTCCATGGGGGGTGCTGCACTGCAGGAAAGCACATTATCTTTGATATCAGAACCGACATGAAAGTTATACTGTTTGGGTTTGAGAAAGATTCTTTAGTTCACAGGGCACCACATGAATAAGTACGGGTGAAGATGGCTATTTTTCGCTGCAAACACAAGTTTTTCGACAAAGATAGGGTGTTTCACTACAATCTAACACGGGATTTCATGTGTGTTTAGTTATTTTTCCTACATGAGAATATTTCTAACCTATCTCATAGACAGCAGGTTAGTTACTTCGGATCTAACAAAGCCAAGGTTTGAGATCCATAGTAAGACATGAACGTCTGTGTTGTTTTCCTACCAAGATCCCGACATCCTCTCACCCCCTTCTACTGGGTCGTATGAAAAAATCCTGTAACTGTTGCGACAATTAGCTGCGTGAAGGTGTATTTATTTTTAAAGCAAAGACACACTAATTTTGGACTCGCTAGCTAGAGAACGATATAGTAATTTGCTAAAATTTGATTTTAACGATCAGAGAGTGTATACATCACCACTTTTTTAGTTCATACTAATAACTTCTAACTTTTAAAGGAAATATTGTCTCATTATAAGCGATTTCATACAAAGAGATACGCACTCTATGTTTCACATTTAAATCTATAGAAATAACGATCACTACCCATGGAACACATCTGTGAAAAAACACTGTATGATAGGGTTTGAGAAAGATTTTTAACCTATGGGGTGGTTCACTGCAGGAAAGCACATTATCTTTGATATCAGAACCTACGTGAAAGTTATACTGTTTGAGAAAGATTCTTTAGTTCACAGGGCACCGCATGAATAAGCGCATAAGTGTGGGTGAAGATGGCTATTTTTCGCTGCAAACACAAGTTTTTCGACAAAGATAGGGTGTTTCACTACAATCTAACACGGGATTTCATATTTGTTTAGTTATTTTTCCCTGCATATTTCTATACTAGTGTGGAATTCTTAGAACAAGTGGTACTATGTTCGTGTGAAAGTGGTTCTGGCAAGCACACGTTTTTTGATAATGTCATGCACCCTGTTTGGAAAGAACACTGTCTATGGAGCATTACTCCTGTAAATTCCATAAGCATAATGATTTCAGCTGTATGTGAACCAAACATTCACTTGAGAAGAATATTTAAAAAACATCAGTGTGAACTCATGGATACATAAAACGTGTCTCTTTCTTGTGTCTCTTCATATCTATATACTATTCTCACGAACACAAAAGATAGAACTTTCGAAGGAAGATGATCAGTGCAACAGTTAAGAAACTGATTTTCTGTGTTTTGGGGCTTTTCACCAATGCCATCTAGGGGCAAATATGTTGACTGTCTGATTCGAGTAAAAACAAGATTATTACTTTTAAGCAGTCGGTTTATGAATATGTAGGAGAATGTTTTTCTGATCTTATGCAAAATATATTCTTGTGTGGTGTATGGTATTATTCAACGGATGTCTTTCTAAGTGTATGCATATATCCGTGCAATAGACTAAGTTTTTTCTCACACACTTGTTTCGTCTCTGTAATTGTATGTTTGTGCGTGCGTATGCTTTCATGTTTGTGTGTGTGTGTATGTTTCTGTGTGCGGATGAGTGTGTGCGTGCGTATGTTTTCATGTGTGTGTGTGTGTGTGTATATACGTCTTCATGTCTCTCTCTGTGTGTGTGTGTGTGTTTCATCTTTATGTGTATATGTTATCGTATGTGTGTTTTGTTCACATGCAAGAATAAACATATTGTCTTACGGACACTTGCTTGCTACAGAAGAAGCTAACAATTTAAAACGAGACTAGTGGTTACGCAAAATATTTCATCACAGATCTTAACTTCAATACTCATATTTCAGGAGATGTAAGGATTTTTCTTCAGCACGTTCGAATATTTTTTGAACACGACTGTCTTACGTTACGTCTTACGTTACGTTTCCTGTCAGATGTCTCGTAACGAACAAAGCGTGTGTGTGTGTGTGTGTTTTGCTAATACAGAAGAGGACATTCAACCGAGAATATTTCAAACTTAGAATAACACAACATCCTGATGCGTTAAGAACGAAGTGGAGGGATACTAACAGCTGAAACACGACCTGAAGCGATCGAAATCCTGTTGTTTCGCGCAAGGGGACGAAGATCCTTGTTTCCTTGTTTAAATCCTTGTTTCAAAAAAGAGGTCTCTTTTTTGAAACAACTGGATTTTTTCAGTAGTATTACGATTTATCACCCTTCGTCCCCTTGCGCGAAACAACAGGATTTCGATCGCTTCAGGTCGTGTTTCAGCTGTTAGTATCCCTCCACTTCGTTCTTAACGCATCAGGATGTTGTGTTATTCTAAGTTTGAAATATTCTCGGTTGAATGTCCTCTTCTGTATTAGCAAAACACACACACACACACACGCTTTGTTCGTTACGAGACATCTGACAGGAAACGTAACGTAAGACGTAACGTAAGACAGTCGTGTTCAAAAAATATTCGAACGTGCTGAAGAAAAATCCTTACATCTCCTGAAATATGAGTATTGAAGTTAAGATCTGTGATGAAATATTTTGCGTAACCACTAGTCTCGTTTTAAATTGTTAGCTTCTTCTGTAGCAAGCAAGTGTCCGTAAGACAATATGTTTATTCTTGCATGTGAACAAAACACACATACGAT
Source organism: Ryuthela nishihirai (assembly GCA_038380435.1). Classification (NCBI taxonomy): domain Eukaryota; kingdom Metazoa; phylum Arthropoda; class Arachnida; order Araneae; family Heptathelidae; genus Ryuthela; species Ryuthela nishihirai. The sequence continues at coordinate 44,082,775 of JAWZYU010000003.1, read as the reverse complement.
AACATATACACATAAAGATGAAACACACACACACACACAGAGAGAGACATGAAGACGTATATACACACACACACACACATGAAAACATACGCACGCACACACTCATCCGCACACAGAAACATACACACACACACAAACATGAAAGCATACGCACGCACAAACATACAATTACAGAGACGAAACAAGTGTGTGAGAAAAAACTTAGTCTATTGCACGGATATATGCATACACTTAGAAAGACATCCGTTGAATAATACCATACACCACACAAGAATATATTTTGCATAAGATCAGAAAAACATTCTCCTACATATTCATAAACCGACTGCTTAAAAGTAATAATCTTGTTTTTACTCGAATCAGACAGTCAACATATTTGCCCCTAGATGGCATTGGTGAAAAGCCCCAAAACACAGAAAATCAGTTTCTTAACTGTTGCACTGATCACCTTCCTTCGAAAGTTCTATCTTTTGTGTTCGTGAGAATAGTATATAGATATGAAGAGACACAAGAAAGAGACATGTTTTATGTATCCATGAGTTCACACTGATGTTTTTTAAATATTCTTCTCAAGTGAATGTTTGGTTCACATACAGCTGAAATCATTATGCTTATGGAATTTACAGGAGTAATGCTCCATAGACAGTGTTCTTTCCAAACAGGGTGCATGACATTATCAAAAAACGTGTGCTTGCCAGAACCACTTTCACACGAACATAGTACCACTTGTTCTAAGAATTCCACACTAGTATAGAAATATGCAGGGAAAAATAACTAAACAAATATGAAATCCCGTGTTAGATTGTAGTGAAACACCCTATCTTTGTCGAAAAACTTGTGTTTGCAGCGAAAAATAGCCATCTTCACCCACACTTATGCGCTTATTCATGCGGTGCCCTGTGAACTAAAGAATCTTTCTCAAACAGTATAACTTTCACGTAGGTTCTGATATCAAAGATAATGTGCTTTCCTGCAGTGAACCACCCCATAGGTTAAAAATCTTTCTCAAACCCTATCATACAGTGTTTTTTCACAGATGTGTTCCATGGGTAGTGATCGTTATTTCTATAGATTTAAATGTGAAACATAGAGTGCGTATCTCTTTGTATGAAATCGCTTATAATGAGACAATATTTCCTTTAAAAGTTAGAAGTTATTAGTATGAACTAAAAAAGTGGTGATGTATACACTCTCTGATCGTTAAAATCAAATTTTAGCAAATTACTATATCGTTCTCTAGCTAGCGAGTCCAAAATTAGTGTGTCTTTGCTTTAAAAATAAATACACCTTCACGCAGCTAATTGTCGCAACAGTTACAGGATTTTTTCATACGACCCAGTAGAAGGGGGTGAGAGGATGTCGGGATCTTGGTAGGAAAACAACACAGACGTTCATGTCTTACTATGGATCTCAAACCTTGGCTTTGTTAGATCCGAAGTAACTAACCTGCTGTCTATGAGATAGGTTAGAAATATTCTCATGTAGGAAAAATAACTAAACACACATGAAATCCCGTGTTAGATTGTAGTGAAACACCCTATCTTTGTCGAAAAACTTGTGTTTGCAGCGAAAAATAGCCATCTTCACCCGTACTTATTCATGTGGTGCCCTGTGAACTAAAGAATCTTTCTCAAACCCAAACAGTATAACTTTCATGTCGGTTCTGATATCAAAGATAATGTGCTTTCCTGCAGTGCAGCACCCCCCATGGACTAAAAATCTTTCTCAAACCCTATCATAGCGTGTTTTTTCACAGATGTGTTCCATGGGTAGTGATCGTTATCTCTATAGATTTAGATGTGAAACATAGAGTGCGTATCTCTTTGTATGAAATCGCTTATAATGAGACAATGATATTAGTATGAACTAAAAAAGTGGTGATGTATACACTATCTGATCGTTAAAATCAAACTTTAGCAAGTTAATATATTGTTCTCTAGCTAGCGAGTCCGAAATTAGTGTGTCTTTGCTTTAAAAATAAATACACCTTCACGCAGCTAATTGTCGCAACAGTTACAGGATTTTTTCATACGACCCAGTAGAAGGGGGTGAGAGGATGTCGGGATCTTGGTAGGAAAACAACACAAACGTTCATGTCTTACTATGGATCTCAAACCTTGGCTTTGTTAGATCCGAAGTAACTAACCTGCTGTCTATGAGATAGGTTAGAAATATTCTCATGCAGGAAAAATAACTAAACACACATGAAATCCCGTGTTAGATTGTAGTGAAACACCCTATCTTTGTCGAAAAACTTGTGTTTGCAGCGAAAAATAGCCATTTTCACCCACACTTATGCACTTATTCAAACGTACCGAGGGGACCAGAAACTCTGAAAAGAGATAGCGGCTTGGGATAACCGACGAGAGAGCTTACATTACGTTTTATTGGTGGTTGAAGTCAGAGAATGCAAAGTTAGGTCTAGTGGATCGATTCTGGGACCGACCTTTTCATGGAAATACTGAAAATATTGTTGTTTTCTTATAAACACTGAGTTTTCAGATTTTAAATTTCCAAACTTCTGTGGTTCTTTACTGATGTTTTCTATATGCAAAGTATTTTGTGATATTCGTCCATCCGTGTGTACGCAATGTAGTATAGAAATGTGTATTATCATGCAGGAAAAATAACTAATAGTGAAAACAACTTGTGTTTGCAACGAAAAATAGCCAACTACACCCACACTTATGCGCTACGTACCAGGGAACTATAGAACCAGGAAATCTGAAAAGAGCGTGAGATAGCGGCTTGGAATAACCGTCGAATAGTCGTTTTTTTCTATCTTACAGTATTTGCGTTGTAATTTTTCTGTTTTGAAGCGATTTTTTACAACCATCCCACTACATTTTTATACTTTCTCTCTCGTCACAGTATGTTTTACAGTTATTGTGCCTTCCACTTCCAAAGAATTGTGAAAATATTCACCTATCCACTGAAATGTGTGTGCATTTACAGATATTCCAACACATCTTTACATTTTAGTGATTCTCATTGAATTTACCAACCATTTCGTTGTTTTTCTAATTTTCGTTTATGCATGTAATTTTATTTAACGACCTAGTCACAGGGTGTATCATGGGTAAAGTACTACCCATTTCATCTCTTTTCAGGTTTGTATGACAGTAAAGCAAACTTGCAATCAGTTTTTCATTCTAAATGCTCGTTTTCTGCATATCACCGAAATTCCTCCTCGTATGCCTTCCATAAAGGTACATTGTAGGTTATCAACTCTAGTATTTGTCATCTTCAGGTATGAAGGCAGGAGCTGCGTAAACATAGCAGGGTCAGTATCTGCCACCAAACACATCAGCTAAGAGGAGCACGTCAGTGTACGCGATATTGGCGTAGGTTTGTTTTTTTTATGTCGAAATAATATTTTCATTACACGGGTATATTCTTCTACCTCCTAGCGCTTCTCGGAGGAGAATGTGTGTCATCTCAATTTTAAGCGTTCTAATAAGATTACTTCATAACCTAAAGGACATCCATCTGCAAGGAATGTATTAATTGCATTCTCTATAATATGGAAAACAGCATTCTCCCTTTGAATTTCATAGAAACAAATTCTTAATGGAACAATAATGCTGCTTTTCATCGTCTGACAACAGTAGGAAATTTGCGTGCGCTTTAAATCTGAATGGTGTGATGTAGAGTGGGAACATCGCTTTCTCGTATCCAGATTGTTAAAGGGAAAATTAGACCTGATGTGTTTTCTTCTAATTGTATATAGTTGTTAAGGTGTTCAGTGTTTCCTATTGCAGGATACAAAGTGGCTAAAACATTTTTTGTCGGAATTACATACATTAACAATAGCACGTTTTCATTAGTAATTCTCTTGGAGTAGGGATATAACTAGGTCCCGCAAGAGGCTAATGTTCATTTCACTATGGAGTACAGTATCCACTATGTGCTCCTTCAAATGAGGTCTTGATCTTCTTGCACATTGAATCCGATTCTCTGTTTAGGGATGATGTAGGAAGACTTGTGACACAGTTACTTCGGAAAAACGGGGTGCAGTGTTCGAAGGGGAGTCTTTTCGCCTGAAGCGCACTTGCACTGTAAGGTACCATTTAATAACTATTTTAAACTTTGTCCACTAAATTATTTTTCTGATCGTAATACATGCAATTGAATTTCGTTGAAACGTATTTCTTCCCGACACTGTACCATAATTGTGTATTCTTATGGAAGTTGAGTGATTCAAGTCACTGGTTCATTTCTAACAATAGTTTTTCAAGTAAGCTGAAATCTGGAGATGTTTTAGCACGAAATCAGTTTGGGTTCTTCCCGGTATTTTCCCAGTGATACCCCATTATTTAATTAGTTTTTATTTTTAATGAAGGAAATCGTTTTACCAGTAGCAAATATTGTCGAGCGGATAGCAGGGTCAGAGTTGAGATTTATCTCCGCAAAAATCCGCGCCCTGGCGATGACGCTTCAGCTATCGGCACTGAGGTAGCGCGTTCAAATACGGCGACGAAAGCCAATATTTTTTTTTTAAATACAGGAGACGTACTAAAAATAGTATGGACGTTGGATGACACCGATTAAATGCGCAAAAACTGATTTGGTTTAAAGAGGGGAGGGCTTAAAATATAGGTGGATCAATAGGTGGGTCTATGAAGAGGGGAGGGCTTAAAATATGAGTTAAACAGGGGAAAAACAAGAAAATTCGAGAAGGGTACTTAAAATATAGGTCAACCATGGGGTCTATGAAGAGGACTTAAAATATGGTCGGTTGCGACATAGGGGTCAAAGTCCAATTTGAGAAGGCAATGTGGATTCTAGGAAACATCTATTTTTAAACCTTATCAGTGTCAAATGCAGACACAGTGAAGCGCTGGACATTTGACCTTTTGACCTTCCAGCTTATAAAGGATTGCACCATATCGTGTGATGTGGCGAAAGTGTTGTTGCTACCCCCTAATAAACGATCTGAAGGATGTCTACAGGAAACGTACGATTTCCGATACACCGATAACGGACTTGGAAAACTTTTAGCCTGTTGAACGTCTATTGCAAGGTAGATCTTATATACAAGTCCTACGAATAATTTAAACCAAATTTTATTAATTTTTCTGTGAAACAGTTACTGTGTCATTCTTCTAGTAAAATACGTGGACCTTGGATCCGATGAGGCTTTTTCCCGAAATTAATGTGGAGGTACGCTATCGATGGAATGATTTTTTTTTTTCCGATTAAACTGATTTATTACGAGCGCTGGATGATTTTAATAAAGGTGAGTGAGAGTTTTTATTTACTAGGGGATCGATTAACGGGTTTGGAAAAAATAAATACCGAAGTAGTTTTAATAAAAGGGAATCGTTTAACAGTCCTGGTAAAATGAACACCGAAAGATTTTTAATAGAGGTAACTTTTAATAGAAAGGGTTTTAATTAATAAGAATACAACTTTGAGAGTTGATTTTCACAATTGAGACTTGTGTCATCCTTTTCTGCGGAATTATTCTGAGACTTGTAATCCGAGGGAAGGAGGGGGCTTAAAATATAGGTAGGGTTTAAAATATAGGTCAACCAGGAGGGTCTGCAAAATCCAGGGTTTAAAATATAGGTGAGTCTGAAATAAAGAAAAATCGAGACTATTCGAGAAGGAGAGCTTAAAATATAGGTGTGTCAACCAGGGAGTTTGCAAAATCGAGGTTTTAAAATAAAAGGTGAGTCTGAAATATAGGTCAACCATGTGGTTTGCAAAATCCATGACTTAAAATATAGGTAGGGCTTAAAATATAGGTCAACCAGGTGGTTTGCAAAATCGAGGTTTTAATATAAAAGATGAGTCTGAAATAAAGAAAAATCGAGACTATTCGAGAAGGAGGGCTTAAAATATAGCTCAACCATGAAGGTTTGCAAAATCGAGGTTTTAAAATAAAAGGTGAGTCTGAAATAAAGAAAAATCGAGACTATTCGAGAAGGAGGGCTTAAAATATAGCTCAACCATGGGGGTTTGCAAAATCGAGGTTTTAAAATAAAAGGTGAGTCTGAAATAAAGAAAAATCGAGACTATTCGAGAAGGGGAGCTTAAAATATAAGTAGGGCTTAAAATATAGGTCAACCAGGGGGTTTGCAAAATCGAGGTTTTAAAAGGTTAGTCTGAAATAAAGAAAAATCGAGACTATTCGAGAAGGGGAGCTTAAAATATAGCTCAACCAGGGGGTTTGCAAAATCGAGGTTTTAAAATAAAAGGCGAGTCTGAAATAAAGAAAAATCGAGACTATTCGAGAAGGGGAGCTTAAAATATAAAAGAAAATAAATAAATACCCCCTCAAGCAGCTGCTTGCTAGGGAGGGCTTAAAATATAGGTCAACCAGGGGGTTTGCAAGTGGAGGGTTTAAATTAAAAGGTGAGTCTGAAATATAGGTCAACCATGTGGTTTGCAAGTGGAGGGCTTAAAATATAAGTCAACCATTGGGGGGTCTGAAATAAAGAAAAATCGCGCTTAAAATTAGAGTTAAAATAAGGATTTTTTTGGGAAAATAGTGTTCCTCATAGGCACTAGATGGCGCCAGGGGTTAAAAGGGGGAGGAATTTTTAATTATGAATTATTAATTATGAATTATTAATACCATGACAGTTGCGACACTGGGGGCAATTTCCGGTCGGTTGCGACATAGGGGCCAGAAGGCAACATGGACCAACACGGGCCAATTTCCGGTCGGTGACGTCATAGGGGGGAAGCACTGTGCAAAGGGGGATCCGTATAATGTGATGAAACTAGTAATGGTAATGTTGAAAGGACTGAGTGAAAGAAGATTAAATAATTTTCTCATAGCATCGTGAAGCAGATGTTAATGATACACATTTAAAGAAAGGGCATCCACTTCTATCATGTCTAGACATTATTTACTCCTCACTGAACAAATTGAAGGAGCAGGCATTTTTTTCTCTTTATAATTGTAGGTCTCACCATCTGGAGGGAAGAAGCAAAAGACGGCAGACTCTCTCTGGGAACAAACAGGCAAGATGAAAAAAGAAAAAAAACTTGAAGATGTGATGATGATCTTGTAGTGGCAACAGTTGCAGACGCATCAATCACTGAAGAGAATAATGTTTGCGAGAAGGTGAGGTTCGTTCATAAAGTACAAAATACTTATCAGAATATAGTACTGTTTTTATTTCGTATATAGGAACAATTGTGCACCGACGTATCGTCAAAAATAATGATTTGATTACATTATTAAGTCCTGTTTATTGGACTTTCAGTTTTTAAACCAGGATTTCTTATTAACATGAACAACACTTTATCGAAGTGTATTTTATTGTATAAAAATTGATATTTTTATAAGAAGAAAAAAATTATATTTATAGGTTAAAAAAAAGATTGAGATTTTTTACGAAGTTCAGCTTATCGCCGTCATGCTAAAATAAAGAAGCAAACCCAAGATGTAAGCAATCAATAGTAAATGCACAGAGCTACTTGTTGACCTAGAAGTCAATAAATCAATAAATAGTTTTGACGAAAAAAAAGGAGTTTTATGGAAGCGCGGAACTCGAACTCACATCTCTCCGTGATTCATTACAGAGCGTCCTAGCTACTAAACTAGCATCGGCTCCATCATTTTGCCACTAGAACACTCTGGCATGAACCTGGTGAGACATGGGTTCGATTCCCGCGGACGAACAAAATTAATTTTTCCACAAAACCATTGAAACTGAGGGGTGTTCTTTTTTTTTTCAATACTAATAGTGCTGCAATGACATTATTTCGTTCCGATGATATTTAATTTGTATGAAAATGGTTGAAGTGCATTAAGGAAAACAAAAAAAAAATTAATTTTCCGTGATTAAATCCTACTTTCGTAAGGAATGAAATAAACAAGTTTTTTTAATGTTAGGATCGAAATAAAAGTTATCACTGCCATGATGAAAATAAAAGAAACTCTAAATATTTATTTCCTCCATTAATATTTATTAACATTCGTTTTTTCGTTTTTGCTTTCTTCTATGTTTGATATAAGATATAAAATAATTTTAACCTGCACATAATGTACACTGTCTTAACAAAATGATAGAGAATTCGCAGTTTTCAATAATAAAATATTACTAAGGATAATATAATATTAAACAATTCCTGCTGCTTCAATGAAAAATAAAGGAAATATTGCAGATCTTCCTAGATCATGAATTTCAACAATATTCACTGAGTATTTAAAGATTTTGGTAGTTTGAATTACCGTTATAATATTAGTAATAAGATCGTGGTAGTTTGAGTTACCAGTTTTAAGATTAGTTATAAGATCGTGGTAGTTTGAATTACCGGTTGTAAAATTAGTTAGAAGATCGTGGTAGTTTGAATTACCAGTTATAAAATTAGTTATAAGATCGTGGTAGTTTGAATTATCAGTTACAAAATTAGTTATAAGATCGTGGTAGTTTAAATTATCAGTTATAAAATTAGTTATAAGATCGTGGCAGTTTGAATTACCAGTTATAAGATCGCGGTAGTTTTAATTACCGGTTATAAGATTAGTTATAAGATTGTGGTAGTTTGAATTACCGATTATAAGATTAGTTATAAGATCGCGGTAATTTGAATTACTAGTTATAAGATTAGTTATAAGATCGTGTAGTTTGAATTACCAGTTATAAAATTAGTTATAAGATCGTGGTAGTTTGAATTACCAGATATAAAGTCGTGGCAGTGTGAATTACCAGTTATAAGATTAGTTATAAGATTGTGTTAGTTTGAATTACCGGTTATAAGATTAGTTATAAGATCGCGGTAGTTTGAATTACCAGTTATAAAATTAGTTATAAGATCGTGGTAGTTTGAATTACCAATTATAAAATCGTGTAGTTTGAACTACCAGTTATAAGTTTAGTTATAAGATCGTGATAGTTTGAATTACCGGTTATAAGATTAGTTATAAGATCGTGATAGTTTGAATTACCAGTTATAAAATCGTGTAGTTTGAACTACCAGTTATAAGTTTAGTTATAAGATCGTGGTAGTTTGAATTACCGGTTATAAGATTAGTTATAAGATCGTGGTAGTTTAATTACCAGTTATAAAATTAGTTATAAGATCGTGGTAGTTTCAATTACCAGTTATAAAAATTTAAATCAGATGCTAATTAAATTTAAATAATAAGTAACATTTGAAATGGATTTGTAAGTGTATATTTCAAAAGCTCATGCAAATATTTTTTTAAATGTTCTACCATTTTATATAAATTTATTATGACTGGAATTGTTGTTCTTAAATATTCCAGCTACCAAAGTTCTTAAAATACTGAACGAATATTATTAAAATTCAAGTTTAGCCGTGTTTTCGAAAATGGTCATTTGAAGGATCATCACCATTACCACCACTACCACCATCAATACTATTTAATTCTCTAAGTCAAGTTCTAAGTGGCACTTTTTCCGCACATTGGATTAAATGACCAGGTTACAAGGACCCAAGAGTTCAGAGAAGGCTAAAGAAGAATAGAAGACTCAAAATGGCCTAAACTTCCCTGCAGCATTGGAATTAGATAGATAGATAGATCTTAAGAACCCATGGATCAGAAATGCCTAAGCTCTGTTTCACATAAAGAATAAAATAAAGAAGGAAAGGAGCGGCAAATCTCCCCAAAGAGTTTGTTGTCCATTCCTGGCTTATTGCACTTAACCACGAGAGCCAATGAAAACTAAAATGTGACTCCTGAAAATCTATCAATCCTCACTCGTTAGGGAGCTTTTACGTCAAATGTTTTACATAGCATATGTCCCGGGGGGAAATAAATTATGTTTCATCGTGTAGTTTCCAACATTCCGAAATTAAAAACTGCATTTTCAGTTGTTTACTCCATAAAAGCTATATAACAATAATTTACGTTACGAAAAGGATCCATTTTTTCCACAAGGCGTGGAACTGTATTTGCTGTAGCGGAGTATACACCTGCGAATTGTTCATGTTACAACTTATGTAAGTAAATAGATTATAGGGAACCACTGAACAACTTTCAGTAGACAGATGATAGTCTTGCGTTAAAGACCACCCTGCACACGCCTGAGACAGGTCCAGAAAACATCGAGGGGCAGTCCAAGGAAGACAATCGAACAGGTGGATGGCTCTTTTCCAGTTCCTTCAGTGTCCCCCTTTCTCACGGAGAAAATTTCAACGCAATTACAGTTGGAACTCGAGACTGAGAAATGAAGACATCAGATTGAAGGCCTGGCGGCTGCTACTGATAGAGCAATTATAACCCCTCATCTTCATATTTAGTTGGGTTAGGTTGTTTTACCTCTGAGTGGCACTTTTTTCACACTTTTTTTACATCTGAGTGGCTTCAACGCTAAAGGGTCAGGTCACAAGGACCCAATGGTTTAGAGAAGGTTGGAGGGAAGGGACCCACTGGACAGCTGTTGGGAGACAGATGGTAGCCTCCCGTCCAGATTGTTCTTTAATGATCACAGGGTATGACTTTCCCGCACACGAAGCTACAGCTTAATATCGCATCTGACGGACGGCGACCTTTCCCAGCCTATCGGTGTCATTTTCAGTGGAAAACGGAATAGTACTTTAAACGCCTCTGAAATCTCATGAAAACATATCCCTCTATTACTGTGCTCATTTATTGTTAATGAGCTCTAGCTAGTGTAGAGGTTCCTGAACATGATCATTAACTTAATGGGTATATCTTTGTTCATATATTGTCGTTAATATTCAAAACTCCCTACAATCCAATTTGGAAGTTTGACAAAACAAAAAAGTTTCCAGTAAATATTAAATCATCTACAAAAAGTATTATGCGACTTAGAAAAAGTGTTTTAGTGAATTTTCTATAGAACTTTTCATATTCTAAGAGAATTAATAAAAAAATTAAGGAAATAACATTCATAGCTAAAATTTTCTGAGAATGTTTAAAATGCTTTGGAATTTAATTTTCTCCCATATTTAAAGCTAATTCATAGCTTATTAAAACACGACAAATTCTTAGATTTTACATATCTCTGTCTCTCTTTTCTAAAAGATTAATTAAAAAAAGCCTTTTTTACCTTTTCTGAATGGAGAAACCAGTAAGAACATTATTTTATTTTTTTTTCCGTCAAAAGTTTCACCATTTAGAACGATGTTTGTGAAACACGTTTTTTGAAATCTTGGTCGATTTTTTTTTCTTTCCTGTGGGAGCGCGTTTGCTACCTGATCAAAGGTACCTGGTATGAGCCCCAGATAAGACATGGATATTTGCATTGTCTCTTCACGGATTCTTCTCAATTAATTTATCATTCGATCAATCAATCAATTTTATTTCATCATGATACACAGTTTACAATATAGAAAAATAAGAGTAAACCCAAAATTCCTTATGGTTGGGAGGGGGGTAGCGCGCCAGGCTCGTAATCTGCAGTTCCCAGGTTCGAGTCCCAGCTGATTCAGCGTTGAGATTTATCTCCGCAAAATTCCCCACTCTGCTCACGGTCAGTAGCGGACACCGATGGGCTTGGAAAGGCCGCCGTCCGTCAGATGGGACGTTAAGCCGTTTCCCCGTGTGTGGGAGAGCCATACCCTGTGCACGTTAAAGAACATGCTGGATGGCCTTGGCGGGAGGCTACCATCTGTCTCCCAATAGCTGTTCCAGTGGGTCCCCTCCCCCAACCCTCTCTGAGCCTTCGGGGTCCGTGTGACCTGGCCATTTAGCCCATGGTGTGCAAAAAAAGTGCCGCTCAGAGGTAAAGCAACCCAACCTGATGGTTAGTCCGGTCACTAAAGAAAATAAATAATAGGAATCGATAATAACTTACTCACTAAAAAGATCACAATCTATGCCTATTAAACTGACCGGTTCCTGTCAGACCTCTATGACAAGCAGCTTCTTGAGGGGATATTATTTACATTTTTTAACCCTCGAGAAATATCTCATTTCTGAAAAACGTTGGGTTGTTTCACCTCTGAGAGACACTACTTTTGAACACAACTGTTAAAATGACCAGGTTAAAAGAACTCCGCCAAAGACTAAGAGAAGGCTGGGGAATGGGACCCACTGGACAGCTGTTTGGAGCCAGATGGAAGCGTTCCGACAGGGACATCCAGCGTGAATTTGAACATGCACAGGTTATGACTCTCTTGCACACGTGGCCATGGCTTAACGTTCCGTCTCACTGACGGTGGCATTCAAAGACCATCGGTGTCCTCTTTCCGTCCGAGAATAGGGTTAGGGTTTATGGGATATAAATCTTAACGCCGGAACAGATGGGAATCGAACCGGCAGGTTACGAGCCTGGTACGCTACCGACTCAACCAATCCCTGACCCTTTCTGAAAAGGAAAGAAAAAAATTTTGGAATCTCGTGTAAAAATGTCCCAGAGTTAATTTTAACATCAGTCTATTAATGAAATGTGTTCCATACACAAAGTTAATCTATAGGAACTAACAAGAAAAAATACATTTGTTTCTGGAAAAAGAAATCAGAAGAAAGGGTTAAAGTACTTGTTTAATACAAGAAACGATTAAAATCGGAAACGTTTTTTACTTCACTATGAATATTTAACAGCTATTCGAAAGCATTAAAATCCCAATGAATTTGTCGACCGTTTTATACGGTTTTCAAATCGCTTTTCATAACGCTCGTCATATCTCAACCTCACTGTAATAACTTTTCCTCTCAAAAATAAATCATTCACATTGCCATGACATATCGCACAATAGGTGGATTTAAACTCATTAAACGTTTTACCCCAGCGAATTCCAATATAGCGCGCTTTAAATTAATAAGCTATATATGACAGTTCCTGCACGGGTTTTATTCCATAATTAGGCGTGCTCCCCGTAGATTTAATTAGCCAGTAATTGGAAAATAATTTCAGTTCGCCAGCGCTGCTGCGTGCCTCGTACTGCAGGGAACCTGCAGCGAGCCCCGTTGCGGTAGAGCAAACAAGATTTTGAAGCTGCCAATAAAACGTCTTCTATAATCCATTCCGCTTTATTGCGGAGACAAGCCAATGACAGGTTGGGTAGATTGGACCACTGAGGCCCATGGCTGCCTCACGTGAACCTCATACCTGTTTCTAGATTGAACAAATGGAGAACGCTTAGGAGAGATGGAACGGGAAGGCGAGATGTTCACGTGACTAAGTGGCGAGCGATTAACATGACCACTCCACCAACCTTTCTACGTAATTGGCTGTCTGCTTCCCCTAGACATTTGTTAAACAGTTATCTCCTACGGGCAGGCTCTGTGTTGCTGTTTACCTAGCCCGGTATGGAGCGACACGTCGTTCAGAAACGTGTGGGACGCACGCTGCTGAGGCCTCCCAGCCCATGAATTATGCACATTGACACACTCGTGCATGACTGAGGGGACCTGTAAGGGAATCAAGCTAGGGAGGCAAAGATGGGGATTCACCATTTAATATCCTTATATGTCTCGCGCATACCCAGGCAGGTGTGCGGGAAAACACAGCAACCAATTTCAGTAGTTATCACCGCTAAAAAGCATCATCACCGGTTCCTTTTTGTGAGTAATTTATTCTGAATTTGAGAAACACGTATTTATGGAGTTCTTTCTTTTTCTTCGAATTTGGTTCTTGAGGGTAAGTGATTTTTATTAGGAACAGAAAAAAAAGATGTGTTGTTAAATGTATAATTTTTTCCTAAAAATATAAATATTTGATTTGAACAAATTCTGAAGTTTTTTCTTCAAATTTTTAGCTCAGTTAATCGCCATTAGCTGAACGGCACTCGGATCTTACTTTTAATTTTCATATTCTTATTTTCAATGCGCTAAAAGTTAGTTTTGTGAGTAACTTCGTAACTTCCCCCTTCCCACAAACCCGCAGAGAATCACACAGATTGAAACGAAAAATTGTAGGGCGTTGAAGGGCGGGGGTGGCTCAGTCGGTAGCGCGCCAGGCTCGTAATCTGTAGTTCCCAGGTTCGAGTCCCAGCTGGGTCAGCGTTGAGATTTATCTCCGCAAAATTTCCCCGCCCTGCCCACGGTCAGTAGGGGACACCGATGGGCTTGGAAAGGCCGCCGTCCGTTGGATGGGATGTTAAGCCGTGGCCCCGTGTACTGGAGAGTCATACCCTGTGAACATTAAAGAACACACTGGATGGCCTTGACGGGAGACTACCATCTGTCTCCCAACAGCTTGTTCCAGTGGGTCCCCTCCCCCAACCTTCTCTGAGCCTTCGGGGTCCATGTGACCTGGCCATTTAGCCCATGGTGTGCAAAAAAGTGCCGCTCAGAGGTAAAACAACCCACCTGTACGGCGTTGCTGACGTCAGCTCGCCCTTTCGTAGTCCGTGGCTTCGTATCTACGCAAACAATAGAGACTTTTATTTCCGTTTCCACAGATTTTGATACTCTGTGGCAGAACTGTACGCAGTGTAGCCTGTGGCAAATAAACGATCAGAAATGCGCCTTTTTATTGACTAAAATACTGACTTTTAAAATACGAAAACCTAATAATAGTGTAGTGTGGTATAAAACAAAAGTGTTAAATACAGGTTCTTGCATTTCTACAAACAAATCATTGCATTAAAGAGAAGATACGCGCTTTATTTTTTAAAAGTTAGTTTTTCTTGCTATTATGTTGACAAAATCATTAATGGCATCACCAAAATTTGTTTTCTGTTCAAATAAAACACTTTCAATGGATAAAACTGCTAATCTGCTTAATTTCTCTTGGTTCGTGATGCATACTATTAACACATATCTTCGACAGAAACTTTGGCAATGTCATAGAAATACAATAAAGAATCAATCACAAATATTCAATGTTGTTGAAAATAGAAATGGAGTTACTAATCCTGCATTTAGCATAAAAAGTTTAGCAAAATATATCGATATAGGGACGTATTCAGACGGGGGAAGGGAATCATGGGGGCGGACACCCCTCTCCCCTCGAAAATCATGTAGTCTTATACTAAATCTCAAACTTGTCTTCCTGCTTTGAAATCCCAAACAGTTGTCTTTGCATAATTTAATTTTAGCTCCATATTTTATGCCAGATATTAAAAATAGATAAAAAAACCCTATAAAATCGTATTTCATGTAGGATATTATTTTAACCTTTCTTGTTCTGTGGAATATTTTAGTAATTCGGAAACTCTACTAAATTTTCATTCTGACCTTCCCCCCCTCTCCCGAAGATAAATTCTAAGAGCCTCCCGGAAACTGAATTCTCGGACCCCTAATATCAAATTCTCGGCCCCTCCCCGAAATTAAATTCTCGTGCCCTCCCCAAAACTAAATTCTCGAGCTCTCCCCGAAACCAAATTCTCGGACCCTTCCCAAAACTAAATCCTCGAACCCTCCCCGTAACTAAATTCTCGGACCCTCCCCGAAATTAAATTCTCGGACCCTCCCCAAAACTAAATTCTCGGACCCTCCCCAAAACTAAATTCTCGAACCCTCCCCGAAACCAAATTCTCGGACCCTTCCCAAAACTAAATGTTCGGACCCTCCCCGAAACTAAATTCTCGGACCCTCCCACAAACTAAATTCTCAAAACCTCCCCGAAACTAAATTATCGGTCCCTCCTCGGAATTAAATTCTGGAACCCTCCCCGAAATTAAATTATCGGACCCACCCCGAAACGAAATTCTCGGAACCTCTCTGAAACGAAATTCCGGAACCCTCCCCGAAACGAAATTCTCGGACCCTCCCCGAAACGAAATTCTCGGACTCTTCCCGAAATGAAATTCTAGAACCTTCCCCAAAACTAAATTCTCGAATCCTTCCCGAAACTAAATTATCGAACCCTCCCCGAAACTAAATTTTCGGACCCTCCCAGAAATTAAATTCTCGTACCGCCCTAAAACCAAATTCTCGGACCCTTCCCAAAACTAAATTCTCAGACACCTGGAAACTAAATCCTGGGTACTTGCTTGTATCCATAGATTTTGTGGGATTGCTTCTTTTGGAAATAGATGAGGATTTATTTATCTCCATTACCATGGCAAAAAAAGGCATTTTGTCCCACAATAATTTTTTTTCTGCCTACTTCTTATAAAAATTTATCGATGATGCGAAACTTTGACATATTAATAAGAGCTAAACGTCATATTCGATGAGAACAATCCAAGTGTCAAGATCTCTCTTATTTATTAGAGAGTATCTGTCCGCAGAATGCCTTTACTTGGACCTCATTTCTTTACTTGGACCTCATTTTGCCTTTACTTGGACCTCATTCAGTCGTTCTTTACTTGGACCTCATTTCAGTCGTTCTTAAATGCTCATAAAAGAATGTAATCAAGGTACTTCGTATATCTAGGATATATAATATTTAATATCTACAACACTTTACATCACAAAGAGAACTACTCGAATTGGGCGATGCCTTAGTCAAGTGCTCAGCTACAACACTTTAGTCGCACACTCTCTGAGTGTTGACTCACAAGAATTCTTCGTAAAGTCTTTCTCCTGTGCTGGCTCCCAGAGCACAGTGCTCACTTTACTGCAGAAGCGTTGAATGGCCAGGAGACAAGTACCCCCTCTCTTCGCTCTGCCCTTCTGCACAAACTGCTGCAGAACTCATTTGGGATCCTTCTGTTCAGGAAAAACCTGCGGCTCCCGGGTCTGATTTCTGCAGTCCGGTAATATCCTTGGCAGGTCATATGTGCAGCACATGACTCTCGTCTAACCAAATGTAAGTGTCAGGGGGATGCATGCAAACTCCAAGATGGGAACATCATTGACACCAAGTTACAGGGAAAATTGAAAAATTGTCTTGAGCCAGTTGGAATACGAACCCAAGAGATTCATATCATTACTATAGGAAATCTTGATCGGCGTTTAATAGATCAGTGGTCAGAATGCATGATATGGTATTAAGAGGGCGTGAGTTTGTATACCAATCAGCAAAACACGGTTTTTCCCTTTCACTTTGAGTTTAGAGGAACGTTCAAAAAATTCTTGGCATGCATCTG
This sequence comes from Ryuthela nishihirai, assembly GCA_038380435.1. NCBI lineage: Eukaryota > Metazoa > Arthropoda > Arachnida > Araneae > Heptathelidae > Ryuthela > Ryuthela nishihirai. Next base: position 44,065,900 of record JAWZYU010000003.1, on the reverse strand, counting down.
CAGAACAAAACTTTTACTGTTCTTCAAAGTACTCCCCTCCAACATCTATGCAAAGCTGCACACGTTCTACACCAAATCTGGACTACTTGGTGGACCTTAAGTTGCAGGGTATTCCCCATCTGGAGTACCTGATGGGGAATATTCTGCAACTCTGAATGAAAGCATTTTGCACCCTTAAAAAAGGCTTCCCAGAAAGTTCCCTTTAATTTTTGGACACAACTAAAAATCGCATGGTGCAAGTTCGGATGAATATGCAGGATGGGGTAATTGTTTAATTTCACCCTGTTCCAGATAGACCGTAAATTGTCGGGTTTTCAAGAAGGAGAATCCTTGAAATGCCTGTTGTTGAACATCCACCTTCATCTCCTTAGCCATTTTGAGCAAAACAATGTTGGTGTAGTATTGGCCATTTTTTTTTTGGTTTATAGTGAATATTTCGGGTAATTTGCCCAAGGTTATCACTCCTTGGGAATCGAAAAAATATCTGAACATCCTCTTCCTTGGGCGCAAAATTGCCGTAGGATTTGGGAACGTTGTTCACCTTCTGCAACCCAAACATTGTCGTCGATCTTTCTGGGAGTTGTATAGTAATAAAACAACGTCTCATTACCTGTGATAATGTCTATTAATGGTTTGGAGCAACTAGGTTCAAACAGTGCCAGCATTTCCTTTCAAGAGTCGACTTTCGCCATTTTTTGCTGTTCTGTCAGTTTGTGGGTACCCATTTGGCACAGATCTTTCAGAACTTTAAATATTGATGAATAATTGTTTCCACACTACCAATTGATGTCTGGTTGGTTGTATTACCTCTGAGCGGCACTTTTTGCACACCATGGACTAAATGGCCAGGTCACATGTACCCCGAAGGCTCAGAGAAGGTTGGGGGAGGGACCCACTGAACAGCTGTTGGGAGACAGATGGTAGCCTCCCGTCAAGGCCATCCATCGTGTTCTTTAACGTCCACAGGGTATAGCTCTCCCGCACACAGGGCCACGGCTTAACGTCCCATCCGACGGACGGCGGCCTTTCCAAGCCCATCGGTGTCCTCTATGCCATCGGTGTCCATCGTGGGCAGGGCGGAGAATTTTGCAGAGATAAATCCCAACGCTGACCCAGCTGGGACTCGAACCTGGGAACTGCAGATTACGAACCTGGCGCACTACCGACTGAGCCCCCCCCCCCCCCCCCCACGCTCCCACTACGAATTAATATATTTAATTCTAAACTTATTACTTGGACGGTGATATGTGGATTTTCCTTAACGAGTACACGAACAGTAGCGATTGTTCTATCGTTCACGGCCTCCTTCTATCTTCCTACAGAGGAAGGTCTTCCAGGCTCTGGCGTCCTTCTCTGAATTTGCGAATCCATCCTATAACAGTGCCATATGCTTCTGATAAATCGGGATGCATTTTTTTCGCGTCATCTCCAAGCTGCATCCCTGTGAAAATGTAAAATATTTTCCCGTCTTTAGTAGGTTCCATAGCAACAAGGCACAGATTTCGCAGACCGAAATTTAGATGCCGTCAGCTAAGATAGAAATAATGGTACAGTTTTTGTTTTTAACACGTAATGATAAGTTTACATAAGCTTTCAAACAAGTCGTATCTCTTTAACATCGTGGGAACGAGTGCAAATCTACAGGCACTTATCAAGAACGTTTTGAACGCTCTCCATAACGTTGAAAAGTGTTCTCGTTTAATTTGAATTCAGACAACATTAGAATGTTATAGAATCAGAATAATACTTGTTACCTATAATAACAAAAGATGTCTGTTTGTCTGTCTGTGGAAGTCATAACTGATCTGTAAATCGTGGTAGATCCTTCAAAATTTCACAGAGTATTTTTCGTTGTCGTCCACGTCACAATGTCTAATTTCAGTCGAAATTCGAAAATAGTACTTGCAAGATGCAATAATATTTACTTAGGGGATATTAACAAGAATATTCCTACAAGAATCGGCAATGGATGCCAAATCCATTATTGTCATTTTCATACTAATTCTCCTTCTCCCCCCCCCCCCCCGAAAACTTAATTCTCGGAATTTGATAGGGTCGGGGATGGCTTAGTCGGTAGCGAGCCAGGTTCGTAATCTGTACTTTCCAGGTTCGAGTCCCAGCTGGGTCAGCTTTGAGATTTATCTCCGCAAAATTCCCCACCCTGCCCACGGTCAGTAGGGGACACCGATGGGCTTGGAATGGCCGCCGTCCGTCGGATGGGACGTTAAGCAGTGGCCCCGTGTGCGGTCGAGCCATATCCTGCGCACGTTAAAGAACACGCTGGATGGCTTGACATCTGTCTCCTAACAGCTGTTCCAGTGGGTCCCCTCCCCCAACCTTCTCTGAGCCTTCGGGGTCATTGTGACCTGGCCATTTAGACCATGGTGTGCAAAGAAGTGCCGCTCAGAGGTAAAACAACCCAACAACTCGGAATTTGAGACTTTATAGACTATTTTATGGAAGGCATTCAAAATGTTCTAGACATGTGTCTATAGATTTGCACTCGTTCCCTCGAAGCTAACGAGCTACGACTTCTTTGATAACTTCTTTAAACTTTTCATTACTTGTCAAAATCATTTCTCTCTTCGCTGGCGGCCCATAAAGTTCGATCTGCGAAATGTATGCTTTGTTGCTATGGAGCCTACTAAAGAGGGGATAAAAAATTTTACATTTTCACAAATATGAGGCTTGGGGACTACGTGAACAAAATTAATGCCGATTTTTCACAAGTATATGGGTATCATGCCTGTTCGTTGGGCATTGGTATAGGATGTAGGCGTAGATTCAGAGAAGGATCGCAAAGTTTCGAATACCTCCCTCTTGCAGGAAGGCCGAAGGAGACCGTGAATGAGAGAACCATCGTTGCTGTTTGTGAATTCATTAAGGAAATTCCATACATCACTGTTCAGGTAATAAGTTTAGATGTCAGTGTTTCGATTGGCAGGTGTGGAAGCAATTATTCATTAACATTTGAAGTTTCAATATATCTGTACCAAATGGGTACCCCACAAACTGACAGAACTGCAAAAAAGGACTAGACTCGTGTAAGGAGGTGCTGGAAATGTTTAAACCTAGTACTTCAAACGGTTAACGGACATTGTCACAGGTGATGAGATTTGGATTTATTCACATACAACTCTCAGAAAAATCGACAACTATATTTGGGTTGCGGAAGATGAACGAGTCTGCATATCCTCGGACAAAACTTTCGCTTAAGGAAGATAATGTTCACAATTTTTTCAGTTCGCAAGGAGTAGTAGCTGTGGACACCTTACCTGAAAAAATATTATAAATGGCCAATACTACACCAACGTTGTTTTTCCCAAAATGGTTAAAGAGATGAAGGAGCCGCATCCGACAACCGCGTCCAACAACAGGCGTTCTCCTTCTTCATGATAATGCCAGTGCTCACAAAACTTGGGGATTTACGGCCTATTTGGAACAGGAAAAAATCAAACAGCTACCACGTAGCACATATTCACCTGATCTCGCACCATGCGAGTTTTTTGTCGTTTCTAAAAATTAAAAATGAACTTACTGGGAAGCATTTTTTCAAGGGTGCAGTACATTGCAAAATGCATTCATTCAGAGTTGCGGAATATTACCCAATAGGAGTACCACCAGGCGTTCCAGAATTGGCGAAGACGTCTGTAACTTTGCATAGATGCAGGAGAGGAGTACTTTGAAGGACAGTAAAAGTTTTGTTGATGGATTTTGTGCCGCAGATGCATGTCAAGATCATTTTGATCATTTGATTCTCCTATTTTAAAAGCTATAGAATTTCGGAGTTTCACTTATATGATTAAAGTATCGTATTGCAGTATATACACTCTTAGATTAAAATCTTGACGCACCTCAAAGCAAGCTCCCCATCGTAATGAAATGTAGCAAACGCAATGTGATGGAAGAGATGAAGAAGTGATTATCACAGCAAAGGATTTTATTTTAGAAGAGTCGTCGCATAACTGTTACAGATTAGTGCCTCATAAATCCACCTCTGGCTGCGATACACGCTGATATACGTCGTGGCTTGGATGAAACAAAATTCTGTCCTGTGACTGATTATGGCAAGAGTCCTGCAATTGATGTACATGGCTGCTGGTGACGTTCCAGCATGTCCCAAACATGCTCTATAGGAGAAAGGTCTGGGGACCTGGCTTGCCAAGTGAGGGTTGCAACACTACGGGGGCACTCCAGAAGAGGTGAGCCATGTGTGGCTGGACATTATCCTACTGGCAAATGATCCCTGGCAGACGTGACATTAAAGTTAAGATAACCGATCGCTGGAGCTATTGAAAGTATCGCTGTACTGTTAATGTCCTTATTATCAAGACTAGGGGCGATTGGCTGCATAGGATACCGCTTTCCATAACATAACATCATTAGTGGTGGTGGTGTAAGTTCCACAATTGAGTTCAAATGTGAACGCTACCTATCCTATTACATATGCGAATGAGGTGGTTATCCACTTCAAGGTAGAAGAGGGATTCATCACTAAACACGATGAGATGCCAGTCGGAGGCCAGCCATGATTCCCGGACATGACACTACTCCTGACGGAGACTCCGATGTAGGGTGGCTAATGGAAGATGTCGGAAGAAGCGATGAAAATTTAGTCCTGTTGCTGTAAGTTGTTTCACAATGGTGCACGATGATACAGGATGCTGCACAGATGCCATTACATCTCGCTGGATGGTGGACAGAGAAGTCACTGGAGCAGTTTGGGATTTTCGGATTATGAGATGATGCTCTCTCTCAGTTGTCCAACTGGGTCGACCAGAAACTTTTCGGCAGGTATTTGGGTCCTCACGTACCCACTTCTGCCAACACCATCGCACTGCTGCATCACTACAGGTCAGAATGTGAGCGATTCGTCGGGTTGGGTTGTTTTACCTCTGAGGGCACTTTTTTGCACACCATGGGCTAAATGGCCAGGTCACAAGAACCCTGAAGGCTCAGAGAAGGTTGGGGGAGGGAACCCATTGGAACAGCTGTTGGGAGATAGATGGTAACATCTCGTTAAGGCCATCCAGTGTGTTCTTTAATGTGCAGAGGGTATGGCTCTCCCGCACACGAGGCTACGGCTTAACGTCCCATCCGACGGACGGTGGCCTTTCCAAGCCCATTGGTGTCCCCTATTGACCATGAGCAGGGTGGGACTTTTGCGGAGTCTCAAAGCTGACCCAGCAGGGACTCGAACCAGGAAACTGAAGAAACCGAGCCTGGTGAGCTACCAACTGAACCACCCCCTCCCAGGTGATTCGTTGACCCGACCAACCTGCTTCCCACATTTCAATGAGGCGACCCCTCCTAAATGTGCTCAGTTACTCGTAGGGTCTTCTACTGCATCGTCGAGGCATGATTAGCGGCAACTGAATTAAATGCACCCGATAACGCAGCTAGAATGTTCAGAGCGAACGTCTGACAGCCTCTATCTAGGCCACTGGTGCGCGATTGAAATGCGCTTGGGAAACACCTGGATGATCATTGGCGGTAAAACTTTAGTCATTTGCATGCCTGGTCAAGAGGTGTTGCATACCGACGTTCATGGTTCGAGGATTATTTTATCGGGGGCGTCGTTTTTTTGTCTGTATATGCTTATCAGTTTATTAAGTATTTCAAGTTCTGTCAGAATACGAAACTCGTTTTATTGAAAAATCGATTAAAATGCTTTCTCTTAAGTCAAAAGTTTCGATTTTTTTAATGTTTAACGTCGAGGAATAGGTTTAGTTAGGTTACCTAGAAATTTTCAGAAACGAATTATAGGGTTACCTTGTGAACTTCGATTTCTTCATTTATTCCGCCTTTCTGTACTTAGTTTTTTTGCTTAGGTAGCTTTCTTTATTTTAACTGGTCCTATTGGGCTCGTTGTTTTACCTCTAACTGTACTTTTTTGCACACAATGGATGGAAGATTCTTGGAGGTACTACAGGTCACTAGTACCTTCGGGAATCAGAGAAAGTTGAGGAAAATGATCCATTCGACAGGTTGGAGACAGATGGTAGCCTCTCGTCAAGGCCATCCAGCGTGTTTTTTAACGTGTACAGGATATGGCTCTGCCGCACACGGCGCCAAGACCTGACGTCACATCCGATGTACGGTGACCTTCCCAAGCCATCGGTGTCCCCTACTAATCGAGGGCAGGGAGAGTAATTTTGCGGAGATGAATCTCAAAGCTGGCCTAGGCAGGATTCGAACCTGGGAACTGTCGATTACGAGCTATTAGATGAGCCACCCCCACCTCTTGAATCTAAACGACTCATAAGTGAGAATAAACAGAGAATTAAATACTAAGAAAACTCTTCACCCAATATCATACCTAAGTCTTCTAATGAATAAATAGAATATCGTTACATTGGGTGTTTGGTTACGTATTGTTAATCTGGGCTGATATTGAATTGCAAATGCTTCTCCAAGCGGCCACAGCATGGTACGTTAATTGGATCACAAAGTGTGGAATCAGCGTCAAAGATATGACATGATGTTCTAGCAAAATACGGATCATTACAGATAAAGATAAAAATCCAGGATTACATGGGATACAATCTTTGTTAAAAGGTTGTGATCTCATAAATACGTTCTGAGCAAGCTTTATGTTTTATCATGGTTTGTGTATGGTGAGATGTGGTGGTCAGTTTTTTAGTCAAAGTCTTAATTAAAGAGCACAAAAATATTTTTAAATAATACATCGCTTTTACAAAATATTTACATGTTAAGTCAATGCGAATCGAACTTGAAAATTCGAAATCTTTTGAAATATGCGTTTAATGGGAAAATGTGACTGAATATAAAGATCATAATAAAGTCTATTTAAATTTAATAAATAAATTATGTTTATAATATTGAAATAATGATTATGCAGGCTGTTAAAATATATATTTCTATTATTAAATGGTTTGGAAGATTACGTATTACTTAAGTCTTAATTAATTTCTGAATTAAATTCTTATGACTCATTACCATTGTGAAATGTTTCATCTTTCATAACTCTTAAAGTGGACGAATATTGTTGAAAAACGAGATTTAAATAGGTTTGATTATGACCTTCAATTTATCTTCAGTCACATTTATTGTAATTTTGGAAGTTGCAGGGTTCGAAGTTGGACGCTCATTATCATAACATGGAAAAAAAAATCTCTTAATATTTTGATAGGACAATGTATAGGTATCTTATTTTTAAACAAATTTAAAGGGACATAACATTGATAATAAACATAGACTTCTTATAATAAAAATCAAAACAATCGGGAAATTTTAGATCGTCGTAATCTATTGCTGTTTTTAAATTAAAAAACAAACAAACAAACAATGTTCTTGGTTTTTTCATCGAATACAACCGCAAAAGTATTCAAGAACTATTTTCCAAACGTTCTTTAGGGAGATGGAGATTGTTATCAGTGCTCTAAATTTATCGTAAGTTTCTATCTTGATGTTTTGTACAGTCGCTCAAAAAATATCCGAACACTGAACATTGAGCGACTGTAGTAGGATTTGAAATCCTTTTTAATTGGTGATTTGCTGTTGGTTTGTTTTATCTCTAAGCTGCACTATTTTGCACAAAATGTGCTAAATGGCCAGGTCAGAAGGACTCCAAAGGATCAAGGAAAATTGGGTAGCGAATCCAATGAAAACAGTTGTTAAGAGACAGCTACTTGTAAATCTGCGCTGATAGCAGCTCAACGCTGTCGTATTTCTCCCGAAGGCAGAATGAGGGTTAGCGGAGAAAATTCTCACAGCAGTCTCAGTTGGGACTCGAACCAGGGTACATCAGATTACAAGCCTCTCGCGGACGATTATTGCGAAAGGACATAACGTTTGACACTAATTTTATTAGAATATATATATTTATTATTTTCTGATATTTTTTATCTACTGTTTTGTTTGCGAAGTGAATGAGCATTTTTTTACGTTTAATATGCCTCGTGTTTCAACAATTTTCATTTATCAGACACAAAAACCTGAATCTAATTAACCAGAAATTTCACGCTGCATTGCTAGATTAAGCTTAAAATTTTAAGTATTAATCTCCAGTTATTGTCCTAAGCCTTCTGACATTGTAAATTTGAAACTTATTTCTGTAAAATGTATTGTTTTAATTGCCTTTCGTAATGAATTTGGCACAAATACTCATTTTCATTCTGTTGAGCTGCAGGATTAACATTAACATATTACATCTGCAAGAGGCTACATTTAAAATGTAACGAACTGTTATTCTCTCACGATTGTTCAAACCAGTGATTTTAAGTTGCTGCCACCAATCGTTTTTAACGTAGCACCACGTCCAAAAAAATAATTCCCGCACTTTGTATGAATTGTTAATATCGAGTTTATCTTTTTTTTTCTTTTTGTTTTTTGTGCTATTTATAGGATGTATGTCGCAAAGTTTTAGATCAGGTGTTCCCGCCTTTCATTAAGGTGAGGGTGCCTCAGTCGGGTATCGCGTCAGGCTCGTAATTTGCAGTTCCCAGGTTCGAGTCCCACCTGGATCAGCGTTGAGATTTATCTCTGCTAACCACTCCCCCCCAACACACACACACACACTGTCCAGTGGTTCCCTTCCAATCCAGTGGAGCCCTCGGGGTACTTGTGACCTGGCCATTTAGCTCATTGTGTGCAAAAAAGTGCCGTTTAGAGTTAAAACAACCCATCACTCATTCAGAAAATACATTTAATGGCTGAAATAAATTTTCTTCGGGGTTTTTAGTTATAATGGTGTAAAAAAATTGGCGAATCTGAAAGATAATAACAATTACCGCGTTAAAAACGTTTCCTTTGCAGTTTCGCATGCTAACCTTTTGCCCTGTTTGTAACACAGAACGAATCATTTTCTTTAAAAAGATGTATACTCTATTACGATAGTTTTCAAAAGTTCGAGGTTTGGTAATTTTGAACGAGAAGTCTAGTGTGGGCATAATTAAGTATTTTTTAATTTCAATCACCAGGGGCGTATCGAAGGACTATGGTTGTGGTGGGTAGAAGTAGTCTAAAATTTTCCAACTCGAGAGCAAACATTTGCTTAAATTTTCGCTTCGTAGGAGGCGGGTTAAGACAATTTTAACGTCTCTCCTACATTATTTTGCCATTTGACTTCCAATTCTGCCAACTTCCTGCCGTAATTTGCCATTTGACTTCCAAATAACAAAGCAAATCAGTATGAATTGTTAAATTTTTGATTTGGTCAAATCTCCTTAATTTCACGAAACTAAACCCAATCTTTACATCTCTCTTAAATTTGCCAAATCGTTTCAAACTCCCCGATTTCTTTTTTTTTATTTTTGGAAAATTCAGGGGAGTTGTCAAAATCGAGACAACTTGGCAAATCCAAGGCAGTTTGGAAAATGGAGAGACGGAAAAATTTAGAGCAGTTCGCAAACTTCGAAGCCACTTAATAAAATACAGGTGAGTTGGCAAAATTCGGAGTGACTTGGCAAAATCGTGGAAGGTTGACAAAATTCAGGTGAGATGTAAAAATTGCAATCTTTTTTCTGTAAAATTATGGCGTGTTGGCAAAATCAAGGCAGCTTCGCAATATCTAGGAGAATTGAAAAATCTTGGGGGAGTTGGCAAAATTCAGAGTGGCTTTACAAAATTCATAAAATTTGGATTTTTTTCTGTAAAATTGTGGCGAGATAGCAAAATCTAGGACAGTTGTCAAAATTCGAATCCACTTGGTAAAATAAGGCGATTTATGAAAATTGGGATTGATTTTGTAAAATTAAGGAGAGTTTATAAAATAGAGAAAACACTGCAAAATCTAGGGAAGTTGGCAAAACTGGAAACCACTTGGTAAAGTACAGGTGAGTTGTAAAAATTGGGATTGGTTTTGTGAAATTAAGGAGAGTTGGAAAAACCAAGAACTCTTGGCAAAAACTAGGGGAGTTGGCAAAATTGGAAGCCACTTGGTAAAATACAGGGGAGTTGGGAAAATTGTGCCTTTCTTGTGCAATTAAGGAGAGTTGATAAAATTCGAAGTGGCTTGGTAAATTCAGGGAAGATGTAAAAATTGCGATTTTTTCTGTAAAATTACGGCGAGTTGGCAAATTCTAGAGTAGTTGGCAAAATTCGATGTACTTGAAAAATATAGGCGAGTTCTAAAAATTGTGATTTGTTTTGTGAAATGAAGGAGTGTTGGATAAATTGAGGAAACTTAAACTTTCAAACTCCCCAGGATTTTGCTAAGTTTACTCATTTTTAGTCAACTATCCTGAATTTCACAAACCCAATTCCAATTATCACAACTCGCTCGTATTTTCCAAGTGCATTCGAATTTTGTCAACAGCCGTACATTTTGTTAAGTTTCCTCGATTTGTCCAACACTCCTTAATTTTACACAACAAATTCCAATTTTCACAACTCGCCTATATTTTACCAAGTACATTCGAATTTTGCCAACTACTCTAGATTTTGCCAACTCGCCGTAATTTTTCAGAAAAAATCGCACTTTTTACATCTTCTCTGAATTTGCCAAGTCACTTCGAATTTTATTAACTCTCCTTAATTACACAAGAAAGACACAATTTTCCCAACTCCCCTGTATTTTACCAAGTGGCTTCCAATTTTGCCAACTCCCCTAGATTTTGCCAAGAGTTCTTGGTTTTTCCAACTCTCCTTTATTTCACAAAACCAATCCCAATTTTTACAACTCACCAGTATTTTACCAAGTGGTTTCCAGTTTTGCCAATTTCCCTAGATTTTGCAAAGTTTTCTCGATTTTATAAACTCTCCTTAATTTCACAAAAAAATTGCAATTTTCACAAATCGCCCGTATTTTACCAAGTGGAGTCGAATTTTACCAATTGCCCTAGATTTTGCCATCTCGCCACAATTTTACAGAAAATAATCCAAATTCTACATCACACGTGATTTTTGTAAAGTATTTTGCGAACTCCCCCAAGATTTTCCAACTCTCCTAGATATTGCGAAGCTGTCTCGATTTTGCCAACACGCCATAATTTTATAGAAAAAAAGATTACCATTTTTACATCTCACCTGAATTTTGTTAACTATCCACGATTTTGCCAAGTCACTCCGAATTTTTGCCAACTGCCCCTAGATTTTGCCAACTCGCCATAATTTTACAGAAAAAAAATTCTAATTTTCACATCTCAGCTGAATTTTGTCAACTCCCTACGATTTTGCCAAGTCACTCCGAATTTTATCAACTGTCTCTAGATTTTGCCAACTCCCTAAGTTTTGCCAACTCGCCATAATTTTCCAGAAAAAAAATCCTAATTTTTACATCTCTCCTGAATTTTGCCAACTCCCCAAGATTTTGTCAAGTCACTCCGAATTTTGCCAACTCCCCAAGATTTTACCAAGTCACTCCGAATTTTGCCAACTCCCCAAGATTTTACCAAGTCACTCCGAATATTGCCAACTCCCTAAGATTTTGCCAACTCACCTGTTTTTACTAAGTGGCTTCGAATTTTGCCAACTGCTCTAAATTTTGCCGTCTCTCCATTTTCCAAACTGCCTTAGATTTGCCAAGTTGCCTCGATTTTGACAAATCCCCTTAATTTTCAAAAAAAAAATTACAAATTTCCACAACTCACCTAGATTTTACGAAGTCGCTTCGAATTTTTCCAACTCCGAGTTACTTTGGGGGGGAGCCTCCCCCCATCCCCCCATGGCTACGCCCCTGTCAATCACTCTTGGTCTTTGAAAGACCAGCCATAAACACTTCGGCTATAGAATGAACCACATTACCATTTTGATATTTCTGATTCTGAACTTTGTCAAATATGGATATTATGAATAAATAAATATGAATCCCCGAAACTATCACTTTGTTAATAGGTCTGATAAGAGTCTTGTCAGCAATACGCCATAAAATGACTTGTGAGGAAAGCGAGATCTCAGCAGAAATAAACATAGCAAAAAAAAAGCTTCCATATAAATAAAAATAAATGCCCCCTCAAGCAGCTGCTTGCCACATAGGTCTGATAGGAGCCTCTCAGTTTATATGCCATAGTAGATGGTCTGAGAGGATAGCAGGACATCAACAGAAAAACGACACACATATCCATGCCTTACCCGGGGCTCGAACCCAGGTCCCTTAGATCAGTAGCCAAGCGCGCTAACTACTTGGCCACGGGGCGGTTTCTACCAATATTTAAACTGTTTTGCAAGTTTTTTAAATATTAAATAAAGGAGTGCAAAGACTATAATAGAATGCAAAAAAATAACTCCTTATAATCCACCAAAGGTGAATAAAAAGTTAATTGATAGTTTTACTAAGAGTTACACAACAAAATACGATTTTGAAACCTGACACCACTTTTTCTTTTTCCTTTTCTTTTTGCAGTTCACGATTTCCAATTTTCAGTTTTTACCTTTCCAGTTTCGCCTGGCTGTCAACTAGTATTAAGTTAATAGTCTAAATGTAAATATAAAAATGAAAATAAATTGCTGGAAGAAAGCAAAGATTGTCTGTAATATATGATTTTAAAACTTTTTTAATTCCTTTTAATGTTATTAGTTTTCCGAAAGTTCTGATAACTGCTGTATATAATTTTAAAAAATTACCATAACATTAACCATAACATTCACCTAAAGTTTTACTTGCAGATTAAAATCAGTAAACAGTCTCGGGAAACTGGTTACTATGGCAACGGCGAAACTTCGTTGCTAAGACATTTCGGTAATTAGTTTTTGTCTTTTTGTTTAACTCAACTCTTTTAGTAAGTGCTAAAAAGAAGAAGAGGATAAGGCTAAAAACGAAATTTTAGGCAGTATAACAGCTTCCTTTTTCGTTCTAAAGTTTGCAATGGTAGGGAGATTTGATCCGCATATATAAGTCCGGAAAGAGGGAGTGGGCACGAGGATCATTTGATCCAGACACTAAACTTAATTTCGTTTTTAATTACTAGCAGATTTATCCGGCGTTGCTAATGCCTGAACTATCTGTCTTATATAGTAGATTGCACCCACTGCATCTCATATTTTCATTTGATATAAAAGTCATTGCGATCAGGCCCCGTAATTTAGTAAGGAAAAAGAGTTGGGAGGGTAGTGGACTGTATTCTGCCCTAAAACTTAAATGGGGGGAGGGTACGTAAGACATTGGAATTCTTCTGCAGTTTTAGTTAAAAAATTTATTGAAACTTCGTGAAATACACATAAGTTTAATAACGTTTTTCATCATAACCCTTTTTATTACTATTTTCAAAGGGGTGTGTGGGTCAAGCCCCTTTGGAAATCAACTAGATCCGGCCCCGATTGCAATTGATTCGCTTCGATTGGGATTTGTCGGCGAATATCTCAACAAAGTAATCTGAAAAAAAAAATATTATTATCTTGCATTACCGACTTAGTGAACCCCACACAGAGCCAATAGCTAATTTTATATTATCCTGTAATATTATTTTATAATCATAATAAATGAATTTTTCTATTTCATCGTTATTGTTTTTTAAAGGCAATAAATAAAACAAATAATAGCAGATACGGAACTGAAAAGCAAGAAGTTTCACACTTTGAAAGTTGATAGGAAAAATCAGATTTACTGCCTGCTGCTAAGTTGGCGCTGTAAGCAGTCTTGTTCAGTCTTGCTTGCTTGTTCAGATCACCGGTTGTTCAGATCACTCTTGCTACCAAAAACTTATTCGGTAGCAAACTCATTCAGAAAATATATTTTTTTTTATAGAATATTAAACATCTTTATCTGTTTGATAAAAGAAATCAGAAGATTATAACATTTTCCTTTGTGCTTAGGATTTGATGGTTCTAAAATGTTCTTAAAATTAAAGGAACTAATATTCATCTTTCTCAGTGCATTATAATATCTCTCTCTTTCTAGGGTGAATTTCTTGCACTTAAACAACACATGTTCCAAGTTTTCATATTCTTTGCACAATTCACACGCCGGGGAATCTACCGTTTTCATTCTGTATAAAATTGCCTTGGAAATCACTGAATTTGTTTTAATTTTTGTAATTATATTAATCTCTTTTTTCTTTAAACCAAAATTATTAAATTTAGAAATGAAAGGAGAAATTTTATATCTATGAGTTTTATTTGCATTATTATTATACCAATCTTGTGTATCTTTAAGCATTTTTTTTTTGTTAAGAAATGTTTTAAAATTTAAAAAAATTAAAAAAATTAAAATTTTTTTTAAAAATGTTTTTTTTTTTGTTTTTTTGTTTTGTTCAGTCGTTCATCGATGACAGCTAGTTATTCCAAGAAGCAATTCCCGTTCCTTTATCAATAATTCATCAAGTTGTTATTGTGATGATAACGTTGTTATTGTTGTCGTTGCTTCAGAGAAGAACTTTCTCAAACAAACTTGTTTCAGGGAAGAGCGTTTTGGAATAAACTTGCTTCAAGGAAGAACTTTCTGGAGCAAACATGTTTTAGGAAAGAACTTTATGAAAGAAACCTGCTTCAGGGTAGAATTTTCAGGAACAAACTTGTTTTAGAGCAGAACTTTCTGGAACACACTTGCTTCAGGAAAAAACGCTGTGGAAGAAACTTGCTTGAAAGAAGAACTTTCTGGGATAAACGTGCTCTAGGGAAGAACTTTCTGGAAGAAACAACCTTCAGGGAAGAATTTCCTGGAACAAATTTCTTTCGGGAAGCGCTTTATAGAACAAATTTGCTCCAGAAGAATTTTCTGGAACAAACCTGCTTCAGGAAAGAATTTTCTGGAACAAAATTGCTCGAGGGAAGAGCTTTATGGAACAATTTTGCTCCAGGGAAGAATTTTCTGGAACAAATTTGCTTCATGGAAGACTTTCTGGAACAAAATTTTTTCAGGGACGATTTTCTGGAACAAACTTGTTTGAGGGAAGAACTTTATGGAACAAACTTCATCCAGGGAAGAACATTCTGATACGAACTTCCTTCAGGGAAGAATTTTCTGGGAAGAATATTGGAATAAAAACAACAAGAAGACGATAACACATAATCACTCCGTTGTTACATATGCAGCATCAGTTATTATGTTTGAGCGAAATTCTTGAATGCTCCAAGGGTGAACTTTCTGGAGCAAATCTGCTTCAGGGCAAACATTTATTGAACAGATTTGCTTCTGGGCAGAACTTTTCGGAACAAATTTGTATCAGGGAATACTTTTCTGGAACAGCAAAAAATTTATATGTCTTTTGGCCTTATTTGTGATTATGCTATTTTTATAATAATAATAATATTTATTAACCATAAACTGTTTGCGGAAATTTGTAACAATATGCAGATATATAATATAAACGCAAAGCGAAATGTTCACGGCAATACACAAGAATGAATTGTTCTTGTCTATAACGCAAAAAGCAAGAAAATGCAAATATTGCTGTAGAGCAAAGTGTCGAAACCATACTGGTTACTATATAATGTCATATATTAAGATTAAAGGCAATGCAAATTAAAAATCAAGATACAGAGAAAAAATATTTTCAACTTGCAGTGTATTTAAATATACAGTTACTGGACAAAAAAATGGAAAACCCAAGGTTTCAATCTAGGTCACCAACAATACTCAATAAGTGACAAAATCATATTTGCGAATAAACTTGTAATCTATCAAGAATAACCTTACCAATTCCTTGAACAAATTAAATAAATTATACACCAATGACTTTCTTCTAGGATTTTAGTCATCAAGTACTCCAAAACGCGGCTACGTATACTAGTCTCTCAGAGCCAATTCTTTTCAGATGTTGATCACTACACATCAGAAGGTGACGACACTTTTTCTTACCAGTTTTCAAGATTAACATTATTTTTTATTTTTTCTTACCAGTTTTCAAGATTAACATTATTTTTTATTTTTTCTTACCAGTTTTCAAGATTAACATTATTTTTTATTTTTTCTTACCAGTTAACAAGGTTCACATTATTTTTTATTTTTTATTACCATTTAACAAGATTCACATTAATAAACTCTTTTATCCTCCTGCGCACACACCAAATAAAATAATTCTTCATGAACTAATGAGCACAAAGCCAAATATAATTTTCTACTTGATATTATTTCTTCCTAAAATCTAACTCGTTCAACTAATACAAGCCAACCTTTCTCTATTCTCAGAACAACGTTTAAATTTTTAGTTCTACTGTTCTAATTCACTCTGACATAATTCACATGCGAGTATCAAAATGATGCAGCACATCAAGGTTTCATCTGTCGTAACAATATGAACAAATATTTTGATACCATCAGGTCAGTTATTGTAATTGCTTAGAGGCGAAATATTC